>JARQOD010000008.1:50918888-51020699 GCA_033576555.1 Oophaga sylvatica
GTATTGGGGGAGGTTGAGGAGACAATAAAGGCATACATGTTTAACCCAATGCATTGGAATAGCATTCATATATTTTTTTTTGGAAATACGTTTGGATTGACTAACAAATTGACAATGTTGTTAACCTTTTTTCTATTTTGGCAAATATGTATGTTTCACAACTTCCATGCTCTTCACCTTTTTAACTTTTGCCAGTGCCACACTTTCTCCTTCATAATCTTCAGCAGCAGCATCATCTTTCTCATCAAATTATTCTTCATCTTCACCTTCTTAATTTTCTTCTTAAACTTCTTGCTATTCATGTTTTTGTTTACATTACTCATATTGTTATTATTAAACTAATTAATCTTCTTCATATTCAAATTCTTCATCTTCTTCCTCTTCATCTTCTTCATCATATTCTTATTTGTGACAGAGATTCCTGTACTTGTAATCTGTAAAAGTATGAATTGTTCATCCTTCCGTTCTTGCTGTCACAAAAGATTTAAATTACAACAGTATTTGACTTTGTCCGTGTTCAGTTTAGCCTGCAGCAGCAGCAGCAGGCATTTTCCAGGGGCACCACGAGGAGGAACGGACTCACCCCATACACTGCTTAGTCTTCTTCTGCTTAGAATTTAGAGCATATATTTTGCTCTTCATTTTGGTCTTATACTTCATGTTCTTCTGCTTTTTGATCTTCTGCTTATTGTTCTTCTGTCTCTTGTTCTGTATCTTGTAGTTTGTCTTAACCTTCTTTGTCCTGTTGGTGATCTTCTTCCTGGTAATCTTTTATTTTTTCTTTGTGATGGTGTTCAGGCTGGTTGGCTTCATGCTCGTCGTCCTTGTTGTCGTCATCTTCTTCTGGGTGGTCTTTAATGTCGTCTAATTTCCGAGAAACAGCTGACGTTACTGGAACCCTGACGGGTATCAGATGGAGCAAGAGACAATGGAAGTTACAAGGACCAGCTGACTGTGCTGGACCCCGGACGGGTAGCAGAAGGAAAAGAGGCAATGTCACAACCGAGTACAGCTGACGTTACTGTGACACGGTTACTAAGCAGGAGGTACCTGTGCTCCAAAGCACTACCAAGGACCAGCAGACGTTGCTGGAACTCGGATACGGAGATGGAGGCACCTAGGCCAAAGGCACTGGGGAGAACCACTTGACGGTACTGGACCCCGGACGGGTAGCAGAAGGAAAAGAGGCAATGTCACAACCGAGTACCAGCTGACGTTACTGTGACACGGTTACTAAGCAGGAGGTACCTGTGCTCCAAAGCACTACCAAGGACCAGCAGACGTTGCTGGAACTCGGATACGGAGATGGAGGCACCTAGGCCAAAGGCACTGGGGAGAACCACTTGACGGTACTGGACCCCGGACGGGTAGCAGAAGGAAAAGAGGCAATGTCACAACCGAGTACCAGCTGACGTTACTGTGACACGGTTACTAAGCAGGAGGTACCTGTGCTCCAAAGCACTACCAAGGACCAGCAGACGTTGCTGGAACTCGGATACGGAGATGGAGGCACCTAGGCCAAAGGCACTGGGGAGAACCACTTGACGGTACTGGACCCCGGATGGGTAGAAGAACGCACCCATGAAAATGTAAGTTGACAGGACGCAAGCCGTCCGCAGTTACAGAATCACACAGTCCTACAGTGGGTGCTTATCCTATTGTCACAATGGAAACCGCCTTTATTTACATATCCCACAGCACACATAGGAATCACCTAAACTGCAGGCACCATAGAGTCGGCTAACCCGAATGCAACACGACAGCACAACTTATTGGAGGATAATTGACGTTCACACTGCCAGGAAACAGCTGTCGTGCTGTAACCAGGCTGGCCAGGAGTCAGTACCCTGCCAATTACTTACGAGCAACAAATGGCGGTGTTGTAGCCCAGGGAGTAGAGTTCAGGTGGTAGAAAGATGAACATAACCGGAGACATGGAAAACGTTGCCAAACAGTTATTTAATCTGAAAACGGACAGGCAAATTCAGGTGAGATCCATGCCTTGTTCATTTTCAGAAAAGTAAGCCGGTCTACATTCTCTGAGGATAGTCGCATGCAACGGTCTGTTACTACACCACCTGCAGCACTAAAGACACGCTCAGATAATACACTGGCAGCAGGGCAAGCCAGCACCTCCAATGCATACTGGCTAAGCTCTGGCCATGTATCCAACTTAGAGACCCAAAATTTGAAAGGGGAAGAGGCATCTGGGAGTACACTTAGAGGGAAAGCCAAGTAGTCTGTCACCATCTTACGGGAACATTTCTTCCTGGTGACTGGAGCCGTCTCGGATGGTGTAGACCTTGCTGGCGATGTCACAAAACTTTGCCACATTTGTAACATACAGTTCTTGCCCTGTGCAGAGGCGCTGCTTCTGCTCCCTCTTGTTGTAGAGGTGTCTACACTGCCTCGACGCACAGAGCTGCTTTGTAAAGCAGTAGCAGCAGCAGCAGCAGCAGCATCTCTCTCGGCTGGAATGTACAACAGTATGGATTGCACCAGTGTGTCTTGGTACTCCTGCATTTTACGGTCCCGGTTCACCGGTGTGATGAGGGTTTGTAAGTTGTCCCGGTAGCGAGGGTCTAGGAGGGTGTACACCCAATAATCTGACGTGCTGAGAATGTGGGCGATGCGGCGGTCGTTTCTTAGGCACTGAAGCATGAAATCAACCATGTGCTGCAGACTCCCAACTGGCCAACAAAGGCTGTCCTCTGGAAGAGGCGTCATCTCTGTCTCCTCTGCATCACCCCACCCTCGCTCTACATACTGACTACAGCGTTGTGTACCTTCCTGTGTAGGGATTTCTTCCTCCTCCATTGACTCCTCCTCCTCCTCATCCTCCTCACAAAGTGAGCCCTGCCCAGCCCTTTGTGAGGAACCACGTTGCGCTGACTGTCCTGAAGGTAATTGAATTTGTGACTCCTCATCCTCCACCTGTTTCAAAACCTCTTCCTTTAGTGCTTTCAGTGATTTCTGAAGCAGGCAGATAAGGGGGACAGTCATGCTGACTAGTGAATCATCTGCACTCGCCATCCGCGTTGAGACATCAAACGCACGCAAAACGTCGCAGATGTCCTTCAGAGAGGCCCACTCAGTAGTGGTGAAGTGTGAACGGCGCAAATTGCGAGTTGATTGCGCCTGTTGCAGCTGATACTCCATTACTGCTGGCTGCTGCTCACACAACCGCTCCAACATATGTAACGTGGAATTCCACGTGGTGGGTACGTCACATATGATGCGATGTTCAGGAAGGCAAAATCTGACTTGCAGAGCTGCAATGCGCGATCTGGCCATGCTGGAACGTCGCAAGTGAGCGCACTCTAGGCGGACCTTGTGCAGCAGTGCATCAAGATCAGGATAGTCACTCAAAAAACTCTGCACGACCAAGTTGAGCACATGTGCCAGACATGGTATGTGAGTGAGGTTGCCAAGGCCCAGAGCTGCCACCAGATTTCGGCCATTGTCACACACTACCAAGCCTGGCTGCAGATTAGCTGACAAAAACCACACGTCGCTCTCCTGCTTGATGGCATCCCAGAGCTCCTGCGCTGTGTGGCTTCGATTCCCCATGGGAATTAATTTCAGGACGGCCTGTTGACGTTTGGCCACGGCTGTGCTCATATCGGTCGCAACAGGTAAGCGTTCACGGGTCCATGTGGAGGTATACCGTGACGGCTCGTGCAGCGATGATTCTGAGGAACTGGAGTAGGAGGAGGAATCAATGTGCACAGACTGGATTCCTGCAATCCTTGGAGTTGGCAGAACACGTACAGCGCCACTGGCAAGATCTGTACCCGGCTCCACAACATTGACCCAATGGGCAGTGAGGGAAAGGTATCGTCCCTGGCCATGGGTACTGGTCCATGCATCGGTGGTCAGGTGGACCCTGCTACTGACGGCGTTTAGTAGCGCATGTTTAATGTTTCCCTCGACATGTTTTTGCAGAGCAGGGACAGCTTGCCTGCTGAAATAAAATCGGCTTGGCACATTATATTGTGGGACTGCCAATGCCATAAAGTTCCTGAAACTGTCAGTCTCCACCAGCCTGAAGGACAGCATTTCAAGGGACAGGAGTTTTGCAAGGCCAGCATTCAGAGCCTGTGCTCGTGGATGGTTTGCCGAGTATGGCCGTCTTTTATCCCATCCCTGTGTTACCGATGGCTGTTTTTTGTACTGGGAGTGTGACGATGACTGTGAACTTGCTGCAGTGGGTGGAATAACAGTTTGTCTATGGACAACAGTGACCGAGGTTCTTCCATGGAGATCCTGTGAGGAAGCCAAAACAGGTGTGTGAGAGCTGGAGGTAGAGGCTCGAACATGACGTAAAGATGTAGGTGCTGCTGTAGGTTGGCCTACATCTCCAGTGTGTCTTTGGAACTCAGCTACGTGCTTTGTCCGTACATGTGTCCACATATTTGTGGTATTCAGGTTCCTGATATTTTTACCTCTTTTAACTTTTTGCTTACACAGCTTGCATTGAACATAGCAAATATTATCTACAAGTCTGTCAAAAAAGGACCACGCAGTGCAAGTCATGGGAGCGCCAATTTTGACATTTCTAAGAGAACTGCTCCCAACAGGTGCCAAACTGGAGGCTACAGGCAAGCGAGTCTGCAGCCTACCTCTCCCTCCTCTTTGTACCGTTGGGACAATCTCTTCCTCAGAGCTGCTCCCACCACCTTGCTGTTGCTCACGCCATGTTGGGTCTCGGACTTCATCATCTCCACTACCCTCTTCCAACACCTGCTGCTGTTGGATGGTCTGGGCAGCACCATGCTCCACAAAACCTGGCACCTGAGTCTCATCATCATCATAAGATGCGTTCTGCGGTGTGCTGTCCATCGGCACTGGCTCACCCGCCTCTTCAGATTGAGAGAGACACAGCTGTTGCGCATCACTGCATACTCCCTCTTCTTCAAATTGCAGAATGCTGCTTGCCTGTGCCCGTGTTTGCGAGCCAACAGATTCTGAGAACAGAAGCAGAGACTCAGCTGGCTCCTGTACAGAACTCTCTGACTGCCTTGGCAATTTGACAGGCGGTGAACAGACAGATGGTTGCTCAACAGTGTTGTGTTCCTGAGAGGAGGTGGAAGGAATTGAAGTCGATGCATTGGCTGCCATCCAACCAACAACGGCTTCAATTTGTTCTTCCCGCAGCAGGGGGGCACGCCGAGCTCCTACCAAAGTGCGCATAAAGGAACGCTCACGGGGATAAATGGTGGATGCTGTGTCACTGAGGGCGGCAGCAGACACAGAATCCCCACGTCCTCTCCCTGCTGAAACTCCACGGCCACGACCACGTGCCTTACTCACTGACTTCTTCATCTTGGTAGATTGATAAAGAAAGTCAGAAAAGTTATAACTTAAGGCCTAAGTGTGGTTATTACGCAGAGACTGAAGTGAACACTGAAACACAACTGTTCACAAATCACAATCTGTGAAAGGCTACTCCTTTGTCTACTTCTATAGTGTTTGCAACCAATGTATTGGATACGGATGGAAGCGCGTCACACTAATAGTTAAATTGCATGGAGCAGCAAGAATTACACTGAAGGAAAAAAAAAGAGTCTGTGAGTGACAGGTGCAGATGCCTACAGACAGCGTTGCATGCAGAGCAAACTGCAGCGTCACCTGCACTCACACACACCTTGCAGAGCTGTTAAAACACTGCAGGCAAAAGGAAGCTTTACACAGCGGTTGGTGCTAGCCTGCCTACAGCACAGTACACTAAATCGCAATCTCTAACTGTCCCTCAGAGTCAGCACAGCAGCGTTCTGTCCCTTACTGAATTCACAGCACAGTGACGCTAAAATGGCGGCGGCGCCTTTTATACACTGAAGAAAAAAAAAAAAGAGTCTGTGAGTGACACGTGCAGATGCCTACAGACAGCGTTGCATGCAGAGCAAACTGCAGCGTCACCTGCACTCACACACACACCTTGCACAGAGCTGTTAAAACAACACTGCAAGGCAAAAGGAAGCTTTACACAGCGGTTGGTGCTAGCCTGCCTACAGCACAGTACAATAAATCGCAATCTCTAACTGTCCCTCAGAGTCATCACAGCAGCGTTCTGTCCCTTACTGAATTCACAGCACAGTGACGCTAAAATGGCGGCGGCGCCTTTTATAGTGCATTCTGACATCATTTCAGCAGCCAATCACAGCCATGCCATTAGTTAACATGACCGCAGCATTACAGGATGTGCCCACACTTCTTAGGATTCCTTATTGGCTGAATAAAATCACATTGCCTCGCAAATAATTATGGGAACTTCCGATTCCGGTATTCGATAATACGAAAATATCGAAACGAATTATCGAAAGGCCGATAGAGCTAATATCGGCCGATAGCCGATATTTGCATTATCGTATCGCTCAACACTAGTCAGGAGTCAGCGGCACTTACCTGGCAGAAGATCTCCGGCGGTCACGGGCTGGACTGCTTCATGGCCGCCATCATCTTTCCCCGGCGGTCACATGCAGTTTCTCGCGATAACTGCAGTGACTGCTGGGTAATCCCGGCCGTAAAGCAGTCAGTCCGATGACGTCACCGCCGGGGAAGCAGGTAATCAGCTGTGCTGCGTTGCGATGACAGGCTCTGCCTGTCATTGCGATGTAGCAGAGCTGGATCGTCGTGGGACTGTCGTTACTATGGACTGCGTCGGACAGGTGGTATACTGTTGGTTTGTTTTTTTTCTTTGTTTACAGGAGATTGATGGCGTCGCAGGAATGAGTGTATAATAAAATTAATGAAAACTGTGTTGTCTCTTTTATTTCATTAAAATACTTTTTTCTTGCTTTGTCTTTTTTTTTATACATTTAATAACTTTGGGATTAATAATGGATCGATGTCTTATTGACACCTCTCCATTATTAACCGGGCTTATTGTCACCGTGCAATCAACGGTGACATTAAACCCTTATTACCCCGCTTGCCACCGCTACAGGGCAGTGGGAAGAGCTGGGTAAAGTGCCACAATTGGCACATCTTTTGATGCGCCAAATGTGGGGCTGCTGTAGCCTGGTATTATCAGGCTGTTGAGGGCCAAAATCCATGGGCCTTGACAGTCTTTTAATACCAGGCCGCAGCAGTCTGCATTTTACTTGGCTGGTTAACAAAAATAGGGGGACCCCTACGCCGTTTTTTTTTCGAGGGGATCCCCTATTTTTGTTAACCAGCCAAGCTAAGCAGACTGCTGTGGCCTGGTATTATCAGGCTTGCAAGGTCCATGGATATTGGATCCTTACCAGCCTGAAAAACCAGGCCTCAGCGGTCTGCTTCATCTGGCTGGTTAACAAAAATAGGGGGGACCCCACGCCAATTTTTTTCGAGGGGATCCCCTATTTTTGTTAATCAGCCAAGATATGCAGACTGCTGTGGCCTGGTATTATCAGGCTGGCAAGGTCCATGGATTTTGGCTCCTTAACAGCCTGAAAATCCAGGCCTCAGCGGTCTGCTTCATCTGGCTGGTTAACAAAAATAGGGGGGACCCCACGCCAATTTTTTTCGAGGGGATCCCCTATTTTTGTTAATCAGCCAAGATATGCAGACTGCTGTGGCCTGGTATTATCAGGCTGGCAAGGTCCATGGATCTTGGCTCCTTAACAGCCTGAAAATCCAGGCCTCATCGGTCTGCTTCATCTGGCTGGTTAACAAAAATAGGGGGGACCCCACGCCAATTTTTTTCGAGGCGATCCCCTATTTTTGTTAATCAGCCAAGATATGCAGATTGCAGTGGCCTGGTATTATCAGGCTGGCAAGGTCCATGGATCTTGGCTCCTTAACAGCCTGAAAATCCAGGCCTCAGCGGTCTGCTTCATCAGGCTGGTTAACAAAAATAGGGGGGACCCGACGCCATTTTTTATTCGAAGGGAACCCCTATTTTTGTTAATCAGTTCCCTCTGACGTCACTGATTGTGTCCCTGGCTGACCTGAAGTGAAAGTGGAAAGCAATCAATTAAGCTTTCCACTTCCTCTCCTGTCAGCCAGGAGAGGAACTCATTCATTTGGGGGTTTACTGTGAGGCTGCAGCATTAGCTGCGGTCCCTGCAGTAAACATTAACCCTTTCTGAAGGATTACACCGTGGGACCTGACTGTGCATGGGATAGGTAAGAATAATTTTGATTTTTTATTTTATTTTTATTACAGGAAATGGTTTTTGCAGTCAAATAAAAGATGGTCAAAAACATGTGTCTTTATTTCATTAAAATGATTTTTAATTAAAGTGTGTGTGTTTTATTTTTATTTCATGCAATAGGATTAATAATTGATAGTTGTCTAATTGACAGCTCTCAATTATTAACCTGGCTTAAGGTCACCTTTCAATTGCAATGTGGCTTTAACCCCATATTAACCCATTCGCCACCGCTACAGGGCAATGGGAATAGACGGGCAAAGTGCCAGAAAGGGCGAATCTAATTATAGATTTGTCTTTTCTGGGGTGTCTGGGGGCAGATGTTAGTAGCCAGGGGGGGGGCAAAAATAATGGTCCCTCTCTGGGCTATTATTATCTGCCCCCATTCGCTGGCTTTGTCTGTCTGGTTGCGAAAATAGGGCAGGAGCCCACGCATTTTTTTTTAAACAATTTTACACCTCATATATATATATATATACATGTCATTGAATTTGTGACACATATATATATATTTATATTTATAGTTCATACACTTCTACATAGTATAATAGCCGCTAATTCAATTGACGGCTTTTGTGAAAATGCAGAACCCGACATGAAATGACACTTGGTGTACATAGGGTTAACCATGTCTTTTCATGTCCTTTGCTATCTGATTTGCACAAACAATTACATCAGTCTATGTGTGCAAAATTTCACACCTGTAGGGGTTAATTAAAGGTGTAAATTCGTAGCAAAAAAGTCCGTTTTTTTTACAACGAATTTACACCTTTAATTAACCCCTACAGGTGTGAAATTTTGCACACATAGACTGATGTAATTGTTTGTGCAAATCAGATTGCAAACGACATGAAAAGACATGGTTAACCCTATGTACACCAAGTGTCATTTCATGTCGGGTGCTTCTGTCTTTTCACAGAAGCCGGCTTTACCCGGCAATTGAATCAGAGGATATTTTACTATGTAGAAGTGTATAAACTATACATATATGTATATATATATGTCACAATGACATGTATATATATATATGTATTCTATGTGTGTATATTTAGTGTTTACAAGGAAATAAAGGTTTTTTTTAGTTGCAATATTTTGTTCCCATAGACTTACATGGGACTTCCGGTATCGGAATCGGATATCGCCGATATTTAGTGATATCGCCGTTACCATTCCGATCCGATATTTTTAGATATCGAGCAGTATCGCTCAACACTAGTATTAAGTATTGAGATTTTTATTCACAGTAGTAATACGAAATGTTTTGGTCCTATACCATGGACCTTCATCAGTCACTACAATCATGACAGACAAAAAAGAAAAAATCACATTAACAAAATGAAGTATATACAGTCATATATATAAACAGTTTGGTCAATCTGGAGCAAAAATATAGAGTAGTGTTGTAGAATGCTTAGGAGATTTAGGGAGCTATCATAGATCAGAATTAAATCAAGAGGTATCAGAGAAACCGACATATAGTGAGGACATACCAGATACTACTAGGTAGGGGTTAATCCACAGAGGAAAAAAGGTGCTGGACAAAGCTGTAAGGTGAAATAAGACCATTATATGTGCTGATATAAAAAACATACATATAGAAGCGATTTGTGTGCCTGAAAAAATAACACATACTAGATGCTACTGGGTAGGGGTTAATTCACTGAGAAAAAAAAAAGATGCTGGACAAAGATGTAAAGTGAAAAAAGATCATTATATGTACTGATGTAAAAAAAAATATAGGCGATTTGCGTGCCTGAAAAAGGAACATACCCAGTGATGGTAGAATGGGATCATTAAGAGCACAGTGCCTCTATTGCGCCGACAACCTGTAGGTACATCGCCAAAAATAAGAAAACAGCAGTATAGTGGTGGGGCGGAAGAACCGCATTCTGTGTTCGTGACTGACCTGTGAGATAAAGTCGGGCAGTGAGAGAAAGCCTCTGCATGCGACGCCGTGTCCACCGCAAGTCTGAGCGCAGAGGAAGCTGTAATCAGTGTGTATAAAAAAGGAAGAGGCGGGACTAAAATGTCAGTCAACCAAACAGAGCGTTAGAACGGAGGTGAGGTGGCCGAAAGTTAATGGACGTGCGTTCCACCACTAACGATTTGCATTCCAAGTGAGTGCTTAGGAGTCAGAAGCTGTCCTACAGATGGGAGGAGTGAAAGAGCGGCGTGCTGATGGAGATGATGTGGAATATAGTCAACAGGATGGCATGGCAGCATTCTGATATTAATACAGGATGCTCTAGAGAAGAGGAGAAAGAAATATATTAATAAGAGGACAATAAAATTTACAGCATTGTACAATATGGGCTTATGAATTAGATTAAATAAATATAGAGAGGGGAAAAAAACAACAATCATATCTGGCGGTCTGCATATTGAGGAGTAGTACACAGGAAGGTAATAATATTACATATTAGGTACAATATCTTATTCACTGATCTGATATATTGTAGGAAGTAATAGACATGAATAAGCGGTTCGTGTCAGGCTTACAATATCGGCAGACATCACGTATAGCATGAGAGAGTATCACAGTATTACACAATCGTGGGGATAAACTTTGGTAAAGAAAAAGAGAAAAATTACATGAAGGAGAGTAAATCATATTCACGGTTGAGACCTTTAGGTGATAGGGTGTCTAAGGTGTGTATCCAATAAGCCTCTATCCTTTTTAATTGTCGTATGCGACCACCGCCTCGTCGTGAATGAGGTACTTGTTCCAAGACTTGGAATTTTAGTTGGGCTATAGTATGTCTTGTCATGATAAAGTGGTGCGGGATCGGAAGTAGAGTGTTTTTACATCTTATGGTTGACTTGTGTTTAGAGATACGTTGTTTTACAGGTTGACTGGTTTCCCCAATGTATAATAACCCACAGGGACACTTGATCACGTAAATAATGAAGGCGGTGTCACAAGTGAAAAAGCCACAGACTCTGAATGTTTTTCCTGTGTGGGGGTGGTGGATGGTTTCACCCTGAGGATGTTGTTACATTGGGTGCATCCCAAACATGGGAGAGTGCCAATTTTTGTTTTTTTCAGGAATTGTGTGATTCCTGTTTTTTTGGGGCCTAAGTCGACTCTAATCAATGAGTCCCTCAGGTTGAGTGCATGACGGAAACACGGGAGAAATGGTTTAGAGAATTCTCCAATGTCCGGGTGTGCAGTCTGGAGGAGTGGCCAGTGTTGGCGGATGGACTTATGTAGTATGTATGCATAGGGGTGATAATGGTGTACAAAGGCAATCCTACCCCCCATGTCATGTTTAGTACGGGTGACAGTAGATCTGGAGCGGTCCAGGACCCCTTGTGGATAGCCCCTCTCACGAAATTTGGAATTCATCTCTGAGAGGCGAGTTTCTTGAATGGTATGATCTGAGACTATATTTTTAACCCGATGAAATTGAGATGTCGGGATGGATTTCTTCATGGCAGCTGGATGGAAGCTATTGAAGTGGAGTAGACTGTTACGGTCTGTCGGTTTGACATATAGGTCAGTAGTAAGATGGCCACTAGTGTCCTTTATAATCACTGGAAATTAATCCTGGAGCAGTCATGTGAAATAGTGAAACTGAGTCCGGGCCAAGAGCAGTTTAGAAATTGATGAAAAATTGCTAGGGACTCGAACGTGCCCCCATATACAAAAAACATCGTCTATATAATTTTTCCAGATAATAACGTTATCCTTGAATAGAGAATTGGTATAGATCGATGTCTCCTCAAAATGGGCCATGTAGCAGTTTGCATATGGGGTGTTACGTTCGAGCCCATAGCGGTCCCCCGTATCTGCAAATATAAGTCATCCTGGAACATGAAGTAATTATGTTTTAGTACAATGGTTAGAAGATCCAGACAGAGAGCAATCTCTGCTGGATTAATATCAGACATTTCCAGTAGGTGTTGGACAGACCGAATGCCATTCTCATGGGGTATGGATGTGTAAAGGTCTTTTACATCAAAGGTGACTAATAAAGAGTTAACCGGAACATGGTCAATGGAACGGATCATGTCCAGAAAAGCCCCAGTGTCCAAGATGAATGACTTGCTGGTTTTAATTAAAGGGGTGAGGATTTTTTCTAGGTAAATTGCCAATGGTGAGAGAATAGAGTCCGAGGCGGCTACGATTGGCCTTCCCGGGTGTTGTTGAAGGTTCTTGTGGATTTTGGGGAGCAGGTAGAATACAGGAATGATAGGATTATGAGAAGTTAGGAACTCATGTTTTTTTATGCAGACAGCCATGATTGTTGTTTTTTTCCCCTCTCTCTATATTTATTTAATCTAATTCATAAGCCCATATTGTACAATGCTGTAAATTTTATTGTCCTCTTATTAATATATCTCTTTCTCCTCTTCTCTAGAGCCACCTGTATTAATATCAGAATGCTGCCATGCCATCCTGTTGACTATATTCCACATTATCTCCATCAGCACGCCACTCTTTCACTCCTCCCATCTGTAGGACAGCTTCTGACTCCTAAGCACTCACTTGGAACGCAAATCGTTAGTGGTGGAATGCACGTCCATTAACTTCCGGCCACCTCACCTTCGTTCTAACGCTCTGTTTGGTTGACTGATATTTTAATCCCGCCTCTTACTTTTTTATACACGCTAGTTACAGCTTCCTCTGCGTTTAGACTTGCGGTGGACACCGCGTCGCATGCAGAGGCTTTCTCTCACTGCCGGACTTTATCTCACAGGTCAATCACGAACACAGAATGCGGTTCTTCCGCCCCACCACTATACTGCTGTTTTCTTATTTTTGGCGATGTACCTACATGTTGTCGGCGCAATAGAGGCACTGTGCTCTTAATCATCCCATTCTACAATCACTGGGTATGCTCCTTTTTCAGACACGCAAATCGCCTATATTTTTTTTAAATCAGCACATATAATGATCTTTTTTCACTTTGCAGCTTTGTCCAGCATAATTTTTTTTTCCTCAGTGGATTAACCCCTACCCAGTAGTATCTGGTATGTGTTCTTTTTTCAGGCACACAAATCGCTTCTATATATATATTTTTTATATCAGCACATATAATGGTCTTATTTCACCTTACAGCTTTGTCCAGCACCTTTTTTCCTCTGTGGATTAACCCTACCTAGTAGTATCTGGTATGTCCTCACTATATGTCGGTTTCTCTGATACCTCTTGATTTAATTCTAATCTATGATAGCTCCCTAAATCTCCTAAGCATTCTACAACACTACTCTATATTTTTGCTCTGGATTGACCAAACTGTTTATGTATATGACTGTATATACTTCATTTTGTTAATGTGATTTTTTCTTGTTTTTCTGTCATGATTGTAGTGACTGATGAAGGTCCATGGCATAGGACCGAAACGTTTCGTATTACTACTGTGAATAAAAATCTCTATACTTAATACACTTAAGTTGAGTGCCGAGTTCATTTTCTTTCATTTATGGTGTGGGAACATAGTCAGGCACCTTCGTCTAGGTTGTGCACACAGTTATTTACTCACAACTACCACACATGTTCACAAGTGCAGAGATGTTTTTCATTATAATTTCAACCTTACTGTTAATACACCCCCGGGGGTCTTTTTGTCTTGTGCAGATCCATTGTATATGGTTTTGCATATGTATCCCTCTGCCTAGATGTCCTATAGGCTTGAACAGCGAGGGTAGCAATACTCATTTTTTTCTAAATGTTATTTAGTAACTATTTTGTGTGACATATATCTCTTATTTAAAAGCACAAGAATTTAAAATTAGAAAATTGTGACATTTTCAACATTTTTGCGAAATTTCTTTTTTTCACAAATAAATGCAAGTCACATCAAAGAAATTTTACCACTATAAAGTAGTATAATATATCATGAAAATAACCTCATAAGTGACAGAGGTTAGAATTGTAACATTTTGCTTGGTCATTAGGGTCAAAATTAGCTTGGACATTAGGGAGTTAAAACTTAATTTGTTAAAATTAAAGTTTACTGTCTGTTATTTCAGCAGCAATATTGACAGCTTACTCTTGCTGTTTCTATTGTTACTGCTTTTAAATATGTGATTCTCAACAGTAAACATCACCAACTTGACATTATTGTTCTATAAAACATGTCTGTGATTCTTATAAAACTGGTTCATTTATTGCTTGACAACCATAGTGTTTAACAAAAGCCCTTGAGAAAGAAAAACATATATTAGCGTTTCCAGATCCTACAAAAACTTTATATAATATTTAGAAAGAATAATTATTTTCACTCTTATTTTTTAATTCCTCAAATATGTATCGCTTGGAGGCATTATCTATAATATTGAGCTCATAAAAATAAAATGAGAGCACAAGTAACAATGTGAAAAGCTTAAATGAAACAGTAAAAATATCTAGCAATCTAAAGCTGAACACACAAAAAAGAAAAAGTTCAATTATTCCTCAAGGCAGTATTACAAATTGGGTTACTAATATACTAAACTAATGCAAAATATATTTTTACTCTCTAAATGATTTAAAATGCTATGTAGGCCACTGGTCATTACAACATTTATTAAGTTATGCGAATTAAAAACTTTTTTTTAATCTAGAGATATACATTTACAGGACTAAATAATTCTGTGTTGCTTTTTTCTTCTTCTATTTAAAACTGTAAATTTTAATTATACCAGTTAGTATATACAGTATATTCATAAACATAATAAGTCTAGGCAACATTCAATAGTACAGCTAAGCAGGAAATATCAACACACACTAACTGTACCTACATTTAGCATAGTTTCATTTTTTTTTTGTTAAAACAAATGTATCACCACTTTTTGCAACCTCATCTGAGAGCAGCATGATGTAGGAAAATAAACAATGGCTCCAATGATGTGTCACTTAGTTTATTGCGTGCAGCAGTTGTGACACAATCAAAGTTTTTGATGTAATATGTAGCAAAACTCAAAAGTTAACCCCGTCCCCATCACAGCTCTCTGTGTACATGTCTACTGACAGTGAGCTGCTTATCACATGAGGGGGCGTGGTCGGAACCACATGGCACAAAGGAGCAAGTCTGGTCAGTGATAATCTCCTGGTGATAAAACATTAATTGTATGGAAACAACAGCACATAGCCTATTAAGTGACATATCCCTAAAGTCTGTCTCAGCACCTACTTCATGCTATCCTCAGATTACATTTGTAAAATTTATTGACATATTCCCTTAAACTTATTTGACAGCATTTTTCTTATATAAAGTAGTGTCTATTGTTAATGGTTTCTTTAATAAAAAATGTGTTGTTGACATTTTCTTAAAGGGGCTGTCAACGTTTGGCACAAAAGTCTGCAGTCATTCAATATGACTGCAGACTTGTGAATTCTCACATCCCGCATAACGTGCGTAGTCAAGATTCTACTGTGGTGGCAACAGGAAGCAAGTATGCTGCATGCTTTCTCCCTGTGATATTATGATTTGACATGCCCAAACCCGATTTATAAATGTGAATTGAGCGAGGC
Source organism: Oophaga sylvatica (assembly GCA_033576555.1). Lineage (NCBI taxonomy): Eukaryota > Metazoa > Chordata > Amphibia > Anura > Dendrobatidae > Oophaga > Oophaga sylvatica. The sequence goes on from JARQOD010000008.1 coordinate 50,934,483, forward strand.
TGCACATGTTTAGTCAGAATGTGGCCTGAAGTATGCATGTCACATATTTGCAGTCACACACGAATGACTGCAGACTTTCGTGCCAAACTTGGGCAGCTACTATAAGTAGAGTCCTGTTGCTGCCAGTATGGACATTCCTTTTCAGATCAGATTCTTCAATTTTGACATATCACATTATGTGGTAATTACTTTGGAATGCTTCTTCCCAACCCAATAATTCTGAAATTTTTTGTGAGATGTTGTACTTGACATCTGAATCAGATAGCTGAATCACTCAAAATAGCTAATAAATTACATTTTTCATATGTCTACATTACATTAACATCATGTTGTAACGTTTTTATTATTATTTTAATATAGGCTTAAAAGTTTATTACTTTTTTATTTTTTTCTACAAAATGTATAAATTCTTTTTTAGGGATTTCTATTGAACATGGCAATACACAGCTTGAAGTTGGAAACTGTTGTTTGTGCATGCAGTAGGACTTGAAGGACTGGTTGCACTATTTGTCATTTAAAGCAAAAATTTGGATCTAATAGATTGCGGACACCATATCATATTACACTTGCAGATTACTCAGTTACCAAAAAAGCAAATATTCCCTAAAATTGACACCATTTTGGAAACTAAACCCTGTAAGGAATTGATCTAGGAATGCATTGAGTATTTTGAACCCACAGTTGCTTCAAAAAAGTTTAGAAAATGTGTCATTAATTGCAAATTTTTTTTACGCTACTTATGGCAGTTATCATCAGTCCAACATACTCAACAGACCCTGAGACCATGACAACCAAGGGAATCATCAAGTCATGAAATGTTCAAGAGAGTGTCCCCTTCCTCTCACTACCATTGAGATGCAGTGGTTGATTTTACCTTTGGCATCTGGATTTATACCCAACCAGGGTGTCACCGAACTTTTCTGTTGCTACATGAGCTGATCTGTCAGTTAAGCCGAGCTCCCACAGTGATCATGCCAGGCACAGGTCTCATGGCTTTTATTAAAAATCCTTGCCAATCTAAATAACAGGGGGACTTTTACTTGCATAGCTTACTGCTTGTTGCGTATGCTAAAGGCCACCTCTGCAGTTTATCAGCGATGGATAGTCTCTTAAGGGAGAAGTGCAGCATTTACAAGCTCTTTGTTCTAGCGCTGTCAAGCACTGCTTTGAAGCTGAATCTGGCCAATTGCAGTGCTTTATTCTCCTCTGATGTTGCAAAGGCAAAGCTGCATCTGCTTGCAGCATTGGAGATCACACAATGTGTACCAGTGGCAGTGACCGAGCTATCACTCACAATCACTCAGGAGCACATCAATGCCTGGCAATCCGGAGGCTGGAATGTAATGTGCTCCTATAGACAGAAGATATGACAGCCCCTGTAATGAAAGTATTTTTGGAAAATGTTTCTTATGGTTTAGAGAACATTTAATGATAAATTTAGGACTTATTTTGAATAACAGATGCCAAAGATGTGTCCAAATGCTTGTTTGCGGCATTGTTCATAAATTTACCCAGTCATGCAAACACTAGCACGATTTACATCTGGTGCATTTTACTTTGGGTCTACCAGTGAAGCGTCACTTTTGGATAATTATTTTTCACATAGGTTAAGAAAATTATTCTTTTATTTTCAGCACTAGCAGTTTGATACATTTCATACTTCTGTAAGCTTCCTAAGAGTGAACCAATGTATTATTTGTTAAAAAGCAATATTTTTTTTATATGTGATGGATGGCTATACACATGCAAATAAACATAAGTAAGAGAAAAAATGTAATTTACAGATTATTAGAAAAAAAGTTAAGTTTTATTTTCATTTCCAGGATCTGAAGAGGCATTACATTTTAGGCTGTTCCTGACTGCATTCATCTTTGCAGTTAGTTTGAAAGTGAAATTTCATAAACAATACTTTGTAAAGAAGAAGGGAAAGAGAAAAAATGAAAAAGTTAAAGTAAAGACAAAAAACGTTTAAACATAAAACAGTCAGTTATATGGTACAACTGACTATGGAATAGGGCAGAAGCAAAATGTAAATTTCTTTTATTTCAATTTATAAAGCAAGAAGCAACAGGTAAAAAATTCAGAATGATTACGACATACCTTAACTTCAAAAGGGTTGTCCAGAAATAAAAAAAAATGTCCAGAAAGCAGAGAATACGATAATGTGACAAAATATTCCTGCAATTGAAAGTTTTCCTCTATCTGCAGTATAGGGAATAGCCTAGTTATCCAATCAAACTCCAGTGGTTGTACCAGAACATTATCAAGAATGGGGTTCCAGATCTCATGATGAAAAATGGTGTGGAGGTGTATGTACTTGACCTTTGCTTAATTACATATTGGACTGCCAAATGACCCACTGGGGTGTTTTAGAAGTCCCATAGAAAAACAATTAAGAGAAGATTAAGCATGCACTACTCCAAGCCATTAAAATGGGTCTCCATAAAGCCCTATTGTTGTGATCCAGTGCCCTCATTTTAGGATAGCTGGGAGTTCCAGTGGTCAGTAAGTCACAGTATCCCATATAGCTGAACTATTAATATCTTTAAATAATGTGATTATCTCTTTAATATTTAAAGATGTTTTAATGAAGACTATACATGGCTAAATTTATTCGAGTTGAATTGAATTATACTTGATTTTTTAAAAACATAATTAAAAAAATCTACATCCTAGATAATAGAGATTTTTTTGCTAATCCGATGTGCGCAAATTCAGCAAAATGATGGCCAACTGCAGCTGTCATCTTGCTGAAGAGTAGAGAGACAGCAAAAGTTTACAATTATAAATTAAAAGCATACCTCATTGCCCACCTCTCTGGATGCCCTGGCTGAATCTGCCCATTGCCTGGTTCCTCAATTCCATTGTTGCATTGTATCTTTGGCCAGGAGTTCACTATAAACCTGGGTTTTCAGTGACAAGCTGGCCTTGGAGTTCACTGCTCATGCTCCAGGGCCTACCTGCACCTGAAATTCTCAGTTTACAGTAAATATCGAGCCTCGACTTCCAGCCAAAGGTCACTGCTGGCAGACAACCCAGACATAGAGAAATCACCGGGTCAAAGATGAGATGCAACAAAGGCAAGGAGGACAGGACAATAGGCAGGGAGCACTGAGGATAGCTGGAAAAGAGAGTAGTGATATACTGTATGTTTTTTTCAACTGTTTGGCATCTCCTTTGCTCTTTGCTCACTATCCAGTCCTCTGTGCCTCCATCTCTCTGCAACTCTGTCCCAACATTCACTCTAGACCAAGCATCAGGCCATGAGCAGGCCCCAGATATCATTGCACATGCTATGGAGCCTACTTGCGGATGACCTACAGTAAATGTCAGCTGAGAAATGCAATGTGATAAAGTCAAAGAGGACAGGAAAGTGGGTTGAGAGCAGCAGGAGCAGGTGGAAAAGTAAGGTAAGACAATAATTTTGTGTTAAATAACATTTCTGCTAATCAAATTTTCTGTAAAAATCCACACAAGCAGGTCAATTAAAATTTTGGATAAACTGGTCATTTATAATGAAACCAGAATTGCAGGTTAGTGAGGGATAGCATAACAGTTTATGTTAAGCCCTTAATGACTGCCGATATATATTAAAACGACATCCGCTAAGTTACTTATTCCCTCATTGCCATTTTAAAATGATGATCGGGAAAAAGGTTGTAGCACCCCCCAGAGTCAGAAAATCTCTGTGACCTTGGATACCAGGGATAGCTGAGACTCTGGAGAACATGATCAGGGCGGAAATTTCCAGTCCCCGATCACGTGATCGCCATTATTCAGTGAATAATGATGATCACAAAAAAAGTATGCCCTCTGCTACAATGATTTTTTTGCTTCTGTCATAATATACATGTCAGAGCAAAGACAAATCATGCCCCCCGAGACTCTCTGATACCTCCACCATCCAAAGGCCCTTCTGATCCGCTCCCCGACCCTAAACGTCATCTTCCTGAAAAAATAATGGTGAATGCAAGCGCAGTGTGGCTGCCGAGATCTGCCTGACTTTTTCCTATTGGTTCCTTTTGATCACTGTGATAGACCCTATCACAGTTATCTAAAGAAACAAAATAGTTAATCAAATCTCCCTTTGTGACCAACCTAGTTAGATAAAAATTATAATTTTTTTTCAATTCTTTTCAGTTGGGATTAGAGTTAGGGTTAGAGCTGGGATTAGGTTTGTGTTAGGGTTGGGGTTGGGGTTAAGGCTGGGGTTGAGTTAGAGTTAAGGTTGGGGTTAGGGTTGGGGTCAGAATTGTTTTTTTTTCAAAGGGAAAAAAATTGATGACAATATGACTGCTAGTGTTGAATTTACTTTGAGTTCTCAGATATGCACACAGTATCGCAGATCCCCACATTTTTTGGGGGAGTCTAATAGCCATAAAACATGTGGGGCAGGGAGTTTAGCATGTCAATTGAGCACCCGCGATATTCGGTTCATAACCCAAGCAGCTGATACAAACTGGAGCAGCGAGCACTTGCTCTCAACACTAATGACGAAGTACTCAATATGACGACCTAATGTTATAAAATTCTGTGTCGTACCTGTGGGTTCAAAATACTCTCTATACCCTTAAATAAAATTCTTGAGGGAGTGGTTTCGAAAATCAAGCTTCTTGGTGGGGGGTTTCCATTGTTTAGACACATCAGGGGCCCTCCAAATGCGACATTGGGTCCGTTAATTATTCCATCAAATTAGTCAGATGACACTCCTTCTCTTCTTAGACTTGCCGTGCACCCAAACAGTAGATTTCCTCCACAAATAAGGTAGTGGCCTGCTCAGGAGAAAATGCACAACAAATTGTGGGTCCAATTTTTTTTGTTACAGTTGTGAAAATAAAAAAGTTTGGGTCTCAGGTAAAAGTTTTGTGAAAAAAGTTAAACGATCATATTTTCCTTCCACAATGCTTCAGTTCCTGTGAAGCAAGTGAAGGGTTAATACACTTTTTGATGTGGTTTTGAGCACCTTGAGAGGTGCAGTTTTTATAATAGTGTCACTTTTAGGTGCTTTCTGTCTTAAAGACCCTCAAAGTCACTTCAAATGGGATGTGGTCCCTAAAAAATGTTTTTTTAAATTCTGCTGGAAAAATGAGAAATCGCTGGTCAACTTTTTTACCTCTCTAACTTCCTAATGAAAAAAAATTATGTTTAAAAAATTGTACTGATCTAAAGTAGACATGTGGGAAATTTTATTTATTAACTATTTTATGTGACATATCTCTTTGATTTAAGGGAATAAAAATTAAAAGTTTGAAAATTGCTAAATTTCTGTCAAATTTCCATTTTTTCACAAATGCAAATCACACCGAAGAAATTTTACCACTATCATGAAGTGCAATATGTCACAAAAAACTCTCAAAATCAGTGGCATATGTTGAAGTATTCCAGTGTTATAGCCACATAAAATGACACTGGTCAGAATTGTAAAATTTGGCTTGGTCATAATGGTCAAAATTGGCTTGGTCACTAAGGGGTTAATAGAACACTCTTAAGAGGGAAGTGAGGCAAATAGAGGTGAGAGAAACACACACACAGAAAGGGTGCTACTGCCTTATAGTAAGTGTTTTACCTCAACTCAGTGCTGAATTCACAACTACACCGCTCAATCTTGCTGTAACATGTCTTGAATGTTGCTGCTAATTCTGAGCCTGTACCACAAAGAGGGGAGCAGGAATTTCTTACATCTGTGTGTACAATGCATCAGAGAACTTGTAGCATGTAGTCTCCTTTCACTGGCTCATGGAAAACTGACAATTAGAGATGGTACCTGCAGAAAAGAAAAAATGTTAAATAATGCAAGATGCTAGTCATATAATAAAAGATTGTTATTTCCTTTGTATATATACAACAGCTTATTCTGAAATGTCACCTAAAGCTATACATTAAAAAATACTACATCTCAGATCAAAAAAATTCAATAATAACTTGCATGTATATAAACTATTTTAATAACAATTTTAACCCACACCTTTCTCATTTTACTACTCTTCATTACATCACTAAATATTGGACAGTTAACAATTATTTCATAAGTATTTGCTGATATATTTTAGTTCTAGTCCAGGAAATCCATCTTTTCATAAGCACAAGCTCTCCTTCCAGGAACACAGTGACATCTGTGACAATCAATATTTGTATTGCTAGCATAGAATTCCCAAAAGTAACAAACACTATTGCTTGGTTTAGTTTCACACAAGCTGACATGACACTTGATGGTCATAAATAAAATACAGAGTTTATAGCATGCAGCTTCTCATATTTATCAAAACAATCATTGCAATTTCAATGTTTTCATCAATCAATTGTATAATTGACTATCATAATTTTCATGAAGAATTTGTTTTCAGCCATTGCTAAAAAATTATTTCCTTTTATTTCTCTTTACATAACTCTAGAACTCTAGTGAATGTGACCCATGATGGTATACACAAAAAATATTTGCATAATTCTAAAGAAATCATAAAAATCCAAAGAACCTCACTGCAATCAGGCAATGTTCAAATTACCGTATATACTCGAGCATAAGCCGACCCGAGTATAAGCTGAGCCACCTAATTTTGCCATGGGAAAACTGGGTAAGCTTATTGACTCAAGAATAAGTTGGGTATGCATTGTCCCCTCATCCCTGTCCTGCTATGCATGGCTCCCCCTGTCACTGTCCTGGTATGCGTGGCTTCCCCCAGGCCTGTCCTGCTATGTGTGGCTCCCCCATCTCTGTCCTGGTATGCGTGTGTTATGGGTCGAGTTCCCGCTTCTGCACAAGGGGAATCTCGAGCCATTCCGGCTGCGGTCTCCCATTCGTCTCCGGCCGCAGTGGACTCTGCTCAGTTTAGACGTCGGTCCCAGCGTCTCGCCCAGTCTAACAGTGTGCAGAGGGTTACTGCTGCCTCTCCAGGCTCTGCTATTGTGGCCAGTACTGGTTAGCAGGGAGCAGGCGTCTTTAGGACAAAGTCCTTGTTTTCCCCTTCTGAGCATGCTCAGGGTGAGATCTCTCATTGGAGATAAGGGGTCACATGCTCAGGTACTGCAGCAGCTCCTATTGGTCCCCAGGAAGGTCCTGTGACTACTGGTGTTCTGGAACAGTTTCATTGGTCCTTGTTTCTGGCAGGTCCTGTAGCTGTTACTATAAAAGGGTGGCATGGCTGGGCCACCATGCGCTAGTATGAATTGCATTATGTGCTTTGCGCCAGTGTGATCATGCACGCATGTGGTTAGGGCTCGGCTGAAATAAGCCCCTAGAATACCGGCACCTCCGGTAAGCAGATTTGAGTGCAAGTGGTTAGGGCTTGGCTGAAATAAGCCCCTAGAATACTGGCTTCTCCTGTGAGGAGATTGCTTGATTGCGTTGCTGTCTGCATGATCGCGGACTGCTATCCACACAGCAGTTATCTGTGTATCCCTGTGGTGTTAACAGGACACATTCTTTTTCTCAGTGGCTCTGTGACACAACAGGGTTCGCTTTATAATGCTGGTTCAGCGCCCTAGCGTTTTACTTTGCGGCTCACTGAAGCTAATTGAGTTCGCACATTATCGCCATATAACGCTGTGGCATTCCAGTTAGTGGCTCTGGGGATTAACAGAGTTCGCACTTACTGCCACAGCGCTACGGCGTTTATTTTAGCGACTCTGCGAGATAGCAGAGTTCGCTACTTTCGCTATCTTACTAGCAGCGGGCTTCGCCTGCACGATGGACCCCGGGCTGCGAACGCACCTCTCTAATATATCTATTAGGTTCATTCCGCAGACCCTAACATAATACTAGCGCCAGCGTCTGGCTAGTAAAATGGCGGATGACCAGCGTCTACTGCGGGACATCCAGCAGCTGGAGGGTAGGTTGGCTGCTCTTGAGCGCACAACCTCAGCTGTGGATGTTACCGCAGTCGCTGTTCAGGCTGCTAGCGTGGCTGCAGCCAGTGTGTCCACTGACACCTCTGCCCCCACAATATCCCACCTCCCACTTCCAGTCAAGTTTGCTGGTGACAGCAAGCAATGTCGGGGATTCGTGAGTCAGTGCTCTATACAACTCGAGCTTCTGGCTGCATGTTTCCCCACGGATCTGGCACAAGTGGGCTTTGTAATATCTCTTCTGTCGGGCAGAGCGTTGGAGTGGGCCACCCCGCTGTGGGAGCGTGACGACCGTGTGGTGCGGAGTGCTCCTCGTTTTCTGGAGGCTCTAAAAAAGGTCTTTCTAGGACCTCAGGTTACCCACGATGCGGCGCTCCAACTTCTGGCAAGTTCACAGGGTTCGTCCTTGGTCAGCTTTTTTGCTGTCCAATTTCAGACTCTGTCCTCGGAGTTGGACTGGCCGGATAAAGTCCTCATTCCCGTGTTCTGGAGAGGACTAGCGGGCCATGTGAAAGACGCCTTGGCTACCAGGGAGATTCCCGCCACACTGGAGAAGCTTATCGCCATATCTACCCACATCGACCTCCGTTTTCACGAGCGGAGGTTGGAGCGGTCTTAGAGAAGGCAGAGGTTTCGGATGGCTCCTACCTTCGCCAGACCTCTAGAATCTTACAGCCAGGCGCCCGACTCCCATGAGGCCATGGAGGTTTCTCGAGCAGGACCTAAGTCCCGGGCCGCTCGAGTACCCGTGGTCTGTAACATCTGCCAAGCAGTTAGGACATTATGCCAAAAAATGTCCACAGCGGTCGGGAAAACGGTCGCGTCTAGTGACCTTGGGAGGAGGTTCACTAGACACTGCGGCATTTTCCACCAAGTTGTCCTTTAAGGGGACAAGTACTGTAGGTCCATCTACGCTCACCGCCAAGCTCTGTGTGGATTCTGGAGCCGAGGGGAATTTCATGTCCTCTGCATTTGCTCTCTGCCACACTATACCTCTGGTGATGCTCGCCAAACCGGTGACTGTGCGAGTAGTGAATGGATCAACTCTGCCCTCACAAATCACCCACCAGACTATCCCTCTCACTTTATCTATGTCCCCTTCCCAACAGGAGAGTATTTATTTTCTTTTCCTGCCCGAGGGAATAGACGAGGTGTTGCTGGGAGTACCTTGGCTCCGTTACCACTCTCCCCATATTGAGTGGTCCTCTGGGAGGAAACTGGGTTGGGGTGATTCATGTAGAGGTGTGTCAGGGAGTGTGTTCAGGTCACCACCACAGAGATACCCGTAGATCTCACTTCTCTTCCTCAGTGTTATTGGTCATATGCAGACGTTTTTTCCAAGAAGGCGGCGGAGACTCTTCCACCTCATCGCCCCTACGACTGTCCTATTGATCTTTTGCCTTCAGCAGAATCTCCTCGGGGAGAGTCTACCCCCTCTCGATTTCTGAGACGGAGGCCATGTCCCAGTATATTCAGGAGAATCTGGCAAGAGGGTTCATTAGGAAGTCGGTGTCACCAGCAGGGGCGGGGTTCTTCTTTGTGCAAAAGAAGAACGGAGAATTACGTCCATGTATTGACTACAGGGGTCTTAACGCCATCACCGTCAAGAATAAGTATCAGTTGCCCCTAATCTCTGAGCTCTTTGATAGGCTCCGAGGAGCAAGGGTATTTACCAAGCTTGATCTACATTGTGCCTATAACCTAATTCGCATCTGTGAGGGGGACGAGTGGAAGACAGCTTTTAATACCAGGGATGGGCATTATGAATACCTGGTGATGCCCTTCAGGCTCTGTAATGCTCCCGCTGTTTTCCAAGACTTTGTCAATGATATGTTCCGGGATATGCTCTCCACCTCTGTCGTAGTCTATCTGGATGATATTCTCATCTTTTCACCAGATATAGACTCTCACCGAAGGGATGTCAACAAAGTCTTCGACCTCTTACGGGCAAACTCCCTCTATGCCAAGCTGGAGAAATGTGTGTTTGAGCAGGAGTCCTTACCTTTCCTGGGCTATATCATCTCCGCTCCCAGGGATTGGATATGGATCCTGCCAAATTACAGGCTGTAATGGACTGGCAAGAACCCTAATCTCTTAAAGCGGTACAGCGCTTTATGGAGTTCATTAATTATTATTGTCAGTTCATCCCCCATTTCTCGACTTTGGTAACTCCCTTGGTAGCTCTCACCAAGAAGGGAGCAAATCCCAAGTTGTGGTCTGAGGAGGTCTCCAAGGCATTCTCTTCCATCCAGTCGCATTTTGCCAGTGCTCCCATATTACATCGCTCTGATGTTGATAAGCCGTTTATTTTAGAGTTTGTTGCCTCTACTGTTGGTGCTGGAGCAGTCCTTTATCAAAACGATGATCAAGGTCGGAAGCATCCCTGCTTCTTCTTTTCTAAGACCTTTACACCAGCAGAGAGGAATTATTCCATCGGGGACAGGGAGTTGCTGGCTATGAAGTTGGACTTCTCTGGGTGGAGACATCTTCTGGAGAGGACTCGTTTTCCCTTCCAAGTCTTCACCGACCACAAAAACTTGGTATATTTGCAAAAGGCTCAGCGGCTAAATTCTCGCCAGGCCAGATGGTCCCTATTCTTCTCTCGGTTTCACTTCACCCTCCATTTTCTCTCCGGGAGAAGAATGTTCGGGCCGACGCTCTCTCTCGCTCCTTAGTGTCATCAGAGGAGGAGGATGAGGAGCCTCGGCTTATTGTCCCCGAAGAGAGCCTGAGAACTGTAGCCCCGGTTTCGCTAGAGTCTTTGCCTCCGGGCAAGACTTTTGTGCCCACTAATATGCGACCGGAGGTACTCTCTTGGGCACACTCATTCAGGGTGGGTGGACACTTCGGGGCAAAAAGGACAATTGAGTTATTGGCGAGGACATACTGGTGGCCACAAATGGTCCGTGATGTCAGGGAGTATGTTCAGGCGTGTGTCTCCTGCACCAGGAACAAGTCCCCTCGACAACGTCAGCTGGGTTACTTTTTCCTTTGCCGGTGGCAGACAGGCCCTGGGAGATGGTCGGGATGGACTTTGTGGTGGGCTTACCCAAGTCTCGGGGTTGCACTATCATTTGGGTGATCACCGACCACTTCTCCAAAATGGTGCACTTAGTGCCGCTACCACGGTTACCTTCTGCACGGGTGTTATGATTTGGTAGCTGAGGAGAGCAGGCAAAAAAGGAAATACACCAGAGCAGTTGGAAACTATGAGATTGCAGTACCCTGACTAACCACCACAACTAGAGGCAGCCGTGGAGCGTTCCTTCGTTGGTCCTAGATGCCTCGTCACAGCCTGAGAAACTAACTACACCTAAAGATAGAAAGAGGAAAGCTATCTGCCCCGGAGCAGATCCCCAAAGAACATAGAAAGCCCCCAAACATGTAATGGCGGTTAGACAAGAAGAAATACTGACACAGACAGAAAATAGTATGAGCAAACGTTGGGGCCCAAACTTACTAAATAGAAAAGGATAGGAAGGGCACTTACTGCAATCCCAAAAAACCCTGAAAAGCACCAACTCTACTAATTTCAAAACCCCTGAGATCACACGACCTCTACCACCTAAATTAGCTCTCTGGTGTAACCAAAAACAAAACAGCAGCCACTGAAAAAACTGGAAAAAGCAAATGTACAAACATCAGTGGCTGAACTGAAATGAGAGGGCAAAAGCCCCCAGAAGGGACCCTGAAGGCCCCCACAGAAGTGCAGGACAAAATGCAAAAATCAAGCACAAAAACAAAAAGAAGAAAATGTGTTATCTGTTAGCAGGAGATTCAGACACGACACAGCAGGCTACCAAGGAAACAGGAATCAAGGATTGAGACAAGAACAATTGATCACCGGCAACCCTGATGGGAAGGCGACTCCCTTATATAAGACCAGTCAGTAACACCTGATTCCCAATCCTCACAATCTTCACTGGACAGTCCAGTACCGTTTGTAACCACCAGAGGGAGCTTCTGCTCAGAACTCATTTCCAGCCTATTCACAACAGTACCCCCCCTTGAGGAGGGGTCACCGAACCCTCATTTGAGCAACCAGGTCGGTCAGGATGAGTTCTATGATAAGCACGGATGAGTCTCCTAGCATGGATGTCCGAAGCAAACACCCAAGAATTGTCTTCCTGACCATAACCTCTCCATTTAACCAAATACTGGAGTTTCCGTCTAGAAAAACGAGAATTCAATATTTTCTCAACCACATACTCCAGATTGCCCTCAACCAAAACAGGGTCAGGAGGCACAGTAGTAGGAACCACTGGCTCAACAAACCTCTTCAACAAGGACTTGTGAAACACGTTATGGATCTTAAATGTCCCTGGAAGAAGCAAATGAAAAGAAACAGGATAAGAATCTCCATGATCTTATAAGGTCCAATGAACCTAGGCTTAAATTTAGGAGATGCCACTCTCATAGGAATATTTCTTGAGGACAACCAGACCAAGTCCCTTACTTTAAACCGAGGACCATCAGTCCTATGCCGGTTAGCAAACCGCTGGGCCCTCTCCTGAGAGAGGGACAACCTCTCCACTACCTGGTCCCAAATCTGTTGCATACGCTCCACAACAGAGTCAACACCTGGACAGACAGAAGCCTCCGTCTGTCCTGAAGAAAATCGAGGGTGAAACCCAGAATTACAGAAAAATGGAGACATCAAAGTGGCAGAGCTAGCCCTATTATTAAGAGCAAACTCAGCCAAAGGCAAAAAGAGACCCAGTCATCCTGATCAGCAGACACAAAGCATCTTAGATAAGTCTCCAATGTCTGGTTTGTTCTCTCAGTTTGACCATTGGTCTGAGGATGAAACACAGAGGAGAAAGACAATTGAACACCAATTTTAGAACAAAAGGTCCTCCAAAATCTGGAAACAAACTGGACTCCTCTGTCAGACACAATGTTCTCAGGAATGCCGTGTAAACGAACCACGTGCTGAAGGAACAAAGGCACCAATTCAGAGGAGGAAGGCAACTTAGGTAATGGCACAAGATGTATCATCTTGGAAAACCTATCGCAAATCACCCAGATGACGGTCATTCTCTGAGAAACAGGGAGGTCGGAAATGAAATCCATAGAGATATGGGTCCATGGTCTCTTGGGCACAGGTAATGGCATCAACAAACCACTAGAACGAGAGCAAAGCTTGGAGCGAGAGCAAGTCCCGCAGGACTGCACAAACTCCCTGACATCACGAGACAAGGTAGACCACCAAAAGGACCTACTAACCAAGTCTCTGGTATCAAAAATTCCGGGATGACCGGCCAACGCGGAACAATGAATCTCAGACATTACACTCTTTTTCCACTGGTCCGGGACAAACAATTTCCCAACAGGGCAGCGCTCGGGCTTATCCTCCTGACACCCCTCCAGAGCCAGTCTCAAATTGGGCGAGATGGCGGAAAGAACTACACCCTCTTTCAAAATAACAGAAGGATCAGATAACTCAGGAGAGTCCGCCAGGAAACTCCTCGATAGGGCATCCGCCTTAACATTTTTAGTGCCAGGAAGAAATGAAACCACAAAATTAAAACGTGTGAAAAACAAGGCCCACCTGGCCTGTCTAGGATTAAGTCGCTTGGCAGATTCCAGATAAACTAGATTCTTATGGTCCGTAAGGACCACCACCTGATGTTTGGCTCCCTCCAGCCAATGTCTCCACTCTTCAAAAGCCCACTTCATGGCTAATAACTCCCGATTACCCACGTCATAATTACGTTCAGTGGAAGAAAATTTTCGAGAGAAAAAGGCACAAGGGTTACTTTTAGAGGTCTCTGGATCTCTTTGGGACAAAACGGCACCTGCCCCAATTTCAGAGGCATCCACCTCCACCTGAAATGGTAGAGAAACATCAGGCTGCCGTAGAACAGGAGCAGAAGTGAATCTCTGCTTAAGTTCCTGAAATGCAGAGACTGCCTCAGGAGGCCAATTCACCACATCAGAACCCTTCTTGGTCAAATCAGTTAATGGTTTAACAATAACAGAGAAATTACCAATAAATTTACGATAAAAATTGGCAAAACCCAAGAATCTTTGAAGAGCCTTTAATGAAGTAGGTTGGACCCAATCACAGATGGCCTGAACTTTGACCGGGTCCATTTCAATAACAGATGGGGACAAAATGAATCCCAGAAATGAGATCCTCTGAACGCCAAAAAGACACTTTGATCCCTTCACATACAGAGCATTCTCTCTCAAAATCTGGAACACAGTCCGAACATGTTTTACATGAGAGTCCCAGTCATTGGAAAAAATCAAGATATCATCCAAATAAACAATCAGAAATGTATCCACAAAATCCCTGAAAATGTCATTCATGAAGGACTGGAAGACAGAAGGAGCATTTGTGAGCCCAAAGGGCATCACAAGGTACTCAAAATGCCCTTCAGGGGTATTAAATGCCGTCTTCCACTCATCCCCGTGCTTAATGCGAATAAGGTTATATGCCCCCCTGAGGTCAAGCTTGGTAAACCAAGTAGCGTTTTTCACCCTGGAAAACAGATCAGAGATCAAGGGTAACGGATATTGATATTTCACAGTAATATTGTTCAAGAGACGATAATCATTACACGGCCTTAACCCCTTCACCCCCAAGGGTGGTTTGCACGTTAATGACCGGGCCAATTTTTACAATTCTGACCACTGTCTCTTTATGAGGTTATAACTCTGGAATGCTTCAACGGATCTTCGCGATTCTGAGAATGTTTTCTCGTGACATATTGTACTTTATGTTAGTGGTAAAATTTCTTCCATATAACTTGCGTTTATTTATGAAAAAAACGCAAATATGGTGAAAATTTGGAAAATTTAGCAATTTTCAAACTTTGAAATTTTATTCCCTTAAAACAGAGAAATATGTCACAGAAAATAGTTAACAAATAACACTTCCCACATGTCTACTTTACATCAGCACAATTTTGGAACCAAAATTTTTTTTTGTTACGAAGTTATAAGGGTTAAAAGTTGACCAGCGATTTCTCATTTTTACATCAAAATGTACAAAGCCATTTTTTTTAGGGACCACCTCATATTTGAAGTCACTTTTAGGGGTGTATATAGCAGAAAATACCCAAAAGTGACACCATTGTAAAAACTACACCCTCAAGGTACTGAAAACCACTTTCAAAAAGTTTATTAACCCTTCAGGTGCTTCATAGGAGCTGAAGCAACGTGGAAGGAAAAAATGAACATTTTACTTTTTAGTCACAAAAATGATCTTTTACAAACTTTTTTTTTATATTCACAAGGGAAAAAGGAGAAAATGGACCGATAAAGTTGTTGTGCAATTTCTCCTGAGTACGCCGATACCCCATATGTGAGGGAAAACCACTGTTTGGGCGCACGGCAGGGCTCGGAATGGAAGGAGCGCAGTTTGACTTTTCCAAACCAAAATTGGCTGGAATTGAGAACGGACGCCATGTCGCGTTTGGAGAGGCCCTGATATGCCTAAACAGTGGAAACCCCCCACATGTGACCCCATTTTGGAAACTAGACCCCCTAAGGAACTTATCTAGATGTGTGGTGAGCACTTTGAACCCCCAAGTGCTTCACGCAAGTTTATAATGTAGAGTCATGAAAAAAAAAAATCATATTTTTTCAACAAGCATGATGTTTTAGTCCCCAATTTTTTATTTTCCCAAGGGTAAGAGGAGAAATTGGACCACAAAAGTTGTTGTCCAACTTGTCCTGAGTACGCTGATACCCCATATGTGGGGGGAACCACTGTTTGGCGCGCACGGAAGGGCTCGAAAGGGAAGGAGCGCCGTTTGACTTTTCCAAACCAAAATTGGCTGGAATTGGGAACGAACGCCATGTCGCGTTTGGAGGGCCCCTGATGTGCCTAAACAGTGGAAACCCCCCACATGAGACCCCATTTTGGAAACTAGACCCCCTAAGGAACTTACCTAGATGTGTGGTGAGCACTTTGAACCCCAAGTGCTTCACGCAAGTTTGTAATGTAGAGCCGTGAAGAAAAAAAAATCATATTTTTTCCACAAGCATGACGTTTTAGTCCCCAATTTTTTATTTTCCCAGGGTAAGAGGAGAAATTGGACCACAAAAGTTGTTGTACAACTTGTCCTGAGTACGCTGATACCCCATATGTGGGGGGAACCACTGTTTGGGCGCACGGCAGGGCTCGAAAGGGAAGGAGCGCCGTTTGACTTTTCCCAACCAAAATTGGCTGGAATTGGGAACGAACGCCATGTCGCGTTTGGAGGGCCCCTGATGTGCCTAAACAGTGGAAACCCCCCACATGTGACCCCATTTTGGAAACTAGACCCCCTAAGGAACTTACCTAGATGTTTGGTGAGCACTTTGAACCCCCAAGTGCTTCACGCAAGTTTGTAATGTAGAGCCGTGAAGAAAAAAAATCATATTTTTTCCACAAGCATGACGTTTTAGTCCCCAATTTTTTATTTTCCCAAGGGTAAGAGGAGAAATTGGACCACAAAAGTTGTTGTCCAATTTGTCCTGAGTACGCTGATACCCCATATGTGGGGGGGAACCACTGTTTGGGCGCACGGCAGGGCTCGAAAGGGAAGGAGCGCTGTTTGACTTTTCCAAACCAAAATTGGCTGGAATTGGGAACGAATGCCATGTCGCGTTTGGAGGGCCCCTGATGTGCCTAAACAGTGGAAACCCCCCACATGTGACCCCATATTGGAAACTAGACCCCCTAAGGAACTTATCTAGGTGTGTGGTGAGCACTTTGAACCCCCAAGTGCTTCACGCAAGTTTGTAATGTAGAGCCGTGAAGAAAAAAAATCATATTTTTTCCACAAGCATGATGTTTTAGTCCCCAATTTTTTATTTTCCCAAGGGTAAGAGGAGAAATTGGACCCCAAAAGTTGTTGTCCAACTTGTCCTGAGTACGCTGATACCCCATATGTGGGGTGGAACCACTGTTTGGGCGCATGGCAGGGCTCGAAAGGGAAGGAGCGCCGTTTGACTTTTCCAAACCAAAATTGGCTGTAATTGGGAACGAACGCCATGTCGCGTTTGGAGGGCCCCTGATGTGCCTAAACAGTGGAAACCCCCCACATGTGACCCCATTTTGGAAACTAGACCCCTAAGGAACTTATCTAGGTGTGTGGTGAGCACTTTGAACCCCCAAGTGTTTCACTAAAGTTTATAATGCCCTGGCGTGAAAAAAAAAATATTTTTTTTCCCACAAAAGTGATTTTTTTAGTCCCCAATTTTTTATTTTCCCAAGGGTAACAGAAGAAATTGGACCCCAAAAGTTGTTGTCCAATTTGTCCTGAGTACGCTGATACCCCGTATGTTGGGGGGAACCACTGTTTGGGCGCACGGCAGGGCTCGGAAGGGAAGTAGTGACGTTTTGGAATGCAGACTTTGATGGAATGGTCTGCGGGCGTCATGTTCCGTTAGCAGAGCCCCTGATGTGCCTAAACAGTGGAAACCCCCCACAAGTGACCCCATTTTGGAAACTAGACCCCCTAAGGAACTTATCTAGGTGTGTGGTGAGTACTTTGAACCCCAAGTGTTTCACTAAAGTTTATAATGCCCTGTGTGAAAAAAAAAAATATTTTTTTTTTCCACAAAAGTGATTTTTTAGTCCCCAATTTTTTATTTTCCCAAGGGTAACAGGAGAAATTGGACCCCAAAAGTTGTTGTCCAATTTGTCCTGAGTACGCCGATACCCCATATGTTGGGGGGAACCACTGTTTGGGCGCACGGCAGGGCTCGGAAGGGAAGTAGTGACGTTTTGGAATGCAGACTTTGATGGAATGGTCTGCGGGCGTCATGTTCCATTTGCAGAGCCCCTGATGTGCCTAAACAGGAAAAAAAAACCACAAGTGACATAATTTTAGAAATTAGACCCCCAAGAAGCTTCTCTAGATGTGCCCCCCTTCTGGAACTAATCTTTCCTGTAAAGTAAATTAGTAGTGCATGGAGGTGTGGTACAATTTGAAGCAATCCTTCATACACAGGCCAGGTTTTTCGGGGCAGGTGTCGCACTGATAAATGGTGTCCTTGCGTATTCCACTTTTGTAACACACTCGGCACCTTTTTTGCGACTTACCTTTTTTTGCAGTTTGCGGGACCTCCCCCGGGAAATGCTGGCCTGGTACAATACGAGCACCTTCAGTTCCGGAAGTACTGGGGCCCTCTCCTTCCTGAGCGCCAAACATCAGGGCCTTGATCACTACCTCCTGGAACTGAAGGTACGACGTATTGGTATGGCGTGCACATCGTGACAGCAGGAAAGCGTTGAGCATTGCCATTTGGACGATGTGCACGGACAGCTTCTTGTACCACACCTTGGCCTTTCTCAAAGCACTGTATGGTTGGAGAAGTTGATCAGAGAGATCAACACCCCCCATGTATTTGTTGTACCCAAGTACACAGTCCGGTTTGCGGACCTGTGTAGAGGTACCCCGTACAGTGCTGAGGGCGCTGCCATCACCGTGTATGGTGGTCAAGAGAAGGACATCCCTCTTGTCCTTGTACTTGACCACCAGAAGGTGGTCGCTACATTGGGCTCTGCTCTCACCCTTTCTGAGCATCTGCCCAAGCAGCGTCTTCGGGAGGCCCTTCTGATTTTTGCAGACGGTACCGCAGGCTGCGGTACCACGCGCAAAGAGGGATTTGTGGAGTGGGATGCTGGTATAAAAGTTATCGGTGTAGAGGTGATAACCTTTATCCAGCAGTGGGTGAACCAAATCCCACACAATTTTCCCACTCACTCCAAGGACAGGAGGACACTCAGGGGGTTCAATCCTGGTGTCCTTTCCTTCGTAAACTCTAAAACGGTGAGTGTACCCTGAGGTACTCTCACACAGTTTGTAGAGTTTGATTCCGTACCTTGCCCTCTTGTTGGGCAGGTACTGACGGAATCCGAGCCGTCCCTTAAAATGAACCAAGGACTCATCCACGCAAATGTCCCTTTTGGGCACGTACACTTCAGCAAACTTTTTGTTGAAGTGTTCGATGACCGGCCGAACTTTGAACAGACGGTTAAAGTTGGGGTCATCTCGTGCGGGACACTGTGCATTATCGTTATAATGCAAGAATTTCTGGATGGCCTCAAAACGCGTCCGGGCCATGACCATTCGGAACACTGGAGCGTTATATAAAATATCAACACTCCAATATTGCCGAAGTTCTGGCTTCTTCAAGATCCCCGTGTGAAGGACCAGGCCCCAAAACTGCATCAATTCAACTGCGTCTACAGGAGACCAGTTAGAATATGATGAACGGGGGTTTTGCTTCAAAAATTGACGAGCGTACAAATTTGTTTGCTCCACCATGTGGTTAATAAAATCCTCAGAGAAAAAGACTTTGAAAAAGTCTATTTCTGTGAGGCCAGTGGTGTCAAACCTGATTCCTGATTCTGCCACAAAATCAGGAATCAGTGGCTCGTAATTTTCGGGGGGCGAGGTCCACACGGGATCTGCAGTGGGTTGCGCTGGTTCGGCTTCGGCTTCATCTTCTGGAATGGCGGCAGATGCCTCATCTTCTGTCCTGGGGCGTCTGCGTGGTGGTTCCGCAGGACCCGAGGAGGAAGATGAGGAGGGGGAAGAGGAGGAGGAAGAGGAATCTGAAAAATAAAGAAATGTGGGATCCTCTCCCTCGCTATCAGTGTCGGAGGCAAGAAAAGCGTATGCCTCCTCCAATGAATAGCGCTGTTGGGACGAACGAGACGGGTGGGACATTTTTTTGTAAATGTGGTGCTTGGGTGTACTTTATTGATAACTGTGTATGTGTGGGGGGGGGATAGTGCTTGGTGTAAACTATGCTGAAAAGAAAAATCTAAAAGAAAAAAAAAATGGGGAGAAAAAAATGCCTGTGAAAAGAAAAGTCTAAAACAGCAGGCCCTAGCTCTGATAAGTGAACTGCGTCACTTATCAAAGTTCGGTGGCTGCTAGATGTGGCGCAAGGAGCGGGTGAAAAAAAAAAAAAAGGGAAAACAGCCGGCACGAGATCTGATAAGTGAACTGCGTCACTTATCAAAATTCGGCGGCTGCTAAATGTGGAAACGGAGGCGGCGCAAAGGCGGGTGAAAAAAATAGGAAAAAAAAAAAAGAAAAGGAAAACAGCCGGTGCGAGCTCTGATAAGTGAACTGTGTCACTTGTCAAAGTTCGGCGGCTGCTAGATGTGGCGCAAAGGGAGTGGCGCAGGGAGGGGTGAAAAAAAAAAAAACAGGAAAACAGCCGGCACGAGATCTGATAAGTGAACTGAGTCACTTATCAAAATTTGGCGGCTGCTAGATGTGGAAACGGAGGCGGCGCAAAGGCGGGTGAAAAAAAAAAAAAAGGAAAACAGCCGGCGCGAGCTCTGATAAGTGAACTGCGTCACTTATCAAAGTTCGCCGGCTGCAGGGTGTGCGCACGGAGGTGGCGCAAAGGGGGCTGAGAGCACGAGTGTTGATCGGTGAAATGCGTCACCAATCAACGCTCGGCGGCTGGGTGTGCGCACGGAGGCGGCGCAAAGGGGGGGTGAAAAAAAGGAAACCCGCCGTACGTGAGCTCTGATAAGTGAACTGCGTCACTTATCAAAGTTCGCCAGCTGCAGGGTGTGCGCACGGAGGTGGCGCAAAGGGGGCTGAGAGCACGAGTGTTGATCGGTGAAATGCGTCACCAATCAACGCTCGGCGGCTGGGTGTGCGCACGGAGGCGGCGCAAAGGGGGGGTGGAGGGGGTAAAAAGAGGGGGAAGGGGGATGGGGAGGGAGGAAGAGAGGGATCAACACTTACGGTTGTAGTCTCTCTTCTTTTTTCTATCTTCTTTCTTCTTTTCTTCTTTCTTCTTTTCTTCTGTCTTCTTTTCTTCTGTCTTCTTTTCTTCTGTCTTCAGCACTACAAGGCCCAGCACAGGAGAGATCTGTTGTATGACCGCTCTGCAGGAATCCTCAGCAAGTGTGAGGACCCCTGCAGAACGGTCACTCACAGGTCAGAGCCAGGTGAGACAGGTCACAGAGCGGTCAATTCGCTTCTGTGACCTGTGATTGGTGGGATCCATCATAACAAGATCCCACCAATCAGAGCTCTCCTGGTTACCCTGGCAACCTGCCCAGGATCGGAGCTCACAGCTCCGATCCTAGGCAGGTCACAGCCAGGGCAGCAGCCAGGTCACCTGCAGGGCACAGCGCGGTCACACAGCGATCAGACCGCTGCTGTGCCCTGTGATTGGCGCGATCGACGATGTCATCGATCGCGCCAATCAGCTCCTGCAGGCCCTACAGGGCCTGTCCTGAGCCTCCACAGCCGGATCGGTGCTTTTACAGCACCGATCCAGCCAGGATCGGTGCTATTACAGCACCGATCCGACAGGTCAGCAGCAAGGCACAGCGCTCCTGCGCCGCGGCTGTGCCTTGCGATTGGCGCGATCGACGATAACATTGATCGCGCCAATCAGCTCCTGCAGGCCCTGCTAGGCCTGTCCTATGTTCCGGCCTAGGATCGGTGCTTTTATAGCACCGATCCAGCAGGAACCGGCAGGGCACAGCGCGGTAATACCGCTTCTGTGCCCTGCGATTGGCGCGATCGATATGATCGGCGATCGCGCCAATCCAGGGGGGTCTGCATAGTGCTAGACCCAGGTCTAGGATCGAGTACATCGGTACTCGATCCTAGCCTGGGATCTCACTGTTTCAGCCCATCTGATTGGCTGAAACAGTGAGAAAGGCTGCGATTGGCTGTTCAGAATTGAACAGCCAATCACAGCGATCAGGAGGCCGGAGAGGGGAGGACGCAGCCCGGGATGCCGACGTCATCTTCCTAGAGGTAAGATGGCGTCAGAATTTTAATGCGATCACCGCGACTTTAGTCGCGATGTCGCATTAAAGGGCATGACGTACTATTCCGTCCATGGGAATTAGGTCCAGGGTCACATGGACGGAATAATACGTCTGATGGCAGAGAGGGGTTAATGAACCATCCTTTTTGGCCACAAAGAAAAAAACCGGCACCCAAGGGTGAAGAGGATGGTCTGATATGACCCTTCTCCAATGACTCCTTGATATAAGACCGCATAGCGTCATGTTCAGGTACAGACGAGTTAAAAAGGCGACCTTTAGGGAATTTACTACCAGGCACTAATTCAATAGCGCAGTCATAGCTCCTATGGGGAGGTAAGGATGCAGATTTACTTTCGCTAAACACATCAGAAAAATCAATCAAAAAGTCAGTAACATCCTGAGCCTGGGGGGAGGCAGAAAAAACAGGAGTGTTGGTATTAACACATTGGCAGCCCCAACTGGTAACAGACACAGATTTCCAATCCAAAACAGGATTATGAGACTGTAACCAAGGGAAACCCAGTACGATAATGTCATGCAGATTATACAGAACCAAAAATTTGCAACTCTCCTGATGATCAGGTTCTACCCTCATTATCAACTGAGTAGAGAACTGAGGTTTATTCTCAGCCAAAGGGGTAGAATCGATCCCCAGTAGGGGAATAGACTTCCGTAGGGTATCAAGGGAAACCCACAACGTTTAGCAAAATCAAAATCCATCAGGTTAATAGCTGCTCCAGAATCAACAAAAGCCTGAGCAGAAAATGAGGACAGAGAGCATATCAGGGTAACAGTTAATAAAAACTTAGTCTGAACACTACCCAAGACAACTGAGCGTGCAAAACGTCTTCCCCGCTTAGGGCAGTCTGAAATAGCATGAGAGATATCACCATAGTAGAAACATAACCCATTGCGCTTTCGAAATTCATGACGCTGTGCCCCAGAAACCACTCTATCACACTGTATGGATTCAGAAGCAGGTTCACAAGGCAACATTATTCCACGCATACCTTTCCGCTCACGCAAACGTCTGTCAATTTGAATCGCTAATGACATAGAATCATTGAGACCAGAGGGAACAGGGAATCCCACCATAACATCCTTTAAATTATCTGACAGTTCCTTCCGAAAAAGAGCTGCCAAAGCGTCGTCATTCCATTTGGTCAGGACTGCCCACTTACGGAATCTCTGACAGTATAACTCAGCGTCCTCAAGCCCCTGACTTAATGCCAACAAAGTTTTTTCAGCTTGATTAGTGACATTAGGCTCATCGTACAGTAACCCCAAAGCCTGAAAAAACGCATCAACATCAATCAAAACAGGATCCCCAGGTGTCAGGGAAAAAGCCCAATCCTGAGGGTCGCCGCGCAGGAGAGAGATGACAATTTGAACCTGCTGCCCTGCGTTCCCTGAGGACTTAGATTTTAAGGCAAAAAACAATTTACAGTTATTTTTGAAATTCAGAAACTTAGCTCGATCCCCTAAAAACAAATCTGGCATGGGGATCCTAGGTTCCACAACAGGCAACCTAGCAAGATAGGTAGCAATACTCCGAACTTCAGTGGCAAGCTGATCCACACGGCCAGACAACTGTGCAAACTCCATTGAGAGAGAAAAAAAAAAATCCTCCTCAGCACCCAGAGATACAGAGGGAAAAAAAATGCAACAAACAGAAAAAAAAAAATCTCTGACAACTCTGACAACTTTTTTCTTTCCACAATATTTTCCCTTCTGTGAGTACCATATAATTTTCAGTTTAGGCCGGTGATACTGTTATGATTTGGTAGCTGAGGAGAGCAGGCAAAAAAGGAAATACACCAGAGCAGTTGGAAACTATGAGATTGCAGTACCCTGACTAACCACCACAACTAGAGGCAGCCGTGGAGCGTTCCTACGTTGGTCCTAGACGCCTCGTCACAGCCTGAGAAACTAACTACAGTCATGGCCAAAAGTTTTGAGAATGACACAATATTATATTTTCACATGATCTGCTGCCCTCTGGTTTTTATGTGTGTTTGACAGATGTTTTTTATCACAGACAGAAATATATAATTGCAAACATATGAGTAACAAAAGCTTATATTGACAGTTAGAATGAGTTAATGCAGCAAGTCAATATTTGCAGTGTTGACCCTTCTTCTTCAGGACCTCTGCAATTCTCCCTGGCATGCTCTCAATCAACTTCTGGACCAAATCCTGACTGATAGCAGTCCATTCTTGCACAATCAATGCTTTCATTTTGTCAGAATTTTTAGGTTTTTGTTTGTCCACCCGTCTCTTGATGATTGACCACAAGTTCTCAATGGGATTAAGATCTGGGGAGTTTCCAGGCCATGGACCCAAAATCTCTATGTTTTGTTCCCTGAGCCATCTAGTTATCACTTTTGCTTTATGGCAAGGTGCTCCATCATGCTGGAAAAGGCATTGTTGATCACCAAACTGTTCTTGGAGGGTTGGGAGAAGTTGCTCTTGGAGGACATTCTGGTACCATTCTTTATTCATGGCTGTGTTTTTAGGCAAGACTGTGAGAGAGCCGATTCTCTTGGCTGAGAAGCAACCCCACACATGAATGGTTTCAGGATGCTTAACAGTTGGCATGAGACAAGACTGGTGGTAGCGCTCACCTTGTCTTCTCCGAATAAGGCGTTTTCCTGATGTCCCAAACAATCGAAAAGGGGATTCATCAGAGAAAATAACTTTAGACCAGTCTTCAGCAGTCCACTGCCTGTACCTTTTGCAGAATATCAGTCTGTCCATGATGTTTTTTCTGGAGAGAAGTGGCTTCTTTGCTGCCCTCCTTGAGACCAGGCCTTGCTCCAAGAGTCTCCGCCTCACAGTGCATGCAGATGCACTCACACCTGCCTGCTGCCATTCCTGAGCAAGCTCTGCACTGCTGGTAGCCCGATCCCGCAGCTGAAACACTTTTAAGAGACGGTCCTAGTGCTTGCTGGTCTTTCTTGGGCGCCCTGGAGCCTTTTTGGCAACAATGGAACCTCTCTCCTTGAAGTTCTTGATGATGCAATAGATTGTTGACTGAGGGGCAATCTTTCTAGCTGCGATACTCTTTCCTGTTAGGCCATTTTTGTGCATTGCAATGATGACTGCACGTGTTTCTTTAGAGATAACCATGGTTAACAGAAGAGAAACAATGATGCCAAGCACCAGCCTCCTTTTAAAGTGTCCAGTGGTGTCATTCTTACTTAATCATGACAGATTGATCTCCAGCCATGTCCTCATCAACACCCACACCTGTGTTAATGGAGCAATCACTGAAAAGAGGTTAGCTGGTCCTTTTAAGGCAGGGCTGCAATGATGTTGAAATGTGTTTTGGGGGATAAAGTTCATTTTCTTGCCAAATATTGACTTTGCAAGTAATTGCTGTTAAGCTGATCACTCTTTATAACATTCTGGAGTATATGCAAATTGCCATTAGAAAAAGTGAAGCAGTAGACTTTGTAAAAATTAATATTTGTGTCATTCTCAAAACTTTTGGCCATGACTGTACACCTAAAGATAGAAAGAGGAAAGCTATCTGCCCCGGAGCAGATCCCCAAAGAACATAGAAAGCCCCCAAACATGTAATGGCGGTTAGACAAGAAGAAATACTGACACAGACAGAAAATAGTATGAGCAAACGTTGGGGCCCAAACTTACTAAATAGAAAAGGATAGGAAGGGCACTTACTGCAATCCCAAAAAAACCTGAAAAGCACCAACTCTACTAATTTCAAAAACACCTGAGATCACACGACCTCTACCACCTAAATTAGCTCTCTGGTGTAACCAAAAACAAAACAGCAGCCACTGAAAAAACTGGAAAAAGCAAATGTACAAACATCAGTGGCTGAACTGAACTGAGAGGGCAAAAGCCCCCAGAAGGGACCCTGAAGGCCCCCACAGAAGTGCAGGACAAAATGCAAAAATCAAGCACAAAAACAAAAAGAAGAAAATGTCTTATCTGTTAGCAGGAGATTCAGACACGACACAGCAGGCTACCAAGGAAACAGGAATCAAGGATTGAGACCAGAACAATTGATCACCGGCAACCCTGATGGGAAGGCGACTCCCTTATATAAGACCAGTCAGTAACACCTGATTCCCAATCCTCACAATCTTCACTGGACAGTCCAGTACCGTTTGTAACCACCAGAGGGAGCTTCTGCTCAGAACTCATTTCCAGCCTATTCAAAACACACGGGCCTAGACAGCATTATTTATTAGACACATCTTCCGTCTACATGGTATGCCAGACAAGATTGTCAGGGATCAAGGTCCCCAATTTGTGTCTCGGTTCTGGAGAGAGTTGTGTCATCTACTCTGCATTGAGTTGAACCTCTCCTCTGCATATCATCCCGAGACGAATGGGTTCGTAGAGAGAGCCAACCAAACCTTGGTCACTTACTTGCGACATTTTGTCTCTGCCAGGCAGGATGACTGGGCATCTTTGCTCCCGTGGGCTGAGTTCGCTCTAAACAATGCTGTGGCTGACTCCACCGGAGAGACCCCATTCCTCTTAAATTGCGGTCAGCATCCGCGGGTACCGGTGCCAATGCCCGTGGCTTCCGCCGACTCCAGGGTGGCAAACTGAGCTGTGGAGGCACGGGACATATGGGACCACACCCAGGATGCCATTCAGGCTTCCAATGAAAGGATGAGTTCTTCTGCCGATGCCCATTGGCATCTCGCTCCGACATTTGCTCCTGGCGACCTAGTGTGGCTCTCCGACCGAAACATCAGGCTACGGGTGGAATCCACTAAGTTGTCACCCCGCTATTTGGGTCCCTTAAAGGTTCTCGAGCAGGTGAACCCTGTGGTTTACCATTTGGCCCTTCCGCCTCGCCTTGGTATCTCCGACACCTTCCATGTGTCCCTCCTAAAACCCGTGGTCATCTCCCGGTTGCCTGAGTCATCTGCCGGGACGTCGCGTTCATCTTCAAACAACTATGAGGTGAACGCCATTGTAGGGTGCAAGGTGGTACGGGACAAAAAAATTTTTTGGTGGATTGGAGGGGTTATGGACCTGAGGATAGGTCCTGGGAGCCTGCCAAACATGTTCATGCTCCGCAGCTCATCGCTGCCTTTGAGCGTAGCGAGGCCCAGAGATGGGGGGTAATGTTAGGGGTCGAGTTCCTGTTTCTGCACAAGGGGAATCTCGAGCCATTCCGGCTGCGGTCTCCCATTTGTCTCCGGCCGCAGTGGACTCTGCTCAGCTTAGATGTCGGTCCCAGTGTCTCGCCCAGTCTAACAGTGTGCAGAGGATTACTGCTGCCTCTCCAGGCTCTGCTATTGTGGCCAGTACTGGTTAGCAACGAGCAGACGTCTTTACGACAAAGTCCTTGTTTTCCCCTTCTGAGCATGCCCAGGGTGAGATCTCTCATTGGAGATCAGGGGTCACATGCTCAGGTTCTGCAGCAGCTCCTATTGGTCCGCCAGGAAGGTCCTGTGACTTCTGGTGTTCTGGAACAATTTCATTGGTCCTTGTTTCTGGCAGGTCCTGTAGCTGTTACTATAAAAGGGTGGCATGGCTGGGCCACCATGCGCTAGTATCAATTGCATTATGTGCTTTGCGCCAGTGTGATCATTCACGCATGTGGTTAGGGCTCGGCTGAAATAAGCCCCTAGAATACCGGCACCTCCGGTGAGGAGATTTGAGTGCAAGTGGTTAGGGCTTGGCTGAAATAAGCCCCTAGAATACCGGCTTCTCCGGTGAGGAGATTGCTTGATTGCATTGCTGTCTGCATGATCACGGACTGCTATCCGCACAGCAGTTATCTGTGTATCCCTGTGGTGTTAACAGGACATAGTCTTTTTCTCAGCTGCTCTGTGACGCAACAGGATTCGCTTTATAACTCTGGTTCAGCGCCCCAGCGTTTTACTTTGCGGCTCACTGAAGCTAAGTGAGTTCGCACCTATCGCCATATAGCGCTGTGGCATTCCCGGTAGCGGCTCTGGGGATTAATAGAGTTCGCACTTACTGCCACAGCGCGCTACGGCATTTATTTTAGCGACTCTGCGGGATAACAGAGTTCGCTACTTTCGCCATCTTACTAGCAGCGGGCTTCGCCTGCACGGTGGACCCCGGGCTGTGAACGCACCTCTCTAATATATCTATTAGTTGCATAGACCCTAACAGCGTGGCTCCCAGTCCTGTCAATGTATGTATGGCTCCCCCGGTCCCATCATTGTATGCATGCCTCCCCCCTGTCCCATCATTCTATGCATGGATCACCCCCTCCCATCCTGGTATGCATGCTTTCTATTACAAAATAAAAATTCCTACTCACCCTCCTTCAGCGTGCCCTCGCAGCATCTCCATTGGTGCCAGCTTCCTGCAGCTCTTCCTGTGCTGAGTGATCATGTGGCACCGCTCATTAAGGTAATGAATATGCGCTCCACGCCTATGTGAGTGGGGAGCAGTGCATATTCATTACCTTAATGAGTGGTGTCACGTGACCGCTCAGCACAGGAAGAGCTGCAGGAAGCTGGCACCAATGGAGATGACACAACGGCGCAGAGGAGGATGAGTATGATGTCTTCTGGAAGCCAGTGGCTGCAGCTGTCACTGCTATAAGATAAATTAATATTCATTTCTCTTTAGCAGCGGCACAGTTACAGCCACAGCCGCTGGCTCCTGACACTGCTCTTCCTGCTGGATTTCTGGACAATGACTCCGGTAATAGCCGAGGGGCGCTTTTCAACACAAAAAAAGTACTGAAAAATTCAGCTTATACACAAGTATATACGGTAATATGCCTTTGAGATCACAGTCACACAGTTCAAAAGTTGTGGACAGCTATCCGGGCCAAGCTAGAGCAATGGCTGTCTCCATTGAGCCTGGAGCAAGGGAAGGCCACGTGCATTAACAGTGCAAACCTGGTGGTAGTCCTACACCGAGGCAACCTCACACATGCGCCTTAAATGGCTCACATCCTCAACCTGGTGGTACAGCAATTTCTCTGCCACTGTCCCAGCCTGGATGCACTGCTGCAGAACGCACAGGCTCTGTGTGCTCACTTCCGATGATTGCACCCTGCAGGTCATCAACTTGCAACGCTACAGAGGTCTTTCGACCTACCGGTTAACTGTTCGATTTGCGATATTCTAACACGGTGGAATTCCACTCTGCACATGTTGCAGCAACTGTGGCAGCAGTGATGAGCCCTGGTACAGTATATCCTTTTGCATAGCCTGTGAAAATGCAGTAAGGGCGTGGCGAACAGCATTCTTACAGAGTGGGCAAAGATGAAGGACCTCTGCACCCTTCTGCCCAGTCTTGAAATGGCTATTAAGATGGTTAGCGCTGACAGTGCCATCATCAGCTTAACTATTACGGTCATCTACATGCTGGAGCACACTTTGAATAGTATGTGAGAGGATGTGGTGGTCCCAGAGGAAGAAGTGGAAGCAGAAGAGGAGTGGAAGGGATAACAATATCTCTAATTTCTGGACTATCGTCGCACAGATGGGTGCCATGGGAGGGTGGATTATAGCGATTGAGGGGGCTCATGGTGCCAGACAAACTGTTAGTAAAGATGCTGGAGCCAAGGAACAAATTGAGGAGGACAAGAAGAAAAAGGTGATGGATGGGCAACAGTCAAGTGATGAAGGGGATAATGATCCCCTCTCTCTTGTCTGTGGTTGGTGGGAGGGGACGGAGGAGCAACCTTGAGCGTTTCTCTGCCACCAACACAATATGGATTGGATCTCACGGAAGCACCCGACACATGATAGCCTTTTTGCTGCACTATCTTCAACATGCTTTTATGAAGGGGTAAGTTCAGGACTGGACCAAGGGAATGCAGTGGATGTGATTTTCATGGACTTCTCAAAAGCTGTTGATACAGTGCCACACAAAAGGTTGATACATAAAATGAGAACAATGGGGATAGGGGAAAATATGTGTAAGTGGGTTAAGAACTGGCTCATGGATAGAAAACAAAGAGTGGTTATTAATGGAGCACACTCGGACTGGGTCACGGTTAGCAGTGGGGTACCACAGGGGTCAGTATTGGGGCCGCTTCTCTTTAACATATTTATTAATGACCTTGTAGGGGGCATACAGAGTAGTATTTCAATATTTGCAGATGACACTAAACTCTGCAGGTAATAAATACAAAGGAGGACAATTTTATATTACAGGAGGATTTATGTAAACTAGAATCTTGGGCTGATAAATAGCAAATGAGCTTTAATAGGGATAAATGTAAGGTCATGCACTTGGGTAGAACAAACAAGATGTATATTTATGTGCTTAATTGTAAAAACATGGGCAAAACTGTCACTGAAAAAGACCTGGGTGTATGGGTGGACGACAAACTCACATTTAGTGGCCAATGTCAGACAGCTGCTGCCAAGGCAAATAAAATAATGGGATGCATTAAAAGGGCATAGATGCTCATGAGAACATAATTTTACCTATATACAAGTCACTGGTGCGACCACACTTAGAATACTGTGTGCAGTTCTGGTCTCCGGTGTATAAGAAAGACATAGCTGAACTGGAGCGGGTGCAGAGAAGAGCGACCAAGGTTATTAGAGAACTGGGGGGGGTCTGCAATACCAAGACAGGTTATTACACTTGGGGTTATTTAGCTTGGAAAAACAAAGGCTTAGGGGTGATCTTATTACAATGTATAAATATATGAGTGGACAGTACAAAGACCTTTCTAATGATATTTTTACTCTTAGACCTGTGACGGGGACAAGGGGGCATCCTCTACGTCTGGAGGAAAGAAGGTTTAGCCATAATCACAGACGCAGATTCTTTACTGTAAGAGCAGTAAGACTATGGAACTCTCTGCCGTCTAATGTTGTAATGAGTGATTTCTCACTAAAATTTAAGAAGGGACTGGATGCCTTTCTTGAAAAGTATAATATTACAGGCTATATTCACTAGTTTCCTAGATACTGCGTTGATCCAGGGAGTTAGTCTGATTGCCGTATGTGGAGTCGGGAAGGAATTTTTTTCCCCAATATGAAGCTTACTGTTTGCCACTTGGGTTTTTTTTTTGCCTTCCTCTGGATCAACATGTTAGGGCAGGTTAGGATAGGATATGGGTTGAACTAGATGGACTTAAAGTCTTCCTTCAACCTTAATAACTATGTTACTATGTTACTATGATGCCCGTAGTCTTAGGGTTTGAAATAGTGCTGACTACTTAGTTGCCACTCTGTCAGATCCACGGTATGAGTAAATTTTGCCAGATGCTTCCTTCCTGGGAAGGGAGGAGTGCATGCTGTAGTATTGAAATATGCTTGTAGATAATCTTAAGAGTGGTTTTCCCCAAAACAGCAGTGAGACACACAGTGTGCATGGCAGTTCTAGACTTCTGTCCCCAGGAACAGCAAGGCGTTATCGCAAATACAATAGCAGCAGCAACAGCAGTGTAAGTAGTTTAAGCTATTTCTGTGATTCATTTCTCGCATTTTTTAGACCAGACCATGCATCAGCAGAAGACAATACACATTGTCATCAAATGGAGAAGGTAGTGCAGGAGTATCTAGAACTCAATATCAATGTTATCAGCAGGAATTTGGACCTTTTTGCATCTTGGTCTTCAAAAATGGAAGTGTGGCCTGAGCTCACCTGCCATGCCTTGGAGTTTTTGTCATGCCCGACAGCCAACATTCTCTCAGAATGTGTCTTCAGTGCTGCTGGTGATGTCCTGATGGATAAGCACATCCAGCTGTCCCCTGAAAGTGCAGACTACCTAACTTTATCAAAATGAACAAGTCATGGATGTGCAATGACGTTTGCACCCCAATCGCAAACTGTGCAGACTAGGCGATGGTGTAGTTTTTAGTATCATGCGTAGATCTCGTGTTATTGCAGTCGGTGCCATCTTTGTGGTGTCTGTGCCTGCAGCTGCTACTGCTGCTGATGTTATAAACAATTTATGTGTTAACTCGAAGTTGGGTCCTCATCTGATGGGTTTCCTGTATTGGAAGGGATGTCATACTGTTTCTACTCTGGAATTTGATGCCACTTTAGTATAGTGTGTAACAATATTTTTTTGACATGTGGAGACTCCAAGTAGGGTCTCCATCTAGTGGATTACCTGTGTAAGTAGGGCTCCCAGACTGACAGGCCTGCACTTACTTACCTTACATTTTTATACCAAGTTTAGTGTATGGAACTGTTGCTTGTGCCATCTGAGTATGGCTGGAGAAAAAAAATGAAGGTGTTGCCTGAGGTATCAGGGCTCCTAGCTAAGAAGACTTACTCCACTCCCTTAACCTACTTGGTCTTCATTGAAACTTCAATTCCAAGTTGTAAAAGCTGGGCCAGACCCTGATACCTCATGCATGGCCCATTGCTCACTGCTTCTGTGCCATTATAAAAGGCTCTACAGTGGGTCAATTGATCAGTCAAAAACCTGTGTTACTTTGCTTACATTTTTATACCAATAGTATGGTATGAAACTGATTTTTGTGTCATCTGAGTGCAGTTGGAATTAAAAAAAAATAATTAGAAGTGACATATGAGGTGTCAGGACTTCCAGCTAAGAGGGCTTACACCGCTCCCTTAACCCTAGAACGCATAACTGAGGCCTCGCAGGCCCGCCCTGTTAATTGTTTTCTATTTTCTGCAAGATTACTTTAGTTAGAATTTTGAAACTCTAGGTATTCCTCAGGTATATAGTTGTTTGTCATTTCCAGTTGTTCATTTATTTTTATGTTACAGGCATTTTGGTGTAACAACTCTTTTTTTGTGAATACCCCATATTCACATACCTGGGGCCTTTTAGGCCCGCACTAGGTTTACATGTGATCTTAAGTCTTTTTGTCTTCACTGTTGCTGAGGAAGACTTTGACTCAGTATTTATGACTCTGCTGTTGCTATGAAGAGTGTGAATTCTGCCTGACTACATGGTCATGTGATCTTGGTAAGTAGGCTCCCTCACAACGTCATGCGTCTCTGACATCATCATAGGTCCTGAACACTGCTCATTGTGTGCTACTTGCTGAAGAGACTTTGGAGGAAGAAGTCAGTTTTCTTGTTTCTTGAAAAAAAAACTTTCTGAGTTCCAAAAATCCAAAAGCTTCTACTGCACCTAAAAGAAAGTGGTGACCTGCTGAAGGTGAGAGTAGGGGGGCTGCACTTTACCCTTAGCACACACACTAACAAAGAGTGTACAACCCTGATTGTAATCTTTTTTTTTTTTCATTTTAGTTTACTGACTTCTAAGGTTACAATGGCACAGTCTACTTCCAGCGGTTTGACTGACCAAGAAATCGAAGCAATACTTTTTGATAGTGATGAAGATAGTGAACTTTCTTTGTCTGATGTCGACTACATGCCACCAGCTAATGTCTCTACTTTGTCCAGTGATTCTTCAGATGATGAAGAAGTAATGGATCAAGCAGAACATACAAACAGAACATCCAAAACTAATGTTTTTTTGGAACAGTACTGCTGAGGTTCTTGGACGAACCCCATCACATAATATTGTAAGAGTTGCTCAAGGAACTGTAGGAATTCCACAATTCTTGTCCAAAAGAGATATGTTCTGTAAAAATTTTTCAGATGATATTGTAGATGAGGTAGTTTTGTGTACTAACTCAGAAGGAAAACGTATCGCTTCAGGAAGAAAAATAACATGGAAAAATATAACAAAAGAGGAACTGTATGCTTATATTGGCCTTACTCTTCTGGCAGGGAGTACAAAATCATACAATGTTCCTATCAGAGAACTTCTTATGAACCCTTTTTCAGATCTACATTACAAAGCTACAATGTCAGTCAATAGATTTGAGGATATTTGGAGAAGCCTTTGTTTTGATGACAATAGAACTCGTCCTGTCAGGTTGGAAACAGATAAATTAGCCCCCATTAGCTACATCTGGTATCTTTTTATCAAGAACTGTACTAAGCATTACCATTCTAGTGACAATGTGACAGTGGATGAGCAACTTCTTGCATTTAGGGGACGTTGCAATTTCATTCAGTATATGCCCAGCAAACCTGCTAAATAAGGTATTAAAATTTTCTGGATGTCTGATTCTACAAGCTATTATGGAATGAATGGTCTGATTTACTGTGGCAAAGATGTTGACGCTCCAGTCCAGAAAGACCTATGTTCTGATGTAGTAAAAACACTTGTGAAACCAATTTTCCATTCTGGAAAAAATATAACAATGGACAACTACTTCACCAATCTTGAACTGGGCAATTTTTTGCTTCAGAAACAACTTACACTTGTTGGTACAATGAAGCAAAACCTCAGAAAAATTTCTCCAATCATGAAGCACAATCAACATCGACAACTTTATGATAGTGTATTTGGCTTCTGCAATCAAGCGACAATGGTGTCTTATAAAGCTAAGAAAGAAAAATCTGTGATATTACTGAGTACAATGCACCGTGATGGAAGTATAGACACCAATAACAGGAAACAGAAACCCGAAATCATCTTGCATTATAATAAAACCAAAGGAGGAGTGGACAAGATGGACGAAATGATTAGAGAGTATACGTGCAAGAGGCAGACAAAACGTTGGCCTGTAGTTCTTTTTTATAATATGCTAGATGAGTCAGCCCTCAATACCTATATTGTTTATAGTGAGACTCATCCAGAATTCCATGCCAACAGAAAGGACAAGAGACGTCTATACTTGACAGAACTTTGCTATGAACTTTTAATGTCTAACATGATGGAGAGAAGCAGAACAAAATGCTTACAAAGGCAAACAACAGAAGCTATGATCCGATGTGGTATACGTTTTCAGGAACATCCAGAGCCAAGAGATAAAAAAAGAAAGCAATGTTATATTTGTCCAGCAAAGAAGGACAGGAAATCCGAGCGTGTCTGTACTACTTGTGGACAAAATGTCTGCAAGGAGCATTCTTCCGAACAGATAACGTGTGAAAGTTGTTGCGGTCATTAGTAAAGTAGAAAAGGAACCTTTGAAAAGAGATATTCCTGCAGCATGTTTACTGCAACTTTTATATAAAAAACTTTTAGACAAAAAAACATTATTATAAAGAGTTATATCGAATGCGTATATTGGGCGTTTTAAGCCCGTTCAGTTACTTTTTTGTTTTTTTTGCACATAATAATGTTTTGAATTATTCACATCTTAGACTGCGTTCCCACTGGCGCTGGGGTCTGCCAGGAGGTGATCCGTAATGGATCTGATCTCTTGGTAACTCCAGTTAAGGCTGCTGGAATGCCGGGATTCCGCCAGCCTTAGCTGGGGTCACCAGGAGGTCAGATCCATTACAGATCTCCTCCTGGCAGACACTAGCGCTAGTGGGAATGCATACTTACTTTGCAATTTTCAAATAAACTTTGAAAATTATTTTTGTTTGAGTTATTCCATGTTATTTGCACACGGGCCTAAAAGGCCCCAGGTATGTGAAAGTGTAGATTTTTATGGTCATGCGTTCTAGGGTTAAACATCAGGTCCTCATTGAAACTTCAATTGCAAGCTGTAAATGCTGGGACAGACCCTGATACCTCATGCAGGGCCCATGGCTGACTGCAGCTGTACCATTTGAAAATTTCTACTGTGGGTCTATTGATGCCACTTTTCACGGTGTCTGCCCCTAATTTTAGCTGTTTGGGAAGCTATTTGTCACCCTTATGGTGTTGTGCATACATTTTGTTTGTCCTCCAATTGAATATAATGGGGTTCTTGTATGTTCGGCGATGTCTAAACATTCGGTGAATCTCTAGTCACAATCTTTAAGCGTATGCAAATCATTGACTGGTTTATAGCACATTCTCTATTGCATCCATACAAGGAATAGCCACATGGCTTCTGCAAAGAATATTAATCTCCTGCACTTATAAGCACATGCTCTTTGATAATTATCGTACAAGAAAAAAATGATGACACTTTGACAAAACTCTGATCAGGGGCAGCAAGGTGGCTCAGTGGTTAGCACAGCAGCCTTGCAGCTCTAGGGTCCTTAGTTCAAATCCCATCAAGGACAACATCTGCAAGGAGTTTGTATGTTCTTCCCGTGTTTGGGTGGTTTTCCTCCCACACTTCAAAAACATGCTGAGGAAATGCTGATAGCGAATTTAGATTGTGTGCCCCATTGGGGACAGTGATGATAATGTATGTAAAGCGCTGTGGAATAAAATAGCGCTATATAAGCAAAAACATAATAATAATCAAAGTCTGATGCAAAAAATTGGACTGTTTTTTCTCATATTGGAAAAATTGCATGTCTGAATGAGGCCTTAAAAAAATAACTCTGCAATTTTGTGAGATTTTGAGGAGTGACATGCCAACAACATCAATAGTCTAAAAATGATAACTATTGAAAGGGTTAGTTTTCCCAGCAGAGTAAGTGATAGAAGGAGACCATTGTTAAAGGGAAGGTGACATAAAAAAAATTTCAGCAAGTGAAAAAATGTAAAGAATTAATGTTTAAATTTTCTTAAAAAATATTATCATTTGGTTATAATTTAGTAAAATATGAAAAATAATTTTAAAAGTTTGGTATTTCCACTTTTAAACACTAGGTGTAGCAGCTGCTGAAATTTGACACAAAAACTAGTGTACAACACACATTACAGTAAATATGGGCTGAGTCTGCTGACATGGGTGTGATGTCACTCCTCTCCTCCCCTTCTGGATGTTTGCTAAGGGATAAGAGAGGATGACATTTAGGAACACAGTGAGCAGCCATTCAGGAGGGCGTGCCCAGATCACAGCTAATGCTGCTACAGTGTGATTTATAGATAGGGTTGGCGTATGACCGCTGATGTCTATGCCCAGGGCTGCCGTATTTGCAGAGTGTAGGTGTCGTGCAGTGACTCTTACACTCCAGCAAAGCAAAATGGCAGCCCAAAGTGGCTGCAAAAAAAACTAAAAAAAAACTACAAGTACCGTGCACTTGAAAATATGCTATAAAATAAGGAATTTAACATTTTTTATTTTTTAATAATATAAAAACGCGGCACCTTCCCTTTAAGTCAAGTGGCCTTTTTAATTTTTTCATTAAAGGGAATCTGTCCCCTCCAAAACACTATTTGTTTGCAAATGTTGCAGGTTAATAAACACTCCCCAGCACTTTGAATACCAACCTTCTCTGGAGAATGTGTGACTGGAAGCAAAGTCTACTAGAATGATCATATAACTTTTAATACAGTAAAGATGTATATCTTCGTACCGTGTTAGCCAGTAGATAGAAAAATATTTAGAATTGAGAGTTCTCAGTGGTTGATACCTTTTAATGGCTAACTGAAAAGATGGTAACAAACTGCAAGCTTTCGAGACCTGAGTAGTCTCGAAAGCTTGCAATTTGTTACCATCTTTTCAGTCAGCCATTAAAAGGTATCAACCACTGAGGACTCTCAATTCTAAATATTTTTCATATAACTTTTAGTAATACAGCCTTGCTACACAAGTAACATAATGTATTATAGTCTTCTACAGTAATAATGTAAAGTATAGATTGTCATTTTAACATTTCTAGTGAAACAGAGCACCCACATATGAGCCTGTCAGGATGTACTTCAATATCTTATGAAATCAGAGGCACATAGAGTTTACAAAAAGCAATTTTTACTACTATTGTGTACATTCGACCAATGGGACATGCATATCTTACTTAGCACTAGTTCTTATTTGTCTTTTATGTTCTACAGCATATTAAATGATTATTTAAGACTCTTTTAGATATTGTTTAAAATAAAAAAAATAGTTAACAATAGCAAAAAAAGAAATCTTTATAGAATTCTTTGTAGAAGTGTTTAATAAGGGAATGCTGGATGTAGAATGGATTCAAGTTTATAAAACTCTTGTTGCCTTTATGTCCTCTGGGAATAGTAATTACGGTATATACACTGCAGCAGGTATCCAGATTTTCTATCATAGTTAAAACATTAATTTAGTCCCTGATTTTCAACTTTGATTGAATAACTATTTTAATAATCCAGGTAAATTTAATCTATTATATGGTTTATGTATGTAGTTATTTATCTTTATACATTTACGCTAATGCTTTGTGAAATTTGTCCATGCATATAATGCCAAATTTCCATAGCCGGAGTAAGCAAGTACAATTTATCCTCACAAGGAAAACAATACATTTTTATGAAAAGTAAATCATATTAGCATTTCTTTTCTTTTTAATTGTTCATTTATTTGCTTTCTGTTTACATGATGTACCAAGAAGAGACAATAACTCCAACGTCAAATACATGATAAAAATGCATGTAAAAAAGTACTCAAAAACACAATGAAAAAATGGCAATAACCTAATTAACTTAATATGATACAGAAAATCTGTAGCATCAAAAGCTTGTTGTTGGAACACAGCCTAAAGGGAGCCTGTAAGATGTGATTATTCTATTAACCTGCAGATATAAGGGTAATCTGAAGGTTAATTGTGTTATGGAGGTACTGGAAGTGAGGCACTCAAAAAAAAAGAATTTTATTTTTTTCTGAGAGCCGTCAGCTTTTAGTTATGAATGGCGTGGTCGTAAGAATAGAACCTGGTAAAAAATTAGAAACTGGTTAAAGAAAAACACAATTTCATAAGATGAAAATGTAAGTACTTTTATCATTATTTTCCAAATAATAAAGCATCCATCTATTATTTACTATGTTAATTTTGACACATTAACATGATTATGTTGGAAACAAGATAGGTGACAAGAAGCTGAATTCAACAGAGAAGGAGGTTGCCGGTATTGCTTATACACAGAGCACGTAACGTCATATTTTCGGGGGTCAAATTAGCTTTTTCCTTTGTTCAGCTCCTGTGATCAGATGATCAAATGCT
Source organism: Oophaga sylvatica (assembly GCA_033576555.1). NCBI lineage: Eukaryota > Metazoa > Chordata > Amphibia > Anura > Dendrobatidae > Oophaga > Oophaga sylvatica. The sequence continues at coordinate 50,972,827 of JARQOD010000008.1, forward strand.
AGAGATGCAGTCATTTCCTTACCAGCTTGTGGATCATGGTGCCATATGACAAATGATGGCATGCGCTCAGTCTTCCTTGAAGATACAAGGACTGGGGAGAAAAGCTACACAGCAGAAGAGTTGTTGAGCATCAAGTAGCAACTCATCTGCTGGTTGGCGCCTCATGAACTGTAATTTGGAATTGTAATGAGCTACAATACCCAGAATATTATGGCTGCCTCACAGTTTGTATACACAACCTATAAATGTGACACGCAAGGAACATATTTAAATGAAATATAGAATTTTATTAATTGCATATTAAAATTACATAAAGAAAAGAAGAAAAGATAAGGGAAAAATTCTCAATCAAAATTTGGGCAGACCATGGGAGTATCACAAATAGTATATACTTTTCTTATATGATCGAAGGTAGAAAATAAATAAAATTCAATTAAAAAAAACAAAATAAGAAAATACAGATACTGTAAGCCGTATTGTGGTCAGTTGTTGCTATTACTAATAGATGTAATAAAGACATTCTACAATTTATTCTTGACCAGTATATAACATAATTTGTAGAGGTATACAGCTAGATTTGTCAATATTGCATATTCATATAATGTGTTGTGGTTCATAATTTACTGAAAAGATTATAATGCACCAAGTGATATGAATCATCAAGTGTAAAGTGACTAGTGCACAATAGAAAATACAAAAAAGTGCTTAGTGCAAAAAAAAAAATCTCCCTGAGCCTCAGATATAAGAGGTTACATGGAAAAATAGTTTTAAAGTATAATAGAAGTATGTAGATATATACTGCACTGTTACTGCCATATGCCTAATGCACATTTTGCCTTAGCTTTCATGAGAGAACATATTTCAGTCATTAGGCCCACAACCTAAATTTAAAGGGGTATTCTCAGTTGTCTATTATGTAGTTCAAAGCAATGCAGTCTCCTTACAGTTTCCTTACTTACTGATTTCTAGCGGGGAAGGCTGTCTTTTGGAATCTAACTACTGTGCACTCTTGGCCAGGCACTTCAGAGAAGATTTTTTGGAAATGAGCTGTACACTATATAAAGATAAAATCTATATTTGCAGGAGAATGACAGCAGACAGAAAAAGCAAGTCAATTGCAAACTTGCATAATGTCATGCTGTGGCTAATTAAAGCAAATTAAAAATGTGTGAACACCCCTTTAATAGTGCAAGATTTATTTTACAAATATATGCACTTAAGATAAGTAGTGACTATTGCCAAAAGTGTCAGTCTATTTTAGTAGGTCTTATATACAGTATGAGCCTTTACATAGCCCACTCCATACAGTATGAGCTCCCACATTGTCCCCTATATACAGCATGATCCTCTATATAGCCCCCACTATACAGGATGAGCCCCCATATAGTCCTCCAATATACAATATGAGCCCTCACATAGCCCATGCACATATTTATAAAGCAACAGCAGCACATACTCACCTCGATCCTGCTCCAGTAAAAAGATGATAATTTTTGGACTGTTTTATAAAAAAAGCTTTGTAATTGTTTAATCATTATGTGGTTAGCAAACCAGTTGTGTATCACAAAAAAATGAATACTTTTTTCAACTCTAGATCAGAGGCCATAACTTCTTCATATTCAAAGCACTATAGTACACTTGTTTTGTCTTGCTATTAAAATGATAATTTTTGGATGACTTACAGAAAAACTATTGTGTCTTTACTTATCAAACTGCAAAGCTCTTTATACCCCGAAACAGGGATAATTGTTGCAACTAACCTTGTGAAAATGCCATGTCTTCTTCAGTTTGCACCACTTTTCAATGCACAAAAGAAATGCATGCATTCCCCCAAAAGAAAATGTTTTCAGCCATTCATACAGTTTAAGTAACCTAAATAATTAAATATGCTGTTAGTTACCTCTAGTTACCATCCTTTCCCTAGCCAGACAGGCTGAAGTAATTTGGACAAAAAAAAGACTGGATTTGTATTACAGAGCTCAAAATGTATTCAACTGACTTCAAGGGGAGCTCACAGCGTTCTACATATATTTTACAGACAATTAGACGATTTTTAATTTTGGAATTCTCACAAATATATTTGCTTCAAATCAAACCTTTTGGAAAATTTGACATAGCTGGTGGTGACTTAAAATTTTAAAAAAATTCGCTCATGTATAATAAGTAGCTTGCAATGTCTGAAACTGTTGTGTGTTGGTAAATAAGCATTCCATTCATTGTCCCCTAACAAGATAGTTTAATGTCACTTAGACATTAAATGGTGGTATTTCAGTTCTAGAGTTTTAACAGGTTTAATTGTTTCCAATGAGCATTCAGTGTTATACGCAAATTTCCCATACAATTAGTGGATTTTTAGTTATGTGATTATTGGCATATACTGTATATTTACTGCAAATATAAGTTTTAGAGAAAATTCGGTGGAAATGCAAAATTCGGATTTTAAGATCCACTCATCTTTTCAGGTTATCTAATTTATGTTGATTTGTTTCTCTTCAACTTCTTGCGAGGAGCTCTCTATTACATTCAATGATTTAACAAATTTTGGGTTGTACTGAAAAAAGTGTGAGTGGCATTTAATTGCCATTTAAAAAACATTTCTATAATAAATTCCATTACATTGAATGGGGCCTTAAATGAGTCAGTTTTTATTTTTTTATATGTAGAAATAATACAGCACTTGTCTATAGGCTATTTCTGTTAAAACCTTAAATAGAGCTTATTTGCAATAACAGCGACAACCCATAAATTAGAGAGGTACATTTGATATCAGACTCTTATTTTCTAGTATTGTACACTTTATTTAGCTTTGAAATTACAAACATAAAAGTTAATATATTATTTATCAGAAGAGCTATATTCGTTTTCAGTTATTGCTTTCAAATGTATTAAAGAAGAGATTTAAATTTTTCCACTTCTCCTAAATATGTGTGTAAAGTAGGGTAATGCTGCTTTCACACATCCATTTTTTACTTCAGGCACGATCCGGCGTGTTGCTAAAAAAACGGATCTGGTACCGGATGCGTTTTTTTACCATTGACTTTCATTAGCGCCGGATCGTGCCTGATGTCATTGCGTTGTATCCGTTTTTGTCCGAATCCGGCAGAAATGTACATTCCGGCGGCCGGACAAAACGGTGCATGCAACGTTTTTTTTGTTTACCGGAGCCGTCTGATAGTGCCTGAAGCGGCGCATCAGGCGATCGGAAACAATAGAAGTCAATGGAATCGGATCAGACTTTTGTGCATTCCGTCAAAAGTCTGATCCGGATTCTGGAAATCAGGGACTACTACTACTACTACTACTACTACTACTACTACTACCACTACTACTACTACATTTTCCAGTGTCTCCGGACATCCAAAACCCTTTTTTTTCGGGGTTCAAAAGTTCAGGTCGACTCCAGCAAAAAAATTGGATCCGTTGCATCAGTTTTTTTATTTCAGTGCCGGATCCGTCCCTTCAGGTGTTCGACGGATTATGCCTGACACAAAAAAAACGGATGTGTGAAAGAGGCCTAAGTGTACTAAAAAGATTACAAATCACTGTCTACCTCGGTTTCTGGCTTTTGGCCCGCTTAACCTAAAATCAGACTATCCAGATCGCATAAAGATTAATGTTTTGACTAGAAGTCATTTTCTCGATGTAAGTCTAGTGATGGAGTAATTTAACTCATATGTTCCTAAAAAGCTGATGCAGTGGAAAGTTTGTTTTTTTTTGGCTTTCAGTGGCCGTAGATTAAAGCACATATAATCACCATTTAGGCAATGTTTGAAATTATCTTTTTTTTTGTAAGTAAATCCTTAGCACTTTTTACATTCTGCATTTCTGTTATCAAATATATCTCTCATATGCAAATTGCTTTGTCCATATTTATTTTTTAGTATTACTGCACTATTTCTGGACACTATAGAATAGATGTATGCTACAGAAATATAAATAGCCATGCTTTTTTCTGTTCAGCAATAATGTGTTCAATAGATGAACTCGCAAGAGGTCATGTGTTATGCACAAAAAACTGATTAAGAAAAAGCATCAAAAGACAAGAATACACATCTGAGGATAAGGGTTATTATAATATTGAATGCAGAACTGCATATATCCTGAAAGCGTATGTACACTTGTGTGCTGGACCAGATGTAAGAAAGAGACCCTTGGTAAATACAAAATGGAAAACACAGACAAAAAAAACACAATATGGTCATGTAAATATTAAAAGGAAATATATATTTTTATTGAACAGTAAATATTGCTAGTAGTGTTGAGCGATACGATACCGCAAGTATCGGGTATCGGACGATATTAGCTCTATCGGCCTTTCGATACTTAGTTTCGATATTTTCCATATATCGTATACCGGAATCGGAAGTTCCCATAATTCTTTGAGAGGCAATGTGATTTTAGTCAGCCAATGAGGAATCCTAAGAAGTGTGGGCACATCCTGTACTGCTGCGGTCATGTTAACTAATGGCATGGCTGTGATTGGATGCTGAAATGATGTCAGAATGCACTATAAAAGGCGCCGCCGCCATTTTAGCGTCACTGTGCTGTGAATTCAGTAAGGGACAGAACGCTGCTGTGCTGACTCTGAGGGACAGTTAGAGATTGCGATTTAGTGTACTGTGCTGTAGGCAGGCTAGCACCAACCGCTGTGTAAAGCTTCCTTTTGCCTGCAGTGTTGTTTTAACAGCTCTGCAAGGTGTGTGTGAGTGCAGGTGACGCTGCAGTTTGCTCTGCATGCAACGCTGTCTGTAGGCATCTGCACGTGTCACTCACAGACTCTTTTTTTTTTCTTCAGTGTAATTCTTGCAGCTCCATGCAATTTAACTATTAGTGTGACGCGCTTCCATCCGTATCCAATACATTGGTTGCAAACACTATAGAAGTAGACAAAGGAGTAGCCTTTCACAGATTGTGAACAGTTGTGTTTCAGTGTTCACTTCAGTCTGTGTTTTTTATTTTTTGAGTGCACATCACGCTCCAGTTACTTGTTCAAGCACTGCTGCTTGTACTCTGCTGAGCGTGTCTCAGTGCCTCATCCTTTTCATTTATCTCCAATTGGTTCTGCTCCATTCCATTTAAAATATAATCTATTAGTGTGACGCGCTTCCATCCGTATCCAATACATTGGTTGCAAACACTATAGAAGTAGACAAAGGAGTAGCCTTTCACAGATTGTGAACAGTTGTGTTTCAGTGTTCACTTCAGTCTGTGTTTTTTATTTTTGAGTGCACATCACGCTCCAGTTACTTGTTCAAGCACTGCTGCTTGTACTCTGCTGAGCGTGTCTCAGTGCCTCATCCTTTTCATTTATCTCCAATTGGTTCTGCTCCATTCCATTTAAAATATAATCTATTAGTGTGACGCGCTTCCATCCGTATCCAATACATTGGTTGCAAACACTATAGAAGTAGACAAAGGAGTAGCCTTTCACAGATTGTGAACAGTTGTGTTTCAGTGTTCACTTCAGTCTCTGCGTAATAACCACACTTAGGCCTTATAACTTTTCTGACTTTCTTTATCAATCTACCAAGATGAAGAAGGCAGTGAGTAAGGCACGTGGTCGTGGCCGTGGAGTTTCAGCAGGGAGAGGACGTGGTGATTCTGTGGCTGCTGCCGCCCTCAGTGACACAGCATCCACCATTTATCCCCGTGAGCGTTCCTTTATGCGCACTTTGGTAGGAGCTCGGCGTGCCCCCCTGCTGCGGGAAGAACAAATTGAAGCCGTTGTTGGTTGGATGGCAGCCAATGCATCGACTTCAATTCCTTCCACCTCCTCTCAGGAACACAACACTGTTGAGCAACCATCTGTCTGTTCACCGCCTGTCAAATTGCCCAGGCAGTCAGAGAGTTCTGTACAGGAGCCAGCTGAGTCTCTGCTTCTGTTCTCAGAATCTGTTGGCTCGCAAACACGGGCACAGGCAAGCAGCATTCTGCAATTTGAAGAAGAGGGAGTATGCAGTGATGCGCAACAGCTGTGTCTCTCTCAATCTGAAGAGGCGGGTGAGCCAGTGCCGATGGACAGCACACCGCAGAACGCATCTTATGATGATGATGAGACTCAGGTGCCAGGTTTTGTGGAGCATGGTGCTGCCCAGACCATCCAACAGCAGCAGGTGTTGGAAGAGGGTAGTGGAGATGATGAAGTCCGAGACCCAACATGGCGTGAGCAACAGGAAGGTGGTGGGAGCAGCTCTGAGGAAGAGATTGTCCCAACGGTACAAAGAGGAGGGAGAGGTAGGCTGCAGACTCGCTTGCCTGTAGCCTCCAGTTTGGCACCTGTTGGGAGCAGTTCTCTTAGAAATGTCAAAATTGGCGCTCCCATGACTTGCACTGCGTGGTCCTTTTTTGACAGACTTGTAGATGATATTTGCTATGTTCAATGCAAGCTGTGTAAGCAAAAAGTTAAAAGAGGTAAAAATATCAGTAACCTGAATACCACAAATATGTGGAAACATGTACGGACAAAGCACGTAGCTGAGTTACAAAGACACACTGTAGATGTAGGCCAACCTACAGCAGCACCTACATCTTCAGGTCGTGTTGGAGCCTCTACCTCCAGCTCACACACACCTGGTTCGGCTTCCTCACAGGATCTCCATGGAAGAACCTCGGTCACTGTTGTCCATAGACAAACTGTTATTCCACCCACAGCAGCAAGTTCACAGTCATCGTCACACTCCCAGACCACAAAACAGCCATCGGTACCACAGGCATGGGATAAAAGACGGCCATACTCGGCAAACCATCCACGAGCACAGGCTCTGAATGCTGGCATTGCAAAACTCCTGTCCCTTGAAATGCTGTCATTCAGGCTGGTGGAGACTGACAGTTTCAGGAACTTTATGGCATTGGCAGTCCCACAATATAATGTGCCAAGCCGATTTTATTTCAGCAGGCAAGCCGTCCCTACTCTGCAAAAACATGTCGAGGGAAACATTAAACATGCGCTACTAAACGCCGTCAGTAGCAGGGTCCACCTGACCACCGATGCGTGGACCAGTACCCATGGCCAGGGACGATACCTTTCCCTCACTGCCCATTGGGTCAATGTTGTGGAGCCGGGTACAGATCTTGCCAGTGGCGCTGTACGTGTTCTGCCAACTCCAAGGATTGCAGGAATCCAGTCTGTACACATTGATTCCTCCTCCTACTCCAGTTCCTCAGAATCATCGCTGCACGAGCCGTCACGGTATACCTCCACATGGACCCGTAAACGCTTACCTGTTGCGACCGATATGAGCACAGCCGTGGCCAAACGTCAACAGGCCGTCCTGAAATTAATTTCCATGGGAATCGAAGCCACACAGCGCAGGAGCTCTGGGATGCCATCAAGCAGGAGAGCGACGTGTGGTTTTTGTCAGCTAATCTCCAGCCAGGCTTGGTAGTGTGTGACAATGGCCGAAATCTGGTGGCAGCTCTGGGCCTTGGCAACCTCACTCACATACCATGTCTGGCACATGTGCTCAACTTGGTCGTGCAGAGTTTTTTGAGGGACTATCCGGATCTTGATGCACTGCTGCACAAGGTCCACCTAGAGTGCGCTCACTTGCGACGTTCCAGCATGGCCAGATCGCGCATTGCAGCTCTGCAAGTCAGATTTCGCCTTCCTGAACATCGCATCATATGTGACGTACCCACCAGGTGGAATTCCACGTTACATATGTTGGAGCGGTTGTGTGAGCAGCAGCCAGCAGTAATGGAGTATCAGCAGCAACAGGCGCAATCAACTCGCAATTTGCGCCGTTCACACTTCACCACTACTGAGTGGGCCTCTATGAAGGACATCTGCGACGTTTTGCGTGCGTTTGATGTCTCAACGCGGATGGCGAGTGCAGATGATGCACTAGTCAGCATGACTGTCCCCCTTATCTGCCTGCTTCAGAAATCACTGAAAGCACTAAAGGAAGAGGTTTTGGAAGAGGTGGAGGATGAGGAGTCACAAATTCAATTACCTTCAGGACAGTCAGCGCAACGTGGTTCCTCACAAAGGGCTGGGCAGGGCTCACTTTGTGAGGAGGATGAGGAGGAGGAGGAGTCAATGGAGGAGGAAGAAATCCCTACAGAGGGAGGTACACAACGCTCTAGTCAGTATGTAGAGCGAGGGTGGGGTGATGCAGAGGAGGCAGAGATGACGCCTCTTCCAGAGGACAGCCTTTGTTGGCCAGTTGGGAGTCTGCAGCACATGGTTGATTTCATGCTTCAGTGCCTGAGAAACGACCGCCGCATCGCCCACATTCTCACCACGTCAGATTATTGGGTGTACACCCTCCTAGACCCTCGCTACCGGGACAACTTACAAACCCTCATCACACCGGTGAACCGGGACCGTAAAATGCAGGAGTACCAAGACACACTGGTGCAATCCATACTGTTGTACATTCCAGCCGAGAGAGCTGCTGCTGCTGCTACTGCTTTACAAAGCAGCTCTGTGCGTCGAGGCAGTGTAGACACCTCTACAACAAGAGGGAGCAGAAGCAGCGCCTCTGCACAGGGCAAGAGCTGTATGTTACAAATGTGGCGAAGTTTTGTGACAGCGCCAGCAAGGTCTACACCATCCGAGACGGCTCCAGTCACCAGGAAGAAACGTTTCCGTAAGATGGTGACAGACTTCTTGGCTTTCCCTCTAAGTGTACTCCCAGATGCCTCTTCCCCTTTCAAATTTTGGGTCTCTAAGTTGGATACATGGCCAGAGCTTAGCCAGTATGCATTGGAGGTGCTGGCTTGCCCTGCTGCCAGTGTATTATCTGAGCGCGTCTTTAGTGCTGCAGGTGGTGTAGTAACAGACCGTCGCATGCGACTATCCTCAGAGAATGTAGACCGGCTTACTTTTCTGAAAATGAACAAGGCATGGATCTCACCTGAATTTGCCTGTCCGTTTTCAGATTAAATAACTGTTTGGCAACGTTTTCCATGTCTCCTGTTATGTTCATCTTTCTACCACCTGAACTCTACTCCCTGGGCTACAACACCGCCATTTGTTGCTCGTAAGTAATTGGTAGGGGTACTGACTCCTGGCCAGCCTGGTTACAGCACGACAGCTGTTTCCTGGCAGTGTGAACGTCAATTATCCTCCAATAAGTTGTGCTGTCGTGTTGCATTCGGGTTAGCCGACTCTATGGTGCCTGCAGTTTAGGTGATTCCTATGTGTGCTGTGGGATATGTAAATAAAGGCTGTTTCCATTGTGACAATAGGACAAGCACCCACTGTAGGACTGTGTGATTCGGTAACTGCGGACGGCTTGCGTCCTGTCAACTTACATTTTCATGGGTGCGTTCTGCTACCCGTCCGGGTCCAGTACCGTCAACTGGTTCTCCCCAGTGCCTTTGGCCTAGGTGCCTCCATCTCCGTATCCGAGTTCCACCAACGTCTGCTGGTCCTTGGTAGTGCTTTGGAGCACAGGTACCTCCTGCTTAGTAACCGTGTCACAGTAACGTCAGCTGGTACTCGGTTGTGACATTGCCTCTTTTCCTTCTGCTACCCGTCCGGGGTCCAGTACCGTCAACTGGTTCTCCCCAGTGCCTTTGGCCTAGGTGCCTCCATCTCCGTATCCGAGTTCCACCAACGTCTGCTGGTCCTTGGTAGTGCTTTGGAGCACAGGTACCTCCTGCTTAGTAACCGTGTCACAGTAACGTCAGCTGGTACTCGGTTGTGACATTGCCTCTTTTCCTTCTGCTACCCGTCCAGGGTCCAGTACCGTCAACTGGTTCTCCCCAGTGCCTTTGGCCTAGGTGCCTCCATCTCCGTATCCGAGTTCCACCAACGTCTGCTGGTCCTTGGTAGTGCTTTGGAGCACAGGTACCTCCTGCTTAGTAACCGTGTCACAGTAACGTCAGCTGGTACTCGGTTGTGACATTGCCTCTTTTCCTTCTGCTACCCGTCCGGGTTCCAGCACAGTCAGCTGGTCCTCGTTACTTCCATTGTCTCTTGCTCCATCTGATACCCGTCAGGGTTCCAGTAACGTCAGCTGTTTCTCGGAAATTAGACGATCTTAAAGACCACCCAGAAGAAGATGACGACAACAAGGACGACGAGCATGAAGCCAACCAGCCTGAACACCATCACAAAGAAAAAATAAAAGATTACCCAGAAGAAGATCACCAACAGGACAAAGAAGGTTAAGACAAACTACAAGATACAGAACAAGAGACAGAAGAACAATAAGCAGAAGATCAAAAAGCAGAAGAACATGAAGTATAAGACCAAAATGAAGAGCAAAATATATGCTCTAAATTCTAAGCAGAAGAAGACTAAGCAGTGTATGGGGGTGAGTCCGTTCCTCCTCGTGGTGCCCCTGGAAAATGCCTGCTGCTGCAGGCTAAACTGAACACGGACAAATACTGTTGTAATTTAAATCTTTTGTGACAGCAAGAAAGGAAGGATGAACAATTCATACTTTTACAGATTACAAGTACAGGAATCTCTGTCACAAATAAGAATATGATGAAAAAGATGAAGAGGAAGAAGATGAAGAATTTGAATATGAAGAAGATTAATTAGTTTAATAATAACAATATGAGTAATGTAAACAAAAACATGAATAGCAAGAAGTTTAAGAAGAAGATTAAGAAGGTGAAGATGAAGAATAATTTGCTGAGAAAGATGATGGTGCTGCTGAAGATTATGAAGGAGAAAGTGTGGCACTGGCAAAAGTTAAAAAGGTGAAGAGCATGGAAGTTGTGAAACATACATATTTGCCAAAATAGAAAAAAGGTTAACAACATTGTCAATTTGTTAGTCAATCCAAACGTATTTCCAAAAAAATATATATTAATGCTATTCCAATGCATTGGGTTAAACATGTATGCCTTTATTGTCTCCTCAACCTCCCCCAATACATTCTACATTAGTCTTTGTTGTTTTCCTTCATGTACAATTAACCAACAAGGCAAGAATGTTTTTTTTTAATGTCGATATTTGGTTCCCATAGACTTACATTGGACTTCCGGTATCGGAATCGGATATCGACGATATTTAGTGATATCGGCGATACCATTCCGATCCAATATTTTTAGATATCGAGCAGTATCGCTCAACACTAATTGCTAGCAATGGATATGCAAAGGAATTGCAAGATGTGCATATCATATTAATAAGATAAATATTTTGAATGTTGCAGGAAAAACTTTGGCACACAAGCATAATAGAAACATTTTCTATATAATGGGAAATAGTCTAATTATAAATATAGATGTGGGCCCGATGCTATCGCATCCAAAAGACAAAAAAACCTGACTGGCACATCCAGACTAATGTAAATTAGGTGCAAACCAAGGGGAGCTTCCCCATGTACAACATACAAAAAAAGGCTGCACTCTATCATACTAAAGCATGACAATATGGAATGCACAAAATTTTTAATAGCAATACGGGTTTGGAGTATAAGGAAAAATTTGAGACGCTTAGTATAACATTTGGCCAAATATTATTTGCCCACCAATAGGGTTGAGCATTCCGATACTGCAAATATCGGGTATCGGCCGATATTGGCTGTATCGGAATTCCGATTCCGAGTTCCGATATTTTCGTCATATCGGATACCGGAATCGGGATTGTCACTGTCACTGTCAGTGTCCGTCGGTCGGGTCTGTCAGGAGTCAGCGGCACTTACCTGGCAGAAGATCTCCGGCGGTCACGGGCTGGACTGCTTCATGGCCGCAATCTTCTTTCCCCGGCGGTCACATGCAGTTTCTCACGATAACTGCAGTGACTGCTGGGTAATCCCGGCCGTAACGCAGTCAGTCTGATGACGTCACCGCCGGGGAAGCAGGTAATCAGCTGTGCTGCGCCGGGATGACAGGCTCTGCCTGTCATTGCGATGTAGCAGAGCTGGATCGTCGTGGGACTGTCGTTACTATGGACTGCGTCGGACAGGTGGTATACTGTTGGTTTGTTTTTTTTTCTTTTTTACAGGAGATCGATGGCGTCGCAGGAATGAGAGTACAATAAAATTAATGAAAACTGTGTTGTCTCTTTTATTTCATTAAAATACTTTTTCCTTGCTGTGTCTTTTTTTTAAACATTTAAAAACTTTGGGATTAATAATGGATCGGTGTCTTATTGACACCTCTCCATTATTAACCGGGCTTATTGTCACCGTGCAATCAACGGTGACATTAACCCCTTATTACCCCGCTTGCACCGCTACAGGGCAAGTGGGAAGAGCCGGGTAAAGTGCCACAATTGGCACATCTTTTGATGCGCCAAATGTGGGGCTGCTGTAGCCTGGTATTATCAGGCTGTTGAGGGCCAAAATCCATGGGCCTTGACAGTCTTTTAATACCAGGCCGCAGCAGTCTGCATTTTACTTGGCTGGTTAACAAAAATAGGGGGATCCCCACGCCGTTTTTTTTTCGAGGGGATCCCCTTTTTTTGTTAACCAGCCAAGCTAAGCAGACTGCTGTGGCCTGGTATTATCAGGCTGGCAAGGTCCATGGATATTGGATCTTTACCAGCCTGAAAAACCAGGCCTCAGCGGTCTGCTTCATCTGGCTGGTTAACAAAAATAGGGGGGACCCCACGCCAATTTTTTTCGAGGGGATCCCCTATTTTTGTTAATCAGCCAAGATATGCAGACTGCTGTGGCCTGGTATTATCAGGCTGGCAAGGTCCATGGATCTTGGCTCCTTAACAGCCTGAAAATCCAGGCCTCAGCGGTCTGCTTCATCTGGCTGGTTAACAAAAATAGGGGGGACCCCACGCCAATTTTTTTTCGAGGGGATCCCCTATTTTTGTTAATCAGCCAAGATATGCAGACTGCTGTGGCCTGGTATTATCAGGCTGGCAAGGTCCATGGATCTTGGCTCCTTAACAGCCTGAAAATCCAGGCCTCAGCGGTCTGCTTCATCTGGCTGGTTAACAAAAATAGGGGGACCCCACGCCAATTTTTTTCGAGGGGATCCCCTATTTTTGTTAATCAGCCAAGATATGCAGACTGCTGTGGCCTGGTATTATCAGGCTGGCAAGGTCCATGGATCTTGGCTCCTTAACAGCCTGAAAAACCAGGCCTCAGCGGTCTGCTTCATCTGGCTGGTTAACAAAAATAGGGGGACCCCACGCCAATTTTTTTCGAGGGGATCCCCTATTTTTGTTAATCAGCCAAGATATGCAGACTGCTGTGGCCTGGTATTATCAGGCTGGCAAGGTCCATGGATCTTGGCTCCTTAACAGCCTGAAAATCCAGGCCTCAGCGGTCTGCTTCATCTGGCTGGTTAACAAAAATAGGGGGGACCCCACGCCATTTTTTTTCGAAGGGAACCCCTATTTTTGTTAATCAGTTCCTTCTGACGTCACTGATTGTGTCCCTGGCTGACCTGAAGTGAAATTGGAAAGCAATCAATTAAGCTTTCCACTTAAGGGCCCGTCTCACATAGCGATATCGCTACCGAGATCGCTGCTGAGTCACTAGTTTTGTGACGCAGCAGCGAGCTCACCAGCGATATCGCTGTGTGTGACATTCAGCGACGATCAGCCCCCCTGCCGGGTATCGCTGATCGTCGCTGAAATGTCAGGACCTTTTTTTGATCACTGGTTTCCCGCTGACAGGCACGCATCGCTGCGTGTGACAGGCGGGAGACCAGCGATCCGCTGGTAACCAAGGTACACAGCGGGTTTCCAGGCGCGGGGCTGTGCCTAGAAACCCGCTGTGTACCTTGGATAGCAGCGCCCTGATGCAGGGAGCTGGTATCCAAGGTACACAGCGGGTTTCCAAGCGCTGCGCGGTGCCTGGAAACCCGCTGTGTACCTTGGTTACCAGCGGATCGCTGGTCTCCCGCCTGTCACACGCAGCGATGCGTGCCTGTCAGAGGGAAACCAGCGATCAAAAAAAGGTCCTGACATTTCTGCGACGATCAGCGATACCTGGCAGGGGGGCTGATCGTCGCTGAATGTCACACACAGCGATATCGCTGGTGAGCTCGCTGCTGCGTCACAAAACTAGTGACTCAGCAGCGATCTCGGTAGCGATATCGCTATGTGAGACGGGCCCTTAAGCGATGTTACCCGCAGTTTCGCTGTCCCAGATCGCTGCCTGAGCTGCCTGTTTGGCAGCTCAGCAGCGATCATGTAGCGATACACCAGCGATCCTGACAAGTGCATATCGTTGTCGGGATCGCTGGTGTATCGTTATGTGACACCCAGCCTTTACTCTCCTGTCAGCCAGGAGAGGAACTCATTCATTTGGGGGTTTACTGTGAGGCTGCAGCAATAGCTGCGGTCCCTGCAGTAAACATTAACCCTTTCTGAAGGATTACACCGTGGGACCTGACTGTGCATGGGATAGGTAAGAATAATTTTGCTTTTTTATTTTATTTTTATTACAGGAAATGGTTTTTGCAGTAAAATAAAAGATGGTCAAAAACATGTGTCTTTATTTCATTAAAATGATTTTTAATTAAAGTGTGTGTGTTTTATTTTTATTTCATGCAATAGGATTAATAATTGATAGTTGTCTAATTGACAGCTCTCAATTATTAACCTGGCTTAAGGTCACCTTTCAATAGCAAGGTGGCTTTAACCCCATATTAACCCATTCGCCACCGCTACAGGGCAATGGGAATAGACGGGCAAAGTGCCAGAAAGGGCGAATCTAATTATAGATTTGTCTTTCCTGGGGTGTCTGGGGGCAGATGTTAGTAGCCGGGGGGGGGGGCAAAATAATGGTCCCTCTCTGGGCTATTATTATCTGCCCCCACTCACTGGCTTTGTCTGTCTGGTTGCGAAAATAGGGCGGGAGCCCACGCATTTTTTTTCAGCAATTTTACACCTCATATATATATATATATACATGTCATTGAATTTGTGACACATATATATATATATTTATATTTGTAGTTCATACACTTCTACATAGTGTAATAGCCGCTAATTCAATTGCCGGCTTTTGTGAAAATGCAGAACCCGACATGAAATGACACTTGGTGTACATAGGGTTAACCATGTCCTTTGCTATCTGATTTGCACAAACAATTACATCAGTCTATGTGTGCAAAATTTCACACCTGTAGGGGTTAATTAAAGGTGTAAATTCGTAGCAAAAAAACCCGGACTTTTTTGCTACGAATTTACACCTTTAATTAACCCCTACAGGTGTGAAATTTTGCACACATAGACTGATTTAATTGTTTGTGCAAATTAGATAGCAAAGGACATGAAAAGACATGGTTAACCCTATGTACACCAAGTGTCATTTCATGTCCGTTTTTTTTACAACGAATTTACACCTTTAATTAACCCCTACAGGTGTGAAATTTTGCACACATAGACTGATTTAATTGTTTGTGCAAATCAGATAGCAAACGACATGAAAAGACATGGTTAACCCTATGTACACCAAGTGTCATTTCATGTCGGGTGCTTCTGTCTTTTCACAGAAGCCGGCTTTACCCGGCAATTGAATCAGAGGATATTTTACTATGTAGAAGTGTATAAACTATACATATATGTATATATATATATGTCACAATGACATGTATATATATATATATATATATATATATATGTATTCTATGTGTGTATATTTAGTGTTTACAAGGAAAGAATGGGGTTTTTTTAGTTACGATATTTTGTTCCCATAGACTTACATGGACTTCCGGTATCGGTATCGGGTATCGCCGATATTTTAATGGTATCGGCGATACCATTCCGATTCCGATACTTTTGGATATCGGAAAGTATCGCTCAACTCTACCCACCAACCATCGTCAAGGTGGTCTCAAGTCTGGTGAGTCCCTGACCTATGTGAACATACCTCTATTAGGCTGATATCTGAATTTCTGGGTGAATATGGACACCTCTGTCAGTAATGCCTGCATTTATGGGTAAGTAGGGACCTGCTGTAATTAAAATCACCACCTGGTTCGGGCAGAGTGCTCAGTCAGTAAGCTAACATTCAAAAGACAAAAAACCTTACTGGCACATCCAGACTAATGTGAATTAGGTGCAAACCAAGGGGAGCTACACCCATGTACAACATACAAAAAAAGGCTGCACTCTATCATACTAAAGCATGACAATATGGAATACATGAAGTTTTGAATAGCAATACGGCTTTGGAGTATAAGGAAAAATTTGAGACGCTTAGTATAACATTTGGCCAAATATTATTTGCCCACCAACCATCGTCAAGGTGGTCTCAAGTCTGGTGAGTGCCTGACCTATGTGAACATACCTCTATTAGGCTGATATCTGAATTTCTGGGTGAATGTGGATGCCTCTGTCGGTAATGCGCATCGGGAGGGCAGAAAGATGGTGGTTTGCCGCCTGTGCTGGAGATGGTGTGCGGCGCCACCAGAATGGTCCCGCACCCCATCTCCAGCACAAGCCGCAAGCCGCGGTCTTTCCTGCTGGCTGTGACTGCACGGAGGTGGGTAAGCAATCAGTGTCGGGATCTGAAGTCAGGCTGCGGGTCCTAGCGGTGGTCCGGTGGTGGGTCCTGGTGGGGGTCCAGAGACGGGTCCAGCGGTGGCGGCGGGATCTGTTGTGGGTGTCCTGGTGGTGTATCACTGGTTGTACTGCGCAAGAGCCTGGTACCACCAGTGGGTGCCATATTGGAATACCCATCACTTGGGTATTCCAATATGGCGGTCAGCGTACTTCCCGTGCAGCGCGGTGGATTGTGGGATTCGAGGACGTCCGGACAGAATTGGATGACAGACAATTTTAGGTAATTTTATAAATAGTGGGGCGCGTTACACACTGCCTGTTTGTCAGCCTCATCCCTCTACCAAGGTAAAAATTTGGGGTATTGAGTTATATTTTGTATGTGGCGGCATTGATAGTTTATGGCCAGTGATGAGCACACTCCTTTCATGAGAACGATATAGTCATTGGATATCCCATTTAGATTCCAATGGTACATACCACTGTGATTAATTGCAGGTGTGGTTTTCAGCTCCTTTGCTGAGAGCTAAATTCACAATATCAGCACTTATTTGGCACTTTTACATATATTATTGTGAATAATTTTGCAAAGGGACAATTTTCATTGTGAGTTTATGTGTTCCGTTGCACACTTTTTGGCACTATTTGCATTTTAAGGCATATATAGATTTTTGGTTGTATTAGGAGAGGAGTTCAGTTTTGTCACTTTGAGTTATTTTACACTATAGTATTGCACTTTAGCCCAGCATATTGTAAATTTTTCTTGTGAATTTTACACTACTTAAGGTATTTGTCCTTTTATCAGCACATTTTTTGCACTTTATTAATGTAGTAATGTTATAATATATATTTTTATTTTTATTATATTTATTTATTTACTATTTTGATGTTAATTATACTCATTATCTATTATCTGTTTATTTATTTATTTTTCGGCAATATTTTTAGCTCTTAATGAATTGTATGCTGAACTATAGTATTATTTATTGACAATATATATCTCTTGTGCCATCTATATAACTATTATCAGGCGTGTGTTTTTTATTGATTATTATATGTACTGTGTTATACCAGGTTTCAATAAAGTTTTTTTATACAATTATCTTTGTTTGATTATATATATTTTTTAATTTTTTATATGGTTTTATGATTGAGTAATATATTTTTTACTTTCATAATATGGTTTTCTATTTTATGGATTTACAGGTCCATCTCAAAAAATTAGCATATAGTGCAAAATTTCATTATTTTCCATAATGTAATAATTACAATTAAACTTTCATATATTTTAGAATCATTACACACCAACTGAAATTTGTCAGGTCTTTTATTGTTTTAATACTGATGATGTTGGCTCGCAAACACGGGCACAGGCAAGCAGCATTCTGCAGTTTGAAGAAGAGGGAGTATGCAGTGATGCGCAACAGCTGTGTCTCTCTCAATCTGAAGAGGCGGGTGAGCCAGTGCCGATGGACAGCACACCGCAGAACGCATCTTATGATGATGATGAGACTCAGGTGCCAGGTTTTGTGGAGCATGGTGCTGCCCAGACCATCCAACAGCAGCAGGTGTTGGAAGAGGGTAGTGGAGATGATGAAGTCCGAGACCCAACATGGCGTGAGCAACAGGAAGGTGGTGGAGCAGCTCTGAGGAAGAGATTGTCCCAACGGTACAAAGAGGAGGGAGAGGTAGGCTGCAGACTCGCTTGCCTGTAGCCTCCAGTTTGGCAACTGTTGGGAGCAGTTCTCTTAGAAATGTCAAAATTGGCGCTCCCATGACTTGCACTGTGTGGTCCTTTTTTGACAGACTTGTAGATGATATTTGCTATGTTCAATGCAAGCTGTGTAAGCAAAAAGTTAAAAGAGGTAAAAATATCAGTAACCTGAATACCACAAATATGTGGAAACATATACGGACAAAGCACGTAGCTGAGTTACAAAGACACACTGTAGATGTAGGCCAACCTACAGCAGCACCTACATCTTCATGTCGTGTTCGAGCCTCTACCTCAAGCTCACACACACCTGGTTCGGCTTCCTCACAGGATCTCCATGGAAGAACCTCGGTCACTGTTGTCCATAGACAAACTGTTATTCCACCCACAGCAGCAAGTTCACAGTCATCGTCACACTCCCAGAACAAAAAACAGCCATCGGTACCACAGGCATGGGATAAAAGACGGCCATACTCGGCAAACCATCCACGAGCACAGGCTCTGAATGCTTGCATTGCAAAACTCCTGTCCCTTGAAATGCTGTCATTCAGGCTGGTGGAGACTGACAGTTTCAGGAACTTTATGGCATTGGCAGTCCCACAATATAATGTGCCAAGCCGATTTTATTTCAGCAGGCAAGCTGTGCCTGCTCTGCAAAAACATGTCGAGGGAAACATTAAACATGCGCTACTAAACGCCGTCAGTAGCAGGGTCCACCTGACCACCGATGCGTGGACCAGTACCCATGGCCAGGGACGATACCTTTCCCTCACTGCCCATTGGGTCAATGTTGTGGAGCCGGGTACAGATCTTGCCAGTGGCACTGCACGTGTTCTGCCAACTCCAAGGGTTGCAGGAATCCAGTCTGTACACATTGATTCCTCCTCCTACTCCAGTTCCTCAGAATCATCGCTGCACGAGCCGTCACGGTATACCTCCACATGGACCCGTGAACGCTTACCTGTTGCGACCGATATGAGCACAGCCGTGGCCAAACGTCAACAGGCCGTCCTGAAATTAATTTCCATGGGGAATCGAACCCACACAGCGCAGGAGCTCTGGGATGCCATCAAGCAGGAGAGCGACGTGTAGTTAAAGTCAGCTAATCTCCAGCCAGGCTTGGTAGTGTGTGACAATGGCTGAAATCTGGTGGCAGCTCTGGGCCTTGGCAACCTCACTCACATACCATGTCTGGCACATGTGCTCAAATTGGTCGTGCAGAGTTTTTTGAGGGACTATCCGGATTTGATGCACTGCTGCACAAGGTCCGCCTAGAGTGCGCTCACTTGCGACGTTCCAGCATGGCCAGATCGCGCATTGCAGCTCTGCAAGTCAGATTTCGCCTTCCTGAACATCGCATCATATGTGACGTACCCACCAGGTGGAATTCCACGTTACATATGTTGGAGCGGTTGTGTGAGCAGCAGCCAGCAGTAATGGAGTATCAGCAGCAACAGGCGCAATCAACTCGCAATTTGCGCCGTTCACACTTCACCACTACTGAGTGGGCCTCTATGAAGGACATCTGCGACGTTTTGCGTGCGTTTGATGTCTCAACGCGGATGGCGAGTGCAGATGATGCACTAGTCAGCATGACTGTCCCCCTTATCTGCCTGCTTCAGAAATCACTGAAAGCACTAAAGGAAGAGGTTTTGGAAGAGGTGGAGGATGAGGAGTCACAAATTCAATTACCTTCAGGACAGTCAACGCAACGTGGTTCCTCACAAGGGGCTGGGCAGGGCTCACTTTGTGAGGAGGATGAGGAGGAGGAGGAGTCAATGGAGGAGGGAGAAATCCCTACAGAGGGAGGTACACAACGCTCTAGTCAGTATGTAGAGCGAGGGTGGGGTGATGCAGAGGAGGCAGAGATGACGCCTCTTCCAGAGGACAGCCTTTGTTGGCCAGTTGGGAGTCTGCAGCACATGGTTAATTTCATGCTTCAGTGCCTGAGAAACGACCGCCGCATCGCCCACATTCTCACCACGTCAGATTATTGGGTGTACACCCTCCTAGACCCCCGCTACCTGGACAACTTACAAACAATCATCACACCGGGGAACCGGGACCGTAAAATGCAGGAGTACCAAGACACACTGGTGCAATCCATACTGTTGTACATTCCAGCCGAGAGAGCTGCTGCTGCTGCTACTGCTTTACAAAGCAGCTCTGTGCGTCGAGGCATTGTAGACACCTCTACAACAAGAGGGAGCAGAAGCAGCGCCTCTGCACAGGGCAAGAGCTGTATGTTACAAATGTGGAAAAGTTTTGTGACAGCGCCAGCAAGGTCTACACCATCCGAGACGGCTCCAGTCACCAGGAAGAAACGTTTCCGTAAGATGGTGACAGACTACTTGGCTTTCCCTCTAAGTGTACTCCCAGATGCCTCTTCCCCTTTCAAATTTTGGGTCTCTAAGTTGGATACATGGCCAGAGCTTAGCCAGTATGCATTGGATGTGCTGGCTTGCCCTGCTGCCAGTGTATTATCTGAGCGCGTCTTTAGTGCTGCAGGTGGTGTAGTAACAGACCGTCGCATGCGACTATCCTCAGAGAATGTAGACCGGCTTACTTTTCTGAAAATGAACAAGGCATGGATCTCACCTGAATTTGCCTGTCCGTTTTCAGATTAAATAACTGTTTGGCAACGTTTTCCATGTCTCCTGTTATGTTCATCTTTCTACCACCTGAACTCTACTCCCTGGGCTACAACACCGCCATTTGTTGCTCGTAAGTAATTGGCAGGGGTACTGACTCCTGGCCAGCCTGGTTACAGCACGACAGCTGTTTCCTGGCAGTGTGAACGTCAATTATCCTCCAATAAGTTGTGCTGTCGTGTTGCATTCGGGTTAGCCGACTCTATGGTGCCTGCAGTTTAGGTGATTCCTATGTGTGCTGTGGGATATGTAAATAAAGGCGGTTTCCATTGTGACAATAGGACAAGCACCCACTGTAGGACTGTGTGATTCGGTAACTGCGGACGGCTTGCGTCCTGTCAACTTACATTTTCATGGGTGCGTTCTTCTACCCGTCCGGGGTCCAGTACCGTCAACTGGTTCTCCCCAGTTCCTTTGGCCTAGGTGCCTCCATCTCTGTATCCGAGTTCCACCAACGTCTGCTGGTCCTTGGTAGTGCTTTGGAGCACAGGTACCTCCTGCTTAGTAACCGTGTCACAGTAACGTCAGCTGTTACTCGGTTGTGACATTGCCTCTTTTCCTTCTGCTACCCGTCCGGGGTCCAGTACCATCAACTGGTTCTCCCCAGTGCCTTTGGCCTAGGTGCCTCCATCTCCGTATCCAAGTTCCACCAACGTCTGCTGGTCCTTGGTAGTGCTTTGGAGCACAGGTACCTCCTGCTTAGCAACCGTGTCACAGTAACGTCAGTTGTTACTCGGTTGTGACATTGCCTCTTTTCCTTCTGCTACCCGTCCGGGGTCCAGTACCGTCAACTGGTTCTCCCCAGTGCCTTTGGCCTAGGTGCCTCCATCTCCGTATCCGAGTTCCACCAATGTCTGCTGGTCCTTGGTAGTGCTTTGGAGCACAGGTACCTCCTGCTTAGTAACCGTGTCACAGTAACGACAGCTGGTACTCGGTTGTGACATTGCTTCTTTTCCTTCTGCTACCCGTCCGGGTTCCAGCACAGTCAGCTGGTCCTCGTTACTTCCATTGTCTCTTGCTCCATCTGATACCCGTCAGGGTTCCAGTAACGTCAGCTGTTTCTCGGAAATTAGACGACCTTAAAGACCACCCAGAAGAAGATGACGACAACAAGGACGACGAGCATGAAGCCAACCAGCCTGAACACCATCACAAAGAAAAAATAAAAGATTACCCAGAAGAAGATCACCAACAGGACAAAGAAGGTTAAGACAAACTACAAGATACAGAACAAGAGACAGAAGAACAATAAGCAGAAGATCAAAAAGCAGAAGAACATGAAGTATAAGACCAAAATGAAGAGCAAAATATATGCTCTAAATTCTAAGCAGAAGAAGACTAAGCAGTGTATGGGGGTGAGTCCGTTCCTCCTCGTGGTGCCCCTGGAAAATGCCTGCTGCTGCAGGCTAAACTGAACACGGACAAATACTGTTGTAATTTAAATCTTTTGTGACAGCAAGAACGGAAGGATGAACAATTCATACTTTTACAGATTACAAGTACAGGAATCTCTGTCACAAATAAAATATGATGAAAAAGATGAAGAGGAAGAAGATGAAGAACTTGAATATGAAGAAGATTAATTAGTTTAATAATAACAATATAATAATAATAATCTTTATTTATATAGCGCCAACATATTCCGCAGCGCTTTACAGTTTAACAATTTCAAAACACAAGTCATAGGTAACAACGTTAACAATACAATAATTAAAGCAAAATAAGCCGCCCCTGCTCGTGAGAGCTTACAATCTACAATGAGGTGGGGGAGATACAAAGTACAGGTGTATATATACAATGGTGCATTTACAATGATGGTCCAGCCATCTTGAGGGAGTGAGGGATGGATGGAGATAGTGAATGGGCTACACACACACACTTACACATAGAATGACTTTGGTTAGTG
The DNA here is from genome assembly GCA_033576555.1 of Oophaga sylvatica. NCBI lineage: Eukaryota > Metazoa > Chordata > Amphibia > Anura > Dendrobatidae > Oophaga > Oophaga sylvatica. The sequence goes on from JARQOD010000008.1 coordinate 50,995,476, forward strand.
AATGTGATAGGCCACTCTGAACAAATGTGTTTTGAGGGAGCGCCTGAAACCATGCAAATTGTGGATAGTCCTAATTTCTTGGGGTAGAGCATTCCAGAGGATTGGCGCAGCCAATATGAGTAATGTAAACAAAAACATGAATAGCAAGAAGTTTAAGAAGAAGATTAAGAAGGTGAAGATGAAGAATAATTTGATGAGAAAGATGATGGTGCTGCTGAAGATTATGAAGGAGAAAGTGTGGCACTGGCAAAAGTTAAAAAGGTGAAGAGCATGGAAGTTGTGAAACATACATATTTGCCAAAATAGAAAAAAGGTAAACAACATTGTCAATTTGTTAGTCAATCCAAACGTATTTCCAAAAAAATATATATTAATGCTATTCCAATGCATTGGGTTAAACATGTATGCCTTTATTGTCTCCTCAACCTCCCCCAATACATTCTACATTAGTCTTTGTTGTTTTCCTTCATGTACAATTAACCAACAAGGCAAGAATGTTTTTTTTTAATGTCGATATTTGGTTCCCATAGACTTACATTGGACTTCCGGTATCGGAATCGGATATCGACGATATTTAGTGATATCGGCAATACCATTCCGATCCGATATTTTTAGATATTGAGCAGTATCGCTCAACACTACTGATAACCCAAAAAACCTGTCTCAAAAAATTAGCATATCAAGAAAAGGTTCTCTAAACGACCTATTACCCTAATCTTCTGAATCAACTAATTAACTCTAAACACATGCAAAAGATTCCTGAGGCTTTTAAAAACTCCCTGCCTGGTTCATTACTCAAAACCCCCATCATGGGTAAGACTAGCGACCTTACTGATGTCAAGAAGGCCATCATTGACACCCTCAAGCAAGAGGGTAAGACCCAGAAAGAAATTTCTCAACAAATAGGCTGTTCCCAGAGTGCTGTATCAAGGCACCTCAATGGGAAGTCTGTTGGAAGGAAACAATGTGGCAGAAAACGCTGTACAACGAGAAGAGATGACCGGACCCTGAGGAAGATTGTGGAGAAGGACCGATTCCAGACCTTGGGGGACCTGAGGAAGCAGTGGACTGAGTCTGGTGTAGAAATATCCAGAGCCACCGTGCACAGGCGTGTGAAGGAAATGGCTACAGGTGCCGCATTCCCCAGGTAAAGCCACTTTTGAACCATAAACAGCGGCAGAAGCGCCTGACCTGGGCTACAGAGAATCAGCACTGGACTGTTGCTAAGTGGTCCCAAGTACTTTTTTCTGATGAAAGCAAATTTTGCATGTCATTCGGAAATCAAGGTGCCAGAGTCTGGAGGAAGACTGGGGAGAAGGAAATGCCAAAATGCCTGAAGTCCAGTGTCAAGTACCCACAGTCAGTGATGGTGTGGGGTGCCATGTCAGCTGCTGGTGTTGGTCCACTGTGTTTCATCAAGGGCAGGGTCAATGCAGCTAGCTATCAGGAGATTTTGGAGCACTTCATGCTTCCATCGGCTGAAATGCTTTATGGAGATGAAGATTTCATTTTTCAGCACGACCTGGCACCTGCTCACAGTGCCAAAACCACTGGTAAATGGTTTACTGACCATGGTATTACTGTGCTCAATTGGCCTGCCAACTCTCCTGACCTGAACCCCATAGAGAATCTGTGGGATATTGTGAAGAGAAAGTTGAGAGACGCAAGACCCAACACTCTGGATGAGCTTAAGGCCGCTATCGAAGCATCCTGGGCCTGCATAACACCTCAGCAGTGTCACAGGCTGATTGCCTCCATGCCACGCCGCATTGAAGCAGTCATTTCTGCAAAAGGATTCCCGACCAAGTATTGAGTGCATAACTGAACTTTATTATTTGATGGTTTTTTTGTTTGTTTTTAAAAAACACTTTTATTTTATTGGACGGTTGAAATATGTTAATTTTTTGAGACAGGTTTTTTGGGTTATCAGGAGTTGTATGCCAAAATCATCAGTATTAAAACAATAAAAGACCTGACAAATTTCAGTTGGTGTGTAATGATTCTAAATATATGAAAGTTTAATTGTAATCATTACATTATGGAAAATAATGAAATTTTGCACTATATGCTAATTTTTTGAGAAGGACCTGTAATTTTTTAATTTTATAAATAGATAGAGTGCTAGTCATCCCATAAGATCTAAATATTTTGCCCCCATGTAGTTGAAACATATATATCATATATACATAAGTGAAACTGCCAATTATAATTAGGCAGCTTTTTGCTATAGAAGCGGATTTGGTTATGCAATTGCACTTTCATTAAATATATATTTAAGAAAATTTGGTAGCAGTACCAAAAGAAGCTGGGAGCAATAAAACCTGTTAAAGTGATGTCTAAACCTTCAAAATAGAAAATCAGAAAAAAAGGCAGCACTCCAAAAATTAAAGTGAAAAACCGTGGCTTTACTGATCTATTAGCAGCAACGTTTCGGCAGATTTTTCTGACTTTCTCAAGCAGCACAGACTGACAGCCCCGACATAAAGTAACAAAAAGACAGAAACAGAGTGGAAATCGTGACAGTACCCCCTCTTCTAAGAAACCTCGGATGAAAGGCCTGGACCAACCGATCAGCCCTTACAGAATGAGCTGGAACCCAGGATCGTTCCTCAGGTCCATACCCCTTCTAATATACCTGGTATTGAAGTGAATTCCAGACCATTAAGGAATCAATGACCCTCTGTCCCTCAATATAAACCGGAGGAGGCGGGGCAAGGAAAACAGAACAGAGGGAATACATTCCTTCAACAACTACTTGCAGAACACATTGGAAATACGGAAAGACAGAGGGAGCTTTAACTACACCATGTTCCAAATTAATATGCAAATTGGTTTTAAGTGTCATAGCGCTGTTTCTTTTTTTTTTTTAAATTAAACCCATTGATGGTAGTGTTGAGCGATACTGCTCGATATCTAAAAATATCGGATCGGAATGGTATCGCCGATATCACTAAAAATCGGCGATATCCGATTCCGATACCGGAAGTCCCATGTAAGTCTATGGGAACAAAATATCGCAACTAAAAAAAACCTTTATTTCCTTGTAAACACTAAATATACACACATAGAATACATATATATATATATATATATATATACATGTCATTGTGACATATATATACATATATGTATAGTTTATACACTTCTACATAGTAAAATATCCTCTGATTCAATTGCCGGGTAAAGCCGGCTTCTGTGAAAAGACAGAAGCACCCGACATGAAATGACACTTGGTGTACATAGGGTTAACCATGTCTTTTCATGTCGTTTGCAATCTGATTTGCACAAACAATTACATCAGTCTATGTGTGCAAAATTTCACACCTGTAGGGGTTAATTAAAGGTGTAAATTCGTTGTAAAAAAAACGGACTTTTTTGCTACGAATTTACACCTATAATTAACCCCTACAGGTGTGAAATTTTGCACACATAGACTGATGTAATTGTTTGTGCAAATCAGATAGCAAAGGACATGAAAAGACATGGTTAACCCTATGTACACCAAGTGTCATTTCATGTCGGGTTCTGCATTTTCACAAAAGCCGTCAATTGAATTAGCGGCTATTATACTATGTAGAAGTGTATGAACTATAAATATAAATATATATATATGTGTCACAAATTCAATGACATGTATATATATATATATATGAGGTGTAAAATTGTTTAAAAAAAATGCGTGGGCTCCCGCCCTATTTTCGCAACCAGACAGACAAAGCCAGCGAATGGGGGCAGATAATAATAGCCCAGAGAGGGACCATTATTTTTGGCCCCTCCTGGCTACTAACATCTGCCCCCAGACACCCCAGAAAAGACAAATCTATAATTAGATTCGCCCTTTCTGGCACTTTGCCCGTCTATTCCCATTGCCCTGTAGCGGTGGCGAATGGGTTAATATGGGGTTAAAGCCACATTGCAATTGAAAGGTGACCTTAAGCCAGGTTAATAATTGAGAGCTGTCAATTAGACAACTATCAATTATTAATCCTATTGCATGAAATAAAAATAAAACACACACACTTTAATTAAAAATCATTTTAATGAAATAAAGACACATGTTTTTGACCATCTTTTATTTGACTGCAAAAACCATTTCCTGTAATAAAAATAAAATAAAAAAGCAAAATTATTCTTACCTATCCCATGCACAGTCAGGTCCCACGGTGTAATCCTTCAGAAAGGGTTAATGTTTACTGCAGGGACCGCAGCTAATGCTGCAGCCTCACAGTAAACCCCCAAATGAATGAGTTCCTCTCCTGGCTGACAGGAGAGGAAGTGGAAAGCTTAATTGATTGCTTTCCACTTTCACTTCAGGTCAGCCAGGGACACAATCAGTGACGTCAGAGGGAACTGATTAACAAAAATAGGGGTTCCCTTCGAAAAAAAAATGGCGTCGGGTCCCCCCTATTTTTGTTAACCAGCCTGATGAAGCAGACCGCTGAGGCCTGGATTTTCAGGCTGTTAAGGAGCCAAGATCCATGGACCTTGCCAGCCTGATAATACCAGGCCACAGCAGTCTGCATATCTTGGCTGATTAACAAAAATAGGGATCCCCTCGAAAAAAATTGGCGTGGGGTCCCCCCTATTTTTGTTAACCAGCCAGATGAAGCAGACCACTGAGGCCTGGTTTTTCAGGCTGGTAAGGATCCAATATCCATGGACCTTGCAAGCCTGATAATACCAGGCCACAGCAGTCTGCTTAGCTTCGCTGGTTAACAAAAATAGGGGATCCCCTCGAAAAAAAAAACGGCGTAGGGGTCCCCCTATTTTTGTTAACCAGCCAAGTAAAATGCAGACTGCTGCGGCCTGGTATTAAAAGACTGTCAAGGCCCATGGATTTTGGCCCTCAACAGCCTGATAATACCAGGCTACAGCAGCCCCACATTTGGCGCATCAAAAGATGTGCCAATTGTGGCACTTTACCCGGCTCTTCCCACTGCCCTGTAGCGGTGGCAAGTGGGGTAATAAGGGGTTAATGTCACCGTTGATTGCACAGTGACAATAAGCCCGGTTAATAATGGAGAGGTGTCAATAAGATACCGATCCATTATTAATCCCAAAGTTATTAAATGTATAAAAAAAAGACAAAGCAAGAAAAAAGTCTTTTAATGAAATAAAAGAGACAACACAGTTTTCATTAATTTTATTATACACTCATTCCTGCGACGCCATCGATCTCCTGTAAAAAAAGAAAAAAAACAAACCAACAGTATACCACCTGTCCGACGCAGTCCATAGTAACGACAGTCCCACGACGATCCAGCTCTGCTACATCGCAATGACAGGCAGAGCCTGTCATCGCAACGAGCACAGCTGATTACCTGCTCCCCCGGCGGTGACGTCATCGGACTGACTGCTTTACCGCCGGGACTACCCAGCAGTCACTGCAGTTATCGCGAGAAACTGCATGTGACCGCCGGGGAAAGATGATGGCGGCCATGAAGCAGTCCAGCCCGTGACCGCCGGAGATCTTCTGCCAGGTAAGTGCCGCTGACTCCTGACAGACCCGACCGACGGACACTCACAGTGACAGTGACAAATCCGATTCCGGTATCCGATATGACGAAAATATCGGTACTCGGAATCGAAAGCCCGATACAGCTAATATCGGCCGATACCCGATATTTGCAGTATCGTATCGCTCAACACTAATTGATGGTATTGTGTCTCAGGGTTCTTTGAATCACTGAAATCAATCTCAGATACCTGTTGTTAGGGTTCAAGTTCCCTCTGCTGCACAAGGGGAGTCTCGAACCGGTCCCGCTGCGGTCCCCCATTCATCTCCGGCCGCAGTGGAGCCTGATCAGCACAGACGTCGGTCCCAGCATCTTGCCCATTCCAGTACTGTGCAGAGACTTGCTGCTGCCTCTCCTGGATCTACTATTATAGCCAGTACTGGAGTAGACGTCTTTGGGACAAAGTCCTGTGTTTCCCCTTCTGAGCATGCCCAGGGTAAGATCTCTCATTGGAGATCTGGGTCACATGTTCAGGTACTGCAGCAGCTCCTATTGGTCCGCCAGGAAGGTCATGAAACTACATATGTTTGGAACAGTTTCTCATTGGTCCTTGTTTCTCGCAGGTCCTGTAGCTGTTGCTATAAAAGGGTGGCATGTTCGCTTAGCTGTTCACTGTGTACCTGGGTGCCTGACAGGACACAGAAGTTTGTCTCAGCGGCTCTGTGACGTAACAGGGTTCGCTTTCAACACTAGACAGCGCCCTAGCGTGTTTATTTTGCGACTCAGTTGTGTTAAGTGAGTTCGCACACATCGCCATATAGCGCTGCGGCACTCCTTCTAGCGGCTCTGTGGATTAACAGAGTTCGCACATATTGCCACAGCGCATTACGGCGTTTATTTTGGCGACTCTGCGGGATAACAGAGTTCGCTTCTTGCGCCATTTTACTAGCAGCAGGCTCCGCCTGCACAGTGGACCCCGGGCTGCGAACGCACCTCTCCACATCTTATATTTGGTGCGTTCCGCAGACCCTAACACCTGTGATAATAAGTTTGCCATGTGAGCCAAATAAAAGGAAAACTGGATGTTCACCACTATTAAGCAGGCCAGAGTTTTCACGTAACATGGGAAATAAAAAGGATCTCTCTGCTGCTGAAAAGCATCAAATAGTGCTGTCATGGAAATATATATGTATTCCATATATTCAAAGTATATTCACATATATGTATTTACAGTTCACAGTTAGAAAGATCTCACTTGCTAACAATCCTGTGCTCATGCCAGCTATAATCAGTCATTTTAAACGAATCTGGCCTTCATAAGGCCTTCATAAGGAACAAGTACATGGAGTCTTATTAGATATCTGTTGTTTACCTTATAGTCATGCAAGACAACTAGGTCAAAATAATATAAAACAATAATTCTGCAACTTCAGCTCTTTTACCAATGATTATCATAATTATCATACTTACACTAGAACAGCCAATAATCTTGCAGCTTTTAATTGTATGTTAATTGACTAAGCAGCCCCTTTTTGTAAACGTATAAAACCTTGAATGAATAATAAATGTATGTCTTTGACGAACTGCTATACTGACACTTTCGTGTGGACAGTCTCATTTCGTTCTGAGCACTCAAAAAGACATTAAATAGAGATTTGGAAAAGCAAGCAGCAAACACGGAAGGATAAATTCATCCTAATTAAATTTCCATAACAGTTGGCGCCTGCACGCGGGGCATTGGACGAAACGCACGAGGACCCAGCCGACCGGAGAGACGGGGGTGTTGGCCCTGGCCTTGGCTCACGGGACGGAGACTGCAGCTCCATAAGTAAGGTAAGAAAACTCTGTCATCTTACCTGAATGTTCCCTTTGCCTAGTCCTAGCCTACACTTCCAGCCGGTCGGACGTGGTCATCACCGCATTCCCAGGTTGTGTAAAAAGTCCATACCCTTATCCAAAAGCCCTGGGATATAAGCCGAGTTGTTTGCTGCTGTGCTGTATATGTTTCATGTTTTATGTGAACCGGGAAAAGTTGGAACGGTGACTGTGTTTTTGCTTGCTGATTTCTGGGGGCTGTATAGCAAAAGACAAATTGCTGGAAAAGTTCTCACAATAATCGTCCACGCACCGGGAGGCCATCCCAGTCAAATCAGATGTGGATTCGTCCACACACCGGGAGGCCATCCCATTCAAATCAGACGTGGATAGTGAGAATTTTGATTAAGGCTATTGCAGATTACTGTGACCGGCGCACCGGCCAGGGCGTACGGTACAGAGAGCGATAGACCTCGAGCCTCACCGTGCTCAGTGCAATTGGTGAGTTATCAGTTACCAGAGCAGCTTGTATGGGTCACAGATCATCAAAAGAGGGATTCGTATTCTCCCGGGTGTCTGTCTCATTGTACGTGTCAACTGTCTGTATCAGGTACTGTCACTTTAAATCACATCTCCGTGCGCTCTGTCAGTATCTCATTCACTGCTGGCTGCAGCAGCGAGAAAACCCCTTTGACCCCCCTCCTCTGCTAATCACGTTGTTATATCTGTTTCCTGGTTTTGATCTTTTTTAAGCTAATTTTTTTTGGCTACAGGTTTTAACGTGAAAATTGTCAGGCATTCAGACTGAACTATATTCATTTTTTGCTATTCTGAGGAATAATAATTTTTTTTTTTTTTTACGTGATTTCAGTGTCTGGAGAGACAGCAAGCAGAGATATAAGGGAGGGGGGAAGTGCTGGCAGCAGCCAGCTGACATTCCAGAGGGCGGTAGGAAAAAAGCCTACGCTACCAGACAAAACCTTTGTTTTTTATCATTTTACAATCAGTTTTTTCCACCTCTTTTCTGTTTTTTTAATTAGCTGTTTTAGTAACAAGGGTTGTTTTTCAGAGTTTTATGATTAATACGGTTTTTCTTTTCTCCCCTTTTTGGTTAATTTATTTATTTATTTTTATTTTTTTTTTCTAGAGTTTTTTACTAAATCTAACTTTTGTTTTTAAAGTTTTCTTTTAAGTACATTTTTAAATAATTTTGGAGAGTTAATCAATTTATTTTAGAGTTTTATTCTCCAACCATTTTTTTTTCTTTCTCCTTTACCAGCCTGCTTTAGACCAAGGTCACTCCATAAGATAAGGAAAATTACAGGCTGAGGGAGAGAGCACACACAAACTACGCAGCGGTTTGACTAGCCCCTCCCGTCGGGCATTCGGTGAGAACGCACAGGAACCAAGGTGCAGCAGTCTTCAGATTTTTAAATCACCTTTGTTGAATAGGTTTTTGGAATAGACACAGTACGTAAGAATCGAAGGGCTAGGCATGTGAATAGAAGGTCAGAGGACGTGAGGAGCAAATAGACAGGCAGCTTTTACGCTGCATAATGAAATGTTTTTTTGTTTTTTTTTCTCCTCCTTGTTTTTGTTATTTGAAAGGTAACGGGAAAGTTTGTTAATAGATTACCATCTGCTATAAAAGAGCAGTGGTGCATCGTGTAGAAGGTACAGCAAGTTAATTTGAACGGACCAGGAAGTGATTTTTTATGTGAATAAGTTTAAAAAGGTGTTAAATCGTCTGTGAGAAAAAGATCACTGACATGTCACAAGAGCAGAATTCAGAGTCACACACATCACATGTCCATCATGTGGAGACACGGGACAGGTGTAGGCTGCTCTCATTGAGTAAGGAGCCTTGTACAGGGAAAAACGCTCCCCGCCTCTTTCCACAGGGAGAAGGCATTTTTGTTTCAACCATCCCCTCTCAAGAGTCACAGGGGGGACACCCTCTCCTTTTTCTTCTCTCAGTCCCTTTCTCATTCTTCTTCAGACTTTTCTCCTCTTTCTTCGCTGCCATCCCTCTCATTCCTTCTTTCCCCTCCCTCACATCTCTGACACATCCATTTTCTTCATCTTCCTCTTCTTCTATCTCTTCCTCTCCAACTCTCAAATCTTCTTCTTCATCTTCTTCTACTTCTCCCCCTCCATCTTTCTCCTCTCTCTCTCCTCCATCTTTCTCTCTTTTCCCCCTTTCACTCTTCTCTCCCTCCCCTCTTTCCTTTTCCTCCCTTTCTCCTCCCACACCACACCCACCTGCTCATGCTTACTCTTCTCCTTCCTCCTCCTCTCAGGCACACTCCACCTCTTCTTCACCCTCCCCTCCATCTCTCTCCCCTCCTCTTTCTCTCGCTCCTCCCTCACACCTCCCTTCTCTTCCTCTTTTTTCTACTTCGTTATCAACTGGGTCAACGTCCAATCCAAGCAATGTGGTGTCCCTGTATTCAGTGTCTCCAGCACAGGGCACCCTGTCTATCCCAAGCACAGTACAAACATTGCCAGTCATTATATCAGGAGAAGAAAGTGCAAATCTCCCTACACAAAACGCTACATGTAGCCCCCAGACACAACAGTCCACAGCTAGGGCTTCACAGGGGGGTGGTATAGCTACAGAGACAAATGAGGAACCTCAGTGCCGAGCAGGGCTGCCAGCATGGAACCATGACACTGATCCACCGCAGCCTCAGCAAGGAAGTGGGAAATCCCCATGCAGCAAGACAACTTTAAAGCCCAAATCTCACCCAGTGTATACACCAAGTACACCATGTCACTTCTTATCTGATGAAGATGAAGATGCAACGTCCACACATGCTGCCCAATACTAGGGAAGAAAACACACAAGCACCAATAGAGCAGGGACAGGTAGAGGCACCATCCTATGAGCCCTTCATCCCAAGCCAGGTGATCAGTATGCTGCCAGACCCAGGGATACACCCAATGCCATTTTGCCAAAAAAATGCAGCAGATCCAGCGAACGTATGCAGCAGCCTGGACTGGTCTCTGACCGTAATGGAAATAAAAGCAGGTGATGCATTCTGGCCAATTATGAGAGAACACTTCAAGCTTCCAACAGAGTTAGATGCGTATGCCTGGGAGACAGGACCAAAGCTAATTGAGCAACTCAGAGAATGGGCCAAAAGCAGACTGACAGGACAAACTCTCAGCCTACATGTCACGAGTCAAGACAAGACAGAGTCTGTGGAGAAGTTCCATGACAGAGTAATGCAAGTGTTTCAAGATTTGGGCCTCATTACCCATGATCAGACACGCAGATGGATGTTGGCACAGGCTTTTGTGCATGGACTGAGAGAACCAATCAGGAAACCACTGGTAGCAGCCAGGCTTGAGTACACGTCAATAGCAATGGATACCCTGCTCACAGTAGCAAAAAGGATTGAGTCCCGCCGGGACAGAAGGGATGTCAAGTGTTACAACTGTGGCGAGTTTGGTCATTTCCGGAACCGGTGGAGAACACTGACTTCACCAAGAAAAAGAAGAAACACAGAAAGCAGTGAAGAACCCCGTCCATAGGACAAGAGCACACCAAGTCCACAGGGAACCCCACCAGTGGGACCAATATCCTGAGAGTGGATGGCGTAGTCAGATCTTTTCTTGTGGAACTCCGCAACCTCACCTATCTATCAGAATCTTCTGCTTCCTGCATGGGAATTGATGGTCAAGTCAGATATTTCCAGATTATGAAGCCCCTGAGCGTGTGGACTCAGCCAGAACACTCCATCATGTCCCGGTTTGTTGTGTCAAAGACCTGCACCCTCAACCTATAGGGCGTGGACTCACTGCAGAAGCTGAAAGCGACCAGAGTGTTCCAGGAAGATGGGACCATGACACTTTCTTCACCCCTGACCCAAGAAGAAACAGGAACCTCAAACAACCACACTGCAGACCTATCACAGGAGGTGCTGGACATGGTACCAGAAAAGCCACTCCATCACCCAGAGTCAAGATGTCTCTGACCAACTGAAGGTCTAAGTGAACTCGCCTAAGAAGACGGCCTGAGAACTTTGACATTGGCCAGGATATTCAACTCAAGAAGGACCCTACTCGCTTCATGGAATGGCAACACCTCATCCAGCTCTAACGCCAGAGGTTTATCTTTTGCAAGCACCAGGAGGTGCCCCCTGCAATCAACCAGTTCACCCAGGCCCTAGACTGGAAAAAGGCCACTCAGCTCTTCAAACTTGTGCACAAATACTGACCTGAGACCGAGCTGGAGAAAAAGAAACTACTGATGGCCCGTGCTGAGAGAAAAGCAGCCGTTTAAGGAGACGTCCCAACAAGAAGACCCCCTGTGACCAGAGCAGGTGCTAACACAGTGACTGTCTTGGTGGAGAACAAGAAAGCCAGCTGGTCGTCATCTCTCATGATGTGGATCCTAGTAGACGGTTTGTTTTCTCGCCAGCTCTGTGCCGGGAGATGGGAGTCCCCTGCCGCATACTGAAGGACAAGGCCAAACTGGGCTGCCTCGCCCATCCGAATCAATCCCAGTTTTCCACAGTGAAGAAAAAGACTGTAAACCCCACTGAGTTCAGAATGGTGCAAGGCCTGGAGGCCGTGAAAGAGGCTACGGTATTTGAAACCCCAACAGTGCTGAACCATCACACTCTGCTCTCAAGAGTCCCAGTCACCGCAACGGTATTCACGGTGATCAACCTGGCCAGTACCTTCTTCAGTGTTTCCCCTCCACCTGGAGGCCTGCTTTCACGCACCAGTGCAGTGCATATGGACAGTGTTGTCTCAAGGTGCTCAAAACAAGCCCTTCAAGTTTCACCAAGACAATGTCCTTCATCCTCGTCAACTGGATTGCAGAATATGCAAGAGTCACTCTTCTACAACACGTGGATGACTTTCTCTTTTGTGTGGTTGACATCGACACCTGCACAGTCTATTCCTTGTCTCTCCTACTCTACCTGGAAGAACAGCAACGCAAGGTCTGGAAGAACAAAGTCCAGTGATGCCAGAAGCAAGTTACATCCCTGGGACACTGTATTGCCCACCAGACGAAACACATGTCAAAGGACTGGAAGACCACTGTGGAGAAGATGGCTCCCCCAACAACTCCAAGAATGCTGCAGGCCTTCCCTGGTCTAGTGTCGTATTGCAGAACCTGGATCCCTGATGCCTCAGTCCTAATGCAGCCTCTGTGCGCTTGCATCAATGCAACCCCGCTCCTTCTATCAGACGCAGCCTTCAACCCATTCAGGAGATTGGAAGAACTCCACAGTCTCAGCGCCAATACTAGGCCTACCTGACTATGAAAAGTCTTTCTGTCTACCTGATGGAAGAAAGAAGGTCATGCTACTGAAGTCCTGGCACGGATTCACGGGGGAAAACAGAGACTTTTAGGCTGCCTCTCAACCCGCTTGGATCCAGTTGCAAGAAGAGCACCCTCCTGCCTGACGGCAGTATCTGCAGCACACACCTTCCTGGACAAGGTTGCTGACATCACTCTTGGACAGCCACTGGAAACTCTCACTCCACATGACATCTTGGCAATCTTCAATCAAGCTCAACCAACAGTAATCTCCCCACCGCCAGGCATCTTTGTGGCGCCTCTATTGCCTTTGTCTCATAATGTCACCGTCTCCAGACCTACAGTCCTCAGCCCGGCCACTCTACTCCCACTCCCAAGGGGGGATACTTGGATGGCTCCAGAAGAAGTTTCAACATAGGAAGTGCAGTGACCAGTAGTGTTGAGCATTCCGATACCGCAAGTATCGGGTATCGGCCGATATTCGCGTTATCGGAATTCCGATACTTAATTCCGATACTTTTTCAATATCGTATACCGGAATCGGAAGTTCCCATAATTCTTTGAGAGGCAATGTGATTTTAGTCAGCCAATGAGGAATCCTACGAAGTGTGGGCACATCCTGTAATGCTGCGGTCATCTTAACTAATGGCATGGCTGTGATTGGCTGCTGAAATGATGTCAGAATGCACTATAAAAGGCGCCGCAGCCATTTTAGCGTCACTGTGCTGTGAACTCAGTAAGGGACAGAACGCTGCTGTGCTGACTCTGAGGGACAGTTAGATATTGCGATTTTGTGTACTACTGTGCTTGAGGCAGGCTAGTTTACCAACCGCTGTGTAAAGCTTCATTTTGCCAGTGTTGTTTTAACAGCTCTGTGCAAGGTGTGTGTGTGACAGTGCAGGTGACGCTGCAGTTTGCTCTGCATCCACCGCTGTTTGTAGGCATCTGCACGTGTCACTGACTCTTTTTTTTTTTTATTTTATTTAGTGGAATTGGTGCAGCTCCATTATATTAGAAAAAAATCAAATCTATTAGTGTGACGTGCTTCCATCCGTATACAATACATTGGTTGCAAACACTATAGAAGTACAGAAAGGAGCTTTTCACAGATAGTGAATAGTTGTGTTTCAGTGTTCACTGCAGTCTGTGAGGTTTTGATTTTTTGAGTGCAGATCACGCTCCAGTTAGTTCTTCAACCACTGCTGGTTGTAGTCTGCTGAGCGTGTGTCATTGCCTCATCCTTCACATTTTTCTCTAATTGGTGCTGCTCCATTTTAGTGGAAAAAAATCTAATCTATTAGTGTGACGCGCTTCCATCCGTATACAATACATTGGTTGCAAACACTATAGAAGTACACAAAGGGGCCTTTAACAGCTACAGAACAGTTGTGTTTCAGTGTTCACTGTAGTCTGTGAGCTTTTCATTTTGTGAGTGCAGATTACGCTCCAGTTTGTACTTCAACCACTGCCGGTTGTAGTCTGCTGAGCGTGTGTCACTGCCTCATCCTTCACATTTTTCTCTAATTGGTGCTGCTCCATTTTAGTTGAAAAAAATCTAATCTATTAGTGTGACGCGCTTCCATCCGTATACAATACATTGGTTGCAAACACTATAGAAGTACACAAAGGGGCCTTTAACAGCTACAGAACAGTTGTGTTTCAGTGTTCACTGTAGTCTGTGAGCTTTTCATTTTGTGAGTGCAGATTAAGCTCCAGTTTGTTCTTCAACCACTGCCGGTTGTAGTCTGCTGAGCGTGTGTCACTGCCTCATCCTTCACATTTTTCTCTAATTGGTGCTGCTCCATTTTAGTTGAAAAAAATCTAATCTATTAGTGTGACGCGCTTCCATCCGTATACAATACATTGGTTGCAAACACTATAGAAGTACACAAAGGGGCCTTTAACAGCTACAGAACAGTTGTGTTTCAGTGTTCACTGTAGTCTGTGAGCTTTTCATTTTGTGAGTGCAGATTACGCTCCAGTTTGTACTTCAACCACTGCCGGTTGTAGTCTGCTGAGCGTGTGTCACTGCCTCATCCTTCACATTTTTCTCTAATTGGTGCTGCTCCATTTTAGTTGAAAAAAATCTAATCTATTAGTGTGACGCGCTTCCATCCGTATACAATACATTGGTTGCAAACACTATAGAAGTACACAAAGGGGCCTTTAACAGCTACAGAACAGTTGTGTTTCAGTGTTCACTGTAGTCTGTGAGCTTTTCATTTTGTGAGTGCAGATTACGCTCCAGTTTGTTCTTCAACCACTGCCGGTTGTAGTCTGCTGAGCGTGTGTCACTGCCTCATCCTTCACATTTTTCTCTAATTGGTGCTGCTCCATTTTAGTGGAAAAAAATCTAATCTATTAGTGTGACGCACTTCCATCCGTATACAATACATTGGTTGCAAACACTATAGAAGTACACAAAGGGGCCTTTCACAGATACTGAACAGTTGTCTGCAGGGTTCACTGTAGTCTGTGAGGAATAACCACACTTAGGCCTTAACTTTTCTGACTTTCTTTATCAATCTACCAAGATGAAGAAGTCAGTGAGTAAGGCACGTGGTCGTGGTCGAGGCCGTGGATTTGCAGCAGGGAGAGGACGTGGGGATTCTGTGGCTGCTGCCGCACCCAGTGACACAGCATCCACCAGTTTTCCCCGTGAGCGTTCCTTTATGCGCACTTTTGTAGGAGCTCAGCGTACCCCCCTGCTGCGTGAAGAACAAATTGAAGCCGTTGTTGGTTGGATGGCAGCCAATGCATCGACTTCAATAGCTTCCACCTCCTCTCAGGACCACAGCACTGTTGAACAACCATCAGTCTCTTCACCGCCTGCCAAATTGCCCAGGCAGTCAGAGAGCTCTGTACAGGAGCCAGCTGAGTCTCTGCTTCTGTTCTCAGAATCTGTTGGCTTGGAAACAGGGGCCCAGCCAAGCAGCATTCTGAAATGTGAAGAAGAGGCAGTATGCAGTGATGCGCAACAGCTGTGTCTCTCTGAATCTGAAGAGGCGGGTGAGCCAGTGCCGATGGTCAGCACACCGCAGAACGCATCTGATGATGATGAGACTCAGTTGCCAGTTTCTGTTGAGCATGGTGCTGGCCAGACCACCCAACAACAGCAGGTGTTGGAAGAGGGTAGTGGTGGAGATGATGAGGTCCAAGACCCAACATGGCGTGAGGAACAGGAAGGTGGTGGGAGCAGCTCTGAGGAAGAGATTGCACCAACGGTCCAAACAGTAGGGAGAGGTAGGCTGCAGACTCGCTTGCCTGTAGCCTCCAGTTTGGCACCCGTTCGGAGCAGTTCTCTTCCAACAGCCAAACCGGGCGCTCCCAGGACTTGCTCTGCGTGGTCCTTTTTTGATACAGTTGCAGATGATATTTGCTATGTAAAATGCAAGCTGTGTAATCAAAAAATTAAAAGAGGTAAAAGTGTCAGTAACCTTAATACAACAAATATGTGGAAACATGTGCGGTCAAAGCACTTTGTTGAGTTACAAAGACACACTGGAGATGTAGGCCAACCTACAGCAGCACCTACATCTTCAGCTCGTGTTGGAGCCTCTTCCTCCAGTTCACACACAGCTGGTTCGGCTTCCTCAAAGGATCGCCATGGAAGAACCTCTGTCACTGTTGTCCAGAGACACAGTGTTATTCCACCCACAGCTGCAAGTTCCCTGTCATCCTCACACACCCAGGCCACAAAACAGCCATCGGTAGCACAGGCATGGGATAAAAGACGGCCATACTCGGCAAACCATCCACGAGCACAGGCTCTGAATGCTGGCATTGCAAAACTCCTGTCCCTTGAAATGCTGTCATTCAGGCTGGTGGAGACTGACAGTTTCCGTGAATTAATGGCATTGGCAGTCCCACAATACAATGTGCCCAGCCGATTTTATTTCAGCAGGCAAGCCGTCCCTGGTCTGCAAAAGCATGTTGAGGCAAAAATTAAACATGCGCTACTAAACGCCGTCAGTAGCAAGGTCCACCTGACCACCGATGCGTGGACCAGTACCCATGGCCAGGGACGATACCTTTCACTCACTGCCCATTGGGTGAATGTTGTGGAGCCGGGTACAGATCTTGCGAGTGGCGCTGTACGTGTTCTGCCAACTCCAAGGATTGCCGGAATCAAGTCTGTCCACATTGACTCCTCCTCCTACTCCAGTTCCTCAGAATCATCGCTGCAGGAGCCGTCACGGTCTACCTCCACATGGACCCGTGGACGCTTACCTGATGCGACCGATATGAGCACAGCCGTGGCCAAACGGCAACAGGCCGTTCTGAAATTAATTCCCATGGGGAATCGAAGCCACACAGCGCAGGAGGTCTGGAATGCCATCAAGCAGGAGAGCGACGTGTGGTTTTTGCCAGCGAATCTCCAGCCAGGCTTGGTAGTGTGTGACAATGGCTGAAATCTGGTGGCAGCTCTGGGCCTTGGCAACCTCACTCACATACCATGTCTGGCACATGTGCTCAACTTGGTCGTGCAGAGTTTTTTGAGGGACTATCCGGATCTTGATGCACTGCTGCACAAGGTCCGCCTAGAGTGCGCTCACTTGCGACGTTCCAGCATGGCCAGATCGCGCATTGCAGCTCTGCAACGCAGATTGCGCCTTCCTGAACATCGCATCATATGTGACGTATCCACCAGGTGGAATTCAACGTTACATATGTTGGAGCGGTTGTGTGAGCAGCAGCCAGCAGTTATGGAGTATCAGCTGCATCAGGCGCAATCAACACGCAATTTGCGCCGTCCACACTTCACCATTAATGAGTGGGCCACTATGAAGGACATGTGCCACGTTTTGCGTGCGTTTGATGAGTCAACGCGGATGGCGAGTGCAGATGATGCACTAGTCAGCCTGACTGTCCCCCTTATCTGCCTGCTTCAAAAAACACTGCAAGCAATAAGGGATGAGGTTTTGGAAGAGGTGGAGGATGAGGAGTCACAAATTCCATCACCTTCTGGAAAGTCAGCGCAACGTGGTTCCTCACAAAGGGCTGGGCAGGGCTCACTTTGTGAGGAGGATGAGGAGGAGGAGTCAATGGAGGAGGAAGACATCGCTCCAGAGGGAGGTACACAACGCTCTAGTCAGTATGTAGAGCGAGGGTGGGGTGATGCAGAGCAGGCAGAGATAACGCCTCTTGCAGAGGACAGCGTTTCTTTGCCAGTTGGGAGTCTGCAGCACATGGTTGATTTCATGCTGCAGTGCCTAAGAAACGACCGCCGCATCGCCCACATTCTCACGACGTCTGATTATTGGGTGTACACCCTCCTAGACCCTCGCTACCGGGACAACGTCAAAAGCCTCATCACACCGTTGAACCGGGAGCGTAAAATGCGGGAGTACCAAGACACACTGGTGCAATCCCTAATGTTCTACCTTACTGCCGAGAGCACTGCTGCTGCTACTGCTTTACAAAGCAGCTCTGTGCGTCGAGGCAGTGTAGAGAGCTCTGCAACAAGAGGGAGCACACGCAGTGCCTCTGCACAGGGAAAGACCAGTATGTTAAAAATGTGGCAAAGTTTTGTGGCAGCGCCACAAATGTCTACACCATCCGAGAGGGCTCCAGTCAGCGGGAGGCAACGTATCCGTCAGATGGTGACAGACTACTTGGCTTTGCCTCTCAGTGTACTCCCAGATGGCTCTTCCCCATTCAAGTTTTGGGTCTCTAAGCTGGATACATGGCCAGAGCTTAGCCAGTATGCATTGGAGGTGCTGGCTTGCCCTGCTGCCAGTGTATTATCGGAGCGCGTCTTTAGTGCTGCAGGTGGTGTACTAACAGACCGTCGCATGCGACTATCCTCCGATAATGTAGACCGGCTTACTTTTCTGAAAATGAACAAGGCATGGATCTCGGCAGAATTTGTCTGTCCGTTTTCAGATTAAATAACTGGTTCGCAACGTTATCCATGTCTCCTGTTATGTTCATCTTTCTACCACCTGAACTCTACTCCCTGGGCTCCAACACTGCCAGTTGCTGCTCAGAAGTGTCGTGTCCACAGAACAAAACACAAGCTCTACTGTTAGTGGGGTTCAGTAACGCCAGCTGTTCCCCTGCTGTGTCAACGGCAAGAAGTCTCCTGTTCCCGACACATGGACAGAAAAACACATGACCAACATGCTCAAATAGGGAAGAGCCGTCACCCTGCTTGTTATGCTGAAAACATGAAATTGTGAAGTTTTGCAGGCCTAGAATGATAAATTTTTATGACAAATATGGACAAATAATAATTTGTCATCACAGCGCATATCTGCACATGTCTATTAGAAATGGTAACAAAAAATAAAACATAGTCTACTCTTCACATTTTGAAATTAATGCATAAAAGTACATTTCAGACTTATGAATTAATGCTTTTTAAGGAACTTTATCTGTACCTGTAAGATAATGCAGTCAATGGATGTACGAATCATTAAATCCTCATCATCATCATCACGAGTTTTATTTATGACAGACATTATAAAATACACATACTGATGCCAACTGTAACTTCAAACACCATATATGAAATGGCCAGCATGTAAACATGGTAATAATGTCCAATAATAAATTATTACATCTAGAAAGTGCATCATGCATACTGACAATAGGTAGTTATACCTGCAAGTGCTGTTGAAACAACCACAAGAGATATAAATTAATACTGGTATATAGGTATCACAGTGCATAGTTACTCATGGATAATGTTGATGTAATACTGTATCTCAATTAAGTCAGCGTCAACCATTAGGCTTGTTAGTCTTGTACATTGTTAAAGAGGGAACGTAATTTTTTTGTTTGTCATAGGTGGAGTATTACACATTAAATTATTACTGCTGTATTTTTTTTTGCGTCCCTAGTGCGCAATAACGCAGCCTAACCTCACATTTGATAGTCAGCTAATTGCCACACGCTACCCTACCCTACGCGTGACAGTAGGAAGGTAGTGTTGACGGATAAAGCTTTGCGCAACCAGACATTCTTTTACCCTCTTCAACACTCTACAAGCAAAAAATGCATGATTTCAGCCGCAGACTTTATTGACGTACAGTATAACATCGGCATTACCCATCAGAGGCTGTCCACTGTCTGATACAGACATAGAATATACCTTTGCTATCCGTAGCCTTTGTTTCACCTACACTTGCAGGCACACACTTAAATTGTGACAAACAATGCCTAATGTTTTTTTAAATGGTTATTTTTTATTGTACATTATTGTGTCATCAATCACATTGATGAGTCCATGCAGGACATGTCATACATGCTATAGAAAGTTACGATTTTATGAACTTAAATAATTGAAATGTCTGTGACTGTCACATAAAATTTGCGATGATGATGATGAGTGACTATTACAAAATCCATTGTCTTCACTATGTTATGGTTTAACATAGCGTTCCTTAAGCATTATTCATAAAAAAAAAAATGGACTTTTATTCTTAAATTTACAACACTATATTTTGTTACCAATTTTTTGGGTGTTGTGTTGTTCCATTTATTTTTGGCATGTGCATATATGCGTTTATATTTGTATTTTCTTTATTTTTCCTTCTTGAAATTAGAAAACATGTGTATCTTTGTACCGTGTTAGCCAGTAGATAGAAAAATATTTAGACTTCAGAGTCAGCAGTGGTTGATACCTTTTAATGGATAACTGAAAAGATGGAAACAAATTGCAAGCTTTCAAGGCTACTCACGTCTCTTCATCAGGGAAAGACTAACTAAAAAAATTAAGCATCACATATTTCTATACACAACAGGACACAGGAATAGTGCAATAGGTAAGACAAGTAAGTGACGTGTATCAGAACTGTCATTATCTCACAGGGATGAACATAAATATTGGAACAGTTCCTAGATAAGGATAGAAAGTTTGATTGCCCTCTCATTGGCGTATTTTTTTGGGTTTTCATGACCCTGGAAGGGCATAGACGCAGATTCCTTAATTGATATAGAATGACATAAATCCATGTGATCTATTCATTCCATCACTAACAGTGTCAAAGGTCATGATGAGCTTATATTCTGAAACCTTTGTACGTTTCTCATATTTGAAGTTATATTTTAATACCAGTAATTCCATATCCATGATGCTATGACCGGGCATACAAAAGTCTTTTGCCACAGGTAAATTCATTAATTTATCTGTGATTGTGTGGCGCTGATAATTCATCCTTGTTCTCCTTTTTGTTGCCGGTCTCCCCTCACTTGTCCCTCCCTCACTTGTCTTAGCTATTCCTGTGTCCTGTTGTGTGTAGAAATATGTGATTCTTCATTTTTGGCTTTACTCTTAGCCTGATGAAGACACCTGAGTAGTCTCGAAAGCTTTGAATTTGTTACCATATTTTCAGTTAGCCATTAAACGTTATCAACCACAGAGGACTGTCAAGTATAAATATTTTTCTATTCTTGTAATTGAAATTTATCATTTTATTGTTGTAGTAAAACTTCATTTATTCTTGTTTGAAGTACATACATTTGCAATGGCCACGTAACAAGGCAATAACTCAATATTTTATGCCTACACCCTCCTTGACCCTGGGCTTCAACAGCGCCAGTTGCTGCTCAGAAGTGTTAGATGCACAGATGAAAACAATCGCTGATGTGTTTGTGGGGTTCAGTAACGCCTGCTGTTCCCCTGCTGTGTGTCTGGCAAAAATTACTGCTGCTAACTACAACTTCAACTTCAAACGTCTCATACTAGGCCTCTGCCTACACCCTCCTTGACCCTGGGCTTCAACAGCGCCAGTTGCTGCTCAGAAGTGTTAGATGCACAGATGAAAACAATCGCTGATGTGTTTGTGGGGTTCAGTAACGCCTGCTGTTCCCCTGCTGTGTGTCTGGCAAAAATTACTGCTGCTAACTACAACTTCAACTTCAAACGTCTCATACTAGGCCTCTGCCTACACCCTCCTTGACCCTGGGCTTCAACAGCGCCAGTTGCTGCTCAGAAGTGTTAGATGCACAGATGAAAACAATCGCTGATGTGTTTGTGGGGTTCAGTAACGCCTGCTGTTCCCCTGCTGTGTGTCTGGCAAAAATTACTGCTGCTAACTACAACTTCAACTTCAAACGTCTCATACTAGGCCTCTGCCTACACCCTCCTTGACCCTGGGCTTCAACAGCGCCAGTTGCTGCTCAGAAGTGTTAGATGCACAGATGAAAACAATCGCTGATGTGTTTGTGGGGTTCAGTAACGCCTGCTGTTCCCCTGCTGTGTGTCCGGCAAAAATTACTGCTAGCTACCTAATCATGGTGAAAAAAAAAAATGACATCTCAAAGTGTCTAGTGCTACACATAGATATGAGGCTACACCATGATTTCTAAGCTGTAAACATTTGAAACATCAACTTTCAAACCATAAAATGATTTGTCTTTGTCACAAATCTGTAACAAAATAATTGTGACATATTATTACAGATATGCACATGTCGAAAACAAATGCAAACACAAAAGCCTACTTATGCTATAGGATACTGATGGTCAACCTTGTCACTCCATAGCTTAGACAAATCCAACTCACATCATGATGACTCAAATACTGCAATGTTGGAAGTGCATAATGTGGGTTGAACTTTGACAACTGCTGCAGTGCGAAGGTTATACTTCAGTGTTCTTGCCTTTGAAATAAAAGCATACAAGTAAATATAATATCCAATGTTGATTAAGGGACGTGATGTACACCTGTAATATTGTGCAAACAATGCATGTAGGAATAGTCCTCTTCAACATTACTTATATTTGTGTCATTTTAAAAAATACATATTTGATTAGAAAGTTAACAGCCCATATCATAAAGGTCCTTCATGTAAACATGATAATCGCTAACAAAAATCATGCATTACCTTGGTAAAGTCAATAGTGCATAGTCACAATAGCAAAATATATACCTGTAAGTGGTGCTGAAAGAACGACAACTGATAGAATAGGTGAATGATATCTATTTATCAGACTGAATAGCGACACCTGTACAATGTCGATATAATACTGTACCTTAACAAAACAGCTGTGTCACACCTCACACGCATTTTTCTTGTAGCTTGTTATGTAATAGGGCACATGCGTGTATGTTTCATCATAGGTGCATGTTTACTGAGTAAAGCAGTCATGACAACGCCTTTGTGTTGTCGGTACGCTTGCGATGATGAACGATGCGCACCGTGAATGTTAGTCTGCGTCATAAGACGCACAGACGCTCCAATACCCAACGCGTCACAGCAGGAAGCCAGTCTGTGCGTCCAAACAAAGGCGCAAGCATACATGCACGTACCCTTTTAGAAAGCTATATAAAAATAAGGATGTAGTACTTAGTAACACACACTTTATTGAGGTACAGTATTACATCGCCATTCACCATCTGTGGCTATGCAGTGTCATCTATATATACCTTATCTATCCGTTGTCATGCTTGCAAGTCCACAGTCAGGCATAAATAGCTGTTTTCACTATGCACTTTTTAAAGGTTTTTTTTGTTAATATAAATGATTGGCACATATTATCAGTATTACATGATGGAAATTTTAGATATTTTTAAAAACTTTTTAGTGATATTATTCAGCAAATGAAAATGGTGTACATACTGTTACTTATCCATCATTAATGGATTCTGATATGTACTTGTATGCTTTTATTTAAAACTGTATAGCAGATTATTTAACCTATTTTTATTGTGGTTTGCATTGCTTTTCAACATGTTAATGTATGCGTTTATGTTTGTCAATTATTAATTTACATATATTTTTTAAAGTAAAATCATCATCTTATGGTACTAAAGGTTATATTTCTCTTGTTTGGAGTATAGACATTTTTAATTGACACGTAACAAGGAAAATACTTCATCTAGTATTTAAACATCCTCCTTGACCCTGGGCTCCAACACCGCCAGTTGTTGCTTGGAAGTGCTGTTAGCACAGTCTACACTTGCTCCTGTGTTACTGGGGTTCAGTAATGTCAGCTGTTCCCCTGCTGTGTGAACGGCAAAAAGTCCTGCTGCCTCCACCCTGTTCTCTTCTCATCCCTGGGTTACAACACCGCCAGTTGTTTCTCGGAAGTGCTGTTAGCACAGTCTACACTTGCTCCTGTGTTACTGGGGTTCAGTAATGTCAGCTGTTCCCCTGCTGTGTGAACGGCAAAAAGTCCTGCTGCCTCCACCCTGTTCTCTCTCATCCCTGGGTTACAACACCGCCAGTTGTTTCTAGGAAGTGCTGTTAGCACAGTCTACACTTGCTCCCGTGTTACTGGGGTTCAGTAATGTCAGCTGTTCCCCTGCTGTGTGAACGGCAAAAAGTCCTGCTGCCTCCACCCTGTTCTCTTCTCATCCCTGGGTTACAACACCGCCAGTTGTTTCTCGGAAGTGCTGTTAGCACAGTCTACACTTGCTCCTGTGTTACTGGGGTTCAGTAATGTCAGCTGTTCCCCTGCTGTGTGAACGGCAAAAAGTCCTGCTGCCTCCACCCTGTTCTCTTCTCATCCCTGGGTTACAACACCACCAGTTGTTTCTCGGAAGTGCTGTTAGCACAGTCTACACTTGCTCCCGTGTTACTGGGGTTCAGTAATGTCAGCTGTTCCCCTGCTGTGTGAACGGCAAATAGTCCTGCTGCCTCCACCCTGTTCTCTTCTCATCCCTGGGTTACAACACCGCCAGTTGTTTCTCGGAAGTGCTGTTAGCACAGTCTACACTTGCTCCCGTGTTACTGGGGTTCAGTAATGTCAGCTGTTCCCTGCTGTGTGAACGGCAAAAAGTCCTGCTGCCTCCACCCTGTTCTCTTCTCATCCCTGGGTTACAACACCGCCAGTTGTTTCTCGGAAGTGCTGTTAGCACAGTCTACACTTGCTCCCGTGTTACTGGGGTTCAGTAATGTCAGCTGTTCCCCTGCTGTGTGAACGGCAAAAAGTCCTGCTGCCTCCACCCTGTTCTCTTCTCATCCCTGGGTTACAACACCGCCAGTTGTTTCTCGGAAGTGCTGTTAGCACAGTCTACACTTGCTCCCGTGTTACTGGGGTTCAGTAATGTCAGCTGTTCCCCTGCTGTGTGAACGGCAAATAGTCCTGCTGCCTCCACCCTGTTCTCTTCTCATCCCTGGGTTACAACACCGCCAGTTGTTTCTCGGAAGTGCTGTTAGCACAGTCTACACTTGCTCCCGTGTTACTGGGGTTCAGTAATGTCAGCTGTTCCCCTGCTGTGTGAACGGCAAATAGTCCTGCTGCCTCCACCCTGTTCTCTTCTCATCCCTGGGTTACAACACCGCCAGTTGTTTCTCGGAAGTGCTGTTAGCACAGTCTACACTTGCTCCCGTGTTACTGGGGTTCAGTAATGTCAGCTGTTCCCCTGCTGTGTGAACGGCAAAAAGTCCTGCTGCCTCCACCCTGTTCTCTTCTCATCCCTGGGTTATAACACCGCCAGTTGTTTCTCGGAAGTGCTGTTAGCACAGTCTACACTTGCTCCCGTGTTACTGGGGTTCAGTAATGTCAGCTGTTCCCCTGCTGTGTGAACGGCAAATAGTCCTGCTGCCTCCACCCTGTTCTCTTCTCATCCCTGGGTTACAACACCGCCAGTTGTTTCTCGGAAGTGCTGTTAGCACAGTCTACACTTGCTCCTGTGTTACTGGGGTTCAGTAATGTCAGCTGTTCCCCTGCTGTGTGAACGGCAAAAAGTCCTGCTGCCTCCACCCTGTTCTCTTCTCATCC
>JARQOD010000008.1:51020799-51049669 GCA_033576555.1 Oophaga sylvatica
CAGTACAGAGACTCTGGAAAAGCGAAATGGCTCCTCACCCGCCAAATGACATTCAGCAAATTCTGAACTCCCAAATCCAAATGCACCCCCCCTTCTGAGCCTCTCACTGTATCTTAAGTACCTTAAGCACATATAGCGTCCACATGTTTAGCATTTCTGAAGCAGTGAGAGCCCACCTAAAGTAGGGGTGTATATCTCCAGGAGCACGGGCTGGGCTTAACGTACTGGTGATTGCAACGTAATGGTCACTACTGTGTACTGGTCACCCATTTCCAAATTGGGTTCACTTGAGAGGGGATTATGCTCTTCTAGCAATTAAGGGCTATGTATGTGGAGTCCACAAACTGTTCCAAGAAAATCTGCGGTCCAGGAGGCAAATAGCGCTCCGTTCCTCCCGAGTCTTTCTGTATTGCTAAGTAGTACTGTACAGCCATATATGGGGCATTGCTACATTCATTGCAAAATTGTGGGCCAAAATATGGTGCCATTTTTACCCACTTCTTGGGTGAAAATGTAAAATCTAGAGCTAAAACAAAATTTTGGTGTTAAAATTGTAGTTATTTTTTCTTCACTGTCCAATGGTATACGATTTTGTGATACACCTGTGGTGTCAATATGATCACTGCATCCCTAAATTAATTCATTGAGAGGTGTAATTTGTAAAATGGGGTCAATTATGGGGGGTTATGCTGTTTTGGCACTTCATAGGCTCTTCCAGTGGGTCATGGCACTTGCAACCATGATTGTAAAATTTGGCTCTCCTTGCCTTTTAAACTTTGCACTGTGCCTTGAAAATATTTGCCCTTTTACATGTATGGTATCTGTGCACTCAGGGAAAAATGGACCTCAGTTTGTTGTAAAAAAATGTCCTATTAGCCTTTTTTAAAATTAAAACTTGGGGCTAAAACAACATTTTAATGGTAAAAATGCTTTTTCTTTGTTCACCGCTCATTGGTATAAAATTCTTTGAGGCACATGTGATGTCAGTACAATTACTGCACCCCTAGATAAATTCAATGGAGTGTGCAGTTTGTAAAATGAGTTCACATATAAGGGGTTTCTGTTGTTCTGGCACCTCAAGGGTTCTGCCAATGTGACATGACACCCTCAAACCATTCCAGCAAAATCTGAACTCCAATATGGCGCCTTTTCACATCTGAGCTTTGTACTGTGCCTCAAAAGTAGTTTTCTCCTTCATATGAGATATAGGCATACTCAGGAGAAATTGTACAAATTGTATGGTGCAATTTCTTCTGTTACCCTTATGAAAATGCAAAATTTGGGGCTAAAATATCATTTTTGTGAGGAAAATGTGATTTAATTATTTTCATGGCTCAACCTTATAAACTTCTGTGAAGCACCTCGGGGTTCAAGGTGTTCACCATACATCTAAATACATTACTTGAGGGTCTAGTTTCCATAATGGGGTCACTTATGGGGGATTTCCATTGTTTAGGCACATGAGGGGCTCCTCAAATGGGACATGACATCTGCTAACCACTCCAGGAAATTTTACATTCAAAAAGTCAAATGACATTTCTTCCTTTCCGAGCCATGCAGTGCGCCCAAACAGTAGTTTTCTTCTCATATTTGGAATTGGCTTACTCAGGAGAAATTGCACAACAACTGTATGGTGCAATTTCTCATGTTACCCTTATTAAAATGCAATATTTTGGCCTAAAACATATTTGTGATGAAAATGTGCCTTTTTTATTTTCACGGCTCAATATTATAAACTTCTGTGGAGAAGCTGAGGGTTTAGTGTGCTCATCACACATCTAGATCAGTTCCCTGAGTGGTCTAGTTTTCCAAATAGTGCCACTCATGGGGGATTTTCACTGTTTAGGCACATCAGAGGTTCTGCAAACACGACATGGAGTCTGCCAATTGTTCAAGCAAATTTTGCATTCAAAAAGTCAAATGGCACTCCTTCCCTTCCGAGCTCTGCAGTGCACACATAGTGTTTTTCTCCCTCATTTGGACTATTGCATGCTCAGGAGAAATTACACAAAAAATTTTGAGTTCCATTTTTTCCGGTTACCCTTGTTAAAATAAGAAAATTTGATCTGAAGTAAAATTTTTATAATTTTTTTTCTACATTCCAAAAATTCCTGTGAAGCACCTGAAGGGTTACTAAACTTCTTGAATGTGGTTTTGAGCACCTTGAGGGGTGAAGTTTTTAGAATGGTGTAACTTTTGGGTATTTTCTATCATATAGACCCTCAAAGTGACTTCAAATGTGATGTGGTCCCTAAAAAAATGGTTTAGTAATTTTTGTTGGAAAAATGAAAAATCGCTAGTCAACTTTTAATGCTTAGAACTTCCTAACAGAAAAAAATGTTTGTTCCAAGATTATGCTAATGTAAATTAAACATGTGGGAAATGTTATTTATTAACTATTTTGTGTGACATATCTCTGTGATTTAAGAGGATGAAAATTCAAAGTTTGAAAATTGCAAAATTTTCACAAAATTTCATTAATTTAACAAATAATTGTAAGTCATATCAAATAAATTTTACCACTATCATAAAATACAGTATGTCACAAAAAAGCATTCTCAGATTCACCGGGATCCATTGAAGCGTTCCAGAGTTATAACCTCATTAAGTGACTGTGGTCAGAATTGTAAAAATTTGTGTGGTCATTAACATGCAAACCACCTTCAGGGGTAAAGGGGATAAAAAAAAGGAAAAGTATGTTTTGTTTTTATTTTAACCCCTTAATGTCCACTGACGTGCACAGTCCGTCATGGCAAGGTGCCAGTTCCGGCACCAGGACGGACTGTGCACGTCATGCCTTTGATCTACCACTGCGTGTAAACACGCAGTGGTAGATCAGTGCCAACAGCTGTCACAGACAGCTAACAGGCACGGCAAGCGGTGCGGGGACCTTTGCCGTCGGTCCCCGCACCCACAGCGCTGTGATTGGTCAGTCAATCTGACTGACCAAACACAGCAGCGATCGTGCAGGAGAAGCTGAAATTTCAGCTTCCCCAGCGCGATCAGTGCAGGAGCCGGCGCTGCAGTGGCCAGGCTTCCTGCACTGACAGCCAGGAGCGGAGCCCCCACCGCCCCTGGCTGTTAACCCCCTGACTGCTGCGATCCAGCGCGATCGCAGAGCTCAGGGGGGGAGGGAGAGGGTCGGGAGCTCCCTCTGCCTCAGATCGGCGCCCTGCAATGTATTTGCAGGGGCCAATCTCTGCCTTGATGACCCGGGGGTTGTTATGACAACCTCCAGGTCATCTACCTACGGGAAGCTGCTGTGATCATGTCACAGCAGCTTTCATCGTAGGTACGATGCATTGCAATGCTGGAGCATTGCAATGCATTGTAACTGCAATAAAAAGTAAAAAAAAGTGAATGTCCCATAAAGGGACAAGTTTAAAAAAATCATTTTTTAAAAAAAATTGTAAAAAAAATATTAAAAAATAATTTTAAAAAAATCCCCTAAAAAATACACATTTTTATGTAATAAAAAAAATAAAAAACAAAAAAAATACACGTTAGGTATCGCCACGTCCGTAAAAATCCCATCTATAAAAGCGTAACCCTAGTTAACCCCTTCAGTGAAAGCCGTAAAAAAAAACACAAAAAAGTAGTAAATTATACTTTTTCCAAGCGGTATCATCATACCGCTTGGAAAAAGTGCAATAACACGCGATCAAAAAGTCAGATATAAATAATCATGGTACCGCTGAAAACGTCATCTTGTCCCGCAAAAAACAAGCCGCTATACAGCATCATCAGCGAAAAAATAAAAAAGTTATAGCTCGCGGAATAAACTGATGCAAAAATAATTATTTTTTCTATAAAATTTTTTATTGTGTAAAAACCGCCAAAACATAAAAAAAATATATAAATGAG
This sequence comes from Oophaga sylvatica, assembly GCA_033576555.1. Lineage (NCBI taxonomy): Eukaryota > Metazoa > Chordata > Amphibia > Anura > Dendrobatidae > Oophaga > Oophaga sylvatica. Next base: position 51,024,664 of record JARQOD010000008.1, read on the forward strand.
GTATCGCTGTAATCGTAGTGACCCGAAGAATGAAGCTGCTTTATCAATTTTACCACACGCGGAACGGAGGAAAAAAAAAACAATTCCTGAATTGCTGGTTTTTGTTCATTCTGCTTCCACAAAAATCGGAATAGGAAGCGATCAAAAAACGTTATGTGCCCGAATATGGTACCAATAAATACGTCAGCTCGTCCCGCAAAAAATAAGCCCACAGATAACTCTGTCGGCCAAAATATGGAAAAATTATAGCTCTCAAAATACGGCGATGCAAAAATTTCTTACAAAAAATTATTCCAAAAAAAAGCATCTTTTAGAGTGTGACAGAATCTAAACATGAAAAAAGGGTGTAAATCTGGTATCGCCGTAATCGCACCGATCCGAGGAATAAAGTCGCCTAATCACTAATACCGCACGAGGAACGGCGCAAAAAGAAAACCAATTCTTCACCTTTTGTAGATTTGTTCATTGTGCCTCCCAAAGATCGCAGTAAGGTGATCACAGTGGTTCCCCCCCACATATGGGGTATCAGCGTACTCAGGACAAAATGCACAATAGCTTTTGGGGTCCTATTTCTCCTGTTACCCTTAGAAAAATAAAAATTTGGGGGCAAAAAGGTCATTTTTGTGGAAAAAAATATGATTTTTTTATTTTCACGGCTCTACGTTATAAACTTCTGTGAAGCCCTTGGGGGTTCAAAGTGCTGACCACACATCTAGATAAGTTCCTTGGGGGGTCTAGTTTGCAAAATGGGGTCATTTGAGGGGGGTTTCTACTGTTTAGGCACATCAGGGGCTCTCCAAGCGCGACATGACACCCGCAGACCATTCCATCAAAGTCTGCATTTAAAAACGGTGCTCCTTCCCTTCCGATCTCTGCCATGCGTCAAAATAGTGGTTCCCCCCCACATATGGGATATCAGCGTACTCAGGACAAATTGCACAATAGCTTTTGGGGTCCTATTTCTCCTGTTACCCTTAGAAAAATAAAAATTTGGGGGCAAAAAGTCATTTTTGGAAAAAAATATGATTTTTTTATTTTCACGGCTCTACGTTATAAACTTCTGTGAAGCCCTTGGGGGTTCAAAGTGCTAACCACACATCTAGATAAGTTCCTTGGGGGGTCTAGTTTGCAAAATGTGGTCATTTGTGGGGGGTTTCTACTGTTTAGGCACATCAGGGGCTCTCCAAGCGCGACATGACACCCGCAGACCATTCCATCAAAGTCTGCATTTAAAAACGGTGCTCCTTCCCTTCCGATCTCTGCCATGCGTCAAAATAGTGGTTCCCCCCCACATATGGGATATCAGCGTACTCAGGACAAATTGCACAATAGCTTTTGGGGTCCTATTTCTCCTGTTACCCTTAGAAAAATAAAAATTTGGGGGCAAAAAGATTATTTTTGTGGAAAAAAATATGATTTTTTTATTTTCACGGCTCTACGTTATAAACTTCTGTGAAGCACTTGGGGGTTCAAAGTGCTCACCACACATCTAGATAAGTTCCTTGGGGGGTCTAGTTTCCAAAATGGAGTCACTTGTGGGGGTTTCTACTGTTTAGGCACATCAAGGGCTCTCCAAACGTGACATGACACCCGCAGACCATTCCATCAAGGTCTGCATTTGAAAAAGGCGCTCCTTCCCTTTCGAGCTCTGCCATGCGTCAAAATAGTGGTTTACCCCCACATATGGGGTATCAGAATACTCAGGACAAATTGCACAATAACTTTTGGGGTCCTGTTAGCCTTTGGAAAATAACAATTGGGGTGGAAAGATCATTTTTGTGGAAAAGATATGATTTTTTAATTTTACTGCTCTACGTTATAACCTTCTGTGAAGCCCTTGGGGGTTCAAAGCTCTCACCACACATCTAGATAAGTTCCTTGGGGGGGTCTAGTTTCCAAAATGGGGTCACTTGTGTTCGGTTTCCACTGTTTAGGCACACAGGGGCTCTCCAAATACGACATGGCGTCCAATCTCAATTCCAGCCAAAAAAGTCAAATGGCGCTGCTTCCCTTCCGAGCTCTGCCATGCGCCCAAATAGTGGTTTACCCCCACATATGGGGTATCAGCGTACTCAGGACTAATTGCACAATAACTTTTGGGGTCCTTTTATCCTTTGGAAAATAAAAATTGGGATGAAAAGATCATTTTTGTGGAAAAAATATGATTTTTTAATTTACGGCTCTACGTTATAACCTTCTGTGAAGCGCTTGGGGGTTAAAAGCTCTCACAACACATTTAGGTAAGTTCCTTGGGGGGTCTAGTTTCCAAAATGGGGTCACTTGTGGGGGGTTTCCACTGTTTAGGCACACTGGGACTCTCCAAATGCGACATGGCGTCCAATCTCAATTCCAGCCAAAAAAGTCAAATGGCGCTGCTTCCCTTACGAGCTCTGCCATGCGCCCAAATAGTGGTTTACCCCCACATATGGGGTATCAGCGTACTCAGGACTAATTGCACAATAACTTTTGGGGTCCTTTTATCCTTTGGAAAATAAAAATTTGGATGAAAAGATCATTTTTGTGGAAAAAATATGATTTTTAATTTTACGGCTCTACGTTATAACCTTCTGTGAAGCCCTTGGGGGTTAAAAGCTCTCACAACACATTTAGATAAGTTCCTTGGGGGGGGGTCCAGTTTCCAAAATGAGGTCTCTTGTGGGGGGTTTCCACTGTTTAGGCACACAGGGACTCTCCAAATGCGACATGGCGTCCAATCTCAATTCCAGCCAAAAAAGTCAAATGGCGCTGCTTCCCTTCCGAGCTCTGCCATGCGCCCAAATAGTGGTTTACCCCCACACATGGGGCATCGGTGTACTGAGGAGAAATTGTACAACAAATATTGTGGTTCATTTTCTCCTGATACCCTTGACAAAATTTTAAAAAATTGTGTCGAAAGAAAAATTTTGGGAAAAAAAGTTAAATGTTCATTTTTTCCTTCCACATTGCTTCAATTCTTGTGAAGTACCTAAAGGGTTAATAAACTTCTTGAATGTGGCTTTGAACACGTTGAGGGGTGCAGTTTTTAGAATGGTGTCACTTTTGGGTATTTTCTGTCATATTGACCCCTCAAATTCACTTCAAATGTGAGGTGGTCCCTAAAAAAAATGGTTTTGTAAATTTTGTTGGAAAAATGAGAAATCGCTGGTCAACTTTTAACACTTATAACTTCCTAACAAAAAAAATGTTGGTTCCAAAATTGTGCTGATGTAAAGTAGACATGTGGGAAATGTTATATATTAACTAATTTTTGTGACATATCTCTCTGATTTAATGGCATAAAAATTAAAAGTTTGAAAATTGCAAAATTTTCAAAATTTTTGCCATATTTCCGTTTTTTTCATAAATAAACGCAAGTTATATTGAAGAAATTTTACCACTATCATGAAGTACAATATGTCACGAGAAAACAAACTCAGAATCGCCAAGATCCGTTGAAGCGTTCCAGAGTTATAACCTCATAAAGAGACAGTGGTCAGAATTGTAAAAATTGGCCTGGTCTTTAACCTACAAAATGGCTTGGTCATTAAGGGGTTAAATATAATATTTTATTTTTGCTGTCTTTTTTTACAATACAACTATAGGATTATGTGTGAATGAGGTCCTGGGAAAGAGAAGATGAAGGGAAAGAGCGGGAGTACGCTATCTAAGTGTAGTAAATTAGTAAATCATGCTTGATGAGAAAAGTACCACCAGAAGTTTGTTCCCTTGGTTTGGTTGTGCAAGGAGGCACAAGGCTGAGAAGAGTTTGCAAACAAGAGTGATTCTTTCACTGTAATTCTGCTCGTCTGTAATAACATGGAGGTGATTTTCCTCTCACAGAAAAAAATTCTTCCAAGTGAATGAATGTGAATAAAGATGTTTCAGGGTGCTACCTTCAGAGGATCCTTAACCCAATTTGGAATAAGAGGGTTATATAGCCAAAGTAGTTTAACCAGATGATATTTTATTGGCTATGTGCAGCAAATAAAAAACTTTATAAAAGACAACAATAACATAAAAAAATGTGTTTTCTATGATTGACCCCTCCTGATAGTCCGGATAAGATTTGGGATCGGCTTCCTGGTGAAGGGGTTTTTCCACAGGATGATGGATGTAGTTAACCTCCTCTGACGGCTGCGGGTTGCGGGTCATTCTATGTTGGCCTCGTTTGATGGCGACTTGCAGTAAGAGCGCACACAGGAGAAAGATCATCCCTGTATAAAAGTATTATTCGCTAACCTATTGGATTTGCTACTCAGATAGCTGAATCTCACATTCAAATCATAACTGATGTATATATGGCATTTGATATGCCTAGAAATAAGAAGAAAAGGAAAGGGAAGGAGAGAGAAAGGGAAAGGAAAGTAAAAGAAAAAAAGGGATTTTTTTTTTCTGAAGAAAATTTGTAGATTTTTTTATTATTAATAGTGTCTGCACTTCTGTTAGTTTACCACTCTCAACAAGAGGAGGAAGGTTTTTAAACAGACATATTTACAGGTACGTTTTTTTTGTGAACATGTATACTGACGTATGATTGCCAGATTATATACACATATTGTTTTAACAATGGGCTAGGTGAAGGAGGGGTGATGTTATATAATGCATGTGCACAATATTCTTTTCTTGGGGATGAAGGTATAATATATGTATTCTAATTGCTAAACAGTTTGATAGATATTGATTGGTTCCTCTGTTAGTACAACCACACCCATTAGTGATGAAAATGGGTATACATAACTTCCAACAAAGGCCAAAATGCATTGTGTTTTTTTAATAAGTTTTTATTGTCTTTTATAAAGTTTTTTGTTTGCTGCACATAGCCAATAAAATGTCATCTGAGTCAACATCAGAGATGCTTGGTTCTTCGTCTATATAACCCTCTAATTCCAAATTGGGTCTTATAGACACCTCTCCATTACGAAGCCATGGGCTTTATGTCACAGACATTATAAAGGTGACATCAATCCCGCAAATATGAACCCTACTTGCCACGGCTACAGGGCAAGTGGTAAGAACCGTGCAAAGCACCAGAATTGGCCCATCTATTATATGCGCCTTTTCTGGGTGGCTGTAGGCTGCTATTTTTAGGCTGGGGGACAATATCTATGGTCCCTTACTAGCCTGAGAATACCAGCCCCAGCTGTCTGCTTTAGCAAGTCTGGCTGTCAAAAATTATTGAAATAATTAAAAAAAAAGCATTGGGACCCCTTTACTCTTGATAACCAACCTTGCTAAACCTGACAGCTGAGGGCTGCAGCCCCCAGCTGTCAGTTTTACCTGGCTGGTTATCAAAAATACTGGGTAGCTCATGCTGTTTTTTTTTAAATTATTTATTTAAAGCACAGGCGCCGCTTATGAATACTCCCATCAGCCACTGCCTGCTCTTCCTGCTATTAGCGGCTGCACCCAAAAGCTTCATAAGTTGACACCTATGTTTCATCATCCTCAGAGATGTGGTGCCTGTTTGTGGTGACTGTTAACACTACCCATCCCATGCACTCATCCTCCAACAGAACAAGTGGTTGGGCATCAGTGAACTCAATCTCTTCCAATTGTGGGGCAAGTCCAAGCGGATGGCCCATGGAACCACAGCCAGCAGAGTCATCAAAAAGCAGGAGTGACTGCTACATGACTTGGGGCTAAGACTGCTTGCCTGATTTTCATGCTGATGAGGTGGAAACCAGATGCTCATGAATCGCAGGTGCAAAATCTGCGCTTTTTGACAGGGAAAGACAAAGTGACAGAACTGAAGGCACTCTCAGCCAACCAATCTAAATCCACCTCTACTTTCTCTGGCATCACCATTCATCCATTTAGTTTAAATACATGTTTTCAGGTTTTGCTTAAAGCATATTAGTTCCATCACCCAAAAATAACCCAATACAAAACAAATGACAGGACTAACCAAAAACCACAGAGAATGTGTGTACAAGATAAAAGACAAATTTTATTAATACAACATAAATAAAAATATCATACATTTATGTTATAAGAATACAAGTAGGTGATAAGGAGAAACATACCAAGACAAACAAAGAGGGCAACCCATATGGAAATAGGATAGAGTAGGAGAACATCTGTTGTAAAAATCAAGGAGCATGACACAAATAGTCTCCAATCAATGATAACATAAGGTGTATGTGTAGTGCAGATATTAAATAATTAAAGTGCACAATAGGCAGAGATGTAGAACCATAAATCAAGCAGGTATGTGTCTACATAATATTGCAGAAACATTAATACATTGCTAGTGGTACGAACTGCCACTTACCCATGTCGGATGTAATGTGGGATGTATTCACATTATATAATGATAGGGATTTCTATATGCTTGACTCACAACATTTAACTCATATACGCTTAAATAATTCCCCTGTATTTTGACAGCACTATTACTTTGACTATTCCTCAGGTGACACTTGTTGTTTTCTTCTTGATGTACACCTTGCATATATAATATATATTTTTATTATTGATTTATGACTAAATAAAAAATATTTGTTTATACTCATAAAGTCAGCACTCCATTCTCTCTAGTCCTATATGTTACCGGAGTTTCTTTGTTCATTATCCAGTTGACACATCAAGACGAGTGGTCACATGATGCAATTATTTTTCATCTATCTAAATATTACTTCTGGAATTTTCTTAACTGCGTAGTTGGTAGTTGTATAGTTGGCAAATTAGAATAATAAACAGGTATGCAAAGTAAAACATTTGTTTAATGTTTTTTATTTTTTATAATATTATAACCTGATAAAAAAACTTAATCAAGAATGATATGCTGGCTAGAAGGAACACGTATGAAAAGGAACTGTAATGAACTGTGCACTCATCCCTAGAGTGTGAAAGCCTAAAATGACACTACTTGGTCAGCCATCATCTTTTTATACTGGCTCTGATAGTCTCACATTTTTGGCTGTTGTGATGGGAGCAAGGCATAATGTGAAAGCCCGTGTGTCCATAACTGATATGAAAAGCCCGCTTTTTGTCTCCTCCAATTTTCAGCAATGTGCGAAATGATGACAATTTTTTTTAAATTTGTGCAAATTTAATTCCCAGATTATTTGATTTTGGAGGGACCATACAATTTCAGGGAATTTGACTCAAAATCAATCTACAGTGGATTGATTCGCTTGTATCTAGTGTGCATGTCTGTCATGAACTTCTATTGTGTAATACACTTTCCTTCAAGAACTTTTGTTCTATAATTGCGCTTGAAAACTTTTTTTGATTAGTCTCTTGAATAAGGATCTTTGTGCACAGAATAAAAGATGTTAACATCTCACTTATTTTTTCCAGGAGCAATCAGTGAGATATGTTTTGTTTCTTTGTCCTACAGAAAGTTATTGTAGTCTTTGTGTGTTCAATACAAAAGTTGCAACCACCTAAATGGATGCAAATTTCACTTGTCAAATGAAACAATTTTTAATCATATGCTAAAACATCTATAACAATACATGTAATAATTCAAGATCAAAATATCTCTATTAACTACATTTATCCTCAAAGAAGAGAAGTTAATCTAAGTTAGATTAACTCTGAGTTATGCTCTTTTTATTGAGAGATACTTACATTCCTAAAAATGAATTAATTTTATTAAAAAAAAACAAATAATTACCAATATGAATCATATTGGGGTTTGAGCATATATTTTTCTTCCCTGACAAAAAAACAAGATCCATCTAGTTTTTTTCTAACAATGGAGATCAAGACATCCTGCTTTGATTTTCTGCAGTTTTCAACAGCATTATAGTCAACAAAACAAAATATGATGTGCACTAGGCCTAAAAATCCTACTTTCCCTATAACTGTCTCCATAATAGTACTACTTCGGTATTATAGAGTTTTTAGGTGTCTGAGTACAGACTGCAATGTATTGTCTAACCACAGGTCTCCTGACCAAAACTCCTCTGTCATATATTTACCTAAGGGGAACTGTCACCACTCAGCAGAATAGTAAAGGATTTGTGAAACCATCCTCAGGCTTCATTCAAAACTCTGTTTATCATACTTCAAGTCCCATTTCTTGATACATCTTAAGCATGTGCCTTGGTTTAGGTACTCGGGAATCATATCTCTGCCAGTAAATGTTGAAATTGTAACAATTGATAATTTTTTTTGCCACTTTGATATCAATATATATTACATGTATGTCAATAACAATATGTGGTGCTAAATGGACATCTTGGGTCCATTAGAAAATAAGGGCTGTGCCAGTATTAGGATATATATTTTTACCTCTCTTGTATGCGGTACATAATTTTAAGAAGATATACTATCTGCATAAGAGTTTTAAGCGCTCTCATAACATTGTTTAATCTTACAATGTATTTAATTTATCACTTGCTGGGTGATGCTCTTATAGAATCATATAACTTTGCATTGCACCTTTTTTATTACTTCAGTGTTTTTATCATTCACTATGAAAATTGCCTCTTCAGAAAGAAAGAGGACTTGAACTCTATAGCGCCACATGTTGGAAGCAACGGTCCTACAAGTCACAATTGACCCTTTAATGAGTCTTGCAATATTACTTAGGATAAAAGCCAAATCAGAATCTCAATTTGCAGACATGGTATTTTGGGCTTTTGGCCCTCAACAGTGCAAAGTATGAGAGCTGATCTGGCTAGGTGAGAGGCTCTGGACTGGGGTCTAAGGGGTAAGGTTTCTCCTTGTGGAGAGTGACATACCAGCTCTGGCTTGTCAAGGAAAGAAGGCTTATTCACCATGCAATGCTCCTCTGGAAAATTCAATATGCAAATTGCCTCTTCAGAGAGAAAGAGGACTTGTTTCATAGAATCATAGAATTGTAGAGTTGGAAGGAACCTCCTGGGTCATCAGGTCTAACCCCCTGCTCAAAGCAGGATTAACTAAATCATCCCAGACAGATGTCTGTCCAGCCTCTGTTTGAAGACTTCTATTGAAGGAGAACTGACAACCTCTCGTGACTGCCTGTTCCACTCATTGATCACTTTGAAAAGTTTTTTCTAATATCTAATCTGTCTCCTCCCATTCAGCTTCATCCCTTTGCTTCTAGTCTTTCCTTGTGCAAATGAGAATAAAGATGATCTTTCTACAATGTGACAGCCCTTGAGATATTTGTAGGCAGCTATAGCGTCACCTGTTGAAAGTAATGATCCTACAAGTCATAATAAACCCGTTAACGAGTCTTGAAACATGACTTAGGATAAAAGCCAAATCAGAATCTCAATTTGCAGACATGGTTCTATAACATAGTTTTTATTGAGCGATAAAACACAAAAAAAACTATATATATTTGGTATGGATGTAATTATACTGACCCAAATAATTAAGTTGACTTATCAATTTTACAATATGAAGAGTGGCATAACCCCCAAAAAATAAACAATTCATGAATTGTTGGTTTTTATATATTCTGCCTATCAAACATCGGAATAGAAAGCTATTAAACAATATAATGAGCCCGAAAATGGTACCAATAAAAATGTCAACTAGTCCAACAAAAAATAAGCCCTTACATGAATCTGGGGGCTAAAATATGGAAAAATTATATCTCTCAACATTTGGCGATGCAAAAATTTATTTTTTAAAACAAAAGTGTCTTATAGTGAGTGGGTGACAGAAGCCAAACATAAAAATCTGATATAAATCTACTATCGCTGTGGTCACACTGACTGGAAGAATAAAGTCGCCTAATCACTCATACCATGTGAGGAATGGCATAAAAAATATATAAAATCAATTTTTCACCTATTGTTAATTTATTCATTCTGCCTCCCAAAAATCACAGTAAAGCTCAGCTCACATTTATTTTGCACTCTGCGCTGAGCGCTTACACCGGAATTTCCGTGTAAAGCTATGAAATATGTGATTCATATAGAACCCATGGCAGAAGATTCCCTTTAATGATGCAGATGGAGGCACTGTGGACACTTTCTGACCTGTGATCCAGCAGTATAAGTCTTTTTATTAGGAATGCATAAAAGTGTCATTAGCCACAGTTTTGTGCATCTTAGAAATAAAGGACACCGCTGAACAGAGACTAGACTGAGTTCAGCATTACTCTGCTGCCTAATTATAGTGAATAGATCCTTCGGGGGTTTCATCTGAATCATGTCACTTGGAGATTTAGATGGAAACCCGCAGCGTAAAGCATCAGATAAATGTGATCCAAAATGCTATGTAAAATGTTCCCAATAAAAGTATCAACTCAATCAACAAAAAGTCAAGTCCTCACTCAGGTTTGTCATCTGTTGACTGCACTATAGGGGCTACCACGTTACTGGTAGCACAAAGGTTCTGGAAAAATTAAATGGCTCCTCGCACCCCATAAGAAAATCAGCAAATTCTGTGCTCTCAAATCCAAGTTAGCATCTACATGTATGGCATTTCTGTAGCGATGACAGCTCACCTAATTGACAAGCGCTTGAGCTGGGCACAATGCACAGGCACTACAATGGCAGTTTGCAGTTTTCAATTAGGAACATCCACTGCTACTTGTTTCTGGAAATCACCCATAGGGTCAAAATCGTCACTACAGCTGTAAATAAATTCCCAAAGGGAAATAATTACTAAAATGGGGTCACTTGAGAGGGGATTCTGCTCTTCTAGCACTTAAGGGCTCTGTATATAGAGTCCACAAACTAATGGAGAAAGTTCTGTGCTCCAGAATGCCTCCTGTATAACAGTACTGCTTAACCATACAGAGAGACTCAGGAGGGACTGATCGCTATTTGCCAATAGTGCTCCATTCCCCCCCAGTCTCGCCATATGGCTAAGCATTACTGTTTATTTGGTATTTCCACATTCAGCAGAAATTGTGGGATAAATTTTGATGCAATTTTTACCCATTTCCCAGGGTGAAAATGTTAAATCTGGGGCTAAAAGAAAATTTTGGTGATAAAAATGTTTTTTTTTCTTCATTACCCAATGGTATAAAATTCTGTTACCCACCTGTGTTGTCAATGTGACCACTGCACCCCTAGGTGAATTCATTGAGAGGTATAGTTTGTAAAATGGGGTCTCTTATGGGGGTTTCTTCCATTTTGGCACCTTAGGGGCTTCGCCAATGTAACATGGCACACTCAAACCAGTGCAGCAAAATGTTAACTGCAATATGGCGCTTCTTTCATTCTAAGCTTTGCACTGTGCCTCAAACTAGTTTTCGACCACACAAGGGTTATTGGAATACTCAGGAGAAACTGCACAAAAAAATTATGGCTCAATTTTTTCCTGCTATCCTTGTGAAAATAAAAATTGGGGCTAAAATAACATTTGTGTGGGGAAAATATGAATTTTTTTTATTTTCACGTCTCAACGTTATAAACTTCTGTGAAGCAGCTGGGGGTTCAATGTTCTCAACACACATGTAAATACATTCCTTGAAGGAGTTTAGTGTTAGAATCTATTTTGTTTTGACCATCTGCCATCTTGTTGTGGTCTGATGGGTTTGTCTTAGGTCAGGTGATTGTATCACCCTTTATTACCCAGCACCTGCCTCCCAGTCCTTGCTGGACAACATTGTTAATCCTCTAGAGTTCTGGCTAGGTGCTTTGATTGCTTTCTATGTTTGATATTGTGTAGTTCTGGGATCTCTAGTTCTGCCGGCTTTGTTTCTTGGTTTTCCTTTCGTTTCTGCAGCTTCCTTTATTTTCCTACTAGGAGGTTACCTGTTTTTTGTTCCCAGTCCCTAGATCATTCAGGGATACCATTCCCCCTAACTTTAGGTCTTCGTTTGAGTTTAGCCTAGGAAACGTCGGTAGATCTATTCACAAGGAATAGGTTTCCCACTCCATCGCAGGGCTTCAGCCTTGTCCTAGTACAGGGTCAGCTTCATCTCCTTCTGGTCTAGTCTTCAGTTGCAGATCCGTAACATTTAGCTTCCAAAATGATGTAACTTGTGGGGGCTTACACTGTTTAGGCACATCATGTGCTCCCCAAACACAACATGGTGTCGACTAATTATTCCAACAAATTTTGCATTGAAAAGGTCAACTGTCGTTCCTTCCCTTCCAAACCATGCTGTGCACCCAAACAGTAGTTTTCCCACACATATGGGGTATCAGCGTACCCAGGAGAAATAAATTGTATGATGCAATTTCTCCTGTTACTCTTCTGAAAAAGCAACATTTAGGGCTAAGAAACATATTTGTGGTGAAAATTTGATTTTTTTTATTTTCACGTCTCAGTGTTATAAACTTCTATGAACTTCTATGAACTTCTTTCAAGGTGCTCACCACATATCTAGATAAGTTCCCTAAGGGATCTAGTTTTCAAAATGATGTCACTTGTGGGTGGTTTATACTGTTTAGGCACATCAGGAGCTCTCCAAACATAACATGGCATTCGTTTATTATTCCCGCAAATTTTGCATTCAGAAAGTCAGAAGGCGCTCTTTCCCTTCCAAGCCCTGCTGTTCACCCAAACAGTAGTTTTCCGGGACATATGGGATATGGGTATTGTCAGGATAAATTGCACAACAAATCTTGAGGTTCATTTTCCCCTGTTATCTTTGTGAAAATAAAAAAGTTTTGGTCTAAAATAATTTTTTTGTAAAAAAAATTAAATGTTCATTTTTTTCCTTCCAATTTGCTTCAATTCCTGTGAAGCACGTGAAATATTAATAAACTTCTTAAATGTGGTTCTGAGCACCGTGATTGGTGCAGGTTTTGAAATATTGTAACTTTTGAGTATTTTCTCTCATATGCCTGCTCAAAACCACTTCAAATGTGATGTGTTCTTAAAAAATGGTTTAGCAAATTTTGTTGGAAAAATGAGAAATTGCTGGTCAAATTTCAACAATTATAACTTCCTAACAAAATGAAATGTTGATTTAAAAAGTGTGCTGATGTAAAATTGACATGTGTGAAATGTTATTTATTACCAATTTTGTGTGATATTACTCTTTTATTTAAGGCCATCAAAAGTAAAAGTTTGAACATTGCAAAATTTTTAAAATCTTTATTTCCATTTTTTTCACAAATAAACAGAAGTTTTATTGAAGTAATTTTACCACCATCATGAAGTACAATACGACTCGTATGTCCTGAAAAAACTCTCAAAATTAGTGGGATCCATTGGAGCATTCCAGAGTTATTACTTCATAAAATGACACTACTCAAAATTGTAAAATTTGGCCTGGTCATTAACGTTCAAACAGCCTTAGGTGGCAAAGGAGTTGATATGTAAAAGATTAGAATATATATTTGTATTTTTGCCCAAAATACAAAGTAAATGTGTCATCTTTAACTTTGTTTTTTTATAGATTATTTATTCTTTAACTAGCTCAGTTGTTCACAATAGCAGTAATTTTGACCCAAGGATGCCCAAACTTTTATATGCAACTGTACAGTGCTGTGGGTTGTAAACTTCTTGATTATGCTGTAGACAGTGGACAAAGGAACATCAAGATCTCAGAAGATGGACTTTTAACTTTGAGAGTGTTGATATTGCTCAATAGTGTTGAGCGATACGATACTGCAAATATCGGGTATCGGCCGATATTAGCTGTATCGGGCTTTCGATTCCGAGTACCGATATTTTCGTCATATCGGATACCGGAATCGGATTTGTCACTGTCACTGTGAGTGTCCGTCGGTCGGGTCTGTCAGGAGTCAGCGGCACTTACCTGGCAGAAGATCTCCGGCGGTCACGTCCTGGACTGCTTGATGGCCGCCATTATCTTCTCCCTGGCGGTCACATGCAGTTTTTCGCGATAACTGCAGTGACTGCAGGGTAATCCCGGCCATAAACCAGTCCGATGACGTCACCGCCGAGGAAGCAGGTAATCAGCTGTGCTGCGCCGGGATGACAGGCTCTGCCTGCCTGCCTGCCTCTGATGTCATTCTGATGTAGCAGAGCTGGATCGTCATGGGACACTCGTTACTATGGACTGCGTCGGACAGGTGGTATACTGCTGTTTTTTTTTTTCATTTTTTTACAGGAGATCGATGGCGTCGCAGGATGAGACTGTAATAAAAGTAATGAAAACTGTGTTGTTTTTTTTATTAAATTAAAAAGCTTTTTTATGACCCATCCGGGTACATCAACAATTTAATTTTTACATACAGGGACCCTGTCCAGGTTATTTATAATTCTTTGGCAGGGGTGTTCCAGGTACCACCTGGTACTCTTCTGATGCTTGCCAAACATCCGAGACACCAAGGACCACCAGGACCTGATGACGTCGTGTGGCCTGTACAGTCAAGTCGTGACCCGCTATCTGTGTCTGTGTGGCCACCTCTTTCATCTCCCTCCGGGTCTGGAGTCCTATGTCCCGGACTGAACGAACCCCAGGGGGCCTAACAGGCGCCAGGTACGGGCCAGCTATCATTATCATGTCCATAGCTGGGGCTGCTGAGGAGACCACTGAGGGAGGCTGGGGAGATTTACGGCATGGGGTGGGCACTTGTGCAGAGGCCTGGATGTGGGAGGCTGAAGGCTCCGAGGGTCTCACAGGTTCCTGACACTCTGGGGACCAGGGGTCGCACCTGGTGACATTTAGGGCATACCATCCATTGTAACCCCAGTGTCGGGTGTAAGTTACCAAGTCTCCTGGCAACAGGTCCCTCCCCGGGTGTCCTTCTGGGAGGTGAGTCTCCACGTCCTGCCGGGTCACAAACACTTCTAAATAAAGTCCAGGCTCCTGGATGAAGCCCCAACCAGCTTTCAATTTAAAGCTCCATACTGCACCCTTACGCCGCGGCTCCCCCAGGGTTCCTTTATCTTTTCTCATCCGGTCCTTATCTGCCCGGTCCTTCTCGATGTGACGTTGGCGAAGCTTCTGGGATTCGCGCTGCTCCCTTTGTCGCTCGGCTTCTCTCTCCCGACGTATCCACTCTTCCTCCTGACGCCGGTTGTAATTCTCCTCCACCAGCATCTCCATGTCTCCACCATCAAACTGCAGCTTACGATGTCCGGTTTGCGGCAGCTCTCCTGGCGCCCGACAGTCCTGGCGGCGCTCACCTGCGGAGGAAGCAGCCGGCTCTGGAACAGATGACAGTCGGGGCTCCGGTACAGACAGGTAGACCTCTGGTGCCTGCGCGGCCTCCTCCATGAGGACGGGTGTCGCTTCTTCTGTCTCAGCGACGGGGGCAGACAGCGGGATCTGGGGTGCTGCCGGTGCAGCGTTTTTTGCAGGAACGGGTGCCTCCACTGCGACAACGTCAACCGGATCACATTGCAAGGGCTGGGATGCCCGCACGGACTCCTCTACTAGAACGGGTGCCTCACCTTCCGGTACAGACACTTCAGGTAAGAGGGATTGGCGCCGCTCCAAGTTTAGTTTTAGGGCACGCCAGCTGGCTTCCATCCTGGCGACCTCCTCCCGGTGCCGGGCCAGGCCTCTTAGGGTATCCTCCGCTTCTTGCAGCGTAGGAGGGTTTCCAGGCCGGGTGCCCAACGGTGGTTCCGTGGCGATCGGGTCGCTTCCGTGGGGGGAGAGCTCTGACTGCTCCATCCCTTCACACTTCTGCTCGTGTCCATTAGCCATCTCTGCCAAGTCACATGTGTCATTAGCATCTGGAGAGGGCCCCTCTTTTGTAGTGAGGCGGGACCTTCGTGTTAGTTTCCGCACACTGAGGAGGATGAGGAGGCGGAACTCAAGAGCTGTGGGGCACGATCTTACATTGCAGTACCATTTAGAGTGGTCGGCCATCGTTTTCGCGCCACTGAGTGAGTGTACACCCACGAAGAGCACGCCCTTCCTCTTCACCAGTGCCTCGTTGTGACGCAGATATGGCGGAAAAATGGCAAATACATTCTCTGATGATTTTAGCAATTCTCAAGCACAAAACCAGTTCAATTCAGGCACACAGGACTCGCTTATAGCGAGCTACAGAATCCTGTTCGTGATGCCCAAGTTGAGTCGCACAGAGCCAGAGGTTTTGGGGGTACTCGGCACCGAGCCCGTCGACTTCTATGGGGTATGTCACGGCTTTACCCGGCAATTGAATCAAAGTCTATTTTACTATGTAGAAGTGCATAAACTATAAATATATGTATATATATATGTCACAATGACATGTATATATATATATATACATGTATTCTATGTGTGTATATTTTGTGTTTACAACAAAAGAAAGTGTTTTTTTAGTTGCGATATTTTGTTCCCATAGACTTACATGGGACTTCCGGTATCGGAATCGGATATCGACGATATTTAGTGATATCGGCGATACCATTCCGATCCGATATTTTTAGATATCGAGCAGTATCGCTCAACACTATTGCTCAACAATTTTGGTTCTCAAGTCCTCAGACAGTTCTCCTCTCCTCTCTCTCTTCTCCATACTTTGTGTGGCACACACAGACACACAATGCAAAGATTGAACCATAACAAAAAAACCATACTATAACCGGAGCACAAAAAACTGCAGGATAATAATGTGCACACAAGGAGAGAACAGTATACCGTGCCGTAATACAAATAGAACAACTTTATTAACAAACAAGAATTGAATACTGGTAAAAGTACAATAATGCAAAGTAAATAAACATAAGCAATAATAAAGAGACAAGGTCACTACTATTCCAAAAATGATATAGGTTCGACTCCTGACGAAGGGACGAAACGCGCATTGGGCGCTTGGGGAACACCACGCTGCACAGACCCCCACCAATGTAAGTGCTTCATAGACACTTTTACTTTGTTATAGCCGTAGCGGTACACTGCGGTAACCGTTAACTGGACATTTTTGTCTGAGGCTATTTCATTGAATAGCACTGCTTTTTGCACCATTTACATGGTCTGTAGGTCATACTCTCCAGTGGTCTTATCCCCATTTTTGGTTTAGTAGTGACCTTGTCTCTTTATTATTGCTTATGTTTATTTACTTTGCATTATTGTACTTTTACCAGTATTCAATTTTTGTTGGTTAATAAAGTTGGTCTATTTTTATTACGGCACGGTATACTGTTCTCTCTTTGTGTGCACAATGCAAAGATTGAGTCAACTTCTCCCTTTTTTAATTAGTTTCAGGTATGATTTTAATATTGCCCACATCTGTTACTTGCCACGGGTGAATTTGAATGAGTATCACATGCTTGAAACAAAGTTGTTTACTGAAAACTTTGGAAAGGTGCCAATTTGCCCAGCCCATTTTTGGGGTTTTGTGTGAAATTATGTCCAATCTGCCTCTTTTTCTCTGATTTTTATTTGTGTTATCCCAATACACAAAAAGGAAATAAACACGTGTGTAACCAAACGTGTATTTTCAATAATATTCTGGGAGAAATACTTCATTTTCTGGAACAATTTCAAGGGTTCAAATACTTTTGGTCATGACTGTATACATATTTTGGTTTACATTCTCACCAACCTTGGCAAAAAGCACATAATCATTAAAAAATTCTATTAATAAGCAAATATACATACAATAAAGTAGATGCAGTAGGTGTGTTCGACTACTTAATTGGACTATTAACATAGTTATGTAAAATTATAAATGTGTCCTTTTTTTAAAGAGGAAAAATCACCTTCTGAGCCTTTTCTAAAAAAGACTTGACAAGGAAAAAATAACTAAAACTCCCAAAATCAATAATCTACAGCATGTCATTGCATTCAATCCACATGTATGAGTTTAATATTGTACTATTAAAACTCTGCAAAAAAATTACACACATTTATGATACAGCAAAGATGTATATCTTAGTACCGTGTTAGCCAGTAGATAGAAAAATATTTAGAATTGAGAGTCCTCAGTGGTTGATACCTTTTAATGGCTAACTGAAAAGGTGGTAACAAATTGCAAGCTTTCGAGATTACTCAGGTCTCTTCATCAGGCAAAGACTAATACAAAATCTGAAGAATCACATATTTATACACAACACAGCACAGAAAAAATGCAATAGATGAGACAAGTGAAGTGAAGCAGAACTGTCATTATGGGAGAGGGATGAACAGTTGTGGCAATAAATATTTGACTAGTTCATAGATAAGGAGTGTGAAAGTTTTATTGCCCTCTGATTGGGGTCTGGTAATGTTTTGTGATGTTCTCACAGGGTCTTTGAAGCAAATTCCTTAATTGATGTAATAGGCCATAAATCCATGGATTTATGGCCTATTACATCAATTAAGGAATTTGCTTCAAAAACATTACCAGACCCCAATCAGAGGGCAATAAAACGTTCACACTCCTTATCTATGAACTAGTCCAATATTTATTGCCACAACTGTTCATCCCTCTCCCATAATGACAGTTCTGCTTCACGTCACTTGTCTCATCTATTGCATTTTTTCTGTGCTGTGTTGTGTACAAATATGTGATTCTTCAGATTTTGTATTAGTCTTTGCCTGATGAAGAGACCTGAGTAGTCTCGAAAGCTTGCAATTTGTTACCATCTTTTCAGTTAGCCATTAAAAGGTATCAACCACTGAGGACGCTCAATTCTAAATATTTTTCACACATTTTATGAGGAAGACAGTTACACTTAAATTTTTGGAATTCTTGAGATTTTACTTTTTTGTTTTTAAAAAGAACAAAAACACTCTCACCTTGGAAAAAAAAATGCAAAAGAAGTGCAAGATATTTCATCAGTTATGGCTTGTTTTTCTCACAGTTCAGAAAGCACTCTTTCTCCAGCAGACAAGCTTTGGCTGAACTCCTGTTCCATCTCAACTCCATACATTTTAGTGGAGCTCCCCTAACCTGGCAAAGGTCCTAACCTTTTTAACTCTATGCTGCACAAATATTTTTTTAATTTTCAAAGCATATTATGCAATTTTTTCTGACAATCACTTTAATAAATTGAGGCCAATGTCTATACTAATCTTTGTGAAGTAGATGTCTACTACAGGACTAAAAGCGCTTTACGCTCAAAACACACAGATCTAAGTCCTACACTACCTCTGTATGCTTTTCTTGTGATTTATTTACAGTGGGTACGAAAAGTATTCAGACCCCTTTAAATTTTTCACTCTTTGTTTCATTGCAGCCATTTGGTAAATTCAAACAAGTTCATTTTTGTTCTCATTAATGTGCACTCTGCACCCCATCTTGACTGAAAAAAACAGAAATGTAGAAATTTTTGCAAATTTATTAAAAAAGAAAAACTGAAATATCACATGATCATAAGTATTCAGCCCCTTTGCTCAGACACTCATATTTATGTCACATGATGTCCATTTCCTTGTGATCCTCCTTGAGATGTTTCTACTCCTTCATTGGAGTCCAGCTGTGTTTAATTAAACTGATAGGACAACAGTATAAGGGTAGATGGTCAACGTAATTCATCTGTTTGAAATTCGAGGCATATAGATGTACAGCTAAATCTTATGCACATTTAAATGTGACCAATTATGAGTCTCAGTAATGATAACAGTTAAAATTTAAATTACACACAGCAGCAAAATTGCAGTAGCAGAGTTATTGCACAATATATATGCATAACTGTATTTTAAGAAAACGCCAATCACGTTTCTTTTTTCTAATATTATCTTTTAAGCTCATTACTGGCTTAAAAACAAAATTTGTTTTGACTCCTTGGAAGATTTACAGATAATAGTTTGAGAAGTATTTCTGAAGTTTTTCTTCTTACTGTACCTATTAAGATTGCAGCAGCCGGAAGTTTAATAACAAATCACTTAAAAAAATTACAATATTTATTCTGAAAGCCAATTATTCATATTTTTAATATCATTTCCCTAATTTGTTGTTTGAAACTAGAGCACAATTAGTTGATGATATATTATTATAGATCCACGCATAAGTACATCCTTGATTGTTGTGAAACAGCACCTTCATATTTTGCTGTTTTTAATGAATTTTCATTAGAATCCTTGCTTTAGTTCAATTTGTTCCTGTGTTCATTCCCTTTACAGTTTTATATTTGTAAAATATAATGAACTCATATTGTACAGTCACTAAAAAACAAGAATATAATAATATATGCATTGCATATATTATTTAAGGACTCAGGTGCACATCGGTCTCTTCCTTACAAAAATGTTCAATAATCAAATCTGCTTGTGATAAACATATGTCCAAACATATTTGTGAAGGTTTCTCATTTTACGTTTTATGAACCTGAAGATTTTTCAATTTTGTGTCTTATTTTTTCCATCATTTGTTTCAAGAGTCATAACTTTTTTAATTTTCCTTCATTGTAACAGTATCAGGGCTTGTTTCTTTTCAGGATGTTATAGTTCTGAAAAATTCCATAGAATGTACTGAAAATCTGGAAAAAATTAAAGTGGGATGAATTGGTAAAAAAATGCCACTCTGCAATTGTTTTTTAGATTTTGTTTTTATGGTGCCCATTCTGTGGTAATATGATTCTCCATATTAGTATAGTTATAGTAATACCAATCTTAGAAAATGTTCTTATTTCTTGATGGAAGTTGCTTTGATAGCAGCCTTCAGAGCACTTCATGCTTTCCTCTGCCGACAAGCTTTTTGGAGATGGAAATTTCATTCTCCAGCAGGACTTAGCACCTGTCCACACTGCCAAAAGTACCAACACCTGGTTTAAAAACAACAGTGTCACTGTGCTTGATTGGCCAGCAAACTTGCCTAGCCTTAATCCCATAGAGAATCTATAGGGTATTGTCAAGAGGAAGATGAAAAACACCAGACAAAACAATGCAGATGAGCTGAAGGCTGCTATCAAAGCTACCTGGGCTTCCATAACACCTCAGCAGTGCCACAGGCTGATCTCCTCCATGCCACGCCACATTGATGCAGTTATTGATGAAAAAGGAGCCCTGACCAAATACTAACTGCATTTACTGAACATACATTTCAGTAGGCGAACATTTTGGATTTTAAAATAATTTTTCAAGCTGGTGTTATAAAGTATTCTAATTTACTGAGATAATGACTTTTGGGTTTTCATTGGCTGTAAGCCATAATTATCAACATTAACAGAAATATATACTTGAAATAGATCACATTGTTTGTAATTACTCTATATAATATATGAGTTTCATTTTTTGTACTGAAGAACTGAAATAAATTAACTTTTTGATATTTTAATTTTGTGAGAAGCACCTGTATGTGGACAGAAAAATAAAAAAGTTAAGACTCCTGGAAGAAGAGAAGGAAATAATGAAAACACAATAGTGGAAATTGACCATGTTCCAATTAGTTTAACCTGGTCATGATCTTGGAATTTTCCATTTTTGCCCTTTCGTTTTTACTTCCCTTCTTCCAAGAGCCATAAGTTTTTTATTTTTTTGTTCCCATAGCTGTATTAGGGCTTGTTTTTTGTGAGATGATTTGTACTTGTTATTGACACCGTTAATTTTATCATGTGATGCACTGAAAAGTGGGAAAAGTGCTTCAAGTGCGTTGACATTGCAAAAGAAGTGCAATTCCACAATTTTAAATAAAAATTTATGTTCACTATATGATAAAAATAACCTGCCAATATAATTCTCAAGGTCAGTAGGAAGTACATAGATACCAAACATATATAGGTTTCTTTATTTAAGTGGTAAAAAAATGTGTAAATTTGAAACAAACATTTTTTTGCTTATATTGCCATTTTCTGAGACCCACAGCATTTTAATTTACAAAATAAGCTGCAGTGTGAGGACTTATTTTTGGCATCCTGACCTATTGTTTTTTTAGATACTGTTCTGAGATAGATATGATGTTTGGATCGCCTCTTATTGTGTTTTATTGCAATGTTGTGGTTGCCAAAAAAACATAATTCTGGCATTTTGATATATTTTCGCTACGCTATTTACCATTCATATTACTTTCATTTATGTTTTCATAGATCAGATTTTTCTGAATGCAGCAATAATAAATATGTTTTTGCTATTTTTTATTTTTAAGGGTGCAAAAGGGGGTGATTTGAACTTGTGTTTTATTTTTTTCATATTTTTAAAAACATTTTTTTCTCATTTTTTACTGACTTCAATAGTCCCCTTAGGAGACTCAGAGTGTGAGCCCACATCAAAGTCAGGGGCACAAGCTTTGAAGTAAATATATGCCAAAGGTCATTGAGGGGTTAATGTTAATTGCTTAAATATGCCACCTGAGTATGGCGTCCAGTCATACGTGCTTACTTGTGGCAAGTGATTTTACCTACATTTTCTGGTCCCATTCTATTTTTGTTTAAAAGCACATGGCCTTTTTATATTTCTTTTTATTTTAGAGAACGCATCTTTGTTTTTGGAATCCTTTTTTAATTGTCAACTCTACATACTATTAGTGATGAGCGAGTATGCTTGTTGTTCGAGCCTCCCTGAGCATGCTCGGGGATCTCCGAGTATTTTGGCGTGCTCAGAGATTTAGTTTTCATTGCCTCAGCTGCATGATTTGCAACTGCTAGACAGCTTGAATACATGTGTGGAATGCCTGTTTATTAGGGAATTTCCACATGTATTAAGCCTGTCTACAAGTCACAAATCATGCAGCTGAGACGAAAACTAAATCTCCGAGCACACCAAAATACTCGAAGATCACCCGAGCATGCGTGGGGAGACCCGAGCAACATTGCTACTCGCTCATCACTACATACTATACATCCCACAGCCATACTGACATTGTTGCCACATTTTTGTTATCAGTCATGAACTTGCATGTAGCAAATTTATAAACCAGCATTTTAGGTTTCATTAACTGAGTTTTCATTTCAGCTGAATTTCATCATTTCAAATGCAAAAGAATTTTAATAGGTTTGGGTTTTGCAACTCTGACTAGTCACATTTAACAATCATAAGGCACAACAGCAATACTGCTCTGGTAGTTGCATATTAATTTCCACTCCATCTTCTGACATAGCAAAAACTTTATTTAGGGTTGAGCTTGTTACCAAAGTTTAGAACCAAATTGAATATGATACTTTTATCTACAATTTATATTATACTCAAAAATAGCATGTACAACATACATGGCGGGGCAATAGATGAAAAACCTGACATCATAGATAAGAATGTGGTTGCCACTAGAGTTGAGCGATACTTTCCGATATCCAAAAGTATCGGAATCGGAATGGTATCGCCGATACCCCAAAAATATCGGCGATACCCGATACCGGAAGTTCAATGTAAGTCTATGGGAACAAAATATCGAAATTAACCCCTTCCCGACCCATGACGCCGACCATGAAAACCTGTGCCATCCCGACCCATGACGCCGACGTAGGCGTCATGCTATAAATCATGTTACTGCGGGTCGGGGGTCCAGGGTCACTGAAAGGTCACCCGACCCGCAGTAACAGGACCCTTACTGCATCACCACAGGGGGGTTGGCTTAACCCCCACGTGGCCACGATCGCTCTGATTGGCTGTTAAAAGTGAAACTGCCAATCAGAGCGATTTGTAATATTTCACCAATGAAACTGGTGAAATATTACAATCCAGCCATGGCCGATGCTGCAATAGCATCTGCCATGGCTGGAGACCGCGATCAGACCCCCCCACACCATGTCACGGCGGTGATCGGCCGCCGCCATCGAAAGATGGCAGCGATCGGTCACCGCCGTCACTGTCTGCTCCCCTGCTCCTACGATCACCTCCCCTCACCTTCCGATCCCCCCCCTCACCTTCCGACGTCCCCTACTCACCTCTCCCGGTCCACCGATGTCCCTGGATCCTGCCTGGGATTCTTCATGGGCGCCGCCATCTTGGAAAATGGCGGGCGCATGCGCAGTGTGCCCGCCGGCCGGCGCATGCGCAGTGCGCCCTCCATTGTAAAAAAAATTATTTTGATCACTGTGATAAACTGTCACAGTGATCAAAATAAAAAAAAGTAAATGAACCCCCCCCCGTCATAGGTAGGGACAAATAATAAAAAAAAGAATATTTTTTTTTTTCCTAGCGGATTTTGCTGCTGATCCGCGGCGGATTTCGCTGCGGATCCGCAGCTGATTTCGCTGCGGATCCACGGCTGATTTCGCTGCTGATCCGCGGCGGATTTCGCTGCTGATCCGCAACTGATTTTGCTGCTGATTCACGGCGGATCCGCGGCGGATTTCGCTGCTGATCCGCGGCGGATTTCGCTGCTGATCCGCGGCGGATTTCACTGCTGATCCGTGGCAGATTTCACTGCGGATCCGCTACTGATTTCGCTGCGGATCCGCGACTGATTTCGCTACGGATCCGCGACTGATTTCGCTGCGGATCCACAGCTGATTTCGCTGCTGATCCGCGGCGGATTTCGCTGCTGATCCGCAACTGATTTTGCTGCTGATTCACGGCGGATCCGCGGCGGATTTCGCTGCTGATCCGCGGCGGATTTCGCTGCTGATCCGCGGCGGATTTCACTGCTGATCCGTGGCAGATTTCACTGCGGATCCGCTACTGATTTCGCTGCGGATCCGCGACTGATTTCGCTACGGATCCGCGACTGATTTCGCTGCGGATCCACAGCTGATTTTGCTGCTGATCCGCGGCGGATTTCGCTGCTGATCCGCAACTGATTTTGCTGCTGATTCGCGGAGGATCCGCGGCGGATTTCGCTGCTGATCCGTGGCGAATTTCGCTGCTGATCCGCGGCGGATTTCGCTGCTGATCCGCGGCGGATTTCGTTACGGATCCGCTACTGATTTCGCTGCTGATCCGTGGCATATTTCGCTGCGGATCCGCTACTGATTTCGCTGCGGATCCGCTACTGATTTCGCTGCGGATCCGCGACTGATTTCGCTACGGATCCGCGACTGATTTCACTGCTGATCCGCGGCGGATTTCGCTGCTGATCCGCGGCGGATTTCGCTGCTGATCCGCGGCGGATTTCGTTACGGATCCGCTACTGATTTCGCTGCTGATCCGTGGCAGATTTTGCTGCGGATCCGCTACTGATTTCGCTGCGGATCCGCGACTGATTTCGCTACGGATCCGCGACTGATTTCGCTGCGGATCCACAGCTGATTTCGCTGCTGATCCGCGGCGGATTTCGCTGCTGATCCGCAACTGATTTTGCTGCTGATTCGCGGCGGATTTCGCTGCTGATCCGCGGCGGATTTCGCTGCTGATCCACGGCGGATTTCGCGGCGGATCCGCGGCTGATTTCGCTGCTGATCCGCAGCGGATTTCGCTGCGGATCCGCGGCGGATTTCGCTGAGGATCCGCGGCGGATATCGCTGCTGATCC
>JARQOD010000008.1:51049769-51104865 GCA_033576555.1 Oophaga sylvatica
ATGGAATATAATGTGTGAACAGCTCTTCAGAATCGCCCATCTGATGTTCCCCACAGTCAGTTGGGCGTTTGGAAACTTTTGACATGAGGAAACAAGGGTGATTGGGGTGCCACCTCTGAGGATTGTACTGTATGTGATGTTAAGGAGTAGAAAGAAGAAGAGAAGTCACTTGATAAAGCACTTGCCATCTACTCAAGCATGTGCTCTTTCTGAGCCTCATCTACAAGGTGATCAGCTGAGTGGCTTCTAAAGAAAGGGAGTCGAGTAGGCCGGCCAGTAACAGATGTTGTCAGTGGACTTTTGATAGAACGAGACAGTGTTTGTTCAGTTGAGCTTTCATTCACATTAACACCTAACCCATGTAGATGTCAAACACCAAGGCTATTGCCTCTTTCACCACTATCTCACTTTTTCCCAATCACTGCCTGTCATGTGTGCATTGCCACGAAGATCGTCGCGGTTGCACATTTTGACTTCTCACAGCTGAGCTGCTGTTTCTTTGTGTTTGGCAGCTAGGGAGTTAATTCTGTCTGTGCTCGGTGCTGGGACTGGGTGCAGTTTCTCCCGGCTGCAATTGATTATTTGTTGATTGGTTTCCTTTAAATTCCTGGTTGTCTGCTTGGGGAGTTGCCAGTGAAACCTTCATGCAGACCACAGATAGGAATGAATCTGTATAGACTTTAGTTGTGAGCTCCTTAGTTGTTCTAAGCTCAACTTGGTTAGAGTTTATTTCCCAGACCATTTATGTTCCTTTGGTGTTTGAGTGTGTATGCAAGCGAGTGTTATCCTGTCTGTCTTATATGTATAATCTGTGTATTTAGCTAAGATCAGCCCATATCCCTTTGGTGGTAGTCAGGATCCTTCTTAGGACTGATTACAGGGTTCAGGGTCTGATAGGAGACAGGGTTAGGTTGGTGACTTGGACCTCTGAACCATTATCAGTACCTCCAAGGTGAGGGATTAGTTAGGACCCCAGTTTAGGGTCAGGTTAGATCCCGGTCCACCTCTTTCCTGTTTCAGCTCATCAAGTCCTCAAGATTAACCCTGAGTTCAGCAGATATCGTGTCAGGTAAATCTATTCTATACTTACATGCTGATGTTGCTATACTAGTTGTTGTATAGAGTGTTGTTCCTGTATTAATAGTTTACTGACATTGTATACATATCATTAGACAGCGTGACATTTTCACTGGCCTTAAAAATTATCTCCAGTTACCATGGATCCAGTAGCCCAGCTGGCTCTGCAGTTGCAGGGATTATCCATGGAGCTGACGGACATTAAGTCCAAAGTTTTGTCTCCCCTGGAGCAAACCAGAGTTGAACCTAAGGTTGCTCTCCCGGACAAGTTCACTGGTGGGCGAGACAAATTTTTCACCTTCCGGGAGGCATGTAAATTGTATTTTCGGCTTCGGCCTCGATCATCAGGGAGTGAGGAGCAGAGAGTGGGAATTGTTATCTCACTTCTGCAAGGGGACCCTCAATCCTGGGCATTTTCCCTTCCTCCGGGATCCCCGGCTCTACTGTCTGTAGATCAATTTTTTACTGCCCTGGGATTGGTATATGATGACCCAGATCGGGTCTCTCTTGCTGAGACAAAATTACGCAAGATACAGCAGGGAGATCGTCCGGCAGAGGAATTTGCTTCTGAGTTTCGTAGATGGGCCACAGATACTCAGTGGAATGACCCAGCTCTTAGGAGCCAGTTTTGTCATGGGCTTTCTGATAAATTAAAAGACGTTTTGGCTCAGTATGAGTCTCCTCCTTCTCTGGAGGCTGCTATGGCCTTAGCTATCCGTACTGATAGACGGCTTCGGGAGAGGGGTGAGGTAACCCCACTCCCTGTTGTTTCTCCACCTACCACTAAAGTCCCTTATGTTGAGGTTCCCCTTGTCTGTTCGGATGAGCCTATGCAGTTGGGAGGGACATCATTTCGTAGGAGGGGATTGGCGGTACGCCGCAGGACTAGAAGATGTTTTTTCTGCGGGAAAGAGGGACATTTTATTGGAGAATGTCCATCACGTGCCTTGTTGAGCCAAAAGTTGCCGGAAAACTGTTAATCCCAGGTTGTGTGGTGGACGACAACCTGGGAGTATGTATTTCATCCGCCAGTTCTTCTCAGTTCCTTGTACCAGTGGAGGTGGTAGTTGGTACGAGAGTGGAGAGATTGTCTGTTCTTCTTGATAGTGGTTCCGGGGCTAATCTGGTTGACGCTCAGTTTGCTCAGGCTCAAGGTATGCATCTGAGTGTATTGGTCAAACCGATCCCTATATTCTCCATTGACGCCAGGCCTCTCGGCCAAGGTAGCTTTGTTCATGAGGTTCATAACATTGACCTTCGGGTAGGGGCAATACATAGGGAACAATTATCTTGTTATGTGTTGGAGGGTCTACCTACTCCCATTGTGTTGGGACTTCCTTGGTTGGTTAAACATAACCCTGTGATTAATTGGCAGTCCAGAGAAATAAGCCAATGGGGTGAGTTTTGCAAAAGCAACTGCATGAACACAGTCATCAGTGCGGTCGTGCCTAGTACATTGCCTCCTTTTTTGGAGGATTTTGGGGATGTTTTCTCTGAGGAGGGGTGTCAGGAGTTGCCTCCTCATCGCGTGTATGACTGCTCTATTAATCTCCTTCCTGATGCTAAGTTGCCTAAAGCTAGGTTGTATAATCTTTCTGGTCCTGAGAGGCAGGCTATGAAAGATTATATTTCTGAAAGTCTGGCCAAAGGGCATATTAGACCTTCATCTTCCCCAGTAGCCGCGGGGTTCTTCTTTGTGAAGAAGAAAGATGGAGGCCTACGCCCTTGCTTGGATTTCCGCGAACTTAATCGGATTACTGTTCGAGATCCGTATCCACTCCCTCTTATTCCTGATCTCTTCAATCAAATTGTTGGCGCCAAATGGTTTTCTAAATTGGATCTCAGGGGGGCATATAATCTGATTAGGATAAAAGAGGGGGATGAGTGGAAAACGGCGTTTAAACACGCCGGAGGGACATTATGAGAACCTAGTCATGCCTTTTGGTCTGACTACTGCACCAGCAGTATTCCAACATTTTGTTAATGACATTTTTCATCACCTTGTGGGGCTGTTTGTGGTTGTATATTTGGACGACATTTTAATTTACTCGCCAGATCTTGTGTCTCATCAGGAGCATGTGAGACAGGTGTTGCAGATCTTGCGAGACAATAAATTATACGCCAAACTGGAGAAGTGTGTATTTGCCGTACAGGAACTTCAGTTTTTGGGTTTTTTGGTGTCAGTCTCCGGTTTCCGTATGGACCCTGAAAAGGTGAGAGCAGTGCTTGAATGGGATCAGCCAGGGGATCTTAAGGCTCTGCAGCGTTTTTTGGGGTTTGCTAACTACTACCGGAAATTTATTTGTAATTTCTCATCTGTCGTCAAACCTCTCACTGACATGACAACAAAAGGGACGGATTTTTCTAAATGGTCGGACAAAGCTTGCCAAGCCTTTTCCTCTTTGAAGAAATGTTTTGCTTCGGCACCCGTTCTCATCTATCCAGATGCATCTCAGCCGTTCATTGTGGAGGTGGATGCGTCTGACGTAGGGGTGGGTGCTATATTGTCCCAGGGTCCGTCCCCTGGTAAATGGCATCCGTGCGCTTTCTTTTCTAAGAAATTGTCGTCCGCCGAAAGGAATTATGATATCGGCAATAGGGAACTTTTGGCCATTAAGTTAGCTTTTGAAGAATGGCGTCACTTTTTGGAGGGGGCAGTCCACCCGGTTACCGTTATTACTGATCACAAGAACCTGTTGTATTTGGAATCCGCTAAGCGTCTGAATTCCAGACAAGCTCGATGGTCGTTGTTTTTTACCAGGTTTAATTTTGTCGTCACTTATCGCCCGGGGTCTAAGAATGTAAAGGCTGATGCCTTGTCTCGCAGTTTCCCAGGGGCCGGGAAAACGGATGACCCGAGTCCTATCCTTCAGGAGGGGGTGGTAGTGTCGGCTGTATTTTCTGAGCTTGAGGAGGAGGTGTTAGAGGCTCAGGGGGACGCCCCTGCAGGACCTCCAGGGAGACTGTTTGTCCCAAATCTGTTGAGACAAAAGGTTATTGAGGCACATCATAATTCTGCTCTAGCAGGACATCCAGGGAGTAAGGCTACTTTAGATCTCCTTTCTCGCCGGTTTTGGTGGCCTAATGCTAATAAAGATGTTATAACTTTTGTCGCGTCATGTGGGGTGTGTGCTCGCTTCAAAACCCCTCATACCCGTCCGTCTGGGACCCTTTTACCCTTGAAACTTCCGGAGCGTCCATGGACTCATTTATCTATGGACTTCATTACGGACCTTCCTCCGTCGTCAGGGAATACTGTCATACTGGTGGTTGTTGACAGGTTCAGTAAGATGGCACATTTCGTTGCTCTTCCTGCACTCCCTAATGCTAAAACTCTGGCGCAGGTGTTCATTAGGGAGATCGTTAGACTTCATGGGTTGCCTTCTGATGTGGTGTCAGATAGGGGGTCTCAGTTTGTGTCCAAATTTTGGAGGGCATTTTGTTTACGTCGGGGGATGCAATTGTCATTTTCCTCGGCTTTTCATCCGCAGACCAATGGTCAGACAGAGCGTCTGAATCAGAGCTTAGAGACATATCTCCGGTGTTTTGTCTCAGAGAACCAAGAGGACTGGTCTTCTTTCTTGCCTCTGGCAGAGTTCGCTCTTAACAACAGGCGGAGCAAGTCCACTGGTAAGTCCCCGTTTTTTGGGGCATATGGTTTTCATCTCCAGTTTTGTACTTTCAATGGGGGGGGCCCTTCTGGGGTTCCTGAGGAGGAGCGTTTCTCGTCGTCACTTGCTTCTGTGTGGAGAGGTGTATTGAATAATCTGAGTGCGATGGGGAACCGTTACAAACGTATGGCTGATAGGAGGAGAGTTTCTGGTCCAGATCTGAATGTGAACGATCTGGTATGGTTGTCTACCAGGAATATAAAACTTAAAGTGCCCTCCTGGAAACTGGGTCCCAGATTCATCGGGCCGTACAGGATCAGTTCCATAATTAATCCTGTGGCATTTCGTCTGGACCTCCCTCCTACGTTTAAAATTCATAATGTGTTCCACAAGTCATTACTTAAAAGGTATGTGGCACCAGTCATACCGTTACCTCTACCTCCTCCTCCTGTGTTGGTCAATGGTAACTTGGAATTTCAAGTATCAAAGATCATTGACTCACATCTGAATCGCCGGTCCCTTCAGTACTTGGTGCATTGGAAGGGGTATGGTCCAGAGGAGAGGACGTGGGTCCCTGCGTCTGATGTTAACGCAGATGGTTTGGTTCGGACCTTCCACAGAACTCACCCGGCCAGGCCTGGCCCTGAGGGTCCGGAGGCCCCTCGTAGAAGGGGGGGTACTGTCATGTGTGCATTGCCACGAAGATCGTCGCGGTTGCACATTTTGACTTCTCACAGCTGAGCTGCTGTTTCTTTGTGTTTGGCAGCTAGGGAGTTAATTCTGTCTGTGCTCGGTGCTGGGACTGGGTGCAGTTTCTCCCGGCTGCAATTGATTATTTGTTGATTGGTTTCCTTTAAATTCCTGGTTGTCTGCTTGGGGAGTTGCCAGTGAAACCTTCATGCAGACCACAGATAGGAATGAATCTGTATAGACTTTAGCTGTGAGCTCCTTAGTTGTTCTAAGCTCAACTTGGTTAGAGTTTATTTCCCAGACCATTTATGTTCCTTTGGTGTTTGAGTGTGTATGCAAGCGAGTGTTATCCTGTCTGTCTTATATGTCTAATCTGTGTATTTAGCTAAGATCAGCCCATATCCCTTTGGTGGTAGTCAGGATCCTTCTTAGGACTGATTACAGGGTTCAGGGTCTGATAGGAGACAGGGTTAGGTTGGTGACTTGGACCTCTGAACCATTATCAGTACCTCCAAGGTGAGGGATTAGTTAGGACCCCAGTTTAGGGTCAGGTTAGATCCCGGTCCACCTCTTTCCTGTTTCAGCTCATCAAGTCCTCAAGATTAACCCTGAGTTCAGCAGATATCGTGTCAGGTAAATCTATTCTATACTTACATGCTGATGTTGCTATACTAGTTGTTGTATAGAGTGTTGTTCCTGTATTAATAGTTTACTGACATTGTATACATATCATTAGACAGCGTGACACTGCCACACAGTTTTTGTATAATGTACTTCAATTCTGTAAGATCGATTTCACACAGGATAAGTTCACTTTGTGCAGCATCAGCACTATTGCAGGAGCGACCACTCTGCACTGTGACAATGAGCAAATGGTGCAAGCAAAACAAGATATCTGCTTTTTATATGTCCTGGGACATTTGGCTTTGGCAACCAATCACAGAAGACCTTGTGTCATGATGTTATGAATTGTATCTGCAACGCCATTGGTTGCCAGAACTAACTCACATAAAGTTGAATGGAAAAAAAAAGTGAACCGCTCCTGTAATCTCTTCTGATGCACTTTTAACCTCTCCATACCCCCTCTCCTCATCGAACACATCCCCCCGATCATCATACATCACCACTATCCTAGTCAAAAGTTATTCAAAAGCATTAGTGGAAATGCAGTGATTTACCAAACTGTGATAGACTTTTGCCAACTTTGAGTAAAAATGCTTGTGAAAGCGAACACGAATTTGAATGTGCAATGTTCTTGCTGAATTTGAGATTGGAAAACGTTTTCCTTATACGTTCGCTCATCTGTAATTAGCAGTCAAACTTGAGCGTATGTTTCTTTTACATCTGACATTGGCAGCTATTGAGGGATTTGTGTCACGAAGTTTGAAAAGGTGACAAAAAGTATATGTATGAACATGTAGAGCAAATCACTCACAAGCATACAAAATGTTGGGGGAAGTACACCAATTTGTAATAGTTTAATGTAGCCCTGTGTTTGTTGAGGACCCTCAACGTAACTGTCACAAGCTGCAAGATTTAGTGGAGGAAGATGAGGAGTAGGAAGAAGAGGAGGAGCAGCTGGAAGTTGAGGAGAACATAGACTTGGTGCAGGTAGTGAACAAGGCACACTAACATAAAATGACAATGACAATAGTGGTGGCCACGACAACCAATAATTTCAGTGAGGTTACAATAATGAAACAAAGGGGCAGGAATAGAAAGCTATATTCAAAGTGATGACTATTGGAAAGCTATGTTTTTAGGACCTCACTATAAAAATAAAATGGAAGAATGTTTTTCAGCTTCCGATAGAGAAGCTAAATTGGCTTACTTCCAGGATCAGATTACCTGCTCCGCGAACCTTTAATTGAGCAAAAGCCTGCTGCCCACAAGATTAACCAGCAGACCACTCTGCGATCCATGCAGACACAATGTTCTCCACCTGTGCCATTAGAACTAAAACAAATAGCTGAGGCAGTATACAGTATATTTCACATGATGAATCAGATGTTTCTTTTGCCATTGTAGCAAGCTGGCGTATTTCAGCAAACAGCAATGTACCATCTGAACAGCCATGTTCAGTTAAACATAGACTGTGTCCTTTCTCAAATAGACTCCCTGAGACCCAATTTCATGGATTTTTGGGTCAACATATTGGACTTGAGTCAAGAACTGGCCTCGTTAGGTAAGGAATTAGTGTTGTTTACATCTTCTATTGTCATGTGAGAAAGGGTAGTCAGTGCAACAGGTGGATAAGTCGCTCCAAAGTGGACCAGGTTATCTGACACAAGCATGAAAATCTTAACATTTATCAAAATGAATCAGGCATTCATCAGTGCACACTTCATGAAATGATGGCTGATTCAAACGACTACATTGGCTATACAATCTGTCTGCTTGCCTTTCTTTTGACTGTCGTCTACACGATTCTGCTACCACCAGTAGTGATGGGCCACACTCTGCTAGGCATTCACTCACTGTCCAATATGTCATCTTTTCTATAGTACTGCTGCTGCCAGACTACTATTGTTGGAAATAAACTGCCCATCATCTCATTGCTTGCTCCATTTTAACGCTCTGCCATGCTTTTCCTGCTGGAGCCAGAGCATAGCCATGTCAGCCACACACCTCCTTGTTGCCCATCGCATTTCATATTGCTTGAATGTACTATTAATGTTGGGAAACCTATTTTCACTTTATTTGACCCTGGAGAAATAGCTGTAAAGTAGATAATTCTTTAAAAGACTTGATGATAAGTAAGAACTTATTCACGTTCAAAACAATGCTACTGTTTTGTTTTCAGAAATAAGATGATTATTTTTGGACTGCTTGTTAACAAAAAATTTTTAATTACCTAATAACTTCGTGATTTTTTTGTCTCTTCTGGTTAAGAGGCAGATACTTTGTCCCATTCAAAACAGTACAGTACACCTGTATTGTTTCTCTAGTAAAGGAATAATTTTTGGATGGCTTATAAAAGCTATTGCATGACTCCTTCCATTTGCACCACCTGTCTATAAACAACTGCAATGCTTGCATCTGTCTCCCCCCAAAAAAGGGAAAATGTTAAGACCATTTACACAATTTAAGCAGCTTAAACAGCCTGACACTGCGGTGTGTTGTTAAATACGCTGTTTATTACTTATGGTTGCCCTTGTCATCCATTTTTCCCTAGCCAGATAGGAGGAAGCCATTTGAACATTAAAAAGGCTGCATTTACATTACTGAGCTCAAACATGATTAATTGATTCCAGGGGGAACTTATATTGTGTTCTACACATATTTTCTAGGCAATTATAGACTTTTTAATTGTTTGGTTTGCATGAATATATTTTTCGCATATCAAATGTTTTGGGGAAATTCAACAAAGTCAAATTAAAAAAAAATCCACTGATCTATACCTGCACATATAGCTCTCTACAATGACTCAACCATGCTCACATCTATTACTCTATATGACATAATTATAAATCCTTAATGGCAACATTTTGCCATATAAAAGTTGTTTATCATTATGGCTTGTCCGACTTAGTATGCAATTTTATTTCTAGAACAAAAAATGTGAGCATTTCAACATTTAAAAAATAAATTTTAAGAATCATGACAAAGGTGTAACACCTAATTTAATGGAATCATTAAAGACAATATTCTTCATTGATTGATTGATAAACCACAGGCTGCTGAAAAATTTTGACTGCATCTATGATTAAGACCAGACAACACTAAGAAACATTAGAAAGCTATGCTTTATCTGGCACATTCAGTAAAAATGCAGTAACAGGAAATATTGCTTGTAATTCTTTCTTTAAGTCTGCTAGCATCAGATGACCCACTAACCCAGGATATACTCAATCACAGGGTTGAAGTGTAAATGTCATCCTTAACTGAATTATGAGTTTTAGACATCACGGTAATGAATAATTTTTACATAGCTCATAAATTTCCTCCTGTGATAAAATTGATAAATCTAGCATCACAATATTCTATATTGCTGTATGAGAGATCTGCTATCACCAGTTCCCAATCCCACACACAGTACAGTCTGTGTTATATAGGTGGCATGCTGCTACTCATCCCTTAACACACAGTAAGGTCAACTTTTTTGCTATCCATTCAACATTTCAGTATATAGAACTTGAAGCCTTACTTTTTTTTAATTCTGTTAGTGTCATAGACACATGACGGCTTTCTTTTTTTCAAGAAAAAAAATGTGTTTTTGTCAGTTGCATAGTTTTGATGTACATGTAACTTAAACTTTTATTATCATTTTATTGGGAGGAAAAAAAGCAAACCTTAAATTTTATGCTATACACTATGCTGAAAAATAGTGTTATTTTTATTCTGTAGGTAAATATGGTTATGGCGATCCCAATTTTATATAGATATATTTACTATTTTATATATTTTATTATTATGTGCAATTAATGTAAACATATGAAAATAAATATCGCTTGTTTTTGTGTCGGCACTAGTGTTGAGCATTCCGATACCGCAAGTATCGGGTATCGGCCGATATTCGCGTTATCGGAATTCCGATACTTAATTCCGATACTTTTTCCATATCGTATACCGGAATCGGAAGTTCCCATAATTCTTTGAGAGGCAATGTGATTTTAGTCAGCCAATGAGGAATCCTACGAAGTGTGGGCACATCCTGTAATGCTGCGGTCATCTTAACTAATGGCATGGCTGTGATTGGCTGCTGAAATGATGTCAGAATGCACTATAAAAGGCGCCGCCGCCATTTTAGCGTCACTGTGCTGTGAACTCAGTAAGGGACAGAACGCTACTCTGCTCACTCTGAGGGACAGTTAGATATTGCGATTTTGTGTACTACTGTGCTTGAGGCAGGCTAGTTTACCAACCGCTGTGTAAAGCTTCATTTTGCCAGTGTTGTTTTAACAGCTCTGTGCAAGGTGTGTGTGTGACAGTGCAGGTGACGCTGCAGTTTGCTCTGCATCCACCGCTGTTTGTAGGCATCTGCACGTGTCACTGACTCTTTTTTTTTTATTTTATTTAGTGGAATTGGTGCAGCTCCATTATATTAGAAAAAAATCAAATCTATTAGTGTGACGTGCTTCCATCCGTATACAATACATTGGTTGCAAACACTATAGAAGTACACAAAGGAGCTTTTCACAGATAGTGAATAGTTGTGTTTCAGTGTTCACTGCAATCTGTGAGGTTTTGATTTTTTGAGTGCAGATCACGCTCCAGTTAGTTCTTCAACCACTGCTGGTTGTAGTCTGCTGAGCGTGTGTCACTGCCTCATCCTTCACATTTTTCTCTAATTGGTGCTGCTCCATTTTAGTGGAAAAAAATCTAATCTATTAGTGTGACGCGCTTCCATCCGTATACAATACATTGGTTGCAAACACTATAGAAGTACACAAAGGAGCTTTTCACAGATAGTGAATAGTTGTGTTTCAGTGTTCACTGTAGTCTGTGAGCTTTTCATTTTGTGAGTGCAGATTACGCTCCAGTTTGTACTTCAACCACTGCCGGTTGTAGTCTGCTGAGCGTGTGTCACTGCCTCATCCTTCACATTTTTCTCTAATTGGTGCTGCTCCATTTTAGTGGAAAAAAATCTAATCTATTAGTGTGACGCGCTTCCATCCGTATACAATACATTGGTTGCAAACACTATAGAAGTACACAAAGGAGCTTTTCACAGATAGTGAATAGTTGTGTTTCAGTGTTCACTGTAGTCTGTGAGCTTTTCATTTTGTGAGTGCAGATTACGCTCCAGTTTGTACTTCAACCACTGCCGGTTGTAGTCTGCTGAGCGTGTGTCACTGCCTCATCCTTCACATTTTTCTCTAATTGGTGCTGCTCCATTTTAGTGGAAAAAAATCTAATCTATTAGTGTGACGCGCTTCCATCCGTATACAATACATTGGTTGCAAACACTATAGAAGTACACAAAGGAGCTTTTCACAGATAGTGAATAGTTGTGTTTCAGTGTTCACTGTAGTCTGTGAGCTTTTCATTTTGTGAGTGCAGATTACGCTCCAGTTTGTACTTCAACCACTGCCGGTTGTAGTCTGCTGAGCGTGTGTCACTGCCTCATCCTTCACATTTTTCTCTAATTGGTGCTGCTCCATTTTAGTGGAAAAAAATCTAATCTATTAGTGTGACGCGCTTCCATCCGTATACAATACATTGGTTGCAAACACTATAGAAGTACACAAAGGAGCTTTTCACAGATAGTGAATAGTTGTGTTTCAGTGTTCACTGTAGTCTGTGAGCTTTTCATTTTGTGAGTGCAGATTACGCTCCAGTTTGTACTTCAACCACTGCCGGTTGTAGTCTGCTGAGCGTGTGTCACTGCCTCATCCTTCACATTTTTCTCTAATTGGTGCTGCTCCATTTTAGTGGAAAAAAATCTAATCTATTAGTGTGACGCGCTTCCATCCGTATACAATACATTGGTTGCAAACACTATAGAAGTACACAAAGGAGCTTTTCACAGATAGTGAATAGTTGTGTTTCAGTGTTCACTGTAGTCTGTGAGCTTTTCATTTTGTGAGTGCAGATTACGCTCCAGTTTGTACTTCAACCACTGCCGGTTGTAGTCTGCTGAGCGTGTGTCACTGCCTCATCCTTCACATTTTTCTCTAATTGGTGCTGCTCCATTTTAGTGGAAAAAAATCTAATCTATTAGTGTGACGCGCTTCCATCCGTATACAATACATTGGTTGCAAACACTATAGAAGTACACAAAGGGGCCTTTCACAGATACTGAACAGTTGTCTGCAGGGTTCACTGTAGTCTGTGAGGAATAACCACACTTAGGCCTTAACTTTTCTGACTTTCTTTATCAATCTACCAAGATGAAGAAGTCAGTGAGTAAGGCACGTGGTCGTGGTCGAGGCCGTGGATTTGCAGCAGGGAGAGGACGTGGGGATTCTGTGGCTGCTGCCGCACCCAGTGACACAGCATCCACCAGTTTTCCCCGTGAGCGTTCCTTTATGCGCACTTTTGTAGGAGCTCAGCGTACCCCCCTGCTGCGTGAAGAACAAATTGAAGCCGTTGTTGGTTGGATGGCAGCCAATGCATCGACTTCAATACCTTCCACCTCCTCTCAGGACCACAGCACTGTTGAACAACCATCAGTCTCTTCACCGCCTGCCAAATTGCCCAGGCAGTCAGAGAGCTCTGTACAGGAGCCAGCTGAGTCTCTGCTTCTGTTCTCAGAATCTGTTGGCTTGGAAACAGGGGCCCAGCCAAGCAGCATTCTGGAATGTGAAGAAGAGGCAGTATGCAGTGATGCGCAACAGCTGTGTCTCTCTGAATCTGAAGAGGCGGGTGAGCCAGTGCCGATGGTCAGCACACCGCAGAACGCATCTGATGATGATGAGACTCAGTTGCCAGTTTCTGTTGAGCATGGTGCTGGCCAGACCACCCAACAACAGCAGGTGATGGAAGAGGGTAGTGGTGGAGATGATGAGGTCCAAGACCCAACATGGCGTGAGGAACAGGAAGGTGGTGGGAGCAGCTCTGAGGAAGAGATTGCACCAACGGTCCAAACAGTAGGGAGAGGTAGGCTGCAGACTCGCTTGCCTGTAGCCTCCAGTTTGTCACCCGTTCGGAGCAGTTCTCTTACAACAGCCAAACCGGGCGCTCCCAGGACTTGCTCTGCGTGGTCCTTTTTTGATACAGTTGCAGATGATATTTGCTATGTAAAATGCAAGCTGTGTAATCAAAAAATTAAAAGAGGTAAAAGTGTCAGTAACCTTAATACAACAAATATGTGGAAACATGTGCGGTCAAAGCACTTTGTTGAGTTACAAAGACACACTGGAGATGTAGGCCAACCTACAGCAGCACCTACATCTTCAGCTCCTGTTGGAGCCTCTTCCTCCAGTTCACACACAGCTGGTAAGGCTTCCTCAAAGGATCGCCATGGAAGAACCTCTGTCACTGTTGTCCAGAGACACAGTGTTATTCCACCCACAGCTGCAAGTTCCCTGTCATCCTCACACACCCAGGCCACAAAACAGCCATCGGTAGCACAGGCATGGGATAAAAGACGGCCATACTCGGCAAACCATCCACGAGCACAGGCTCTGAATGCTGGCATTGCAAAACTCCTGTCCCTTGAAATGCTGTCATTCAGGCTGGTGGAGACTGACAGTTTCCGTGAATTAATGGCATTGGCAGTCCCACAATACAATGTGCCCAGCCGATTTTATTTCAGCAGGCAAGCCGTCCCTGGTCTGCAAAAGCATGTTGAGGCAAAAATTAAACATGCGCTACTAAACGCCGTCAGTAGCAAGGTCCACCTGACCACCGATGCGTGGACCAGTACCCATGGCCAGGGACGATACCTTTCACTCACTGCCCATTGGGTGAATGTTGTGGAGCCGGGTACAGATCTTGCGAGTGGCGCTGTACGTGTTCTGCCAACTCCAAGGATTGCCGAATCAAGTCTGTCCACATTGACTCCTCCTCCTACTCCAGTTCCTCAGAATCATCGCTGCAGGAGCCGTCACGGTCTACCTCCACATGGACCCGTGGACGCTTACCTGATGCGACCGATATGAGCACAGCCGTGGCCAAACGGCAACAGGCCGTTCTGAAATTAATTCCCATGGGAATCGAAGCCACACAGCGCAGGAGGTCTGGAATGCCATCAAGCAGGAGAGCGACGTGTGGTTTTTGCCAGCGAATCTCCAGCCAGGCTTGGTAGTGTGTGACAATGGCCGAAATCTGGTGGCAGCTCTGGGCCTTGGCAACCTCACTCACATACCATGTCTGGCACATGTGCTCAACTTGGTCGTGCAGAGTTTTTTGAGGGACTATCCGGATCTTGATGCACTGCTGCACAAGGTCCGCCTAGAGTGCGCTCACTTGCGACGTTCCAGCATGGCCAGATCGCGCATTGCAGCTCTGCAACGCAGATTGCGCCTTCCTGAACATCGCAACATATGTGACGTATCCACCAGGTGGAATTCAACGTTACATATGTTGGAGCGGTTGTGTGAGCAGCAGCCAGCAGTTATGGAGTATCAGCTGCATCAGGCGCATTCAACACGCAATTTGCGCCGTCCACACTTCACCATTAATGAGTGGGCCACTATGAAGGACATGTGCCACGTTTTGCGTGCGTTTGATGAGTCAACGCGGATGGCGAGTGCAGATGATGCACTAGTCAGCCTGACTGTCCCCCTTATCTGCCTGCTTCAAAAAACACTGCAAGCAATAAGGGATGAGGTTTTGGAAGAGGTGGAGGATGAGGAGTCACAAATTCCATCACCTTCTGGAAAGTCAGCGCAACGTGGTTCCTCACAAAGGGCTGGGCAGGGCTCACTTTGTGAGGAGGATGAGGAGGAGGAGTCAATGGAGGAGGAAGACATCGCTCCAGAGGGAGGTACACAACGCTCTAGTCAGTATGTAGAGCGAGGGTGGGGTGATGCAGAGCAGGCAGAGATAACGCCTCTTGCAGAGGACAGCGTTTCTTTGCCAGTTGGGAGTCTGCAGCACATGGTTGATTTCATGCTGCAGTGCCTAAGAAACGACCGCCGCATCGCCCACATTCTCACGACGTCTGATTATTGGGTGTACACCCTCCTAGACCCTCGCTACCGGGACAACGTCAAAAGCCTCATCACACCGTTGAACCGGGAGCGTAAAATGCGGGAGTACCAAGACACACTGGTGCAATCCCTAATGTTCTACCTTACTGCCGAGAGCACTGCTGCTGCTACTGCTTTACAAAGCAGCTCTGTGCGTCGAGGCAGTGTAGAGAGCTCTGCAACAAGAGGGAGCACACGCAGTGCCTCTGCACAGGGAAAGACCAGTATGTTCAAAATGTGGCAAAGTTTTGTGGCAGCGCCACAAATGTCTACACCATCCGAGAGGGCTCCAGTCAGCGGGAGGCAACGTATCCGTCAGATGGTGACAGACTACTTGGCTTTGCCTCTCAGTGTACTCCCAGATGGCTCTTCCCCATTCAAGTTTTGGGTCTCTAAGCTGGATACATGGCCAGAGCTTAGCCAGTATGCATTGGAGGTGCTGGCTTGCCCTGCTGCCAGTGTATTATCGGAGCGCGTCTTTAGTGCTGCAGGTGGTGTACTAACAGACCGTCGCATGCGACTATCCTCCGATAATGTAGACCGGCTTACTTTTCTGAAAATGAACAAGGCATGGATCTCGCCAGAATTTGTCTGTCCGTTTTCAGATTAAATAACTGGTTCGCAACGTTATCCATGTCTCCTGTTATGTTCATCTTTCTACCACCTGAACTCTACTCCCTGGGCTCCAACACTGCCAGTTGCTGCTCAGAAGTGTCGTGTCCACAGAACAAAACACAAGCTCTACTGTTAGTGGGGTTCAGTAACGCCAGCTGTTCCCCTGCTGTGTCAACGGCAAGAAGTGTCCTGTTCCCGACACATGGACAGAAAAACACATGACCAACATGCTCCAAATAGGGAAGAGCCGTCACCCTGCTTGTTATGCTGAAAACATGAAATTTTGAAGTTTTGCAGGCCTAGAATGATAAATTTTTATTACAAATATGGACAAATAATAATTTGTCATCACAGCGCATATCTGCACATGTCTATTAGAAATGGTAACAAAAAATAAACATAGTCTACTCTTCACATTTTTAAATTAATGCATAAAAGTACATTTCAGACTTATGAATTAATGCTTTTTAAGGAACTTTATCTGTACCTGTAAGATAATGCACTCAATGGATGTACGAATCATTAAATCCTCATCATCATCATCACGAGGTTTATTTATGACAGACATTATAAAATACACATACTGATGCCAACTGTAACTTCAAACACCATATATGAAATGGCCAGCATGTAAACATGGTAATAATGTCCAATAATAAATTATTACATCTAGAAAGTGCATCATGCATACTGACAATAGGTACTATATACCTGCAAGTGCTGTTGAAACAACCACAAGAGATATAAATTAATACTGGTATATAGGTATCACAGTGCATAGTTACTCATGGACAATGTTGATGTAATACTGTATCTCAATTAAGTCAGCGTCAACCATTAGGCTTGTTAGTCTTGTACATTGTTAAAGAGGGAACGTAATTTTTTGGTTTGTCATAGGTGTAGTATTACACATTAAATTATTACTGCTGTATTTTTTTTTGCGTCCCTAGTGCGCAATAACGCAGCCTAACCTCACATTTGATAGTCAGCTAATTGCCACACGCTACCCTACCCTACGCGTGACAGTAGGAAGGTAGTGTTGACGGATAAAGCTTTGCGCAACCAGACATTCTTTTACCCTCTTCAACACTCTACAAGCAAAAAATGCATGATTTCAGCCGCAGACTTTATTGACGTACAGTATAACATCGGCATTACCCATCAGAGGCTGTCCACTGTCTGATACAGACATAGAATATACCTTTGCTATCCGTAGCCTTTGTTTCACCTACACTTGCAGGCACACACTTAAATTGTGACAAACAATGCCTAATGTTTTTTTAAATGGTTATTTTTTATTGTACATTATTGTGTCATCAATCACATTGATGAGTCCATGCTGGACATGTCATACATGCTATAGAAAGTTACGATTTTATGAACTTAAATAATTGAATTGTCTGTGACTGTCACATAAAATTTGCGATGATGATGATGAGTGACTATTACAAAATCCATTGTCTTCACTATGTTATGGTTTAACATAGCGTTCCTTAAGCATTATTCATAAAAAAAAACATTTACTTTTATTCTTAAATTTACAACACTATATTTTGTTACCAATTTTTTGGGTGTTGTGTTGTTCCATTTATTTTTGGCATGTGCATATATGCGTTTATATTTGTATTTTCTTTATTTTTCCTTCTTGAAATTAGAAAACATGTGTATCTTTGTACCGTGTTAGCCAGTAGACAGAAAAATATTTAGACTTCAGAGTCAGCAGTGGTTGATACCTTTTTATGGATAACTGAAAAGATGGAAACAAATTGCAAGCTTTCAAGGCTACTCACGTCTCTTCATCAGGGAAAGACTAACTAAAAAAATTAAGCATCACATATTTCTATACACAACAGGACACAGGAATAGTGCAATAGGTAAGACAAGTAAGTGACGTGTATCAGAACTGTCATTATCTCACAGGGATGAACATAAATATTGGAACAGTTCCTAGATAAGGATAGAAAGTTTGATTGCCCTCTCATTGGCGTATTTTTTGGGGTTTTCATGACCCTGGAAGGTCATAGACGCAGATTCCTTAATTGATATAGAATGACATAAATCCATGTGATCTATTCATTCCATCACTAACAGTGTCAAAGGTCATGATGAGCTTATATTCTGAAACCTTTGTACGTTTCTCATATTTGAAGTTATATTTTAATACCAGTAATTCCATATCCATGATGCTATGACCGGGCATACAAAAGTCTTTTGCCACAGGTAAATTCATGAATTTATCTGTGATTGTGTGGCGCTGATAATTCATCCTTGTTCTCATTTTTGTTGCCGGTCTCCCCTCACTTGTCCCTCCCTCACTTGTCTTAGCTATTCCTGTGTCCTGTTGTGTGTAGAAATATGTGATTCTTCATTTTTGGCTTTACTCTTAGCCTGATGAAGACACCTGAGTAGTCTCGAAAGCTTTGAATTTGTTACCATATTTTCAGTTAGCCATTAAACGTTATCAACCACAGAGGACTGTCAAGTATAAATATTTTTCTATTCTTGTAATTGAAATTCATCATTTTATTGTCGTAGTAAAACTTCATTTATTCTTGTTTGAAGTACATACATTTGCAATGGCCACGTAACAAGGCAATAACTCAATATTTTGTGCCTACACCCTCCTTGACCCTGGGCTTCAACAGCGCCAGTTGCTGCTCAGAAGTGTTAGATGCACAGATGAAAACAATCGCTGATGTGTTTGTGGGGTTCAGTAACGCCTGCTGTTCCCCTGCTGTGTGTCTGGCAAAAATTACTGCTGCTAACTACAACTTCAACTTCAAACGTCTCATACTAGGCCTCTGCCTACACCCTCCTTGACCCTGGGCTTCAACAGCGCCAGTTGCTGCTCAGAAGTGTTAGATGCACAGATGAAAACAATCGCTGATGTGTTTGTGGGTTCAGTAACGCCTGCTGTTCCCCTGCTGTGTGTCCGGCAAAAATTACTGCTAGCTACCTAATCATGGTGAAAAAAACATGACATCTCAAAGTGTCTAGTGCTACACATAGATATGAGGCTACACCATGATTTCTAAGCTGTAAACATTTGAAACGTCAACTTTCAAACCATAAAATGATTTGTCTGTCACAAATCGGTAACAAAATAATTGTGACATATTATTACAGATATGCACATGTCGAAAACAAATGCAAACACAAAAGCCTACTTATGCTATAGGATACTGATGGTCAACCTTGTCACTCCATAGCTTAGACAAATCCAACTCACATCATGATGACTCAAATACTGCAATGTTGGAAGTGCATAATGTGGGTTGAACTTTGACAACTGCTGCAGTGCGAAGGTTATACTTCAGTGTTCTTGCCTTTGAAATAAAAGCATACAAGTAAATATAATATCCAATGTTGATTAAGGGACGTGATGTACACCTGTAATATTGTGCAAACAATGCATGTAGGAATAGTCCTCTTCAACATTACTTATATTTGTGTCATTTTAAAAAATACATATTTGATTAGAAAGTTAACAGCCCATATCATAAAGGTCCTTCATGTAAACATGATAATCGCTAACAAAAATCATGCATTACCTTGGTAAAGTCAATAGTGCATAGTCACAATAGCAAAATATATACCTGTAAGTGGTGCTGAAAGAACGACAACTGATAGAATAGGTGAATGATATCTATTTATCAGACTGAATAGCGACACCTGTACAATGTCGATATAATACTGTACCTTAACAAAACAGCTGTGTCACACCTCACACGCATTTTTCTTGTAGCTTGTTATGTAATAGGGCACATGCGTGTATGTTTCATCATAGGTGCATGTTTACTGAGTAAAGCAGTCATGACAACGCCTTTGTGTTGTCGGTACGCTTGCGATGATGAACGATGCGCACCGTGAATGTTAGTCTGCGTCATAAGACGCACAGACGCTCCAATACCCAACGCGTCACAGCAGGAAGCCAGTCTGTGCGTCCAAACAAAGGCGCAAGCATACATGCACGTACCCTTTTATAAAGCTATATAAAAAAAAGGATGTAGTAGTAACGCACACTTTATTGAGGTACAGTATTACATCGCCATTCACCATCTGTGGCTATGCAGACTCATCTATATATACCTTATCTATCCGTTGTCATGCTTGCAAGTCCACAGTCAGGCATAAATAGCTGTTTTCACTATGCACTTTTTAAAGGTTTTTTTTGTTAATATAAATGATTGGCACATATTATCAGTATTACATGATGGAAAATTTTAGATATTTTTAAAAACTTTTTAGTGATATTATTCAGCAAATGAAAATGGTGT
The DNA here is from genome assembly GCA_033576555.1 of Oophaga sylvatica. Lineage (NCBI taxonomy): Eukaryota > Metazoa > Chordata > Amphibia > Anura > Dendrobatidae > Oophaga > Oophaga sylvatica. The sequence goes on from JARQOD010000008.1 coordinate 51,069,618, forward strand.
ACATACTGTTACTTATCCATCATTAATGGATTCTGATATGTACTTGTATGCTTTTATTTAAAACCGTATAGCAGATTATTTAACCGATTTTTATTGTGGTTTGCATTGCTTTTCAACATGTTAATGTATGCGTTTATGTTTGTCAATTATTAATTTACATATATTTTTTAAAGTAAAATCATCATCTTATGGTACTAAAGGTTATATTTCTCTTGTTTGGAGTATAGACATTTTTAATTGACACGTAACAAGGAAAATACTTGATCTAGTATTTAAACATCCTCCTTGACCCTGGGCTCCAACACCGCCAGTTGTTGCTCGGAAGTGCTGTTAGCACAGTCTACACTTGCTCCTGTGTTACTGGGGTTCAGTAATGTCAGCTGTTCCCCTGCTGTGTGAACGGCAAACAGTCCTGCTGCCTCCACCATGTTCTCTTCTCATCCCTGGGTTACAACACCGCCAGTTGTTTCTCGGAAGTGCTGTTAGCACAGTCTACACTTGCTCCTGTGTTACTGGGGTTCAGTAATGTCAGCTGTTCCCCTGCTGTGTGAACGGCAAACAGTCCTGCTGCCTCCACCATGTTCTCTTCTCATCCCTGGGTTACAACACCGCCAGTTGTTTCTCGGAAGTGCTGTTAGCACAGTCTACACTTGCTCCTGTGTTACTGGGGTTCAGTAATGTCAGCTGTTCCCCTGCTGTGTGAACGGCAAACAGTCCTGCTGCCTCCACCATGTTCTCTTCTCATCCCTGGGTTACAACACCGCCAGTTGTTTCTCGGAAGTGCTGTTAGCACAGTCTACACTTGCTCCTGTGTTACTGGGGTTCAGTAATGTCAGCTGTTCCCCTGCTGTGTGAACGGCAAAAAGTCCTGCTGCCTCCACCATGTTCTCTTCTCATCCCTGGGTTACAACACCGCCAGTTGTTTCTCGGAAGTGCTGTTAGCACAGTCTACACTTGCTCCCGTGTTACTGGGGTTCAGTAATGTCAGCTGTTCCCCTGCTGTGTGAACGGCAAACAGTCCTGCTGCCTCCACCATGTTCTCTTCTCATCCCTGGGTTACAACACCGCCAGTTGTTTCTCGGAAGTGCTGTTAGCACAGTCTACACTTGCTCCTGTGTTACTGGGTTCAGTAATGTCAGCTGTTCCCCTGCTGTGTGAACGGCAAACAGTCCTGCTGCCTCCACCATGTTCTCTTCTCATCCCTGGGTTACAACACCGCCAGTTGTTTCTCGGAAGTGCTGTTAGCACAGTCTACACTTGCTCCTGTGTTACTGGGGTTCAGTAATGTCAGCTGTTCCCCTGCTGTGTGAACGGCAAAAAGTCCTGCTGCCTCCACCATGTTCTCTTCTCATCCCTGGGTTACAACACCGCCAGTTGTTTCTCGGAAGTGCTGTTAGCACAGTCTACACTTGCTCCCGTGTTACTGGGGTTCAGTAATGTCAGCTGTTCCCCTGCTGTGTGAACGGCAAAAAGTCCTGCTGCCTCCACCATGTTCTCTTATCATCCCTGGGTTACAACACCGCCAGTTGTTTCTCGAAGTGCTGTTAGCACAGTCTACACTTGCTCCTGTGTTACTGGGGTTCAGTAATGTCAGCTGTTCCCCTGCTGTGTGAACGGCAAACAGTCCTGCTGCCTCCACCATGTTCTCTTCTCATCCCTGGGTTACAACACCGCCAGTTGTTTCTCGGAAGTGCTGTTAGCACAGTCTACACTTGCTCCTGTGTTACTGGGGTTCAGTAATGTCAGCTGTTCCCCTGCTGTGTGAACGGCAAACAGTCCTGCTGCCTCCACCATGTTCTCTTCTCATCCCTGGGTTACAACACCGCCAGTTGTTTCTCGGAAGTGCTGTTAGCACAGTCTACACTTGTTCCTGTGTTACTGGGGTTCAGTAATGTCAGCTGTTCCCCTGCTGTGTGAACGGCAAACAGTCCTGCTGCCTCCACCATGTTCTCTTCTCATCCCTGGGTTACAACACCGCCAGTTGTTTCTCGGAAGTGCTGTTAGCACAGTCTACACTTGCTCCTGTGTTACTGGGGTTCAGTAATGTCAGCTGTTCCCCTGCTGTGTGAACGGCAAACAGTCCTGCTGCCTCCACCATGTTCTCTTCTCATCCCTGGGTTACAACACCGCCAGTTGTTTCTCGGAAGTGCTGTTAGCACAGTCTACACTTGCTCCCGTGTTACTGGGGTTCAGTAATGTCAGCTGTTCCCCTGCTGTGTGAACGGCAAACAGTCCTGCTGCCTCCACCATGTTCTCTTCTCATCCCTGGGTTACAACACCGCCAGTTGTTTCTCGGAAGTGCTGTTAGCACAGTCTACACTTGCTCCCGTGTTACTGGGGTTCAGTAATGTCAGCTGTTCCCCTGCTGTGTGAACGGCAAAAAGTCCTGCTGCCTCCACCATGTTCTCTTCTCATCCCTGGGTTACAACACCGCCAGTTGTTTCTCGGAAGTGCTGTTAGCACAGTCTACACTTGCTCCCGTGTTACTGGGGTTCAGTAATGTCAGCTGTTCCCCTGCTGTGTGAACGGCAAAAAGTCCTGCTGCCTCCACCATGTTCTCTTCTCATCCCTGGGTTACAACACCGCCAGTTGTTTCTCGGAAGTGCTGTTAGCACAGTCTACACTTGCTCCCGTGTTACTGGGGTTCAGTAATGTCAGCTGTTCCCCTGCTGTGTGAACGGCAAACAGTCCTGCTGCCTCCACCATGTTCTCTTCTCATCCCTGGGTTACAACACCGCCAGTTGTTTCTCGGAAGTGCTGTTAGCACAGTCTACACTTGCTCCCGTGTTACTGGGGTTCAGTAATGTCAGCTGTTCCCCTGCTGTGTGAACGGCAAACAGTCCTGCTGCCTCCACCATGTTCTCTTCTCATCCCTGGGTTACAAACCGCCAGTTGTTTCTCGGAAGTGCTGTTAGCACAGTCTACACTTGCTCCCGTGTTACTGGGGTTCAGTAATGTCAGCTGTTCCCCTGCTGTGTGAACGGCAAACAGTCCTGCTGCCTCCACCATGTTCTCTTCTCATCCCTGGGTTACAACACCGCCAGTTGTTTCTCGGAAGTGCTGTTAGCACAGTCTACACTTGCTCCCGTGTTACTGGGGTTCAGTAATGTCAGCTGTTCCCCTGCTGTGTGAACGGCAAAAAGTCCTGCTGCCTCCACCATGTTCTCTTCTCATCCCTGGGTTACAACACCGCCAGTTGTTTCTCGGAAGTGCTGTTAGCACAGTCTACACTTGCTCCCGTGTTACTGGGGTTCAGTAATGTCAGCTGTTCCCCTGCTGTGTGAACGGCAAAAAGTCCTGCTGCCTCCACCATGTTCTCTTCTCATCCCTGGGTTACAACACCGCCAGTTGTTTCTCGGAAGTGCTGTTAGCACAGTCTACACTTGCTCCCGTGTTACTGGGGTTCAGTAATGTCAGCTGTTCCCCTGCTGTGTGAACGGCAAAAAGTCCTGCTGCCTCCACCATGTTCTCTTCTCATCCCTGGGTTACAACACCGCCAGTTGTTTCTCGGAAGTGCTGTTAGCACAGTCTACACTTGCTCCCGTGTTACTGGGGTTCAGTAATGTCAGCTGTTCCCCTGCTGTGTGAACGGCAAACAGTCCTGCTGCCTCCACCATGTTCTCTTCTCATCCCTGGGTTACAACACCGCCAGTTGTTTCTCGGAAGTGCTGTTAGCACAGTCTACACTTGCTCCCGTGTTACTGGGGTTCAGTAATGTCAGCTGTTCCCCTGCTGTGTGAACGGCAAAAAGTCCTGCTGCCTCCACCATGTTCTCTTCTCATCCCTGGGTTACAACACCGCCAGTTGTTTCTCGGAAGTGCTGTTAGCACAGTCTACACTTGCTCCCGTGTTACTGGGGTTCAGTAATGTCAGCTGTTCCCCTGCTGTGTGAACGGCAAACAGTCCTGCTGCCTCCACCATGTTCTCTTCTCATCCCTGGGTTACAACACCGCCAGTTGTTTCTCGGAAGTGCTGTTAGCACAGTCTACACTTGCTCCCGTGTTACTGGGGTTCAGTAATGTCAGCTGTTCCCCTGCTGTGTGAACGGCAAAAAGTCCTGCTGCCTCCACCATGTTCTCTTCTCATCCCTGGGTTACAACACCGCCAGTTGTTTCTCGGAAGTGCTGTTAGCACAGTCTACACTTGCTCCCGTGTTACTGGGGTTCAGTAATGTCAGCTGTTCCCCTGCTGTGTGAACGGCAAACAGTCCTGCTGCCTCAACTTTAATTTCCATGGGTACCTTCTGCTACCCATCCGGGTTCCAGTACCGTCAGCTGGTTCTCCGCAGTGCCTTTGGCCTAGGTGCCTCCATGTCGGTATCCGAGTTCCAGCAACGTCTGCTGGTCCTTGGTAGTGCTTTGGAGCACAGGTACCTCCTGCTTAGTAACCGTGTCCCAGTAACGTCAGCTGGTCCTCGGTTGTGCCATTGGCTCTTTTCCTTCTGCTGACCCTCCGGGTTCCAGCACAGTCAGCTGGTCCTCATTACTTTCATTGGCTCTTGTACCTTCTGCTACCCATCCGGGTTCCAGTACCGTCAGCTGGTTCTCCGCAGTGCCTTTGGCCTAGGTGCCTCCATGTCGGTATCCGAGTTCCAGCAACGTCTGCTGGTCCTTGGTAGTGCTTTGGAGCACAGGTACCTCCTGCTTAGTAACCGTGTCCCAGTAACGTCAGCTGGTCCTCGGTTGTGCCATTGGCTCTTTTCCTTCTGCTGACCCTCCGGGTTCCAGCACAGTCAGCTGGTCCTCATTACTTTCATTGGCTCTTGTACCTTCTGCTACCCATCCGGGTTCCAGTACCGTCAGCTGGTTCTCCGCAGTGCCTTTGGCCTAGGTGCCTCCATGTCGGTATCCGAGTTCCAGCAACGTCTGCTGGTCCTTGGTAGTGCTTTGGAGCACAGGTACCTCCTGCTTAGTAACCCTGTCCCAGTAACGTCAGCTGGTCCTCGGTTGTGCCATTGGCTCTTTTCCTTCTGCTGACCCTCCGGTTCCAGCACAGTCAGCTGGTCCTCGTTACTTCCATTGGCTTTTGTACCATCACCAACAGGACAAAGAAGGTTAAGACAAACTACAAGATACAGAACAAGAGACAGAAGAACAATAAGCAGAAGATCAAAAAGCAGAAGAACATTAAGTATAAGACCAAAATGAAGAGCAAAATATATGCTCTAAATTCTAAGCAGAAGAAGACTAAGCAGTGTATGGGGGTGAGTCCGTTCCTCCTCGTGGTGCCCCTGGAAAATGCCTGATGCTGCTGCAGGCTAAACTGAACGCGGACAAATACTGTTGTAATTAAAATCTTTCGTGACAGCAAGAACGGAAGGATGAAAATTCAGAGTTTTACAGATTACAAGTACAGGAATGTCTGTCACAAATAAGAATATGATGAAAAGGATGAATAGGAAGAAGATGAAGAAGTAGAATATGAAGAATAATAACTGTTTAATAAGAACAATATAAGTAATGTTAACAAAAAGATGAATAGCAAGAAGTTTTAGAAGATTAAGAAGGTGAAGATGAAGAATAATTTGATGAGAAAGATGATGCTGCTGAAGATTATGAAGGAGAAAGTGTGTGAAAAGTTAAAAAGGTGAAGACCATGGAAGTTGTGAAACAGACATATTTGACAAAATAGAAAAAAGGTTAACAACATTGTGAATTTCTTCGTCAATCCGAACGTATTTCCTAAAAAAAAAAAATTAATGCTATTCCATTGGATTGGGTTAAACATCTATGCCTTTAATGTCTCCTCAACCTCCCCCAATACATTCTACATTACTCTTTCTTGTTTTCCTTCATGTACAATTAACCAACAAGGCAATTTCGATATTTTGTTCCCATAGACTTACATGGGACTTCCGGTATCGGTATCGGGTATCGCCGATATTTTAGTGATATCGGCGATACCATTACGATTCCGATACTTTAGGATATCGGAAAGTATCGCTCAACTCTAGTCGGCACTTTCTGAAAGCTACATATTCTACAATTTTTTATTAACAAAGCAATAGCAGACATTGAGTTTTGCATGACAAGATGTAGTTCTCATTGGTGTTATATTGTGGTATGTGTGATTTTTTTCATGAAGGCAAATTAGCAAAAAAGAATTTCAATTCCAAGTTTGTTTAATTTTTTCAAACAGCGCTTCAAACATGGGCAAATATGTTTGGGGTTGATGGCAGCTACTTTATGGTGGCTGACATCAAATCCAGGGGTTAGTAATGGTGAGGCGTCTATAAGACATCCTCATTGCTAACCTCATACTGAGATTGTAAACAAGACATAGGCAGAATAAAGTCTTTTAATTGAAATAAAGACGCTGACTCCTTTATTTAGAATAAAAATTAAAAAGCAAAGTTATACTTACCTTTACAACTAATCCATTGAAGCTCATGTCTCCTGTAAAAGAATAAAAATAATAACTCACCATAATCGTTAACTGTTTGCTGTGAAGATAATCCACTGAAGCCCATGTCCCCTGTAAAAGACAATAAATAATAAACCACAATTTTCCTCACCTGTCCAACTGGCTGTAAGCTTTTTACCGCCAGTAAGAGATGCTGACTCAGCAGGATCCGCAGCTCTCTGAATGGTGGGAACTAACTTGCCAATAATCAGAGCCGCTGGTGTTTCTCGCACTATCACACAGATGACAGCATTGGAAACAGCCGATGTTCAGAGTGTTGAAACCAAACAGTAACATGGACTTCCTGGAGAAGTCCGTGTTTGGGGTTCATGGACACACACGAGATGGTTGGTACAGACTTTGAACATTACTGTTCGGGTTTGCCCATTACTACTAAGGAGCCAAGCAGTCTACCCAAAACGTCAGAAAATGTTTCAATGACATTCAGATGCAAGGCAGACATCCACCAAGTCCTCCATTGGTTATTCCCACCTGCTTCTATGTGGGTATTGTGAGATACCTTCCAATATAGTTGAAAGGGTCAGGGAGAAGCCATTGGTGACCTGACCAGGGGACTATTTTTGCCCCCTCTTAAATATGCATTTTCTGAAATGCAGTGATTCAGATCATAACATAGATATATACAATAAAAAATCTTTACCTGATAAATGTTGCTTGTGTTTTGGGCAGCATGAATCACCTGATGGCATCCTTTTCAGATTTTCTCTGATCTAAGTTCAATCACAATGGAAAATACACAGGAAGCACACAGACCAATGTGACCGTGTTGAAAAAAATGCAGCATGTACCAGTGCTGTTTTCAGTCGCTCAAAGCTCATGCAACAACACAAGTGCAGAGAATGGCTCAATGACAGTCAATCTCCACCTCTACAATTAGTACATTTGGCTGACATAGAATTTAAAAGTTAATTTGAACATCGCCTTTTGATAAAATTATTTTTTACATTGTTAAAAACAGAATTGCTCTATAATACAACAGCACTGATCCTTAATATGGTGTCCACAGACTGCTGGTAATAATGTAAAAATTTTGGAAAAACAATTCAATGAAAAATGGTTTCAAACTATGTTGAAAATATTTTTGCTGCAAATAAAACATTTGTCACATGCAAGTTTACATTTCATGCACATCCGATATGTCATATATTTCTACTGTATGAATTGTAATTGTTGCCATAACAGCATTTACAAGAGGAAGCAATTCAGTAGATGTCTGTACTCATTATTCTAAAGTTAATGGTGACCTTCAGAAGTTTATATGAAGGGTTAAATGAAGGAATGCTTTCAGCCTTCAATTTTTCCCTGCAGATATCAGATTTTTATCAGGCAATCAGATGTATACTTGCAAATGTGTAGTACTTCCCACATGTTTCGTCAGTTTCATGACCTACACAATCGAATAGGTTAATTATTTTTTGTTGTGAAATGTTATTTTAGTCTAAGCACAATGTACTGATCACCTGATGATGTGTGGAGAATTTGAGCTGTTTTCAATATTTAAACTTCTATGAAAATTAATATTTCTTTTTTCAACATATTTAATTGGGATTTTACATTATTATTTGTTTACATACAACTGCCAGTAGTTTTCCAGAGCAAAATTCAATTTTCTTATTATTAGTTACTATTAGTGTTGAGCGATACTGCGCGATATCTAAAAATATCGGATCGGAATGGTATCGCCGATATCACTAAATATCGGCGATATCCGATTCCGATACCGGAAGTCCCATGTAAGTCTATGGGAACAAAATATCGCAACTAAAAAAAACCTTTATTTCCTTGTAAACACTAAATATACACACATAGAATACATATATATATATATATATACATGTCATTGTGACATGTATATATACATATATGTATAGTTTATACACTTCTACATAGTAAAATATCCTCTGATTCAATTGCCGGGTAAAGCCGGCTTCTGTGAAAAGACAGAAGCACCCGACATGAAATGACACTTGGTGTACATAGGGTTAACCATGTCTTTTCATGTCGTTTGCAATCTGATTTGCACAAACAATTACATCAGTCTATGTGTGCAAAATTTCACACCTGTAGGGGTTAATTAAAGGTGTAAATTCGTTGTAAAAAAAACCAGACTTTTTTGCTACGAATTTACACCTTTAATTAACCCCTACAGGTGTGAAATTTTGCACACATAGACTGATGTAATTGTTTGTGCAAATCAGATAGCAAAGGACATGAAAAGACATGGTTAACCCTATGTACACCAAGTGTCATTTCATGTCGGGTTCTGCATTTTCACAAAAGCCGGTAATTGAATTAGCGGCTATTATACTATGTAGAAGTGTATGAACTATAAATATAAATATATATATATGTGTCACAAATTCAATGACATGTATATATATATATATATATATATGAGGTGTAAAATTGTTTAAAAAAAATGCGTGGGCTCCCGCCCTATTTTCGCAACCAGACAGACAAAGCCAGCGAATGGGGGCAGATAATAATAGCCCAGAGAGGGACCATTATTTTTGGCCCCCCCTGGCTACTAACATCTGCCCCCAGACACCCCAGAAAAGACAAATCTATAATTAGATTCGCCCTTTCTGGCACTTTGCCCATCTATTCCCATTGCCCTGTAGCGGTGGCGAATGGGTTAATATGGGGTTAAAGCCACATTGCAATTGAAAGGTGACCTTAAGCCAGGTTAATAATTGAGAGCTGTCAATTAGACAACTATCAATTATTAATCCTATTGCATGAAATAAAAATAAAACACACACACTTTAATTAAAAATCATTTTAATGAAATAAAGACACATGTTTTTGACCATCTTTTATTTGACTGCAAAAACCATTTCCTGTAATAAAAATAAAATAAAAAAGCAAAATTATTCTTACCTATCCCATGCACAGTCAGGTCCCACGGTGTAATCCTTCAGAAAGGGTTAATGTTTACTGCAGGGACCGCAGCTAATGCTGCAGCCTCACAGTAAACCCCCAAATGAATGAGTTCCTCTCCTGGCTGACAGGAGAGGAAGTGGAAAGCTTAATTGATTGCTTTCCACTTTCACGTCAGGTCAGCCAGGGACACAATCAGTGACGTCAGAGGGAACTGATTAACAAAAATAGGGGTTCCCTTCGAATAAAAAATGGCGTGGGGTCCCCCCTATTTTTGTTAACCAGCCAGATGAAGCAGACCGCTGAGGCCTGGATTTTCAGGCTGTTAAGGAGCCAAGATCCATGGACCTTGCCAGCCTGATAATACCAGGCCACAGCAGTCTGCATATCTTGGCTGATTAACAAAAATAGGGGATCCCCTCGAAAAAAATTGGCGTGGGGTCCCCCCTATTTTTGTTAACCAGCCAGATGAAGCAGACCGCTGAGGCCTGGATTTTCAGGCTGTTAAGGAGCCAAGATCCATGGACCTTGCCAGCCTGATAATACCAGGCCACAGCAGTCTGCATATCTTGGCTGATTAACAAAAATAGGGGATCCCCTCGAAAAAAATTGGCGTGGGGTCCCCCCTATTTTTGTTAACCAGCCAGATGAAGCAGACCGCTGAGGCCTGGATTTTCAGGCTGTTAAGGAGCCAACATCCATGGACCTTGCAAGCCTGATAATACCAGGCCACAGCAGTCTGCATATCTTGGCTGATTAACAAAAATAGGGGATCCCCTCAAAAAAAATTGCCGTGGGGTCCCCCCTATTTTTGTTAACCAGCCAGATGAAGCAGACCGCTGAGGCCTGGTTTTTCAGGCTGGTAAGGATCCAATATCCATGGACCTTGCAAGCCTGATAATACCAGGCCACAGCAGTCTGCTTAGCTTGGCTGGTTAACAAAAATAGGGGATCCCCTCGAAAAAAAAACGGCGTAGGGGTCCCCCTATTTTTGTTAACCAGCCAAGTAAAATGCAGACTGCTGCGGCCTGGTATTAAAAGACTGTCAAGGCCCATGGATTTTGGCCCTCAACAGCCTGATAATACCAGGCTACAGCAGCCCCACATTTGGCGCATCAAAAGATGTGCCAATTGTGGCACTTTACCCGGCTCTTCCCACTGCCCTGTAGCGGTGGCAAGTGGGGTAATAAGGGGTTAATGTCACCGTTGATTGCACGGTGACAATAAGCCCGGTTAATAATGGAGAGGTGTCAATAAGACACCGATCCATTATTAATCCCAAAGTTATTAAATGTATAAAAAAAAGACAAAGCAAGAAAAAAGTCTTTTAATGAAATAAAAGAGACAACACAGTTTTCATTAATTTTATTATACACTCATTCCTGCGACGCCATCGATCTCCTGTAAAAAAAAAAACAAACAAACCAACAGTATACCACCTGTCCGACGCAGTCCATAGTAACGACAGTCCCACGACGATCCAGCTCTGCTACATCGCAATGACAGGCAGAGCCTGTCATCGCAACGCAGCACAGCTGATTACCTGCTTCCCCGGCGGTGACGTCATCGGACTGACTGCTTTACGGCCGGGATTACCCAGCAGTCATTGCAGTTATCGCGAGAAACTGCATGTGACCGCTGGGGAAAGATAATGGCGGCCATGAAGCAGTCCAGCCCGTGACCGCTGGAGATCTTCTGCCAGGTAAGTGCCGCTGACTCCTGACAGACCCGACCGACGGACACTGACAGTGACAGTGACAATCCCGATTCCGGTATCTGATATGACGAAAATATCGGTACTCGGAATCGAAAGCCCGATACAGCTAATATCGGCCGATACCCGATATTTGCAGTATCGTATCGCTCAACACTAGTTACTATAAATAATTATTATTTTTTTATGACACTGCTATAATTTATTTTTATGGGACAGCTTTGTTTTAAGTACCTAAAGGTAATTTACAGTACAAGAGGAAGGAAAAATATACATTGGAAAGAAAAATACTGGCAAATTTTGATTGAGGTATTTTTTTAATTACAAAACTAACTAATGTATACTATAATAGTATATAACTAATAATAAAATGAATGTATAACAAATGTATTGTGGGTATTATGTTTACTTTTTCATTGTAATCTAAAGATGTGGACCTTTGGACGATTGATCTTTTGAAGCAGAAAAAAACATGCAGAATATATGAATATAGACCATACTTTCCTCATATAAATACATTTTTGTTGGTTTTAGAAAATAAACTGATCATGGGGCACTGTACTACTAGGATTAACAGTAATCAGCTGATACATAAAGCATCTCTGCAGGGAAGCAATGTAATGCTCAGTTACCTCCTAAATTATTGGGTTGCCATATTGCCCACAAACTTAGAGAAAACGAGACACTTTTTTTCTATTAGATTATTTGGGCTCATCCAGACGACCGTAAAAATGGGAGTGTCATCGGTCATTTTGATGGATAGCACTCATCCCCATGTTATTCTGTTGGCCGTGCACACGTCTGATTTTTTCCTCGTTTTTTTTTCCTTGTTCTAAGGCAGAAATTGTAGCATGTATGAGTTGTATCTGATTACCAGAGCACACTCGGACATTCATGTCTATGGATCCATGGAAAAAATGGACCACACTCTGATGACACCCGAGTATGGTTTGACAGAATGAAGAAGCTGTAATTTTATTTTTCTTCTTTACATCCAAGAAAATCAAACTCTATTCAGAGCCTGACCAAAGTGTGATTAGCGCAATTGGATCGATTTTCTTGGATGAGTGAAAATTGGTCATGTGACCCTAGCCCTAGATTAGGTTATCTAAACAGGGAACCTTTTATTAAATGGATATTCCTCACTGTTCTACCAAGTAAACATGCTGCAGAGTGGATTCAGCACTGTTACCTCTACACAGCATTTTCTTAGCTTCGCTGCACTCTCAACCACCCAGCTGCACAGAAAACTGCAGCTCCCCATATTCAGTTTAATGGAGCTATGTAGATATTTCTTTGTACAATTGGAGGCCAAGCCACTGTTTTTCAGAGAATGGCTGAAAGAGTCTTTCTTTACAGGATCAATGGAGATCCCATAGGTCTGCCCCAAACCAATCATAAAGCAATACATAATCACTTTAAATGATAAGAGCAATCCATTGAAATAGTCACCTCCCTTAAATGGAATATGTCAGCAGATTTTTGCTATTTAATCAGGGAGCAGAATGAGGTAGAAATAAAGAGCATGATTCCAAAGATGTGTCTTTTATTAGGCTTTGTGTTCTAGTTTCAATACAATCAGTGTTTTATCAGTGTTAGGGTGGTCTCAATTAGACCATAAGGTATATTGAATGGTTGTCAAATATTATTAGGATCACTTGAGCAAAATGGATTCACACAGAGACAGAGTGTATCTGCATCAGAAACCAAATCCGAATTTATTCAAACAAGTTCTGCCGTTATATACCCTTTTAGGAAAAGGCGTACATTTATTATCGTGTACATACTATCGATCATTTACAGTCTTTATTATATGTGAAAAGTAGGTAAATAATATCATTATTATAGACAATGATCGTTATTCATTTCTATCTGACTGTTCCTATCACCAACACCCATATATTAACCCCTCTTTTGAGCAATACAGCACTTGGCAGCAATTCTAGTCACATAGCTTTATGCAAGATCACAGTGATTCAGCAAGAGGGAGGTGAAATACAAGTCATATCTGAATCCTTATATATATATAGATAAGTCGTTGTGATCTCTGAATACCTCTAAGTACCCTATCATCAGCAAGAGCTTATAACTGCCGGATAGGGCTCACATGCTGACCAGTAGGCTAACCCCTGTAACCCCGCCGCCCACCACTGATTGGCAGCTTGCTGAAAATTAGCAGTGTACGCAGGAAGTTGTAAGTAAGGTTGCAGGCGGGGTTACAAAGGGCATAAAGTTAACCTGACAGCTTATACATGTTGCACAGTTCTTTGACAATTAGCACACTAGTTCTATTTTACAGTTAGTGCACGCCGCTTCAAATACATATCAGATCACATCCTGAGAACATTTAGTCACAGGTCTAAGAGACATAAGCTATGAATTCAGAAAATGATGACTTTTATTAAACAATGTATTAAAAATATATGTAAAAAAGCAGATATAACCTGGACTATCACACAATTGTAGGACACTACCTATATATAACTAGGCAAGTGATGCAATTTCATAAAGTATTGCAAATCTATATCAGAAATGAGATTGCAATATTTAAAGAATAAGAGATGTCTAGGTGAAGTATAGTCAGAATAGATGAAAAGTATTCTATGCAATAATATTACATCTCTGTTAGCTAGATAACTGGTATTGCTACTAGATAAAAACAAAATAAAGTGAAATGCAAACCTACAAAGTGCTTAGTGCAGTCTTAGGAATTTTCCTATATAGGTTTGTATATAAGAAATCATGTAAACTTACATTTTCGCTCAGCGTCCATGAATTATGTATAGCGCCTGATGCAAGCTGGCCACGGATTGGGCAGCATGTATCAACTGTCAGGTTCTTTTAACAGCTTTTTGACAGCTGCTACATCTGCAACAGAGAAAGCAGGGATTCTATCAAAACTGCACCAAGAAGTCCAGTAAGTGATATATTGCTGGAATCAGGCTCTCTGTCCCTACGTCATGCTAATGTAATGTAAGGTTCTAGGAGGAACGCGAGATGCAGTGACGGACGGGAGGCAGAGCTAGGGTTAACAGGTTTATTTACAGGGGAATACTCCACGCAGGGAGGAGAAAGGTAATACAAGTATAACAACAGTACAATGAGCAAAGGAGATTCCAAGATAAAGAATAACGGTTCTGGTAACAACAGTTCCTGTGAAGAAGATTTGTCAGAAGCTCTGTAGACTATAACTCCTGCTAAGAAATCAATGGCGCCAGCAATGATTGGCGCGGTGTCCTTACTAATGGGGTCCAGAAAACAACAATACCCCATCTTCTGGTGACAGCAGTCGGTCTCCGGTACCTTACACTGCCCCTAGTCCGTGTACTGTAGTGGCTAAACAACGATGAGGGCCACAGTTCTGTACGAGCCCAGCGTGGCTCTGCTAACATAAGCTGACAAAGTCAGGTCACAAGTGTCTGGGCCGATCTTCACTAGCAGTCGGGGTGTAAATAGCGGACACGCTTCGGGTCTCTTTCAGCCGGCACACGTGTGGTACTCACGTTCCTGAAGAAACTGGCACCTGACTTTATGGCTGTCATCGGACACACTCTGCAAGTCTCTTTCTCTCTGGTCCCTACTGTTGGTGGTGGGGGATGCTGGTCTGCGTGGCGCTGGGGCTCCTGGACGGAGCACTCCTCTCTGTGACTGCTGCAACTCTCGGCTCAGCTCTGAGCTGTGTGCATGGCTCTGCCCGGCTCTGCTCTGACCTGTGTGCACGGCTCTGCATGGCTCTGCTCTGCCCGGCTCTGCTCTGCACAGCTCTGCTCTGTCAGACTGCTGCTGAGCACACTACTCCCATCAACGCAGCAGTCCCTGTCCTTCAGGCCTGCCGCAACACTCTCTGGTGGGGGAAGCAGAGCACGCTCCTCCCTGCTCTGCGCTGGCACCACACTGCCTTGTTTCACGCGCTTTCTCTTTTTATGTCTCTGCTGCTGGGCGCGCTTTTCTGGCTCTCCCCACCCCCCTTCGTCAGGAGGAAGGGCCGACTCACTAAGGATTTCCCCAGGCTGCAGGGGAAGGTCCGCCTCCTTCAAGCTTCCTCCCGGGAACAGTGGATGCAGCCTCTCAAGTTCCGGACCCGGCACACAGGTAACCGCTGTCTCTTCATCCCCCCTACACCATTCTCAAAGCAAAAACCTGCTGACCGATTTTCTTATAAATGTTGGCCAAACACTTTTTTTTAAACAGCTTTAATTTAGAACTTCCTTAGGTTGTCAGGAAAAATGTTTTCCTCATGGGCATAATTGCGCATTGCATTTTGTGAATTTAGGTTGCTATCCTCTAAAACAAATATATAAATCCCAAGGAAAGTAAAACATGTTCAAGTTTCAGTTTTATTCAAATATATAGATCTTGTTTTGGGAGTAACTATTCTCCATCTTTATTACAATACACTTCATTCAACAAATAGCATTATAAATTTAAATGACAAGTTCAGCAAATCTTCTCTAAAATTTGCAGCGACCACAATCATGATTAATTTACCTGAGCATTAAAAAAAAATACCCCTAATAGGCAGACTAGCCACAAAATGAGTTGATTGAGTAGAACTTTCGATTTTGATTACACATACTGAAAGCTTGCTTTTTTATAATGTTCCAGAATAGAATCTTTTGTAATATGATTAAGTTTTACAGCAATAACACAAGGTTATCTCCAGGCTGAAGGAAAATGGCTTTTATACTCAACAAAGACTAAAGACAGTCTTATCGCCTGGCCATCTATAGAATCTAACTTTCTTATATTTCACCTTGCAGAGATAAACGGACACCTTCGTGAAATATCGTAAAGAGAAAGTCTCAGAAAAGCCATTTAGCTTGTTCTTTGCAAAAACATTTTTTCCTGTCATGTTGTAGATAGTTTAACCCTTTTCCGAAAACTCCAATTTCCACCTTTTTGTTTTAGTTTGTTTTTTCCCTTCTAACAGGAGACATAACTTTTTTATTACCCTATTCACTTAGTAATACTAGGGCTTGTTTTTTGTTCAACAAGTTGAACTTTTGTATGACACCAAATATTTTATCAAATAGTGTACTGGAAAATGGAGAAAAAAATTCAAGTGTGGTGAAATAGATTTTTTTTATTTTAGTGGAAAAAAATTATATCAGACATTTGAAAACATTTTTTTTAGATTGTGCTGCCATTCTCCGATACCCGTAACTATTTATTTTTTAAAGAGTAAGACAACATTTTTAATGATACCATTGTAAGATAGATATGAAGTTTTGATCACTCCTTATAGCATTTTCTGTGGCATTGCAGTGGCAAAAAAAAGAATTTGTGTTTTGATTTTTTGCCATTTACAGTGTTTACTGATCTGGCCAATTATCTTTATATTTTGATAGATTGGAGTTTTGTGGACACACAATACCACATATGTGAATTAATAAAAAAAATATATTATAAAAAGTGAAAGAATTTTTACTTTTATAATTTTTTTTCTTACTGTATTTATTATTTCCCATAGGAGACTTGAACCTGTGATCATCTGATTGGTTGTGCTATATACAGCAATACCATGCAACCAAATAGGATCTAATGGGTAACAGTAAATAATGGATGTGTGAAGTTGAGATGCTATATGAACCTTATAAGAAACTATTGTATTGTTTATAAGAGGAAAGCTGTAAGGTAGTGTGTACACTCACAATATAAAATATGTAGGGGTACCAAAAAAAGAATTACTCGGCTTCTTTTTATTTCCAAAAATGAAGAAAAACTTAAAGGGAAAGAATTTTCAGAACATACTGTAGAATAGGTTAAGGAAAATAGCTCGAGGCACTTAACAGCGTTAGTTCAGAAGAATATAAAAATGTTTTGAACAATGAAAAAACCATTGGGACAAGTGCATATAATCTAATGACTAACTGAAAAGATGGTAACAAATTGCAAGCTTTCGAGACTACTCACGGCTCTTCATCAGGCAAAGACTAAAACAAAATCTGAAGAATCACGTACACAGCACAGAAACAATGCAATAGATAAGACAAGTGAGGTGCAGCAAAACTATCATTATGGGAGAGTGGTAGACAGTTATGGCCATAAATATTGGAACAGTTCATAGATAAGGAGTGAAAGTTTTATTGTCCTCTGATTAGGGTCTGGTTCTCTGTTGTGATGCCCACCACAAGGTCTTAGGAACAAATTCCTTAATTGATGTAAAAAGACATAAATCCATGCAACACATTCATTACTGCACTGAGTGTGTCAAAGGTGTTCATAACTTTTTACTCTCAGACCCTTCTGTCTCTCTGAGATTTGAAATTACCTTTCAGTTCAAGTAATTTCATGTGTATGGTGCTCTGATCAGGCATACATAAATGTTTTTCCACAGGTAGATCAATTCTTTACTTGACGAGTAGTCTTGAAAGCTTGCAATTTGTTACCATCTTTTCAGTTAGCCATTAAAAGGTATCAACCACTGAGGACTCTCAATTCTGAATATTTTTCTATCTACTGGCTAACACGGTACAAAGATATACTGTACATCTTTCCTGTAACATCTATTGGACATTATTTTGAAGGAGATGAATGTTTTCAAGAAGTTATATTGCATAAAAAAAAAATATATATATATATATTATATATATATATATAGACAGATGTAAAGTTACTTGTAAAGTAATATGACAAAAAGTATATATATATATATATCTATATACAGTACAGACCAAAAGTTTGGACACACCTTTTCATTTAAAGATTTTTCTGTATTTTCATGACTATGAAAATTGTAAATTCACACTGAAGGCATCAAATCTATGAATTAACACATGTGTAATTATATACTTAACAAAAAAGTGTGTAACAACTGAAATTATGTCTTATATTCTAGGTTCTTCAAAGTAGCCACCTTTTGCTTTGATGACTGCTTTGCACACTCTTGGCATTCTCTTGATGAGCTTCAAGAGGTAGTCACCGGGAATGGTTTTCACTTCACAGGTGTGCCCTGTCAGGTTTAATAAGTGGGATTTCTGGCCTTATAAATGGGGTTGGGACCATCAGTTGTGTTGTGCAGAAGTCTGGTGGATACACAGCTGATAGTCCTACTGAATACTGTTAGAATTTGTATTATGGCAAGAAAAAAGCAGCTAAGTAAAGAAAAACGAGTGGCCATCATTACTTTAAGAAATGAAAGTCAGTCAGTCCGAAAAATTGGGAAAACTTTGAAAGTGTCCCCAAGTGCAGTTGCAAAAACCATCAAGCGCTACAAAGAAACTGGCTCACATGAGGACCGCCCCAGGAAAGGAAGACCAAGAGTCACCTCTGCTTCTGAGGATAACTTTATCCGAGTCACCAGACTCAGAAATTGCAGGTTTACAGCAGCTCAGATTAGAGACCGGGTTAATGCCACACAGAGTTCTAGCAGCAGACACATCTCTGCAACAACTGTTAAGAGGAGACTTTGTGCAGCAGGCCTTAATGGTAAAATAGCTGCTAGGAAACCACTGCTAAGGACAGGTAACAAGCAGAAGAGACTTGTTTGGGCTAAAGAACACAAGGAATGGACCATTGTTTTTCTTGTGAAATTCTCAATATGTTTGATGTGTCACATGACCCTCTACCCATTGAAAAAAAATTATGTTAGATCCAAAATGGCTGACTTCAAAATGGCCACCATGGTCACACCCATCTTGAATACTTTTCCCCCTCGCATATACTAATTTACCACAAACAGGAAATTGATATCACCACTCATTCCCATTTTATTTAGGTGTATCCAAATAAATGGCCCACCCTGTATATATGCACACACACACAATCATGGCACCCTTTGAATTGTTCCAGAAAATGAATTATTTATCTCAAAAACCTTTGCAATTACACATGTTTTGTTATACATATGTTTATGTCCTTTGTAAGTATTGGAAGAACACAAAAAATGAGAAAGAAAGGCAAATTGGACGTATTTTCGCATAGAACCCCAAAAATGGGCCAGATAAAATTGTTGGCACCCTCAACTTAATGTTTAGTTGAGCCCCCTTTGGAATAAACAACTGCAACAAATGGCTTCCTATAACCATCAACAAGCTTCTTTCATTTCTAAACAGGAATTTTGAACTCTTCCTTTGCAAGCAGGTTCAGGTCTCTCATTTGAAGGGTGCATTCTCCCAAAAGCAATTTTAAGATCTCTCCACTGGTGTTCAATGGTATTTAGATCTGGAGTCATTGCTATCCACTTAAGAACTCTCCAGTGCTTTGTTTCCATCCATTTCTGGGTGCTTCTTGAGGTATGTTTGGGGTCATTGTCATGCTGGAAAACCCAGTCCTAGGATGCAAACCTAGCTTTCTGACATTGGGCACTATATATCAACCCAAAATCCTTTGGTAATCTTCAGATTTCATGATGCCTTGAACACAGTCAAGGTACCCAGTGCCGAAGGCTGCAAAATAACCCTAAAATATATTTGAACCTTCACCATATTTGACTGTAGGTACTGTGTTTTTTGTAGGCCTCATTCAATTTTTGTGAAACAGTAGAATGATGTGCTTTGCTAAAAAACTCTCTTAAGGGTATGCCACACTAAACAATATCGCTAACGGGATCGCTAAAAAACGTCACTATTTAGCGATCCCGTTAGCGATATTGTTCAGTGCGGCAGCTTCCAGCGACGAGCTTCCTGCTGTGATCTCGCTCGTCGCTGGAATCGTTCCGGACCCTATTTTCTCGTCGGCGCTCCCGCTGGGTAAGTATCTAATCTCTGTGTGGCACCTTTTCTTAGCGATTTAGCGGTACTTTTGTACCGCTAAAGTCATTAAGAAGATCGCTAACGGCGATAGCGTCGTTAACTATATCGCTAAATGTGACTGCATTTAGCGATATAGAAACAATCCCGCTAGCGATCTCATTAGTATGCAACGCTAACGAGATCGCTAGCGGGATAGCTTAGTGTGGCAGTACCTTTAGTCTCATCTGTCCACAAGACGCTTTCCCAGAAGGATTTTGGCTTACTCATGTACATTTTGGTGAACTGCCATCTAGCTAGCTGATGCAGAACAGTTTAAGTTTCTTTGGAACTTGATTGGGGTTGCTTATCTACCATCAGGAACCTACAGTGTAAACTTATTGATTCGGCCTAGCACCATGGACAAAGGACTTCAGAATCTCTGGAGACAGACTTGTAACCTTGAGATTGTTGCTATTTTTCAACAATTTGGGAACTCAAGTCTTCATGCATTTCTCTTCTCCTATTTCTGTTCTCCATGCATAGTGTGGCACACAGGCACACAATACAAACATTGATTTCTATATCACCCACACCTGTTACAGTGGCATATAAAAGTTTGGGCACCCTTGTTACTGTGAACAGTTAAGGAAGTTGAAGATGAAATGATTTAAAAAAAGGCTTAAAGTTAAAGATAACACATTTCCTTTGCAATTTAGGTAAAATAAATATATTGTTATTTCTTACATTTTAAAAATTTGGGCAACCTTTAAGAATTGTGTCTTTTAGGGTTATGGCTTGTTCACTATCATCATTAGGAAAGGTTAGTTGATGCAAATTTCCCAGCTATAAAAAAAAACCCAGTCTCATCTAATCTTTTGCCAAAAGACAGAAACCATGGGTTATTCTAAGCAGCTGTCTAGTAAAGATGAGCGAACTTGTTCGTAAAAGGTTCGCTAATCTCAAATTTGGCACAAACGTAACACATTCTAATTCGTGTTCAGTTTCCTGAGCATTTTTCCCCAAAGTCGATAAAATTCGATCACAGATCGTTAAATGATTGCGTTTCCACTAAAGCTTTTGTTTTGATTTTGTCTAGGATAGAGGTGCTGTGTGATGAGTGGGAAAGATGTGTTTTATGAGGGGAGGTGGTGTGTCTACGTCAGAGGAGCGGCAAAGTGTAATTTTTTTTTCTGTTCTGTAATAACTTAATGTGTGTACATTCCGGCAGCCAATCAGGGCAAAGAAACCATCATGACACAAGGTCTTCTGTTATTGTCTGCTGAAGTGACATGTCCCTGTACATGTAAAAAGAGGACATCTTGTTTTGCTGTCACCATTTTCTCAGTGTAACAGCACAGAGAGGTGACTTTTGCTGCTGAAAGTAAACTTTTCAGTTAGCTAGATGGGATCCTGTCCTGTGTGAACTCGATCTTCCAGCATCTAACTAGATTGTGCTAAAACTGTGTTGCAGTCAGTAGGTCCCATTTGGTAATCAAAATCATTTTGGCAAATACTGTGTTGCAGTGAGGAATCAGGAGGCCACATGTTAGGGTTCGAGTTCCCGCTGCTGCACAAGGGGAGTCTCGAACCAGCCCCGCTGCGGTCTCCCATTCATCTCCGGCCGCAGTGGAGCCTGCTCTGCAGAGACGTCGGTCCAAGAGTCTTGCCCACTCCAGTACTGTGCAGTGACTTGCTGCTGCCTTTCCTGGATCTGCTATTATAGCCAGTGCTGGAGCAGATGTCTTTGGGACAAAGTCCTGCGTTTTCCCTTCTGAGCATGCCCAGAGTGAGATCTCTCATTGGAGATCAGGGGTCACATGCTCAGGTGCTGCGGCAGCTCCTATTGGTCCGCCAGGAAGGCCCTGTTACTACTGGTGTTCTGGAGCAAGTTTCATTGGTCCTTGTTTCTGGCAGGTCCTGTAGCTGTTGCTATAAAAGGGTAGCATGGCTGGGCCGCCATGCGCTAATATCAATCATTGTATGCTATGCGCCAGTGTAATCTCGGCCTTTTGGCTGCGATCGTGTGTCGCGGTCAGAGGGTGCGAGTTTTCCTGGAGTGATCCAGGGCTTTGCTGGCAGCGTGCTGCTGATTTTCTACTGCGGTATCCGTACCGGCAGTCTGGACTGAGGATGTTCATTAAGAATACGATCCGAGTGGTGGTGGAAGGTGGTGAGAAAAACAACCTGGTGTACGTCGTTCGTGAACTGTTGGAGGGAAAGGCTGGAGCCCATCGTCAGGATATCTACAGCGTCAATGAATTCCGGAGTCAAGGTACATATGATGTAACCTTTGTGAATGAGGGATGCTGTTTGACCGTCTTTGAATGGCTCAGAAGTAATGAAGGTGATCCATGCCTGGAGGGAGTGCGGGTGGAGCCCCTGTTTGGGCTCATGGAAAAAGTGGTGACTGTGACTGTGTACAACCCCTATACAGAAGTAGCACTACTGGAGCAGTTCCTGGAGCGGTACTGTGAATACGTGAAGGGAGGGGAGAAGCAGAAAAATGTCTTGGGCATTTTCAACTGCAAGTATGTGTTTCGGGTGAAATTGAAGAAGGACCCAGGTTGTTTGGGAGGTTTCACCCACCCACCAGCGAACTTTTCAGTGGCGGGTCATAGGGGCTTCCTGTCATACCCAGGGCAGCCACTTTACTGCAGGAGGTGCTTTCAGTTCGGGCACCTGCTAAACATGTGTAGCAAGGAGTTGGTTTGCCGTAATTGCAAGCAAGAGGGTCATGTGGCGGCTAGGTGTCCGATGCCTCGTGAATGTGACAGGTGTGGCAGTTCAGAGCACCTGTATAGAGACTGCCCGTTTGGTGTGCCGAGGAGGTCAACTAGAGAGGAGGAGGAGGAAAGAAAGAGACGTGAGGAGGAGCGGACGCGGGAGGAAGAAAGGAAGAGAGAGGAGGAGGTTAAGAGGCGGGAGGAGGAGAAGAAGTGGAGGGAAGGCGAAGTCGCCACGCTGCAAAGCGTTGTGAGGGCGCCACCCACTCCTGCCGAGAGACGGAGGGAGAAGCGGCAGGAGGACAAGGAGGCTGAGAGAAGGAAGAAGAAGCAACAGGAGGAAAAGGAGGACAAGGAATTTTGGAAGGCCATAAGGCGAGAGGAGCGTTCATGGCCTAAAAAAGAAGTAAAAAAAGAAGTCCCAGTTGCTGAATCATGGTCAGAATGCCTGATGGATTTCGATATATCTGTGGCAGAGGAGGAGGCTGAGGTTTTAGTTCATGAGTCTGATCCGAGAAATATTGGTGCCTTCTCCTCGGAAGAGGACTCAGGAGGGTTAAAGTGTCACAGGGAGGGTGGTGGGGAAAACAGAGACATTGAGGTGGTGGAAGAAGGAATGGCCCAGAGGAAGACTGGGCAGAAAAAGGCACGGGTGGAGGAGCATATGGAGGCCAGCGGCTCGGAAGGCTGCTCGGCACAAATGGTGGAGGAGGACACTGGCGGTACTGGTTAAGTACGTTTTACTTTTCCAGTAGCCAGGTAGATTTTTTTGTGTACATAGCTTTGCTCTTTAAGCAATGGCTATCTGTTTTTTTTGTGTATTTTATGTAATGTGTGTCAAGTTATATCTGTAGGTTGTTTTTGTATTTTTTTTCCTTTTTTGGCTTTTTTGGACAAGTGTTTTTTTTAAGTCTTTTGGTTTGTGTTTAGTATGGGTGTTAGAATTATATCTCAAAATGTGAGGGTTTTTAAAAATAAGTTGCGGCGTGCGGCCATTTTTGAGTTTTTTGCAGCGCAAAATGCAGAAATTTTTTGTTTACAGGAGTGTGGGATTGTGGATGGTGTGAAGGGGAGTGAATGGCCTCATGGTGCGTCTGTGTGGTCAGGGAGTGCATGTAATAGAAATGACGGTGTTGGTTTTTTGGTGAAGGGGCGTAATGTGAGTTTGTGTGACTATATGGTGATTGAGGTTGGGAGATGCGTGTTAGCAAATTTTGAGTTTAGAAATATTCGTTTTAGTGTTATTAATGTGTATGCTCCTGTGAAAAAACAGGAGCGTAAAGTTTTATTTGAAAAAATTAAGTTTTTTATTCCAGGTAGAGTGCCTGTTGTGATTGTGGGTGATATGAATGTTGATGTGGGAAAGGTGAATGTGGATGTGTCAAGGAAAGAGTTAATGGACATGGTGAGTGATTTTGGTTTGAGGGATATGCAGAGGGAGTGTAAAGTAACTCCATTGTTAAATACATTTTTTTCTGAGAGTGGGAGGGTGGCGTCTAGACTGGACTATTGTTTTGTTTCAAAAAACCTGATTGCTGTTAGTTATGCACAGGAGAGTGTGCCGTTTTCAGATCATGTGTGTATGAAGTGTGAAGTGGATGTGCATACTGAGGAGGTAACTGGGAAAGGTATATGGAAGCTGAATGTGAGTTTACTGGATGGGGTGGAGGTGAGAGAGGAGTATGAGAGACATTTTAAAGAGTGGTGTGAGAGCAGAAGTGAATTCAGTAATGTGTGTGAATGGTGGGATTGGGTTAAATGGAAAACCAAGGTTTTTTTTAAAAAACTTGGTTACAAGTGTGCAGCTGCTAAGAGAGAAAGGTTTGCTGGGTTGAATGCAAGATTGAGTGTGTTATATAAGCTAAGAGAGGGTGGGATGGATGTGAGTGAAGATTTGTTGAGAGTGAAAAAAGAAGTGAACGAGTTTTTGAGAGAGAGGGAGGAGTATTGTGTATAGGGCTAAAATAGAGAACTTGGAAAAGAATGAGAAGTGTTCGCGGTTTTTTTTCAAGAAAGTTTTTGGAAAAAGACAGAGCATGAGTGTTTTGAATGGAGTGGATGGAAATGAAGTGAGTGGTGCGGACTTATGTGAGGAAGTGGCAAAGTTTTATGATGATTTGTATGCAGTGAAATGGAGGGATGAAGGTTTGGAGAGTGATGTGCTGAGTGTTTTGGAAAATAGATTGAATGGGACAGAAAGGGAGAGTTTGATGGGGGAGGTGACGAGTGAAGAAATATGGAAGGTGGTGTGTAGCATGGCGCTGAATAAAACGCCGGGGATGATGGTCTCCCGGTGGAATTTTATCGTGTGATGTGGGATGTGATTGGGAAGGATTTTGTTGATGTATGTAAGTATATGTGGGCGAATGCAGAGGTGGCGAATGGTATGCGTGCAGGAGTGGTTGTGCTGTTGCCAAAAAAAGGTGATTTGAAAAATCTAAAAAACTGGAGGCCGATCACGTTGCTTAATTGTGATTATAAGATCTATGCGAAGCTTCTGGCAAATAGGATGCGTGATGTGGTTGGGAGTGTGGTGGGTGAGGAGCAGTGTTGTGCGGTGCCTGGAAGGCGGTTACATGAGGGTGTGTGTATGCTGAGAGATTGTTTGTGGGACTGTTTGAACCGTAAGAAGGGGGTGTATGTGTTGAGTTTGGATTTTGAGAAGGCGTATGATAGGTTGGCGCATGGTTTTCTGTTTAGAGTGTTGGTGAAGATGGGTTTTCCAGCTGAGTTTGTTGAGAGAGTGAGAAGTTTGTATAAAAATATTTATAGTTGTGTTTTGTTGAATGGGAATGTAGGGAGGAGAGTGAATGTGTTTTCCGGTGTACGGCAGGGGTGCCCATTGTCCCCTGTTGTGTTCATTTGCGCGATTGAGCCATTGTTGTGTATGTTGAGGAAAGATAAGGTGATTCGGGGTGTGCAAGTGCCGGGGGCGGGGGGGAGGGAGTGGAAGGTGAATGGTTACATGGATGATGTGTGTGTTTTGTGTGATTCAGAGTGTTCGGTGCGTCGTGTGAAGTTGTTGGTATCCGTTTTTTGTGGAGCGTCTGCGTTTAAAGTGAATTGGGAGAAGACTGAATGTAAGATTTTTGGTGGGAGGACTCTGAGCAATGATATTGGGGTGAATGTGGTGAGTGGACCGATAAAGGTGCTGGGTGTGAAATTTTCAGAGAAGTTGGATGGAGAGGAAAGTTGGGTGGATGTGAGAGAGAGTGGAGCGCAAGTTAAATTTTTGGAAGATGAGAGATTTGACGTTTTTTGGTAAAATTTTAGTTATTAAGAGTGTGGTGTTACCAATTTTTTTGCATGTTGCGGTGGTTTTTCCACCAGGTTATATGTGTGTTAGAAGATTAAATAGGGTTTTGTTTGTATTTTTTTGGCGTTCAAGTATGGAGCGTGCAAGGAGAGAGGTTGTGATGAAGAGAATGGATAAGGGGGGGCTGGAATTCCCCAATTTAAATGTATTTTTTGGTGTGAATATTATGATGTTTGTATTGGGTGTGATTAGGATGGATGGGAAGTGTGCATGTATGTGCAGGTATTTGTTTGGAAGTTTTCTGTTCCGGTTGAAGTGGCGGGAAAGGGATTTAAGGTGCCCAGTGGCTTTTGAGGTGCCTGTGTGGTATGTGTGGGTTTACAAATTTTTGGTGAAGTATGAACTGTGTGATGTGGATGTGAGGTTGTTAGAGAAGAAGAAAGCGGTATATAGGATGATTGAGTGTAGAGAGATGGAATGTGGTATCTATATGGTGAGAGGAAGTGATGTGCAGAAGGTATGGAAGAAGGTACGTATGGATGGTATGACAAATAGACAGAGCGAGATTGTGTGGCAGTCATTGCATGAGGTGTTACCGGTGAGAGACTTCCAGAGAAATCGGGGTTTAGTGAGGAGTGAGATGTG
Organism: Oophaga sylvatica; assembly: GCA_033576555.1. Classification (NCBI taxonomy): domain Eukaryota; kingdom Metazoa; phylum Chordata; class Amphibia; order Anura; family Dendrobatidae; genus Oophaga; species Oophaga sylvatica. Next base: position 51,095,931 of record JARQOD010000008.1, read on the forward strand.
TCCGAGGAGGGGATGTGGTGGGAGAGAGAGTGTGGTGCATTTGTTTTGGAATTGTCAGTATGCTAGAAGTGTGATTTCAGGTTTGGGCCCGTTGTGTAAGGAGTTGTGTGATGTGAATTTTTTGACGTTTGAGTTATTTATGTTTGGGTTGGGTATGTGTGGAGAAAAGAAGAGAGTGTTGTGGTTGATGCTTGCATGTATAAAAGAGGTGTTGTGGGATGTGAGGAACGTGTATGTGTTTAAGAGGAAGGAGATTGAGGTTAAAAATTGTTTAAAAATTGTTTTGGGAAAATTGTATTTTTGTTTTGTGTGTGATAAGAGAAAGAGGGGGGAGGAGGACGCAGAGGGAATTTGGAAAGTTAAAAAGTGGAAACATCTTGTTAATGTGTCTTAGTTTTGTGTTTTTTTGTGCTTGTAAATAAAGTTGGTTTTCCGATGATGATGGGAACAGCTGCTGCATTATGTAAGTGTACACGCTGTTTGGGAGTTGAGTTCCTTATAGTTTTGGTTATCTGACTGTGGAACTTCCCAACTGAGGGAAAAAAAAAAAAAAAAAAAAGTCATGCGTGTGTGTGGTTAGGGACCCGGCTGAAATAAGCCACTAGAATACCGACTTAATCGGTGAGGAGTTTGGTGTGCTAGCTGATCAGGGTCGGCGTCCTAGATGCCCTAGATTACCGGCATAACCGGTGAGGAGTTTTGATTGCCGTATTCAGGGTCTGGCGTTCAGACGCCATAGATTGCGGGTGACTCCCGCGAGGACATTAGCACATGATCACGCTTTATGTACGCTTAGCACTTAACTGTGTACCTGAGAGCTTGACAGGACACAGCACTTTTCCTCAGCGGCCCTGTGACCTAACAGGGTTCGCTTTAACGCTAGACAGCGCCCTAGCGTGTTTTCTTTGCGACTCAGTTGTGTTTAGTGAGTTCGCACACATCGCCATATAGCGCTGCGGCTCTCCTTCTAGAGGCTCTGTGGAGTAACAGAGTTCGCACTTATTGCCACAGCGCGTTACGGCGTTTATGTTGGCGACTCTGCGGGATAACAGAGTTTGCTTCTCGCACCATTTCTACTAGCAGCAGGCTCCGCTTGCACGGTGGACCCCGGGCTGCGAACGCACCTCTCTACATCATATATTTGGTGCGTTCCGCAGACCCTTAACATAATATTAGCGCCAGGGTCTGGCTAGTAAAATGGCGGATGACCAGCGTCTAAGGCAGTACATCCAGCAGCTGGAGGGTAGGTTGGCGGCTCTTGAGCGCACAACCTCAGCTGTGGATGTTACCGCAGTCGCTGTTCAGGCTGCTAGCGTGGCTGCAGCCAGTTTGTCCTCTGCCACCTCTGCCCCTACATTATCCCACCTCCCGCTTCCTGACAAGTTTGCCGGTGACAGCAAGCAATGTCGGGGATTCGTGAGTCAGTGCTCAATACAGCTCGAGCTTCTGGCTGCACGTTTCCCCATGGATCGGGCACAAGTGGGTTTTGTATTATCTCTACTCTCGGGCAGAGCGTTGGAATGGGCAATGCCGCTGTGGGAGTGAGACGATCGTGTGGTGCGGAGTGCTTCTCGGTTTTTAGAGGCTCTGAAAAAGGTCTTTTTAGGACCTCAGGTCACGCACGATACTGCGCTCCAACTGCTGGCAATGTCACAGGGCTTGTCCAATGTCAGCCAGTTCTCAGTCCAATTTCGGACTTTGGCCTCTGAATTAGAGTGGCCAGATAAAGTTCTTATTCCAGTGTTCTGGAGAGGACTGGCAGATCATGTAAAGGACGCTTTGGCTACCAGGGAGATTCCTGCCACACTGGAGGAACTCATTTCTATCTCTACCCGCATCGACCTCCGTTTTCACGAGCGGAGGTTAGAGCGGACCCAGTGTAGGCAGAGGTTTCGGCTGGCACCCACCTTTGCCAAACCTCTTGAATTTCCCGTTCGGGCGCCCGACTCCCAGAGACCGTGGAGACTTCTCGAGTGGAATCTAAGTTTCGGACCACTCGAGTATCCGTGGTCTGTAGAGTGTGCCAGCAGCCAGGACATTATGCCAATAGATGTCCCCAATGATCACGTACACGTTCGCGTCTAGTGACCATGGGAGGAGGTTCACTAGAGTCAACAGCATTCGCCTCCAAGCTGTCCTTTAAAGGGACAATTTCTTTTGGTCAATCCACTCTAACAGTTGAGCTTTGTGTGGATTATGGAGCAGAGGGGAACTTTATGTCCTCTGCTTTTGCTCTCCGTCACACAATACCTCAGGTGATGCTCACCAAACCGGTGACTGTTCGAGTGGTGAATGGCTCCATACTGCCCTCACAGATCAGACATCAGACAATCCCTCTCACATTAGCTATGTCTCCTTCCCATCAGGAGATTATTTCTTTCCTTGTCCTTCCTGAGGGTATAGATGAGGCTCTGCTGGGAGTACCCTGGCTTCGTCTTCACTCCCCACTATTGAGTGGTCCTCTGGGAAGATACAGGGTTGGAGTGAGTCTTGTAGAGGTAAATGTGTGAGGGAGTGTGTTCAGGTTGCTACTACAGGGATACCCGCAGATCTCACTTCCCTGCCCAAGTGCTATTGGTCCTATGTAGACGTGTTCTCCAAAAAGGCTGCGGAGACTCTTCCGCCTCACCGCCCCTATGACTGTCCTATTGACCTCTTGCCTGGAGCAGAACCTCCCCGGGGAAGGGTCTATCCTCTCTCTCTCCCGGAGACGGAGGCTATGTCCCAATACATTCAGGAAAATCTGGCAAGAGGGTTCATCAGGAAGTCAGTGTCACCTGCTGGGGTAGGGTTCTTCTTTGTGCAAAAGAAGAACGGAGAATTACGTCCCTGCATAGATTACAGGGGTCTTAACGCCATTACCGTTAAGAATAAATACCCGCTGCCTTTAATTTCTGAGCTCTTTGATAGGCTTCGGGGAGCAAGGGTATTTACCAAATTAGACCTGTGGGGTGCTTACAACCTGATTCGCATCCGCGAGGGGGACGAGTGGAAGATGGCTTTTAATACCAGGGATGGGCACTATGAGTATCTGGTGATGCCCTTTGGGCTCTGTAACGCCCCAGCCATTTTCCAAGACTTTGTTAATGACATCTTCCGGGATATGCTTTCCACCTCGGTCGTGGTCTATCTGGATGATATTCTCATCTTCTCTCCAGATATTGACTCCCACCGGAAAGATGTCTGCAGGGTCTTCGACCTCTTGCGGGCAAACTCACTTTATGCAAAGTTGGAGAAATGCGTGTTTGAGCAGGAGTCCTTACCATTCTTGGGCTATATCATTTCCGCCCAGGGATTGGCTATGGATCCTGCCAAATTACAAGCTGTGATGGACTGGCAAGAACCTCATTCCCTTAAAGCGGTGCAGCGCTTTATGGGGTTCATTAATTATTATCGCCAGTTCATTCCCCATTTCTCAACTTTGGTAGCTCCCTTGGTAGCCCTCACCAAGAAGGGAGCAAATCCCAAATTGTGGCCTGAGGAAGTCTCCAAGGCTTTCATCTCAATTAAGTCTCAGTTTGATAGCGCTCCCATTCTACGCCGCCCTGATGTTGATAAGCCATTCATACTGGAGGTGGATGCCTCATCCGTTGGTGCTGGAGCAGTCCTCTTTCAAAAGGATGCTCAAGGTCGAAAGCATCCTTGCTTCTTCTTCTCCAAGACCTTCACACCAGCGGAGAAGAATTATTCCATTGGGGACAGGGAGTTGTTAGCAATGAAATTGGCTTTCTCTGAGTGGAGACATCTGTTGGAGGGGGCTCGCTTTCCCTTCCAAGTCTTCACTGACCACAAAAATTTGGTATATCTTCAGACAGCCCAGCGGCTAAATTCTCGCCAGGCCAGATGGTCCTTGTTCTTCTCCCGGTTTCATTTCACACTGCATTTCCTCTCGGGAGAGAAGAATATTCGTGCCGACGCTCTCTCTCGCTCTGTGGTGTCCTCGGAGGAGGAGGTGGAGGAGCCTCGGCTTATTGCCCCCACAGAGAGCCTGAGAACAGTGGCCCCGGTTTCGCTAGAGTCTGTGCCCCCAGGCAAGACTTTTGTACCTACCAACTTGCGACCGGAGGTACTCTCTTGGGCACATTCGTCCAGGGTGGGTGGACACTTTGGGGCAAAGAGGACATCTGAATTGCTGGCTAGGACATACTGGTGGCCGCATATGGTCCGTGACATTGGGGACTATGTTCGGGCGTGTGTCTCCTGCGCCAAGAATAAGTCTCCATGACAACGGCCAGCTGGGTTACTTTACCCTTTTCCGGTGGCAGACAGGCCCTGGGAGATGGTTGGAATGGACTTTGTGGTGGGCTTGCCCAAGTCTCGGGGTTGCACCATCATTTGGGTAATCACCGACCATTTTTCCAAAATGGTGCATTTGGTGCCGCTACCACGGTTACCTTCTGCACGGGGTCTGGCAGCGTTGTTCGTTAGGCACATCTTCCGTCTACACGGCATGCCGGACAAAATTGTCAGTGACCGAGGTCCCCAGTTTGCGTCTCGGTTCTGGAGAGAGCTTTGTCGTCTACTCAGTATTGAGTTAAATCTCTCTTCAGCGTACCATCCTGAGACTAATGGGTTGGTAGAGAGGGCCAACCAGACCTTGGTCACCTATCTACGACATTTTGTCTCGGCTAGGCAGGATGACTGGGCATCCTTGCTACCATGGGCTGAGTTTGCACTAAACAATGCTGTGGCTGATTCCACCGGACAGACTCCATTCCTCCTAAACTACGGTCAGCATCCGCGGGTTCCGGTGCCCATGCCTGTGTCTTCCGCCGACTCCAGGGTGGCAGACTGGGCTGTGGAGGCACGGGACATTTGGGACCATACCCAGGATGCCATTCAGGCATCCAAGGAGAGGATGAGGTCCTCCGCCGACGCACATCGGCGCCCCGCTCCAACATTTGCTCCTGGGGACATGGTGTGGCTCTCCGCCCGTAACATCAGGCTGCGAGTTGAGTCCACTAAGTTGGTACCCCGCTACCTGGGTCCTTTCAAGGTCCTCGAGCAGGTTAACCCTGTGGTATACCGTTTGGCTCTTCCACCACGCCTGGGTATCTCCGACACCTTTCACGTATCCCTCCTGAAACCCGTGCTCATGTCCCGGTTTTCTGAGTCATCTGCCGGGACATCGGGTTCATCTACGGATGACCATGAGGTGAACGCCATCGTAGGGTGTAAGGTGGTACGGGGCAAAAAGTTTTATTTGGTGGACTGGAGGGGCTATGGGCCTGAGGATAGGTCTTGGGAGCCTGCCGAGCATGTTCACGCTCCGCAGCTCATCGCTGCCTTTGAACGCAGCGAGGCCCAGAGAAGGGGGGGCCCTAGGAGGGGGGGTAATGTTAGGGTTCGAGTTCCCGCTGCTGCACAAGGGGAGTCTCGAACCAGCCCGCTGCGGTCTCCCATTCATCTCCGGCCGCAGTGGAGCCTGCTCTGCAGAGACGTCGGTCCAAGCGTCTTGCCCACTCCAGTACTGTGCAGTGACTTGCTGCTGCCTTTCCTGGATCTGCTATTATAGCCAGTGCTGGAGCAGACGTCTTTGGGACAAAGTCCTGCGTTTTCCCTTCTGAGCATGCCCAGAGTGAGATCTCTCATTGGAGATCAGGGGTCACATGCTCAGGTGCTGCGGCAGCTCCTATTGGTCCGCCAGGAAGGCCCTGTTACTACTGGTGTTCTGGAGCAAATTTCATTGGTCCTTGTTTCTGGCAGGTCCTGTAGCTGTTGCTATAAAAGGGTAGCATGGCTGGGCCGCCATGCACTAATATCAACCATTGTATGCTATGCGCCAGTGTGGTCATGCGTGTGTGTGGTTAGGGACCCGGCTGAAATAAGCCACTAGAATACCGACTTAATCCGTGAGGAGTTTGGTGCGCTAGCTGGTCAGGGTTGGCGTCCTAGATGCCCTAGATTACCGGCATAACCGGTGAGGAGTTTTGATTGCCGTATTCAGGGTCTGGCGTTCAGACGCCATAGATTGCGGGTGACTCCCGCGAGGACATTAGCACATGATCACGCTTTATGTACGCTTAGCACTTAACTGTGTACCTGAGAGCTTGACAGGACACAGCACTTTTCCTCAGTGGCCCTGTGACGTAACAGGGTTCGCTTTCAACGCTAGACAGCGCCCTAGCATGTTTTCTTTGCGACTCAGTTGTGTTTAGTGAGTTCGCACACATCGCCATATATCGCTGCGGCTCTCCTTCTAGCGGCTCTGTGGAGTAACAGAGTTCGCACTTATTGCCACAGCGCGTTACGGCGTTTATGTTGGCGACTCTGCGGGATAACAGAGTTTGCTTCTCACGCCATTTTTACTAGCAGCAGGCACCGCTTGCACGGTGGACCCGGGCTGCGAACGCACCTCTCTACATCATATATTTGGTGAGTTCTGCAGACCCTTAACACCACATTTCCTCTTGAAAATCTAGAGGCCTAATATTGGGGTACAGCCAGGAGGCCCTATTTGCTAATCCAAATTATTTGTGATAAAACAGTGTTGCATTGAGGAATCAGGAGGCCAGATTTCCTCTTAAAAATCATTAGAACTCAAGCGGATTAACACTGATGTCCAGCAAGGACTGGGAGCAAGGGGCAGGGTAATAAAGGGTGATACAATCACCTGACCAAAGACAAGCCCAGCACCAGGAGAAAACAGACCAGCAGCCAGAAACCACAACAAGATGGCGGATGGTCAAACTGAATAGATTCTAACAGACATTTGGCGATCCGATCAGAACTGAAGCTTGAAAGGTACGCTCATCTCTACTGCCTAGCACTCTGAAAATGAAAATGGTAATGGCCTAGAAAGCAGAAGAAGACTGTAATAAAATAGCGAAGCATTTTTAGGTTGCTTTTTCTCTGTTTGAAATGTAAATAAGAAATGGCAGTTAACAGGAACAGTGGGGGTCAAGATAAGGTGTTTAAGACCAAGCAAAATTTCAGTAAGATATGCTCGTAAGATTGCTAGAGAGGCAAATCAGAACGCCCGCTTTACTGAAAAAAACCTTAAGAAAGATTTAGCAGACTCTGGAGTTGTGGTACATTGTTCAGTGAAACCTGCACAGACATGACCTTCATAGTATAAAGCTGTGGGGGAACAAAAAGCGCACAAGGCCATCAGGTGATATCCTCTTATCTACAAAGGAAAGTAGAAGGAAGGTTCTCAACTGAGCAGCTTGTGTGCAGGTCCAACTCCTATGAACACCTGCTGCTGCAGAAACATAATGATTGAATACCCTGCAGTAAATAAATAAGCAGCAATATTGGCCAGCGTTTCCTTTGAGCTGGACATTATATTGATGTGGTTTTCCATGGCTGTGTGTAAACTAACTGGGCCCAGTCCTTCTCAGCCCTTATCCACATGCATGCCACTTGACAAATGGTAAGGTTTTTAAAATTATAGCTAGTACTGTCCCAAATAGGGTCACCGTGAAGTGGTGGGATGGCTTTTGCATTTTTTTTATCAAAAAACATGTTACCTAAGTACTCTATATTTTATTCATGCACTATTGCTGTTTATTTACTGCAGGGTATACAATTATTATGTTTCTGTCTTTGTTTTTTCTGTTCAGTGGCCCATGTGAACTTGTGCTTACATGCTGCATGTACAGCAGTTTATATCCCAGTTCACAGCTTTATTTTTTTTTAGTTTTGGACGATAAAACGATATAAGACTGCGCTGCTGTAATAAAGAATCCTTGGAACCCAGATGATTTAAATGGGTTTTATTTCCACAACGCATTTCAATGCTGGACTAGCATCTTTTTCAAGTAAAAAATGACGCAGTTGCTTTTTTCACTTGAAAATACACTAGTCCAGCATTTAAACATGCTGTGGAAATAAAAACCATTTAACTCATCTTGATCCCAAGTATTCTTTATTACAGCAGAGCATCCTATTATTGTGTTATCGTCCAAACTGGTCAACATGACCTTCGTGGCAGAGTCATCGGAAGAAAACCTCTCCTGCATGCTCACCATAAAATTCAGCTAAAGAATTGTTCAAAAGAACATCTAAACAAGACTGATGAATTTTGGAAACAAGTCCTGTGGACCATGAGGGTAAAATAAGACTTAAAATAAGACTTAATAGCTGTCTACAAATATCTGAATGGATATCACAGTGTAGAGGGATCATCATTATTCTCATTTGCACATGGAAACACGAGAAGCAATGGAATGAAACTGAAAGGGAGAAGATAAAGATTAGATAGTAGAAAAAACTTTTGACAGTGACTGTGATCAATGAGTGAAACAGGCTGCCATGAGAGTTGGTGAGTGACTTCTCCTTCAATGGAAGTCCTCAAGCAGAGGCTGGACAAACATTTGTCTGAGATTGTTTAGTGAATTCTGCATAATCTGAGTAAGGGGTTTGACATGATGACTCTTGAGGTCCCTTCCAACTATAACCTTCTTTGATTCTATCAAATAGAACTCTGGCCACAATGATCAAAGTAATGTGTGAAAAGAATAGGAACAGTATATCATTAAAGGGAATCTGTCACCCCATTTTTCGTATACAAGCTGAAGCCACTGCCATCAGAGGCTTATCTACAGCATTCTGTAATGCTGTAGATAAGCCCCGATGTAACCTGAAAGATAAGAAAAACGAGTTATGTTATACTCACACGGGGGAGGTCCGATGCAGTCCGGTCTGAAGGGCGTCGCAGGTCCGGGTCCGTCACCTCTCTTTTTTTAGCGATGACGTCCTCCTCTTTGCTTCTGGCGCGCTCCTGCGCTGGTGTACTTTATCTGCCCTGTTGAGGGCAGAACAAAGTACTGCAGTGTGCAGGAGCTGGGCCTCTCTGACCTTTTCCGGCGTTTTTCTTACCTTTCAGGTTACATCGGGGGCTTACCCACAGCATTACAGAATGCTGTAGATAAGCCCCTGATGGCAGTGACTGCAGTTTATATACAAAATATGGGGTGACAGATTCCCTTTA
>JARQOD010000008.1:51104965-51214183 GCA_033576555.1 Oophaga sylvatica
AAAAATTGGCGGGGGGTTCCCCCCTATTTTGTTAACCACCCGAGAAGCAGCCCGCGGGGCCTGGTTTTTCAGGGGGAAAGGACCCAAATTTTCCATCCCTTTGCAACTTTTTAATCCAGGCCACAGCATCTGTTTGCTTGGGGGTTAAAAAAAAAGGGGATCCCCTCGAAAAAAAACGGCGTGGGGTCCCCCTATTTTTGTTAACCACCAAGTAAAAATCAGACGCTGGGGCCTGGTTTTAAAAAGATGTCAAGGCCCATGGTTTTGGGCCCCAACAGCCAAAAACCCAGGTACAGCAGCCCCACATTTGGCGCAAAAAGATGGCCAATTTGGCACTTTCCCGGCTCTTCCCATTTTCCCCTGTAGGGGTGGCAAGGGGGGGAAAAAGGGGTTATTGTACCGTTGATTGCACGGGAAAATAAGCCGGTTAATAATGGTGGGCTCAAAAAGAAACCGACCCTTTTATTAATCCCAAAGTTTTTAAATTTTTAAAAAAAAAGACAAAGAAAGAAAAAAGTCTTTTAATGAAAAAAAAAGGACAACACAGTTTTCTTTCTTTTATTACTCTCTCATTCCTGCGACGCCATCGATCTCCTGTAAAAAAAGAAAAAAAACAAACCAACAGTATACCACCTGTCCGACGCAGTCCATAACGATAGTCCCACGACGATCCAGCTCTGCTACATCGCAATGACAGGCAGAGCCTGTCATTGCAACGCAGCACAGCTGATTACCTGCTTCCCCGGCGGTGACGTCATCGGACTGACTGCTTTACGGCCGGGATTACCCAGCAGTCACTGCAGTTATCGCGAGAAACTGCATGTGACCGCCGGGGAAAGAAGATGGCGGCCATGAAGCAGTGCAGGACGTGACCGCCGGAGATCTTCTGCCGGGTAAGTGCCGCTGACTCCTGACAGACCCGACCGACGGACACTGACAGTGACAGTGACAATCCCGATTCCGGTATCCGATAAGACGAAAATATCGGAACTCGGAATCGGAATTCCGATACAGCTAATATCGGCCGATACCCGATATTTGCAGTATCGGAATGCTCAACACTAATCACGACTAGCGAAAGGAAATCACATTCGTCATCAACATATTACAGCGTTAACGAATAAACATGGGATCATGAACACAGACCCTCGAACCATAAACACCATTCTACAAGAATACTACTCAGACTTATATAAGGTGGAACATACGGATAGTGCGGAGGGTAACACCTTTGTAGATGGAATACGGTTACCATCCATCACAAACTATCAGCTTCTCCTTTTAAAAAAACAAATTGAGGTGACGGAAGTGACAACGGCGATAAGTTACTTTAAATACGGGAAAGCTCCAGGACCTGACGGGTTTACAGCCAAATTATTTAAATTATTGAGTGAGGATATCCCGTCCACATTGGTACGCACCTTCAATCATATATTGGAGACAGGAGGGTTGCCCAGCCATTCAAACATGTCACACATGAAGTTGCTACTAAAACCAAACAAACATTCACATCTGCCTGGATCCTATCGTACATTCTCACTCATTGACCATTATATCAAGATTTTGTCCAGGATCATGGCAGATCTTTTGAGTAGCATTGGTCCTACGCTGATAGGGCGATCACAAGTGGCCTTTGTTTGCTACTTTGTTGGCTACTATCAGTCTCACTATGCATAACACATGTGTGCAGTGGGCAGTATTACCTTTGCCTTCGGTGGAGTAGGAAAACCCCTCTCCTATCGAAGTGTTAGTTGGGGAGATGGAAGATTTGACACCGGGACCTGAATTGTAATACTTAAATGTGACAGGTGACAAATTTGTTAAGGCGCAACTCCGCGGCCCCTACGTTGAGTCTAGCCCGTGAAAATTTACTGGTTGTCAATGGGGAACCCCAACACCCCGGGGCAGCTACAGTATTTCAACAATTAGAGCTGAACCAAGATTTGCTGTATCAGGTTTATAAAATACATGTTGAAATTTTTTAACAATTGCTGCTACCGCAGTCATATCGGACGTTGGTAATGGACTTAGCGCATGCGCATGTACTAGGGTGACATTTGTGCCAAAGAAAACCCTACACAGAATTATACAACGGTTTTACTGGCAGGGGGTCTATCAAGAAGTTAAACGGTATTGTAACTCTTGTCGCATGCGCCAGGTACACAGTCCTCAGCCTCATTTAGTGAGTCCCTTGGTGCCATTAAAAATTTTAAAGGTCCAGTTTGAGAGAATACCCATGGATCTGGTGTAGCGGTTAATAAATCAGCAAGGGGTCATCAACAGGGGCAATAAAAGGGGCACTGTGTGGGTCACCAGTTTTGAGCACACCCGAGTTCAAAAGAGAATTCATTGTCCAGACTGATGCGTCAGAGGTAGGTATGGGTGCCGTGTTGTCTCAGGACTGGAGCTTAACGGGGAGGAGCATCCCATTAGTTTCCTGAGTCGAAAACTTACTCCATCAAAAACAGAGACAGCATTGTAGAGAGAGAGTGCCTGGCGATAAAGTGGGCACTGGAGTCGTTGCGCTACTATTTGTTGGGGATAACATTTTGTTTTGTAAATGATCATTCCCCTGTGACTGGCAGTGTTGTAGCCCAGGGAGTAGAGTTCAGGTGGTAGAAAGATGAACATAACAGGAGACATGGAAAACGTTGGCAAACAGTTATTTAATCTGAAAACGGACAGGCAAATTCAGGTGAGATCCATGCCTTGTTCATTTTCAGAAAAATAAGCCGGTCTACATTGTCTGAGGATAGTCGCATGCGACGGTCTGTTAGTAAACCACCTGCAGCACTAAAGACGCGCTCAGATAATACACTGGCAGCAGGGCAAGCCAGCACCTCCAAGGCATACCACACATCAAATACAAATATAGCAGTAATAATAATATTATTAATAAAAATGAAATTGCACACACAGTACACAGTCACAGCTCATATGTGTGTATAAGAGAGAGTGTTTCTGTGTGTAGTTCATGCCTCTAGCCTAGAAGATCAGTCTTGCTAAAATCTTTAACACTGACCCTGTTCTGTTCTTAAAATGGTGGATGCTGAACTGCTTCTCAGCCCCCTCATACACAATCATTATGTGGCACTGCTGGGCTCAGTGAGAGGCATCAGATTGAACGAGGCTGTCCTGAGTCATTCTCAATAGAACATTTTGTTCAGCAGTTCATCTAGTTCAGAGGTCACATGATGCATTTCCTATCAGCTCCTCACAGGATAGGGTGGAGAAAAACTGAACTAAATGAACTAATCTTTTGAACTAATCTCTTCAGTGAACTAGTTCATGGTGAACTAATCAACAAAATTAACTAGATTTCCCATCACTATGGTGTACACCTTGGTGGCGCTGTCACAAAACTTCGCCACATTTGTAACATACAGCTCTTGCCCTGTGCAGAGGCGCTGCTTGTGCTCCCTCTTGTTGCAGAGGTGTCTACAATGCCTCGACGCACAGAGCTGCTTTGTAAAGCAGTAGCAGCAGCAGCGCTCTCGGCTGGAATGGAGAACATTATGGATTTCAACAGTGTGTCTTGGTCTTGGTCATTTTACGGTCCCGGTTCAACGGTGTGATGAGGCTTTGTAAGTTGTCCCGGTAACGAGGGTCTAGGAGGGTGTACACCCAATAATCTGACGTGGTGAGAATGTGGCCGATGCGGCGGTCGTTTCTCAGGCAGTGCAGCATGAAATCAACCATGTGCTGCAGACTCACAACTGGCCAACAAATGCTGTCCTCTGGAAGAGCGTCACACTAATAGATTTTTGTAAATTTTAAATAGAAGAAAGCAGCAGCAATTTTTGAAAAATTACAAGGATGAGACAGTGACAGACACTCAGCAGAGTACACGCTGCGGTGGTTGAAGTAAGTGGAGCGGGATCTACACTCCTACAAAAAAATTAAAGCTCAGACTAGAGTGAACACTGAAACACAACTGTTCACTTGCTGTGAAAGGCCTTTTTGTGGACTTCTATTATGTTTGCAAGCAATGTATTGTATTTTGATGGAAGAGCATCACACTAATAGATTTTTGTAAATTTTAAATAGAAGAAAGCAGCAGCAATTTTTGAAAAATTACAAGGATGAGACAGTGACAGACACTCAGCAGAGTACACGCTGCGGTGGTTGAAGTAAGTGGAGCGGGATCTACACTCCTACAAAAAAATTAAAGCTCAGACTAGAGTGAACACTGAAACACAACTGTTCACTTGCTGTGAAAGGCCTTTTTGTGGACTTCTATTACGTTTGCAAGCAATGTATTGTATTTTGATGGAAGAGCATCACACTAATAGATTTTTGTAAATTTTAAATAGAAGAAAGCAGCAGCAATTTTTGAAAAATTACAAGGATGAGACAGTGACAGACACTCAGCAGAGTACACGCTGCGGTGGTTGAAGTAAGTGGAGCGGGATCTACACTCCTACAAAAAAATTAAAGCTCAGACTAGAGTGAACACTGAAACACAACTGTTCACTTGCTGTGAAAGGCCTTTTTGTGGACTTCTATAATGTTTGCAAGCAATGTATTGTATTTTGATGGAAGAGCATCACACTAATAGATTTTTGTAAATTTTAAATAGAAGAAAGCAGCAGCAATTTTTGAAAAATTACAAGGATGAGACAGTGACAGACACTCAGCAGAGTACACGCTGCGGTGGTTGAAGTAAGTGGAGCGGGATCTACACTCCTACAAAAAAATTAAAGCTCAGACTAGAGTGAACACTGAAACACAACTGTTCACTTGCTGTGAAAGGCCTTTTTGTGGACTTCTATTATGTTTGCAAGCAATGTATTGTATTTTGATGGAAGAGCATCACACTAATAGATTTTTGTACATTTTTAATAGAAGAAAGCAGCAGCAATTTTTGAAAAATTACAAGGATGAGACAGTGACAGACACTCAGCAGAGTACACGCTGCGGTGGTTGAAGTAAGTGGAGCGGGATCTACACTCCTACAAAAAAATTAAAGCTCAGACTAGAGTGAACACTGAAACACAACTGTTCACTTGCTGTGAAAGGCCTTTTTGTGGACTTCTATTATGTTTGCAAGCAATGTATTGTATTTTGATGGAAGAGCGTCACACTAATAGATTTATGTAAATTTTAAATAGAAGAAAGCAGCAGCAATTTTTGAAAAATTACAAGGATGAGCCAGTGACAGACGCTCAGCAGAGTACACGCAGCATTAGGCTGGAGTCACACACAACGTCTAAAAAATCGGTCCGTTTTAGTCGGTCAATAATCGGATAAAAATTTCATGAACATTGATGCGACTGGCATCCGATTTTTTGTAGTTGATGCGATTTTGTATCATGTACGCTTACGTTTCACATCCGATTACCCACCGACTACCGATTTTTAGTGGCATCATAGCAAAATGGACATTTAACGTTTTTGAGGCCTGCAAATAATTTGAATAATGAGCCAGACCCATATTTAAGCGTGGTTTGACTGTTATTACCCTCCCACCGTTGCCGTGGAGTGTTTTGCTTCTTAGTGGTTCCTGTTGTGTTGCTGCTAAGTTAAAATTATGAGTGACAGACTAAGTTTTAATACAACTGAGCGTGTGCTGTACTATTGGCTGCTATCCAGAAGTTTTGGGGAGCCATATCCTGTAGTTGTTTCTCACAGAATCCGCAGAAGAATGTGGGTGCATCCCCTTGTGAAGCGAAGGATCAGCAAAGGCCATTTTGAGCGCCTGTATTCGACACTGCGTAGGAATCCTGACAAGTTTTTTGCCTATTGTCGCATGAGTGTTGTCACCTTTGATATTTTGCTGGACATATTGCGCCCTGGAATCACCTTGCAGAACACCAGGATGCGTCCTTCAATTTGTGCTGAGGAAAGGCTTCTTCTAACATTAAGGTATGTGTGTCAACGATATGTTGATGATGTTTTTCATAATTTACCATCTTTCACATTCTTCTTACTTTGTTCATCTTAACATACTGAACCTCATGGCATTATGAAATTGTATTATTTTCCCTATATGCTTGTGTGTAGCAGTCTTAATGGTTATTAACTCATAACATTAAGAGAATGTGTGAGTATACAAATGTCCACTGTTTACATTTGTTTCATGTTTTTTTTATATTTTGTTTGTCTGATGTGTACATGTTTGTTGTTGTTTCTGTATTGCAGGTTCCTTTCCACTGGGCTCTCATACGCTGCTCTGCATTTAGAGTTTTTAATTGGAAAATCCACCATTTCCAGAATAGTCAGCTCTACTTGTGGACAAATTTGGTCCAGACTAAATAAAGAAGTGATGCCAGAGCCCAAAATGGAAGATTGGTTGAGGATTTCACATGGATTTCAACAAAACAGTAATTTTCCACACTGTATTGGAGCCCTGGACGGGAAGCACATACGTGTGCGTAAGCCGCCGAACTCAGGGACCCAATTCTACAATTATAAGCAATATTTTTCTATAGTTTTGTTGGGCTTGGTCGACAGTAACTACCGCTTCATAATTGTAGACATTGGGGCGTATGGAAGGACTGGAGACTCCAGAGTCTTCAATTCTTCCATTATGGGTCGGCGGCTACGCAATAACCAATTGGACTTACCACCACCATGTCAACTTCCACACTCCAATATGGATGCAGTGCCATATGTTGTAGTAGCGGATGAGGCCTTCCAATTAAGTTGTAATGTTATGAGGCCATATCCTCGGCGCAATCTGAACCATCAGAGACGCATCTTTAATTATCGCCTTTCTCGTGCACGACGCCTGGTGGAGTGCACATTTGGTATTCTTACAGCCAAATGGCGTGTCCTACAATCAGCCATTCAGCTAAGTGATTCAAATGTAAATCTTGTAGTGCAAGCATGTGTGGTACTACATAATTTTACAAGAATGCATGAATGCTCATCAGCTGATATGCCTGACCTTCAATCTGATAATATGACGAGGCCTATGAGACCAGTCATCCATCCTCATCGTCCCCCTTCTGGTCTGAAAGTGCGTGAATTATTGACAAATTATTTTGTTTCCCCTGGTGGTTCTATTCCTTGGCAAGATGAGGCCATAGGTATGTAGTGTGTTTTATGTGATATCATAACATAAAGTTCCTTTTGATTATTCAATTCATGGTTGACTCTCTTTTTTTGGATAATACTTTCCCATACTTAAGACACTACATAACATATAACAATAAACACAGACAACCAATGTAACTTCACTAATTTTACTCATTAGTGTTTTCTTTTGAAGCCTTTTAAAGGCTGATATATTTTTTGGTAAACAGGACCAACATGTCCAAACAGAATAAAAAAAAAAGGAATAACATTATTAATCTGAAAATAGAAAAATATATAACTTAAAAAATAAAAAACAATTCTTACAGCTACAATTGATGGTAGCTTGGTGGTGGTGTTGGTGAGGATGGAGGGCCAGGTTGTGTATTCGGCCTTCCACAATCTGCAACCTGTGTTTGAGAAAGAGCTGCTGCAGATCCTACAGTAGCAGCTGGGTTACTGGCTGCATCATGAATGCCTTGTGGGTAGGGGTACATAGGGAATTGATGCTCATAGTCATATTGATATGACTGAGCACTAGCAGAGTGACCCCCAATATGCCCATGTCTAACATATCCATGTTGTGGCCAGCCAACAACATTGGGTATGTTAGAGTGGGCATATTGTGCATGGCCACTCTGTCCCATGGTTTGGAGCTGGGAAGCTCCATAGAAAGAATGAGCTGCAGTAGGATGAGGAGGAGGAGTTGGGTTTTGTTGGACACAAGGAGGAGGTGGAGGAGGAGGATGATGATGATGAGGAAGAGGAGGATCAGAGGCTGAAACAGATTGTGCTGGATTTGGTGCTAACAACCTCACTAAATTTTCAGGACCAACCACCCATCTATGAAGATAATCTAGTAGGTTGGTGGGATCATTAGGAGCTGATCCAGCTTCCAACACAATCTGCAGTCCACTTCTGATCCTCAGTCTGTGCTGTATTTGAGTAGCCCGGAGGTAAGGGGCCAGACTGCGGCAAAATCCCTCCTCACCATCATCTTTAGCTACACTGGACAAATAGTCCAGAACTCCTCGGTCCACCTGCCTCCTTGACACAGAACCCACTCCTTCTCGTCGCCGCCTACCTCGCCTTGTGAGTTGGGAAGGAGGAGGAGATACATCTTGAGCCCTATTAGGGCTGCTGCTCAGAGGTAGGTCCTCATTTTCATGATGCTGTGTTTGGGAATCCTCAGCTCCTGCAGCTGTTGTTGGTGCTGCTTGGGTGGACCCACATGCTGCTGAGGAAGGGCCTGCCTCCTGTGCTCCATCACCAACGGGGTCAATAAGCACTTCTGAGTCAGACCCCGTCTCCCTCTCAGTTAGGTTTGACTCAGTTCTAGGAATGAAAAAAATTATACAAATTAAAATCAATACAAATTGAAATTTTGCCATGAAAGTGCTTCAACACACATGCACTTACGGTCGCAGATCCAACACTGGCTCAAGGAAGTTCAGTCTATCAAAATAGAGGTACTTCCTCTTCTTAGATGCTGAAGCCCCACTCCGATCCCTAATCTGCCTCTCCCTCCGGTAGCAGTCCCGACAACTGCGCCATCGCCTTGTCACATCAGTCACTACAAATTTAAGAAGAGCATAACGGTTATTAGGACTGATATCTATTTATTAAGCCAAAAATAAAAAATATGCAACACTGAACATTTAAATACTGGTCATGTGTGATGTGATTTACAATATTAAAAGACATCAACATACAACCAGAAGTATCCATGTTATAAGCACTAACATACATTTACAAAAATGCTTGGCCCTTTACAAAACGCCTCAATCAGTTTGAATTTTATGACCAAAACACTACATCTGAGGTGAAGATAAATACAAAATGTTGTAGTCAATAGATGCCGAAGCATCGATGATATTTAAATATTCATGGATATTGTTTGCGTACACACACATCAATGTGTACTTCTAAATAGTAAGAGGTCGATAATGCTGGCTTTTAAATAGCATTTAAACACATAAGGCTACATTATTATTTGCTTCAAAAATTTTTAAAAACATTTTGAAAAACCGTTACATGTGGTACTTACTAAGTCGCTCTTGGTCCTCCCTGGACCTCTGATGATAGTCCGGAAAAATGTGCACACATATTGTTTTCCATGCCGCCTCTTTGCGCGTCCGATTACTGTAGTTGGGATCGCGCTGGTCCCACAATTCAGGCCTCTCCTGCACCAATACGATGAGGAGTTCCACATTGATGTGGCTAGATGCCATGTTTCTGGACTCCGTGTAGGCGTTCTTCCTGTTTTTTTTTAAGATGTGCTTAGCTAATTAGCATGTAAAGGCTTCCTGAGAAATTCAAAGCCAGTTTCCTGTCACCTGGAAAAGTTGTGCGATTTAATCGCAACTCACACGTGCGGTCCGTTTGTAATCCCACTTTTCATCGCTCCCATAGACTTGCATTGGCGATAGTCGACCCACAATCGGTGACAATCGCAGCATGCTGCGATTGCACTCGCACGTTTAAATCGGACCACAAAAAATCGGATGATGGGAGCTACTCCATTGATTAATATTGGGTCGACTGCAATGCGATATTTCATCGCATTCTAGTGGTACGATTTAGTCGCCAGTGTGACTCCAGCCTTAGTTGAAGTAACTGGAGCGTGATCTGCACTCAAAAAAAAAAAAAAAAAATCACAGACTGCAGTGAACACTGAAACACAACTGTTCACTTGCTGTGAAAGGCTCCTTCGTGGACTTCTATAGTGTTTGCAACCAAGGTATTGTATACGGATGGAAGCACGTCACACTATTATTTCAATTACATGGAGCAGCAAGAATTACACTGAAGAAAAAAAAAATAGTCTGTGAGTGACACGTGCAGATGCCTACAGACAGCGTTGCATACAGAGCAAACTGCAGCGTCACCTGCACTCACACACACCTTGCAGAGCTGTTAAAACAACACTGCAGGCAAAAGGAAGCTTTACACAGCCGGTGGTAAAATAGCCTGCCTAAAGCACAGTACACTAAATCGCAATCTCTAACTGTCCCTCAGAGTCAGCAGAGCAGCGTTCTTTCCCTAACTGAGTTCACAGCACAGTGACGCTAAAATGGCGGCGGCGCCTTTTATAGTGCATTCTGACATCATTTCAGCATCCAATCACAGCCATGCCATTAGTTAACATGACCGCAGCAGTACAGGATGTGCCCACACTTCTTAGGATTCCTCATTGGCTGACTATAATCACATTGCCTCTCAAAGAATTATGGGAACTTCCGATTCCGGTATACGATATATGAAAAATATCGGAACTAAGTATCGGAATTCCGATACAGCGAATATCGGCCGATACCCGATACTTGCGGTATCGGAATGCTCAACACTAGTCGTGTGATCTCTGTTGTTTTTGCAATTAGTAGCGTTGGTTTTTTTTTAGGTTTTTTTTGGATTGCAGTGAGTATCCTTTCTATCCTTTTCTGTCTAGGCAGATTGGGCCCCAACGTTTGCTCATACTATTTTCTGTCTGTGTCTGTATTTCCTCTTGTTTAACCGCCATTACATGTTTGGGGGCTTCCTATGTTCTTTGGGGATCTGCTCCGGGGCAGATAGCTTTCCTCTTTCTATCTTTAGGTGTAGTTAATTTCTCAGGCTGTGACGAGGCGTCTAGGACCAACGTAGGAACGCTCCACGGCTGCCTTTAGCTGTGGTGGTTAGTCAGGGTACTGCAATCCAATAGATTCCAACCTCTCTGGTGTATTGCCGTTTTTGCCTGCTCTCCTCAG
This sequence comes from Oophaga sylvatica, assembly GCA_033576555.1. NCBI lineage: Eukaryota > Metazoa > Chordata > Amphibia > Anura > Dendrobatidae > Oophaga > Oophaga sylvatica. Next base: position 51,115,729 of record JARQOD010000008.1, read on the forward strand.
CAACCAAATCATAACACATGTAACTATAGGAATAGTAATGGATAGGTGTCTTATAGATGCCTCTCCATTAGTAATCTGTGGGCTTGATGTCACTTGACAATACAAATGTGACATCAACCCCACAAATATGAACCCCACTTGCCACCTCTAGAGGGCAAGTGGGGAGAGCCGGGCAAAGTGCCAAAATTGTCGCATCTAATAGATGTGCCTTTTCTGGGAAGCTGTGGGCTGCTGTTTGTATGCTTGGGGCAATATCCATGGCCTCTTACCAGCCTGAGAATACTAGCCCTCAGCTCTCTGCTTTAGCAAGGCTGGCTGTCAAAAATGTGGAGACATGGCGTTTTTTAAATGATTTATTTAAATAATTTAAATAATTAAATAAACAGTGTGGGGACACCTCTATTCTTGATAACTTGCCTTGCTGAAGCTGACAGCTGAGGGTTGCAGCCCCAGCTATGAGTTTTGTCTGGCTGGTTATCAAAAATAAAGGGAACCCACGTTGTTTTTTTTAAATTATTTATTTACAGCACAGGAGCCGCTAATAAATGCTCCCATCCTCCGCTCCTGCTCTCACTGTAATTAGCAGTAGCAGGTGTCGGATGATGGGAGCAGTAGTCCCATCAGCTGAAACCAGTGACCGGAGGTAAACTTTATACCTCTGACCACAGCTGAGTGCTCCCGCTGTCTTTTGCCAGCGTCTAAACCGCGGCTCTCTGACCGGAGGGGATGATTTCCCCGCTGATCAGTAGTGGTGTTTGCCATGCTGCCATGCACATGACAGTGCCACAACCACCCAATGTTCGAGCAGCCAAACCTGAACAGTAACACGAACTTCCTGGTGAAGTCCGTGTTCTGTGTCCGTGCCCGAACAGTAGGTATTTGGTACACATGCTGAAATTTACTGTTCGGGTTCGCCCATCTCTAGTATGGAGTAATTTCTCCTGTTACCCTTATGAAAATGCAAAATTTGGAGCTAAAAAAGATTTATCTGGGAAAAATCAGATTTTTTTATTTTAACTGCTTAACGTTATAAACATCTGTAAAGCACTTCGCAGTTCAACGTGTTCAATACACATCTACATAAGTTCCTAAAGGGGTCTACTTTCTAAAATGATGTCACTTGTTGGTGGTTTCCACTGTTTAGGCACATCAGGGGCTCTGCAAACATGACACGGCATCCGCTAATTATTCCAGCAAATTTTACATTCAAAAAGTCAAATGGCGCTCCTTCCCTTCCGAGCCCTACCATGTACCCAAATAGTAGATTCCCCCAAATATGGGTATAAGCATGCTCAGAAGAAATTGCACAACAAATTTCATGATCCATTTTCTACTGTTACCCTTGTAAATTTAAAATAAAAAAATAGGTCTAAAGGAAATTTTTTTGTGAAAGAAAAGTAAATGTTTATTTTCCATTCCACATTCCAAAAATTCCTGTGAAGCACCTGAAGGGTTAATAAACTTCTTGAATGTGGTTTTGGGTACAGTTTTTAGAATGGTGTCACTTTTGGGTATTTTCTGTCATATAGGTGTTAGGGTCTGCGGAACGCACCAAATATATGATGTATGAGGTGCGTTCGCAGCCCGGGGTCCACCGTGCAGGCGGAGCCTGCTGCTAGTAAAATGGCGCAAGAAGCGAACTCTGTTATCCCGCAGATTCGCCAAAATAAACGCCGTAACGCGCTGTGGCAATATGTGCAAACTCTGTTATTCCACAGAGCCGCTAGAAGGAGTGCCGCAGCGCTATATGGCGATGTGTGCGAACTCACTTAACACCACTGAGTCGCAAAATAAACAAGCTAGGGCGCTGTCTAGCGTTGAAAGCGAACCCTGTTACATCACAGAGCCGCTGAGAAAAACTTCTGTGTCCTGTCAGGCACCCAGGTACACAGTTGACTGCTAAGCGAACATAGAACGTGATCATGCGCTAATGTCCTCGCGGGAGACACCCGCAATCTATGGCGTCTAGGCCCTGCATACGGCAATCAAACTCCTCACCGGTTATGCCGGTAATCTAGCGCATCTAGGACACCGACCCTGACCAGCTAGCATACCAAACTCCTCACTAGGGTTGAGCATTCCGATACTGCAAATATCGTGTATCGGCCGATATTGGCTGTATCGGAATTCCGATTCCGAGTTCCGATATTTTCGTCTTATCGGATACCGGAATCGGGATTGTCACTCTCACTGTCAGTGTCCGTCGGTCGGGTCTGTCAGGAGTCAGCGGCACTTACCCAGCAGAAGATCTCCGCCGGTCACGTCCTGGACTGCTTGATGGCCGCAATCTTCTTTCCCCGGCGGTCACATGCAGTTTCTCGCGATAACTGCAGTGACTGCTGGGTAATCCCGGCCGTAAAGCAGTCAGTCCGATGACGTCACCGCCGGGGAAGCAGGTAATCAGCTGTGCTGCGTCGCGATGACAGGCTCTGCCTGTCATTGCGATGTAGCAGAGTTGGATCATCGTGGGACTGTCGTTATGGACTGCGTCGGACAGGTGGTATACTGTTGGTTTGTTTTTTTTCTTTTTTTACAGGAGATCGATGGCGTCGCAGGAATGAGAGTACAATAAAATTAATGAAAACTGTTGTCTCTTTTATTTCATTAAATTACTTTTTTCTTGCTTTGTCTTTTTTTTATGCATTTAATAACTTTGGGATTAATAATGGATCGGTGTCTTATTGACACCTCTCCATTATTAACCGGGCTTATTGTCACCGTGCAATCAACGGTGACATTAACCCCTTATTACCCCGCTTGCCACCGCTACAGGGCAAGTGGGAAGAGCCGGGTAAAGTGCCACAATTGGCACATCTTTTGATGCGCCAAATGTGGGGCTGCTGTAGCCTGGTATTATCAGGCTGTTGAGGGCCAAAATCCATGGGCCTTGACAGTCTTTTAATACCAGGCCGCAGCAGTCTGCATTTTACTTGGCTGGTTAACAAAAATAGGGGGGATCCCCACGCCGTTTTTTTTTTCGAGGGGATCCCTTATTTTTGTTAACCAGCCAAGCTAAGCAGACTGCTGTGGCCTGGTATTATCAGGCTTGCAAGGTCCATGGATATTGGATCCTTACCAGCCTGAAAAACCAGGCCTCAGCGGTCTGCTTCATCTGGCTGGTTAACAAAAATAGGGGGGACCCCATGCCAATTTTTTTCGAGGGGATCCCTATTTTTGTTAATCAGCCAAGATATGCAGACTGCTGTGGCCTGGTATTATCAGGCTGGCAAGGTCCATGGAGCTTGGCTCCTTAACAGCCTGAAAATCCAGGCCTCAGCGGTCTGCTTCATCTGGCTGGTTAACAAAAATAGGGGGGACCCCACGCCAATTTTTTTCGAGGGGATCCCCTATTTTTGTTAATCAGCCAAGATATGCAGACTGCTGTGGCCTAGTATTATCAGGCTGGCAAGGTCCATGGATCTTGGCTCCTTAACAGCCTGAAAATCCAGGCCTCAGCGGTCTGCTTCATCTGGCTGGTTAACAAAAATAGGGGGGACCCCACGCCATTTTTTTTTCGAAGGGAACCCCTATTTTTGTTAATCAGTTCCCTCTGACGTCACTGATTGTGTCCCTGGCTGACCTGAAGTGAAAGTGGAAAGCAATCAATTAAGCTTTCCACTTAAGGGCCCGTCTCACATAGCGATATCGCTACCGAGATCGCTGCTGAGTCACTAGTTTTGTGACGCAGCAGCGAGCTCACCAGCGATATCGCTGTGTGTGACATTCAGCGACGATCAGCCCCCCTGCCGGGTATCGCTGATCGTCGCTGAAATGTCAGGACCTTTTTTTGATCGCTGGTTTCCCGCTGACAGGCACACATCGCTGCGTGTGACAGGCGGGAGACCAGCGATCCGCTGGTAACCAAGGTACACAGCGGGTTTCCAGGCGCGGGGCTGTGCCTAGAAACCCGCTGTGTACCTTGGATACCAGCGCCCTGATGCAGGGAGCTGGTATCCAAGGTACACAGCGGGTTTCCAAGCGCTGCGCGGTGCCTGGAAACCCGCTGTGTACCTTGGTTACCAGCGGATCGCTGGTCTCCCGCCTGTCACACGCAGCGATGCGTGCCTGTCAGAGGGAAACCCCGTAGGGGTTAATTAAAGGTGTAAATTCGTAGCAAAAAAGTCCGTTTTTTTTACAACGAATTTACACCTTTAATTAACCCTACAGGTGTGAAATTTTGCACACATAGTCTGATTTAATTGTTTGTGCAAATCAGATAGCAAACGACATGAAAAGACATGGTTAACCCTATGTACACCAAGTGTCATTTCATGTCGGGTGCTTCTGTCTTTTCACTGAAGCCTGCTTTACCCGGCAATTGAATGAGAGGATATTTTACTATGTAGAAGTGTATAAACTATACATATATGTATATATATATGTCACAATGACATGTATATATATATATATGTATTCTATGTGTGTATATTTAGTATTTACAAGGAAAGAATGGGGTTTTTTTAGTTGCGATATTTTGTTCCCATAGACTTACATGGGACTTCCGGTATCGGTATCGGGTATCGCCGATATTTTAGTGATATCGGCGATACCATTCCGATTCCGATACTTTAGGATATCGGAAAGTATCGCTCAACTCTACTCCTCACCGATTAAGTCAGTATTCTAGGGGCTTATTTCAGCCGGGCCCTAACCACACACACACATGACCACACTGGCGCAAAGCATATGACGATTGATATTAGCGCATGGCGGCCCAGCCATGCTACCTTTTTATAGTAACAGCTACAGGACCTGCCAGAAACAAGGACCAATGAAACTTGTTCCAGAACACCAGTAGTCACAGGACCTTCCTGGCGGACCAATAGGAGCTGCTGCAGTAACAGAGCATGTGACCCCTGATCTCCAATGAGAGATCTCACTCTGGGCATGCTCAGAAGGGGAAAACAAGGACTTTGTCCTAAAGACGTCTGCTCGCCGCTAACCAGTACTGGCCACAATAGCAGAGCCTGGAGGAACAGCAGTAAGACTCTGCACACTGTTAGACTGGGCAAGATGCTGGGACCGACGTCTAAGCTGAGCAGGCTCCACTGCGGATGGAGACGAATAGGGGACCGCAGTGGGACTGGTTCGAGACTCCCCTTGTGCAGCAGCGGGAACTCGAACCCTAACATTACCCCCCTCCTGGGGCCCCCCCTTCTTTGGGCCTCGCTGCGTTCAAAGGCAGCGATGAGCTGCTGAGCGTGAACATGCTCGGCAGCCCCCAGGACCTATCCTTAGGCCCATAACCCCTCCAATCCACCAAATAAAATTTTTTACCTCGTACCACCTTGCAGCCAACAATGGCGTTCACCTCATGATCGTCGGTAGATGAACCCGACGTCCCGGCAGATGACTCGGAAAACCGGGAAATGGCCACGGGTTTCAGGAGGGACATGTGAAAGGTGTCTGTGATACCAAGGGGAGGCGGAAGGGCTAGGCGGTAAACCACCGGGTTCACCTGCTCAAGAACTTTAAAGGGGCCCAAAAAGCGAGGTGCCAACTTGGTGGACTCTACACGTAGCCTGATGTTTTGGGCAGAAAGCCACACTAGGTCACCCGGAGCAAATGTAGGAGCGGGGCGCCGATGGGCATCGGCCGAAGACCTCATCCTCTCTTTGGAGGCCTGAATGGCATCCTGGGTGCGGTCCCAAATGTCCCGTGCCTCCACAGCCCAGTCTGCCACCCTGGAATCGGCAGAAGACACGGGCATGGGCACTGGTACCCACGGATGCTGACCGTAGTTCAGGAGGAATGGGGTCTGTCTGGTGGAGTCAGCCACAGCATTATTTAGAACTCAGCCCACGGGAGCAAGGATGCCCAGTCATCCTGCCTGGCAGAGACAAAATGTCGCAAATATGTGACCAAGGTCTGGTTGGCCCTCTCTACCAACCCATTCATCTCGGGATGTTATGCTGAGGAGAGAATCAACTCAATGCTGAGTAAACGACACAGTTCTCTCCAGAACCGAGACGCAAACTGGGGATCTCGATCACTGACAATTTTGTCTGGCATACCGTGTAGGCGGAAAATATGCCTAATGAACAATGCTGCCAAGGCCCGTGCAGACGGTAACTGTGGTAATGGCACTAAGTGCACCATTTTGGAGAAGTGGTCGGTTATCACCCAGATGATGGTGCAGCCTCGAGACTTGGGTAAGCCCACCACAAAATCCATCCCAACCATCTCCCAAGGCCTGTCTGCCACCGGTAAAGGGAAAAGTAGCCCAGCTGGCCGTTGTCGAGGGGAATTATTCTTGGCGCAGGAGACGCATGCCTGAACGTATTCCCTGACGTCACGGACCATATGTGGCCACCAGTATGTCCTCACCAGCAACTCAGATGTCCTTTTTGCCCCAAAATGTCCACCAACCCTGGACGAATGTGCCCAAGAGAGTACCTCCGGTCACAAATTGGTGGGCACAAAAGTCTTGCCCGGAGGCACAGACTCAAGCGAAACCGGGGCCACAGTTCTTAGGCTCTCTGTGGGGACAATCAGCCGAGGCTCCTCCTCCACCTCCTCAGAGGACACCACGGAGCGAGAAAGCGCATCGGCCCGAATGTTCTTCTCACCGGAGAGGAAATGGAGGGTGAAATGAAACCGGGAGAAGAACAGGGACCATCTGGCCTGACGAGAATTTAGCCGCTGGGCGGTCTGTAAATAGACCAAATTTTTGTGGTCAGTGAAAACTTGAAAGGGAAAGCGAGCCCCCTCCAGGAGATGTCTCCACTTGGAAAAGGCCAACTTCATGGCTAGCAACTCCCTATCCCCAATGGAATAATTCCTCTCCGCTGGTGTAAAGGTCTTGGAAAAGAAGAAACAAGGATGTTTCCGACCTTGAGCATCCTTTTGAAAAAGGACTGCTCCAGCACCAACGGACGAGGCATCGACCTCCAATAAAAAACGTTTATCAACCTCGGGGCAATGTAAGATGGGAGCGCTAGCAAAATGGGACTTAATTGAAGTAAAGGCCTTGGAGACCTCCTCTGACCACAATTTGGGATTGGCTCCCTTCTTGGTGAGGGCTACCAAGGGAGCTACCAAAGTGGAGAAGTGGGGAATGAATTGGCGATAGTAATTAATGAACCCCATAAAGCGCTGCACCGCTTTAAGAGAATGGGGTTCTTGCCAATCCATCACAGCCTGTAGTTTGGCAGGATCCATAGCCAATCCCTGGGCGGAGATGATATAGCCCAGGAAAGGTAAAGACTCCTGCTCAAACATGCATTTCTCCAACTTTGCATAGAGGGAGTTCGCCCGTAACAGGTCGAAGACTTTGCAGACATCCCTCCGGTGAGAGTCAATATCTGGAGAAAAGATGAGAATATCATCCAGATAGACTACTGCAGAGGTGGAAAGCATATCCCGGAAGATATTATTGACAAAGTCTTGAAAAACGGCTGGGGCATTACAGAGCCCGAAGGGCATCACCAGGTATTCATAATGCCCATCCTATTCCTGGTATTAAAAGCCGTCTTCCATTCGTCCCCCTCACGGATGCGAATCAGGTTATAAGCACCACGTAGATCTAATTTAGTAAATACACTTGCTCCCCGGAGCCTATCAAAGAGCTCAGAGATCAGGGGCAACAGGTACTTATTCTTAACGGTGATGGCGTTAAGACCTCTGTAATCTATACACGGACGTAATTCTCCACTCTTCTTCTGCACGAAGAAGAACCCCGCCCCTGCTGGTGACACCGACTTCCTAATGAACCCTCTTGCCAGACTCTCCTGGATATATTGAGACAAAGCCTCCGTCTCAGGAAGAGAGAGGGGATAGACCCTTCCCCGAGGAGGTTCTGCTCCAGGCAAGAGGTCAATAGGACAGTCGTAGGGACGATGGGGCGGCAGAGTCTCCGCAGCCTTTTTAGAGAACACGTCTGCATATGACTGATAACGCTTGGGAAGAGGAGAAAGATCTGCGGGTATCTCTGTAATGGTAACCTGAATGCACTCCCTGACACATCTGTACTTACATGACTCATTCCAACCCAGTATCCTACCGGAGGTCCACTCAATATGAGGGGAGTGGGAACGGAGCCAGGGTACTCCCAGTAGGATTTCGTCTATTCCCTCGGGAAGGACGAGAAGGGAAATAATTTCCTGATGGGAAGGGGGTACACACAAAGTAAGAGGGACAGTCTGATGTGCAATTGGCGAGGGCAATGTCAACCCATTCACTACCCGGACAGTCACTGATTTGTCGAGCGCTATCAAATGTATTGCGTGGCGACGAACAAAGGTGGATGACATGAAATTCCCCTCTGCTCCTGAGTCCACACAAAGCTCGACTGTAAGTGTGGAAGAGTCCACAGTGACTGTCCCTTTAAATGTCACCTTGGAGGAAAATGCCGCTGTCTCTAGTGAACCTCCTCCCAGGGCCACTAGACGCGATTGCTTCCCCGATCGCTGTGGACATTTGTTGGCATAGTGTCCTGTCTGCTGACAAAGGTTACAGACCACAGATACTCGGACGACTCGAGACTTAGGTCCTGCACGAGGAACCTCTGTGGCCTTTTGGGGTTCGGACGCCAGATCGGGGGATTCGAGAGGTGTGGCAAAGGTGGGAGCCAACTGAATCCTCTGCCTACACTGGGCCCGCTCCAACCTCCGCTCGTGAAAACGGAGGTCGATGCGAGTAGATATGGAGATAAGCTTCTCCAGTGTGGCAGGAATCTCCCTGGAAGCCAAAGCGTCTTTAACATGGTCAGCCAGTCCTCGCCAGTACACTGGAATGAGAACTTTATCCGACCAGTGTAGCTCTGAGGCCAGAGTCCGAAACTGGAAGGAAAACTGACTGACCAAAGACGAACCCTGTGCCAATGCCAGCAGTTGTAGCGCCGTATCGTGGGTGACCTGAGGTCCTAAAAAGACCTTTTTAAGAGCCTCCAGGAAACGAGGAGCACTCCGCACCACACGATCGTCGCGCTCCCACAGCGGCGTTGCCCACTCCAACGCTCTGCCCGAGAGTAGAGACAGTACAAAACCCACTTGTGCCCGATCCGTGGGGAAACGTGCAGCCAGAAGCTCGAGCTGTATGGAGCACTGACTCACGAATCCCCGACATTGCTTGCTGTCACCGGCAAACTTGTCAGGAAGCGGGAGGTGGGATAATGTAGGGGCAGAGGACAAACTGGCTGCAGCCACGCTAGCAGCCTGAACAGCGACTGCGGTAACATCCACAGCTGAGGTTGTGCGCTCAAGAGCCGCCAACCTACCCTCCAGCTGTTGGATGTACTACGGTAGACGCTGGTCATCCGCCATTTTACTAGCCAGACCCTGGCACTAATATTCTGTTAGGGTCTGCGGAACGCACCAAATATATGATGTAAAGAGGTGCGTTCGCAGCCCGGGGTCCACCGTGCAGGCGGAGCCTGCTGCTAGTAAAATGGCGCAAGAAGCGAACTCTGTTATCCCGCAGAGTCGCCAAAATAAATGCCTTAACGCACTGTGGCAATATGTGCAAACTCTGTTATTCCACAGAGCCGCTAGAAGGAGTGCCGCAGCGCTATATGGCGATGTGTGCGAACTCACTTAACACCACTAAGTCGCAAAATAAACACGCTAGGGCGCTGTCTAGCGTTGAAAGCGAACCCTGTTACGTCACAGAGCCGCTGAGAAAAACTTCTGTGTCCTGTCAGGCACCCAGGTACACAGTTGACTTCTAAGCGAACATAGAACGTGATCATGCGCTAATGTCCTCGCGGGAGACACCCGCAATCTATGGCGTCTGAACGCCAGGCCCTGCATAGGGCAATCAAACTCCTCACCGGTTATGCCGGTAATCTAGGGCATCTAGGACACCGACCCTGACCAGCTAGCATACCAAACTCCTCACCGATTAAGTCAGTATTCTAGGGGCTTATTTCAGCCGGGCCCTAACCACACACACACATGACCACACTGGCGCAAAGCATATGACGATTGATATTAGCGCATGGCGGCCTAGCCATGCTACCTTTTTATAGTAACAACTACAGGACCTGCCAGAAACAAGGACCAATGAAACTTGTTCCAGAACACCAGTAGTCACAGGACCTTCCTGGCGGACCAATAGGAGCTGCTGCAGTAACAGAGCATGTGACCCCTGATCTCCAATGAGAGATCTCACTCTGGGCATGCTCAGAAGGGGAAAACAAGGACTTTGTCCTAAAGACGTCTGCTCGCCGCTAACCAGTACTGGCCACAATAGCAAAGCCTGGAGGAACAGCAGTAATCCTCTGCACACTGTTAGACTGCGCAAGACGCTGGGACCGACATCTAAGCTTAGCAGGCTCCACTGCGGACGGAAACGAATGGGGACCGCAGCGGGACTGGTTCGAGACTCCCCTTGTGCAGCAGCGGGAACTCGAACCCTAACATTAGGCCCCTTAAAATCACTTCAAATGTGAGGTGGTCGCTAAAAAAATGGTTTTGCAAATTTTGTTGTAAAAATGAGAAATTGCTGCTCAACTTTTAACCCTTCTAACTTCCTAAGAAAATAATGATTATGTTTCAAAAATTGTGATGATGCAAAGTAGACATGTGGGAAATGTTATTTATTAACTATTTTGTGCAATATGAATCTCTGATTTAGGCCGAGGTCACACTTGCGAATGCAATGCAAGAAACTCACGCAAGTCTCTCGCTTCAATACCCAGCACTGCTGCCGGTACTCAGGACTGGAATGTGCAGCGGCATGTATTTATATGCAGCTGAATGCTCTGGTCCGAGTGCCGGTGGCAGTGGCAGGTATTGATGCGAGTTTCTCGCATAGCACTCGCAAGTGTGACCCCCCGGCTTTCAGGGCGTAAAAGTTAAAAGTTTGAAAATTGCAAAATTTTCACTTTTTTTTGCCAAATATGTTTTTTTCACAAATAAAAGTGAGTCATATCAAAGAAATGTTGCCACTATATTGAAGTACAATATGTCACAAGAAAACATTCTCATAATCAGTGAGATTCATTGAAGCATTCTAGACTTATGACCTCATAAAGTGACAGTGGTCAGAATTGTAAAATTTGGCCTGGTCCGGAAGATGAAAACAGACTTCGGGTTGAAGGGGTTAAAGAAAACCACTGTGCTACAATGCATACAATGCAGTATATTCACAGGGAAGAGAAGGGTGGTGCTCATCACACTCTCTACCACTGCACAGTTCAGGGGAAAAAAATGTAATATAGGAATGACAGCAGATTTTTCTGTATCGCTATTGGTAATGTCCTTGAAGAAATCCTTAGGTCTCTGCAATCTGTGCAAACAGCTTTGGACCCTGATGACGATTACTTAATGCAACTCTACTAAATACTGTTTACAGGAGTATCAAATGTTTATGAAGTTATATTCACAAACATGTATAAGAAACTGCCCGCTCCTACCTCCCTTATCTCTGCTGAGGACTTCGCCATGCACTTCAAAAACAAGATAGACCAAACACGGCAAGTCTTTATTATTCAACCACCACAACCCCTTTGTATATCTGACCAATGCCCAAACCCCATAACCTCCTTACTAGAGTTGAGCGATACTTTCCGATATCCTAAAGTATCGGAATCGGAATGGTATCGCCGATATCACTAAAATATCGGCTATACCCGATACCGATACCGGAAGTCCCATGTAAGTCTATGGGAACAAAATATCGAAATTAAAAAAAACCCATTCTTGCCTTGTTGGTTAATTGTACATGAAGGAAAACAAGAAAGAGTAATGTAGAATGTATTGGGGAAGGTTGAGGAGACATTAAAGGCATAGATGTTTAACCCAATCAAATGGAATAGCATAAATATTTTTTTTTTTAAAGATGTTCGGATTGACGAAGAAATTGACAATGTTAACGTTTTTTATATTTTGGCAAATATGTATATTACACAACTTCCATGCTCTTCATCTTCACCTTTTTAACTTTTCACACACTTTCTCCTTCATAATCTTCTGCAGCATCATCTTTTTCATCAAATTATTCTTCATCTTCACCTTCTTTATCTTCTTCTTAAACTTCTTGCTATTCATCTTTGTTAACATTACTCATATTCTTCTTATTAAACTATTATTCTTATTCATATTCTGCTTCATCTTCTTCATCATATTCTTATTTGTGACAGAGAATCCTGTACTTGTAATCTGTCAAAGTATGAATTTTTCATCCTTCCGTTCTTGCTGTCACAAAAGATTTAAATTACAACAGTATTTGTCCGTGTTCAGTTTAGCCTGCAGCAGCAGGCATTTTCCAGGGGCACCACGAGGAGGAACGGACTCACCCCCATACACTGCTTAGTCTTCTTCTGCTTAGAATTTAGAGCATATATTTTGCTCTTCATTTTGGTCTTATACTTCATGTTCTTCTGCTTTTAGATCTTCTGCTTATTGTTCTTGTGTCTCTTGTTCCGTATCTTGTATTTGTAGCACAATCTTGTACCAGCTGATGTTACTGGGACACGGTTACTAAGCAGGAGGTACCTGTGCTCCAAAGCACTACCAAGGACCAGCAGACGTTGCTGGAACTCGGATACCGAGATGGAGGCACCTAGGCCAAAGGCACTGCGGAGAACCAGTTGACGGTACTGGAACCCGGACGGGTAGCAGAAGGTACAAGAGCCAATGCAAGTAACGAGGACCAGCTGACTGTGCTGGAACCCGGAGGGGCAGCAGAAGGAAAAGAGCCAATGGCACAACCGAGGACCAGCTGACGTTACTGGGACACGGTTACTAAGCAGGAGGTACCTGTGCTCCAAAGCACTACCAAGGACCAGCAGACGTTGCTGGAACTCGGATACCGACATGGAGGCACCTAGGCCAAAGGCACTGCGGAGAACCAGCTGACGGTACTGGAACCCGGAGGGGCAGCAGAAGGAAAAGAGCCAATGGCACAACCGAGGACCAGCTGACGTTACTGAACCCCAGTAACACAGGAGCAAGTGTTGACTGTGCTAACAGCACTTCCGAGCAACAACTGGCGGTGTTGGAGCCCAGGGTCAAGGAGGATGTTTAAATACTAGATCAAGTAATTTCCTTGTTACCTGTCAATTTTAAATGTCTATACTTCAAACAAGAGAAAGATAACCTTTACTACCATAAGATGATGATTTCATTTAAACTAATATCTAGATAAATAAAGAATTGACAAACATAAACACATACATTAACATGTTGAACAGCAATGCAAACCACAAAATAAATTAGTTAAGGAATCTGCTATACGGTTGTACATAAAAGCATACAAGTACATATCTGAATCCATTAATGATGGATAAGTAACAGTATGTACACCATTTTTATTGTATAGACAATGAATGTCTGACTTCAAAACATCATCAGCATTACAAGTTATCTGTGACATTACTAAAATGTTACATTTGCTGAATAATGTCACTAAACAGTTTATACAAAATTATACAATTTCCATCATGTAATACTCATAATATGTGGCAATAATCATGTTTATTAACAAACATAACCTTTAAAAAGTGCATAGTGCATAGTGAAAATTGCTATTTATGCCTGACTGTCGACTTGCAAGCATGACAACGGATAGATAAGGTATATATAGATGACACTGCATAGCCACAGATGGTGAATGGCGATGTAATACTGTACCTCAATAAAGTGTGCGTCACTACTACATAATTTTTTTTATATAGCTTTATAAACAGGGTACGTGGATGTATGCTTGCGCCTTTGTTTTGACGCACAGACTGCCTTCCTGCTGAGACGCGTTGGGTAGTGAACAGTTGTGTGCAGTGTTCACTGTAGTCTGAGGTTTTCCTTTTTGGAGTGCAGATCACGCTCCAGTTAGTTCTTCAACCACTGCTGGTTGTAGTCTGCTGAGCGTGTGTCACTGGCACATCCTTGAAATTTTTCTCTAATTGTTGCTGCTCCATTCTATTACAAATAAATAAAATCTATTAGTGTGACGCGCTTCCATCCGTATACAATACATTGGTTGCAAACACTATAGAAGTACACAAAGGGGCCTTTCACACCTACTGAACAGTTGTGTGCAGTGTTCACTGCAGTCTCTGCGGAATAACCACACTTAGGCCTTATAACTTTTCAGACTTTCTTTATCAATCTACCAAGATGAAGAAGGCAGGGAGTAAGGCACGTGGTCGTGGAGTTTCTTCAGGGAGAGGTCGTGGGGATTCTGTGGCTGCTGCGGCCCCCAGTGACACAGCATCCACCAGTTTTCCCCGGGCCGTGAGCGTTCCTTTATGCGCACTTTTGTAGGAGCTCGGAGTACCCCCCTGCTGCGGGAAGAACAAATTGAAGCCGTTGTTGTTTGGATCTCAGCCAATGCATCGACTTCAATTGCTTCCACCTCCTCTCAGGACCACAGCACTGTTGGGCAACCATCTGTCTCTTCACCGCCTGGCAAATTGCCCAGGCAGTCAGAGAGTTCTGTACAGGAGCCAGCTGAGTGTCTGCTTCTGTTCTCAGAATCTATTGGCTTGCAAACAGGGGCCCAGCCAAGCAGCATTCTGTAATGTGAAGAAGAGGGAGTATGCAGTGATGCGCAACAGCTGTGTCTCTCTGAATCTGAAGAGGCGGGTGAGACAGTGCCGATGGTCAGCACACCGCAGAACGCATCTGATGATGATGATGAGACCCAGGTGCCAGTTTCTGTTGAGCATGGTGCTGGCCAGACCACCCAACAGCAGGTGTTGGAAGAGGGTAGTGGAGATGATGAGGTCCAATACCCAACATGGCATGAAGAACAGGAAGGTGGTGGGAGCAGCTCAGAGGAATAATAATAATATTTATTTATATAGCGCCATCATATTCCGCAGCGCTTTACAGTTTAGCAGTTTCAGAACACAAGTCATAAGTAACAACGTTAACAATACAATAATTTAAGCTAAATAAGTCGCCCCTGCTCGTGACAGCTTACAATGTACAATGAGATGGGGGAGATACAAAGTATAGGTGTTTATATACAATGGTGCATTTACAATGATGTTCCAGCCATCTTAAGGGACTGAGGGATGGAGATAGTGAATGGGCTAGAGACACACACACACTTACACAGAATACATAGAATGACTTTGATTAGTGAATGTGATAGGCCGCTCTGAACAAATGTGTTTTGAGGGAGCGCCTGAAACCATGCAAATTGTGGATAGTCCTAATTTCTTGGGGTACAGCATTCCAGAGGATTGGCGTAGAGCAGGAGAAGTCTTGGAGTCGGGAGTGGGAGGTACGTATTAGTGCAGAGGTTAGTCGAAAGTCGTTTGCAGAGCGCAGCAGTCGGTTAGGCCGATAGATAGAAATGAGGGAGGAGATGTAGGAGGGGTGCTGCACTGTGGAGAGCTTTGTGGGTGAGAACCAGTACTTTGGTTGAAAGCTGGGAGAGGCCTAGAGAAATGGTTAGTGATAGAAGGAAGATAGAGGAAGACATTGCCCCAACGGTACAAACAGGAGGGAGAGTTAGGCTGCAGACTCGGTTGCCTGTAGCCTCCAGTTTGGCACCTGTTCGGAGCAGTTGTCTTCCAAAAGTCAAAACGTGCGCTCCCAGGACTTGCACTGCGTGGTCCTTTTTTCACACACTTGCACATGATATTTGCTATGTGAAATGCAAGCTGTGTAATCAAAAATTAAAAATAGCTAAAAGTGTCAGTCACCTCAATACCACAAATATGTGGAAACATGTGCGGACAAAGCACGTAGTTGAGTTACAAAGACACACTGGAGATGTAGGCCAACCTACAGCAGCACCTACATCTTCAGGTTGTGTTGAAGCCTCTTCATCGAGCTCACACACAGCTGGTTATGCTTCCTCACAGGATCGCCATGGAAGAACCTCGGCCACTGTTGTCCAGAGACAAACTGTTATTCCACACACAGCAGCAAGTTCCCTGTCATCCTCACACTCCCAGGCCACAAAACAGCCAGCGGTAGCACAGGCATGGGATAAAAGACGGCCATACTCCGCAAACCATGCACGAGCACAGGCTCTGAATGCTGGCATTGCAAAACTCCTGTCCCTTGAAATGCTGTGATTCAGGCTGGTGGAGACAGACAGTTTCCGTAACTGAATATCATTGTCAATCCCACAATACAATGTGCCAAGCCGATTTCATTTCAGCAGGCAAGCCGTCCCTGGTCTGCAAAAGCATGTTGAGGGAAAAATTAAACATGCGCTACTAAAAGCCCTCAGTAGCAAGGTCCACCTGACCACCGATGCGTGGACCAGTACCCATTGTTATGATCTGCTACAACCAGTAAGGAAAGAAGGGAATTCTGTCCCTACAATACAACTAAGCTGAATCCCTACGATGTAACGGGGAACCTGATCCTGCGACCAGACCCGCTAAAGTCCTCATCTAGTGTGAACGAAGACCTATAGTTGCGAGGGAGTAATCCCTACAAGATCTAGGGACTGGGAGAAAAGGTGGACACCTCCTAACATAAATTGTAGCATGGATAATTAAACAGAAAAATAAATACTTTGTGATCCTAACATCAAGCAAAACTCACAGATTAAGGCACCTAAGCACCCGGCTAGCTTAACAGTAGATAATACAATGAAGTCAAGCAAAGCCAGAAGGGCGGAGCCAGACTAAATAGGGAAAAAAGGTCATGTGACCAGCAAACTGAAACAAAACCTAACAAGAGGGTTCTAACACCCATGGCCAGGGACAATACCTTTCCCTCACTGCCCATTGGGTCAATGTTGTGCAGCCGGGTACTGATCTTGCGAGTGGCGCTGTACGTGTTCTGCCAACTCCAAGGATTGCAGGAATCAAGTCTGTACACATTGATTCCTCCTCCTATTCCAGTTCCTCAGAATCATCGCTGCAGGAGCCGTCACGGTCTACCTCCACATGGACCCGTGAACGTTTACCTGTTGCGACCGATATGAGCACAGCCGTGTCCAAATGTCAACAGGCCATCCTGAAATTAATTTCCATGGGGAATCTTAGCCACACAGCGCAGGAGCTCTGTAATGCCATAAAGCAGGAGAGCGACGTGTGGTTTTTGGAAGAGAATCTACAGGCAGGCTTGGTAGTGTGTGACAATGGCCGAAATCTGGTGTCAGCTCTGGGCCTTGGCAACCTCAGTCACATACCATGTCTGTCATATGTGCTCAACTTGGTCGTGCAGAGTTTTTTGAGGGACTATCCGGATCTTGATGCACTGCTGCACAAGGTCCGCCTAGAGTGCGCTCACTTGCGACGTTCCAGCATGGCCAGATTGCTGATTGCAGCTCTGCAACGCAGATTTCACCTTCATGAACATCGCATTATATGTGACGTACCCACCAGGTGGAATTCCTCGTTACATATGTTGGAGCGGTTGTGTGAGCAGCAGCCAACAGTAATGGAGTATCAGCTGCATCAGGCGCAGTCAACTCGCAATTTGCGGCGTTCACACTTCACCACTACTGAGTGGGCCTCTATAATAAGAATAATAATATTATTTATTTATATAGCGCCATAATATTCCGCAGTGCTTTACAGTTTAACAGTTTCAAAACACGAGTCATAAGTAACAACGTTAAAAATACAATAATTAAAGCAAAATCAGCCGCCCCTGCTGGTGAAAGCTTACAATCTACAATGAGGTGTGGGAGATACAAAGTACAGGTGTTTATATACAATGGTGTTTTTACAATGATGGTCCAGCCATTTTAAGGAAGTGAGGGATGCATGGAGATAGTGAATGGGCTACACACACAGAATTACACATAGAATGACTTTGATTAGTGAATGTGATAGGCCACTGTGAACAAATGTGTTTTGAGGGAGCGTCTGAAACCATCCAAATTGCGGATAGTCCTAATTTCTTGGGGTAGAGCATTCCAGAGGATTGGCGCAGCGCGGGTGAAGTCTTGGAGTTGGGAGTGGGAGGTACGGATTAGTGCAGAGGTTAGTCGAAGGTCGTTTGCAGAGTGCAGCAGTCGGTTAGGCCTATAAATATAAATAAGGGAGGAGATGTAGGGGGGTGCTGCGCTGTGGAGAGCTATGTTGGTGAGAACCAGTAATTAGAATTGGATCCTATAATGAATGGGCAGCCACTGCCAGTGTAATGAGTGGCGAATAACTCTATGAAGGATATCTGCCACGTTTTGCGTGCGTTTGATGAGTCAACGCGGATGGCGAGTGCAGATGATGCACTAGTCAGCCTGACTGTCCCCCTTATCTGCCTGCTTCAAAAAACACTGCAAGCACTAAGGCATGAGGTTTTGGAAGAGGTGGAGGATGAGGAGTCACAAATTCCATCACCTTCTGGACAGTCAGCGCAACGTGGTTCCTCACAAAGGGCTGGAGGACTTTCAAAGTACCATGCTGTATCAACAATTGAACCTCCAGAGTCGCTGTCTATATTTTCATAACCATTACAAACTTTTAATGTATTTATAAAGCACATAATGTACATTTTTTGTCTATCCTTTTGTAATGCTATTGTGTTTCCATAAACTGATGTTACAGAATTATGATACAAAGTTTTTAAATTTTGAGTTTTAAATTTTGTAAATTTATATGTATTTGAAGGACTTTGTGAGGAGGATGAGGAGGAGTCAATGGAGGAGGAAGACATCGCTCCAGAGGGAGGTAGACAATGCTCTAGTCAGTATGTAGACCAAGGGTGGGGTGATGCACAGCAGGCGGAGATGACGCCTCTTGCAGGGGACAACGTTTCTTGGCCAGTTGGGAGTCTGCAGCACATGGTTGATTTCATGCTGCAGTGGCTGAGAAACGACCGCCGCATCGAACACATTCACACCACGTCTGATTATTGGGTGTACACCCTCCTAGACCCTCGCTACCGGGACAACTTACAAAGCCTCATCACACCGTTGAACCGGGAGCGTAAAATGCGGAAGTACCAAGACACACTGGTGCAATCCATAATGTTCTCCATTCCAGCCGAGAGCACTGCTGCTGCTACTGATTTACAAAGCAGCTCTGTGCGTCGAGGCAGTGGAGACAGCTCTGCAACAAGAGGGAGCACAAGCAGCGCCTCTGCACAGGGCAAGAACAGTATGTTCCAAATGTGTCGAAGTTTTGTGGCAGCGCCACCAATGTCTACACCATCCGAGACGGCTCCAGTCAGCAGGAGGCAACATTTCCGTAAGATGGTGACAGACTACATGTCTTGCCCTCTCAGTGTACTCCCAGATGGCTCTTCCCCATTCAAGTTTTGTGTCTCTAAGCTGGATACATGGCCAGAGCTTAGCCAGTATGCATTGGAGGTGCTGGCTTGATCTGCTGGCAGTGTATTATCGGAGCGCGTCTTTACTGCTGCAGGTGGTGTACTAACAGACCGTTGCATGCGACTATCCTACGATAATGTAGAACGGCTTACTTTTCTGAAAATGAACTAGGCATGGATCTCGCCTGAATTTGCCTGTCCGGTTTCAGATTAACTAACTGGTTGACAACGTTTTCCATGTCTCCTGTTATGTTCATCTTTCTACCACCTGAGCTATACTCCCTGGGCTACAACACTGCCAGTTGCTGCTCAGAAGTGTCGTGTCCACAGACCAATACACAAGCTATAGTGATAGTGGGGTTCAGTAACGCCTGCTGTTCCCCTGCTGTGTGTCCGGCAAAAATTACTGCTACCTAGCTACACATGTTGAAAAAAACATGACATGTTAAAGTGGCTAGTGCTACACATAGATATCAGGCTACACCCTTATTTCTAAGCTGTAAACAAGTGAAACGTCAAATTTAAAACCATTCAATGATTAGTGTTGGTAACAAATCTGTAACTAAATAATTGTGACATATTATGGCAGATATCCACATGTCTAACACAAATGCTAACACAAAAGCATACTTATGCTATAGGGTACTGATGGTGAACCTTCTCACTCCATAACTTTGACCAATCCAACTCACATCATGCCTCAAATGCTGCAATGTTGGAAGTGCATAATGTGGGTTGAACTTTGACAACAGCTGCAGTGCGAAGGTTATCCTTCTGTGTTCTTGGCTTTTAAATAAAAGCATACAAGTAAATATAATAATACATTGTTGATTAAGGGACATGATGTACACCTGTAATATTGTGCAAACAATGGATGTAGGACTATTCCTCTTCAACATTACTTATATTTGTGTCATTTGAAAAAATACATATTTTAGTTAAAAATTAAAAACCCATGTTCAGTAGCTGTGAAAGGCCCGTTTGTGTACTTCTATATTGTTTGCAACCAATGTATTGTATACGGATGGAAGCGCGTCACACTAATAGATTAGATTTATTTTAAATGGAATGTAGCAGAACCAATTGGAGATAAATGAAAAGGATGAGCCACTGAGACACGCTCAGCAGAGTACAAGCAGCAGTGCTTGAACATGTAACTGGAGCGTGATCTGCACTAAAAAAAGTAAAAACACAGACTGAAGTGAACACTGAAACACAACTGTCCACAATCTGTGAAAAGCTCCTTTCTGTACTTCTATATTGTTTGCAACCAATGTATTGTATACGGATGGAAGCGCGTCACACTAATAGATTAGATTTATTTTAAATGGAATGTAGCAGAACCAATTGGAGATAAATGAAAAGGATGAGCCACTGAGACACGCTCAGCAGAGTACAAGCAGCAGTGCTTGAACATGTAACTGGAGCGTGATCTGCACTAAAAAAAGTAAAAAACACAGACTGAAGTGAACACTGAAACACAACTGTCCACAATCTGTGAAAAGCTCCTTTCTGTACTTCTATATTGTTTGCAACCAATGTATTGTATACGGATGGAAGCGCGTCACACTAATAGATTAGATTTATTTTAAATGGAATGTAGCAGAACCAATTGGAGATAAATGAAAAGGATGAGCCACTGAGACACGCTCAGCAGAGTACAAGCAGCAGTGCTTGAACATGTAACTGGAGCGTGATCTGCACTAAAAAAAGTAAAAAACACAGACTGAAGTGAACACTGAAACACAACTGTCCACAATCTGTGAAAAGCTCCTTTCTGTACTTCTATATTGTTTGCAACCAATGTATTGTATACGGATGGAAGCGCGTCACACTAATAGATTAGATTTATTTTAAATGGAATGTAGCAGAACCAATTGGAGATAAATGAAAAGGATGAGCCACTGAGACACGCTCAGCAGAGTACAAGCAGCAGTGCTTGAACATGTAACTGGAGCGTGATCTGCACTAAAAAAAGTAAAAAACACAGACTGAAGTGAACACTGAAACACAACTGTCCACAATCTGTGAAAAGCTCCTTTCTGTACTTCTATATTGTTTGCAACCAATGTATTGTATACGGATGGAAGCGCGTCACACTAATAGATTAGATTTATTTTAAATGGAATGTAGCAGAACCAATTGGAGATAAATGAAAAGGATGAGCCACTGAGACACGCTCAGCAGAGTACAAGCAGCAGTGCTTGAACATGTAACTGGAGCGTGATCTGCACTAAAAAAAGTAAAAAACACAGACTGAAGTGAACACTGAAACACAACTGTCCACAATCTGTGAAAAGCTCCTTTCTGTACTTCTATAGTGTTTGCAACCAATGTATTGTATACGGATGGAAGCACGTCACACTAATAGATTTGATTTTTTTCTAATATAATGGAGCTGCACCAATTCCACTAAATAAAATAAAAAAAAAAAAAAAAAAGTGACACGTGCAGATGCCTACAAACAGCGGTGGATGCAGAGCAAACTGCAGCGTCACCTGCACTGTCACACACACACCTTGCACAGAGCTGTTAAAACAACACTGGCAAAATGAAGCTTTACACAGCGGTTGGTAAACTAGCCTGCCTCAAGCACAGTAGTACACAAAATCGCAATATCTAACTGTCCCTCAGAGTCAGCACAGCAGCGTTCTGTCCCTAACTGAGTTCACAGCACAGTGACGCTAAAATGGCTGCGGCGCCTTTTATAGTGCATTCTGACATCATTTCAGCAGCCAATCACAGCCATGCCATTAGTTAAGATGACCGCATCATTACAGGATGTGCCCACACTTCGTAGGATTCCTCATTGGCTGACTAAAATCACATTGCCTCTCAAAGAATTATGGGAACTTCCGATTCCGGTATACGATATGGAAAAAGTATCGGAATTAAGTATCGGAATTCCGATAACGCGAATATCGGCCGATACCCGATACTTGCGGTATCGGAATGCTCAACACTACTCCTTACCCAACATCACGGAAGGGGAGCTTGCTCATCTTCTCTCCAAATCACACCTCACCACTTGTGCACTCGACCCCATCCCATCCCACCTCCTCCCCAACCTCGCCACCACTCTTATCCCATCACTAACCCACCTCTTCAATCTATCACTAACTTCTGGTACCTTCCCTTCTGCTTTCAAACATGCCACAATCACGCCTATCCTCAAAAAGCCAACCCTCGACCCAACCGCTATGTCCAGCTATCGCCCAATATCGCTGCTCCCACTCGCTTCCAAACTCCTGGAACAGCACATCCACGCTGAACTTTCCTCCCATCTCTCATCTAACTTGCTCTTTGACAATCTACAATCTGGTTTCCGCCCCCATCATTCCACTGAAACAGCCTTGACCAAAATTACTGACGACCTACTTACAGCCAAAGCTAACGGACAATACTTTATACTCCTCCTTCTTGACCTGTCCTCTGCTTTCGACACAGTTGACCATTGCCTTCTACTACAGATTCTCTCCTCCTTTGGCATCAAGGACCTCGCCCTATCCTGGATCTCCTCATACCTTTCCAACCGCACATTCAGCGTCTCCCACTCCCACACTACCTCCTCGTCCCACCCTCTCTCTGTTGGAGTCCCCCAAGTCTCTGTTCTAGGACCCCTACTCTTCTCAATCTATACACTTGGCCTGGGGCAACTCATAAAGTCCCACGGATTCCAGTACCACCTTTATGCTGATGACACTCAGATCTACCTCTCTGGCCCAGACATCACCTCTCTGCTGTCCAGAATCCCTGAGTGTCTATCAGCCATATCCTCCTTCTTCTCCTCCTGCTTCCTCAAACTCAATGTGGACAAATCTGAACTCATCATCTTTCCCCCATCTCACAGATCTTCCTTACCTGACCTATCTATAACAATTGACAACACTACGCTTTCCCCCGTACCGGAGGTCCGCTGCCTCGGAGTAAACCTTGACTCTGCCCTGTCCTTCAAACCACACATCAAAGCTCTTTCTACCTCCTGTCGCCTCCAGCTCAAAAATATTTCCAGAATCCGTCCCTTCCTCAACATTCACTCTACTAAAATGCTTGTGCATGCCCTCATCATCTCCCGCCTCGACTACTGCAACATCCTTTTCTCTGGCCTTCTTGCTAACACACTCGCACCTCTCCAGTCCATCCTTAACTCTGCTGCCCGACTAATTCATCTCTCTCCTCGCTATTCCTCCGCATCTCCCCTCTGCATATCTCTTCACTGGCTCCCATTCCCTCAGCAAATCCAATTCAAATTACTAATACTGACCTACAAGGCCATCTATAACCTGTCTCCCCCATATGTCTCTGAACTAATCTCCCGATACCTTCCCTCACGTAATCTCCGGTCCTCCCAAGACCTCCTTCTCTCCTCCACACTTATTCGCTCCTCACCCAACCGCCTCCAAGACTTCTCCCAAATATCCCCCATCCTCTGGAATTCTTTGCCCCAACACGTCCGACTATCAACCACTCTCGGATCCTTCAGACGTAACCTGAAAACCCATCTCTTCAGGAAAGCTTACAGCCTGCAATGACCCCGCTGCCTCCTCTCCACAACCGGAGATATCGCCTCAACCAACATCGGAACTGCTGCAATCCCCCAACCTGCTGTCTACGTCCCCATCATCCTGTAGAATGTAAGCCTGAAAGGGCAGGGTCCTCTCCCCTCTGTACCAGTCTGTGATTGTTAGTTTGTTTACTGTAAGTGATATCTGTAATTTGTATGTAACCCCTTCTCATGTACAGCACCATGGAATCAATGGTGCTATATAAATAAATAATAATAATAATAATAATAATAAAGAAATACTTCAATAAAAACATAAGAATCCACATTGTGTTAATGCTGATTGATAAGCCTGACCCAGAGTTTCATCTACTTGTGCACACTGTGTGATCAAACAACATTGCATGAGTTGCTTCATTATTTCTCTTTGGCTCTGATCTAGGCCACACTCTCACATGCAGAGAAAGAGTATTGAGTATTTTTATCCTAATCTGGCATGTGAATTTTTTGTTATATTTTGTTAACAATATTTCTGATCTGATATACCATTTTTTATTTTTTTTATTTAATTCTCCACAAATTAATGTTAATGTGAAGTGAAAACATTGGATTCAGCAAAAAAAAAGAAAAGAAAACTGGTTAAAGATAGTCAAAAACATGGATTGACAGTTATGAAAAAATAATTGGAGGGATTTTTTTTATATCTCTTAAAGTTAAAGGTGTATTTTAATGGTGAAATGATAAAAATCCTATGTGTAAGATATCATTAAAAAGTGATGGTTAGAAGTAAATGAGTCAATAATAGAACAAACCATATAGTGTCTAAGAATGAGGAAAGAAATATATAAATGGAAAAATGGTGTTTTTCATTATATCTTAGTGGCTTTATTGTGGGACATAATCTTGTAGCACTTATTATTGTGGTATTACAGATTTAGTGCCTTTCTCCTCTTTTGTGAAGAGTTGTCTGCTTTTTCTTACATCCCTCCTCAAAGATGCTACAGATGCTCCTGTTCCAGATCATCAGCCTCCTCCAAATGAAAAACACTCTACTTGTTCTTTCTCATATGCATTGTTTGTTAAATGGAGAAATCTGATTGGTCTGTTTGGCCACAAGAGTCGTAGAAAGGGTCATGTCTAAAAATTGTACTGTGTATTAGTACATGGTGTGCACATGTTTATACAAAAGCTGTTGGCCTTAACACATTTATGACTAAATTTTCTTGACGGTAAACAGGAATTTTTCTGGGTTTAACTTTTGTTTAAGTATTCAAGATCTACAGAGGTACTTTATGTCTTAAGTACTTCTACAACCTCTCAACATGATTTGCAGAGTGTCACTGAGCTGTCTGTGAAGCTTATTAAATTCTGCTCTAAAGCACTTAAGTAGAAATATGATAGAAGAAATGTCTTAAGTGATTGGTACCTCGTGCTTTAGATTTTACATATATTTTTCAAAAATAAACAAAACTTACTTTTTCAGCAGCAAAATACTGGTAGATGTAAAAGCCAAAAGTAGCTATATGGAGGTTCACACCCAGAAAGCAATATGCGTCAACAATAAGCAATATTGCTGTAGGATGTATGGTTGCTAAATATGACTATTAAAACAGGTGTTCTGAAATAAGGTTTGTACTTTCTTTCAAAGTGAACAAATAAATAAGCCTTTACAAAAAATGAGACAAAATGGTAGGTAGCCAGCCGCAGCATACAGTATGGTAATCGAGTGTAAGTTGTGAGACTAATAAATTGTACAATTAAAACATGTATACCAAAACTAAAATGGAATCTTTTTTAAAAGATTAAAATAACACAGCTATATGCCTTACAAAACAGGAAATTACAAAAAATAGGTAGGAAGATTAAATTCTCAGAAGCAAGCATATGTAATAGACTTGTATACTCATGTGATGTGTGAACAGTTACAATGCACACACTTTATGAGGTAGAGAGTTGTGATTAAATGTTTCAGAATGTACAAAGAAACACCGTGAGCACTACTATAGGCAAAGGCAAAGGACTGATCCGGCCACCGGACTCCGTTTTCTTCCTCTGCGCATGCCTGGAACTACAAAATCAAGGTCAATCTCTCTCTCTCTCTCTCCTCGTTCCAGACATGCGCACACTGCATTTCTCAGGTTCAAAAGTTCAGAATGGATCCGGCTAAAGAACGGATCCGTTGCATCAGTTTTTTCGCAATCTGCGCTGGATCCGTCTTTTTACACATTGGACGGATTGTGCCTGACGGCGAAAAACCGATGTGTGAAAGTAGCCTTAGGGAACAACTGCATTGGCTTCCTCATAATGCATTAGAGCTATCACATGACATTCCATGGTATAGTAGAGGCAAATCAGGAGGGACTATCATAGCCCGTGTAAAAGTAAGATGCGGGAATGTAGCAGCCACATAGGGTGATCTCAGCAATATAATGATAGTCAGAAGTTTTGATACTGACAAATTTCGTTTTTCACAAAGTTTGCTGTTTCAGTATTTTTAGATTTTTTAATTTGATGCTTCTAAGGTTACTGAAGTACAATTATAAGCACCTCATAAATTTTTAAACCTTAATTGACAAATACATCCTGTTTATGCAATGACTCTAAAGTTACAGTGACTGTTTACACTTCTTTTCTAAACCATCTGCAATCTGCCCTGGCCGCTGGATATCAGCTTCTGGGCCAAACTCTGATGGAAGGAAGTCTATTGCTACCTAATCGGTGCTTGCAGTTTTTCACAATTTCTGTGATTTCTTTGTCTAACCACTTTATGAGGATTGGCTACAGGCTTTTAGTGAGGATGAGATCTTAGAAGTTTCCATGCAATGGACCCAAAATTTTAATGTTTTGTTCACTGAGTCATTTAGTTATTACTTTTGCTTTGTAAAATGCTGCTCTATCACGCTGAAAAAATCATTGTTCCACACCACATTGCTCTCATGGAGAGAAATTGCTCTTGGAGGAAGTTTAGATACTAGTTTATATACATGGTAGTGTTCTTAGGCAAAATTGTGAGCTTTTAGTGAACTCATATAACACAATGAGTACAATATTTTTCAGCATACATGTGCAAACATACATGAAGTGCAGGAACTGACATTTCTCCCACTCTTATACCATGTCCCCACATACTAAACCATTTCGCCATTACCCATCTACCATTTACAGTAACAGTCTTCTTTATATTGGCTCCTATGGAGAACTTACCTTATCACTATCTTTAGTGCCTGTGGGGCTCAGCTGGGATATTAGTAGAGCCATTGCACATCAGGGATGGGGCAGATAAACTCTTCTTAATTTGCAGTGCCCGTGCCTCTGGTGTGTTCAATTGTGTTTGCTTTTATAGAATGTGAACACAGTTTAATAAAAACAGCAGAGACCAGTGTTCTGCCTACTCTTTGAGCCAACCTTCAGTGTAACAGGTGATGCAAAGAACCATCTGAGTTTCATTTCTGGGGTGTACAGGTCAGACCATCATCTTAGTGTAGTCTTCTGCAGGAAGTAATTAAGAAAAATCAGGTTTTAATTTAATTCCATTTTAGGAAAGTGGAAGAAGCCTCCTATCTACAGTATGAGCCCTCACATAGCCTTCTTTGTACAGTATGAGCCCTCTATCTACAGTATGAGCTTCAGATAGCCTCCTACAGTTGTGCTAAAAAGTTTACATACCCCAGCAGAATTTTGGCTTTCTTGGCCTTTTTTCAGAGAATATGAATGATAACACCCAAACTTTTTCTCTCTGTGGTTGGGTGAAGCCATTTATTGTCAAACTACTGTATTTTCTCTTTGTAAATCATAATGACAACTCAAAACTTTCAAATGACCCTGATCAAAAGTTTACATACTCCATTTCTTAAAACCGTGCATTGCCCCCTCTAACATCAATGACAGCTAAAAGTCTTTTGTGGTAGTTGTGGATGAGGTTCTTTATTTTCTTAGATGGTAAAGCTGCCAAGTCTTTTTGGCAAAAAGCCTCCAGTTCCTGTAAATTCCTAGTCTGTCCAGCATGAACTGCGCACTTGAGATCTCCCCAGAGTGGCTCAATGATATTGAGGTCAAGAGAATGAGATGGCCACTCCACAACCTTCACTTTGTTCTGCTGTAGCCAATGACAGGTCGACTTGGCCTTGTGTTTTGGATCGTTATCATGTTGGAACCTCCAAGTATATCCCATGTGCAGCTTCCAGACTGATGACTGCAAATTTGCCCCCAGTATTTGCTGATAACATGCTGCATTCATCTTTCCTTCAACTTTGACCAAGTTTCCTGTGCCTTTGCAGCTCATACATCCCCAAAACATCAGCGAACCGCATCCGTGCTTTACAGTAAGAATGGTGTTCCTTTCATCATAGGCCTTGCTGACCTGTCTCCAAATGGAAAGTTTATGGTTATGGCCAAAAAATTTAATTTTGGTCTCATCACTCCAAATTACCTTGTTCCAGAAGTTTTGAGACTTGTCTCTGTGCTGTTTTTCACATTGTAGGCGAGATACTTTGTGGCATTTGCACAATAATGGCTTTCTTCTGCCAACTTGACCATGCAGCCCATTTTTCTTCAAGTGCCTTCTTATTGTGTATCTTGAAACAGCCACACCACTAGTTTTCAGAGAGTCCAGTATTTCAGCTGAAGTTATTTGTGGGCTTTTCTTTGCATCCTGGACAATTTTCCTGGGAATTGTGGACAAAACTTTTGTTGGTCTACCTGACCATGGTTTTGTTTTTACAAAGCCCCTGATTTTCAATTTGTTAATCACAGTTTGAACGCTGCTGACTGGCATTATCAATTCATTGGATATCTTTTTGTATCCCTTTCCTGTTTTATACAGTTCAACTACCTTTTCCCGTAGATCCGTTGACAATTCTTTTGCTTTCCCCATCACTCACAATCCAGAAATGTCAGTGGCTGGATGAAAGAAGCAGGAGTTTGTCTGCAATGGATCCCAGAAACTCACTCAGCTTTTATGTACACACACTGATCACAAGCAAATAGGTCACAGGTGAGGATCTTACCTTTAATAGCCATTCAAACCCATTTGTGTCAACTTCTGTGCATGTTATCAGGCCAAAATCACCAGGATATGTAAACTTTTGATCAGGGTCATTTGGATTATTTGGGTTGTCATTATGATTTAAAAAGAGAAAACACAGTAGTTTGACAATAAATGGCTTCACCCAAACACTAGCCATGAGTGGAGAAAAAGTTTTGGTGTTAACATTCATATTCTCTGAAAAAAGGCCAAGAAAGCAAAAATTCTGCTGGGGTATGAAACTTTTGAGCACAACTGTATATAGAAACAAACATGATATATACATACATAAAAAACAGCAAGAAAACAAACTCAACTTTCTCCCTTTCTCCCGGCACTGTGCTGCGATTCCCAGGGATGTATTTCTTCAAGTGGCCAACCCATACATGCTGGTGCCGGTGCTGTTTCTTCAATCCTGCACAACACAGAGAAGGTATTGCTGGCAGCGGTGCCGCAGGAAAGCTCCCTGCTTGGGAAGTAGCACCATCGATGGTGGCACACAAAACATTGTAGTGAGGGAAATCTGGCCATGGGTCTCCCTGGAGCCTCAGGTCCTGAGAGGTAGCCCATATTGCCCTCATTGCAATCCACCTATGACAGTGGCCTACTTATAGCTTAGCGCAACAGCACCCCGATTTTTGTGAAAAATCAGTATTCAAGTGGGGGAATTCCCAGTTATAAGATACTGGATAGGCAACACCTCTTACTAACCTTTTAACAATTCTATAGAAGACTAGGGGCAAACATTAATTATGTTACTTTTGTATGTGTTATTCTTCTACATGGGTATTCCATAATATAGGGTTAAGATTTTCTTCCAACATCTACATTATAATCAGCATATATTCAGTAAGCTCAATTTCATCTTCCTTGTTCGGAGGGTGGGGAGTCGTGGCACACTGACAGTAATGTGTTGTTGTTTTTCAACACATTTTGACAGTTTCTTTTGATGTTTTCTCCAGACAGAAGCTTTTATTGATTGCTTCTCATTTTCTTTGCTGATAGCCCCCATCAGACAGTCAGGCTCCAAGCTAATTAGCAGAGCTTTGTTCCTGCATGGCACTTTCCTCCAAAAACTCTCCAGGAAGGAGGGTTAGAAACCATACTTCAAATAATATTGTAAAAGTGATTATGAGAATAGAAAAGGGTGAATATTTCAGGCAGATTATTTTAGAATTTTAGCTGCATACAAAATAAGTGTATTAAGGTGTAGAAACCAGCATTTTACCTGGGTAGAATTAACTTATGTATCTATAAAGTAATAAATGAATTATGAATGTAATCACAGCCAAGTTTACTAAGTTTGATTAATTAATGTAAAAGTCAGTCAGATTTAATATGCTGGAAATGAGTTACTGTTTCTCTTCAGAATTCTTTATTGCAAAGCATACAAGACATTAGAGAATAAGCATATCTTTGTACATATTTGCTTCAAAGCTGTGTTTGTGCAATAACATTCAAATCACAGCACAATTTTATAGTTATTAAATATATATGTTCATATAGAACAATGTTAAAACTGTATTTTTCTATTAAAAAAATAATACAATTGACTCACATTAGATTCCCACAGAATAGTTTTTTTATGAATTAACTGAACATTACTAAAGTTTGCAACTTTTTTATACATTTTAATTTTAGATATGTTGCTCTTTATGCTCTTTATTCTTTCAAAATATTTATTGCATTGATTAAATTAGGATCAAGCTCATAAAGTGGTTGGCACTTAAACATGAAAATAATCTAACACTCACTTTTTTTTCCCTTCATACAGGTATATTTTAATTTCATAACTGCTGCAAACTGTTGAAATGTCTTTAGATCGGGGGCGTGGCCTGAGCTCTGGAGATGTAGGAAGCAAGAGCTCTAAGCTCCCACAGTAACATCCCAAAGCGACTAAAAAAAGCTGACATAGGGTTTAAAAAAATACCCTCGCTGGATCCTTCCCTCTTTCTGAACCATTGGTGCTTAATTCGGGACTAAAATTGGGATTCTGGTCCTAAGGAGACTGAAGAAAAAGCACTTTGAAATTGTGGACAACAGTGGTGCAGAAGAAGTGGAGGGACACTATACCCCATCACCTGCCTCCTTGTGAGGGGAAAGGAGCATCAGTGCGGGCTTTTTTTTAAGCCAGAAGTGGCCGGGAGGACCATTACCAGCTTGAAGGACCTCACCAGGACTCTCTGAGGTAAGGCACATCTATAAACTAGCTGTTAGCACCGTCAGGTGCCTGCTCTGTGAAGGAATAACAGCACAGCAGAGGCGGAGGGATACGGCTCTCTACATTACCTCCCTTTACGTTTATATAGCCAAGACAGCCGAAATCCCACTGCTGAAAAAGTGTGGTGAGGACCGCAGGGTCTAAGGTGGACGCCTGCACCTTTCCTGATGTGGTACACCAGAGATATAAGCAGCAATCAACGGCGGGGACTTTTTCTCCATAGTGCTGCTGAAGACGCAGAAGGATACATCCAGGCACTACTCACAGGCTTGGAAGGACGGCTGGTGTGGCAGAATAAAGTTGTTCAAGCAACAGAGACGGTCACAGCTAGCACTGAGGGACCCTCTGCAGGCAATAGAGCCTTTCGTCAGAAGCCTGCTCTGTCGACACATCTTGGGGTATCCACCCCAATTCAAGCCATTTATTGTGACTGACAGGTGGAGAGAGATGCTGTCTATCTTTCAAAAGAGAATTCCCTCCTCAAAGCAGAAGTCATATCCCTTAAAAACAAACTAACGGATCTGGAAGACCGTAGTAGAAGAAACAACCTAAAAATACGAGGCATTCCAGAATCGGTCTCCCAGTCCGATCTCTCAGATTACACAAAAAATTTATTTAAAAAACTGTCACCTAACTTATCAGATCTGGAACTAAACATTGATCGAATCCATTGCCTTCCACACCCAAAAGGGGTTTCACAGGAAAAACACAGAGACACTATCCTTAGAGTTCATTTTTTTGAAACTAAGGAAAGGGTCCTAAAAACCTTGAGAGAGAGGGTTCTCCTCCAGAGCCATATAAAGATATAACAATCTTCCAAGATTTCTCTAAAGAGACAATGGACACAAGAAGATCCTTCAGAGATGTGACTTCCAAACTTAGAGAGCTGAGAGTGCCATATAGGTGGGGTTTTATTACCAAAGCTCCTAGTTTGGTACAACAACAAAAAGTACCCCATTAGCACACCGCAAGAGGGTCAGAGGTTTATCAAATTTCTTATGGAAGAACTGGCGTATAGAGAAAGGGATTAGGAATGGCTTTAATAATAGGTTGGAAATGCGAATCCCTATCACTGTACACTCTTTTTTTCGGTGCATCAATAGTTAATTATCCCTCACACACATATCTGCGATGTCTTTTGGGATCTTGCCACTAATTTTTCTTCTCCCCCATACTAAGGTGAGACACCAACAGGTTTGGAGTCCTCCAGGAGAACTCCCAGTACTTAATTTTATTTGCATTTGTAAATACTTGTATTTGAAGAATATTTGATTGTTTATTTTCTACTCTATTTCGCCACTGTTTATTAAACAATGAAAATTTTGTTATACAACGTTAGGGGCCTCAATAATCCAAACAAGAGGTTTGATCTATGGAAGGAGATCAACAGATCCCGTGCCGAGTTGGTGTGCCTGCAGGAGGTTAAATTTGCTTCCGATCGTCAACCAGTCTTCCAACACAAGAATTTCCCTCACATCTTCAAATCATTGTCCACAAAGAAAAAGGCTGGGGTTATTACACTGGTAGGTGGCGCCGTTCCTTTTCAGTTTATCAAAGAGATACCAGACTCCTCGGGTAGATACCATATATTTATAAGCTCTCTCCAGAATAGGCCTCGCACGATAGTGAACATATACACCCCAAATAAGAGACATATTTAATTTTTGAAATAGTTAATTAAAAAAATAGACAAGGTCAAGACAGGTGACCTTATTTTGTTGGGTGATTTTAATATTATCCCGGAAAGCAGCTTGGATTCATCCTCTTCAGTTCATCATAAGTCACCAGTCCTAAAAAACTAACTAGTCCAAAACGAGCTCCATGATGTCTTCCGCTGCCTGAACACATCGTCCCGTGAGTATTCCCACTTCTCTGATGTACATAAGACTGCTTCCCGAATTGATTTACTACTCACTAACATATTTACCTTGGCCAAATTCAAAGACATACGTTTTTGCGGAAAACCATTTCGGACCACACCCCAGTTCTCGCTGAGTTTCTCGCAGGTCCCTCATTTGACATACCATTTCGTTGGAAAAATAATCCAGCCCTGTTCAACACACCGGAGTTTAAGCATGAGATGGAAAATACCATCTCAAACTACTTTAAAGAAAATGTATCTGATGAAGTAGACCTCTTCAATGTATGGAATGCCCATAAGGCTGTAATGAGGGGGAATCTTATGCCGGAATAGAGAAAAAATCACAAACCTACAAGCACAAATAAGTGAACTAGAGAAACAACAAATTAATTTGAAAGTTCCATCTTCAAACACCCAGGCAGAGATTCTGAGACTTAGACAGAGTTTAAGGTCTGAAATTTTTCAGGATTATGATGCGGTTATTAAAACGTCAAAATATTAATCAGACACATCCCTCAACAAACCTGCAAACTTCATGATGAGGAATCTAAAAAGGGAAAGATTCAACAGAAGGATAATTAAGATCACTTCCCCTTCGGGTGAAGCAAAAACTCATCCCAGGGACATTGTTAACTCATTTGCCGAGTTTTTCTGAAATCTTTGCAACTTGAAAGATGATCCTCATACACCTATAGTCAATCCAAAACTGGTAGACTCCTTTCTACAGAGTATCGATCTCCCAAAGATTGACGAGTTGGATCTGAATTATATCAATAGCCCTTTTTCAGAGAATGAGATAATTAGCACTATCAAGAAATTACAAATTCAAAAATCACCTGGGCCGGATGGCTTTTCTGGTGAATACTATAAGTCTTTTTCAAAACTTCTGGCTCCACATTTAGCTTCTGTTTTTGATCTGGCATCCTCTCGGGGTTCATTCCCAAATGAGATGTTGGAAGCAACAATTGTCATGATTCCAAGGGGGGACCCCCAGAGGATACAGAGTTACAGACCAATTTCGCTTATCAATAGCGACATAACAATTTACTCAAAGATTATTGCAAACCGTCTAAAGAACATTCTTCCACGTCTGTTGGTGGATGATCAAATAGGTTTCACAGAGGGCCGACAGGCGTCAGATGAACTCTCGCTAGATCTGGTTTTAATGAGAAGTTTCTATCAACAGTTTTTGCCTTATACTCGGGTCCCAGTGCCAGAATTTATGCTAACAATTTCTTATCTGATTCGTTCAGTATTACCAATGGCACGAGGCAGGGGTGCCCTCTATCTCCTTTTCTATTCGCTCTCGCCATCGAACCCCTGGCCGAAAGAATCAGAATAAATAATGAGATTAAGGGTTTTAGACTACCATCTCGAAACTTTAAAATTGGTTTATTCGCAGATGATTTATTTCTTACACTACTCGACCCCATAAATTTTATTAAAGCTCTATAATTGGAATTAGAAAAGTTCTCTAGAGCATCCTATTTCAAAATAAACCCACATAAATCCAAGTTCTACAAAAGTACCATCATTATCCCTCTTTACAGACTATTGGCAGCAACTGTTATCGCCTTCAGGTTCGCCACCACATTATACAAAATCATACTATCATATTACCATCTTGTAAAATAACTATACCTCATGCCTGTTAAACTTTATAGTTTACCCTCATTAAACCTTCTCTTTTACATTACCAGCTACCTGGTACCTTTACCTTCAGAAAATATTATTATTTTCTTGCTTCAGACCATTATCCATGATTAGTCATCAACACCTACACTACAGACCAAAAGTTTAGTCACACCTTCTCATTTAAAGATTTTTCTGTATTTTCATGACTATGAAAATTGTACATTCACACTGAAGGCATCGAAACTATGAATTCACACACACGTGGAATTATATACTTAACAAAAAAGTGTGTAACAACTGAAAATATGTCTTATATTCTAGGTTCTTCAAAGTAGCCACCTTTTGCTTTGACGACTGCTTTGCACACTCTTGCCATTCTCTTGATGAGCTTCAAGAGGTATATGTAGAAAATAACCACGGCACTCAACTAAAGTGAGAATAGGTGCACACGTCAGGTATCCAGCCTGGTAAATGTAGTTCAAAAAAACTTGGCACTCAAATTGTGACACGAAAAATCATTTAATGAAGATGCATCCAGTCATGAAACAATTAAACGTTTTCGGTCCAATAATGGGACCTTCATCAGAATAAATGTCAAAGGAACGGTGGACTAATGAAGTATAACCTTCAGTGTCTGCTGAATGTATAATACCCTGGGTAAATGGGAGAAGACCTGGAGCTGTGGATCAGGGACCAGGGACTCACCACAGAAAATTGAAACTGGGAGTCGATGTAGAAAGCGCTTGGAAAAAAAGGCAAAGCTTGCCACTGGGAGGCACTGGGAGTCCGGGTCCAAGGCCACGCTGTGAGGAGAAGAAAAAGCAGGAACCTACTGAGGTAGGTTAAATGATTAAATGATTTTTCGTGTCACAATTTGAGTGCCAAGTTTTTTTGAACTACATTTACCGAGCTTCAAGAGGTAGTCACCGGGAATGGTTTTCACTTCACAGGTGTGCCCTGTCAGGTTTAATAAGTGGGATTTCTGGCATTATAAATGGGGTTGGGACAGTCAGTTGTGTTGTGCAGAAGTCTGGTGGATACACAGCTGATAGTCCTACTGAATAGACTATTAGAATTTGTATTATGGCAAGAAAAAAGCAGCTAAGTAAAGAAAAACGAGTGGCCATCATTACTTTAAGAAATGAAGGTCAGTCAGTCCGAAAAATTGGGAAAACTTTGAAAGTGTCCCCAAGTGCAGTTGTAAAAACCATCAAGCGCTACAAAGAAACTGGCTCACATGAGGACCACCCCAGGAAAGGAAGACCAAGAGTCATCTCTGCTTCTGAGGATAAGTTTATCTGAGTCACCAGCCTCAGAAATCACAGGTTTACAGCAGCTCAGATTAGAGACCAGGTCAATGCCACACAGAGTTCTAGCAGCAGACACAACTGTTAAGGAGACTTTGTGCAGCAGGCTTTAATGGTAAAATAGCTGCTAGGAAACCACTGCTAAGGACAGGCAACAAGCAGAAGAAACTTGTTTGGGCTAAAGAACACAAGGAATGGACATTAGACCAGTGGAAATCTGTGCTTTGGTCTGATGAGTCCAAATTTGAGATCTTTGGTTCCAACCACTGTGTCTCAGATAAACTTATCCTCAGAAGCAGAGATGACTCTTGGTCTTCCTTTCCTGGGGTGGTCCTCATGTGAGCCAGTTTCTTTGTAGCGCTTGATGGTTTTTACAACTGCACTTGGGACACTTTCAAAGTTTTCCCAATTTTTCGGACTGACTGACCTTCATTTCTTAAAGTAATGATGGCCACTCGTTTTTTCTTTACTTAGCTGCTTTTTTCTTGCCATAATACAAATTCTAATAGTCTATTCAGTAGGACTATCAGCTGTGTATCCACCAGACTTCTGCACAACACAACTGACTGTCCCAACCCCATTTATAATGCCAGAAATCCCACTTATTAAACCTGACAGGGCACACCTGTGAAGTGAAAACCATTCCCGGTGACTACCTCTTGAAGCTCGGTAAATGTAGTTCAAAAAAACTTGGCACTCAAATTGTGACACGAAAAATCATTTAATCATTTAACCTACCTCAGTAGGTTCCTGCTTTTTCTTCTCCTCACAGCGT
Organism: Oophaga sylvatica; assembly: GCA_033576555.1. Taxonomy (NCBI): domain Eukaryota; kingdom Metazoa; phylum Chordata; class Amphibia; order Anura; family Dendrobatidae; genus Oophaga; species Oophaga sylvatica. The sequence continues at coordinate 51,152,185 of JARQOD010000008.1, forward strand.
GGCCTTGGACCCGGACTCCCAGTGCCTCCCAGTGGCAAGCTTTGCCTTTTTTTCCAAGCGCTTTCTACATCGACTCCCAGTTTCAATTTTCTGTGGTGAGTCCCTGGTCCCTGATCCACAGCTCCAGGTCTTCTCCCATTTACCCAGGGTATTATACATTCAGCAGACACTGAAGGTTATACTTCATTAGTCCACCGTTCCTTTGACATTTATTCTGATGAATGTCCCATTATTGGACCGAAAACGTTTAATTGTTTCATGACTGGATGCATCTTCATTAAATGATTTTTCGTGTCACAATTTGAGTGCCAAGTTTTTTTGAACTACATTTACCAGGCTGGATACCTGACGTGTGCACCTATTCTCACTTTAGTTGAGTGCCGTGGTTATTTTCTACATATACCTCTTGAAGCTCATCAAGAGAATGGCAAGAGTGTGCAAAGCAGTCGTCAAAGCAAAAGGTGGCTACTTTGAAGAACCTAGAATATAAGACATATTTTCAGTTGTTACACACTTTTTTGTTAAGCATATAATTCCACATGTGTTAATTCACAGTTTTGATGCACTCAGTGTGAATGTACAATTTTCATAGTCATGAAAATACAGAAAAATCTTTAAATGAGAAGGTGTGTCCATACTTTTGGTCTGTACTGTACATTTACGATTAAAGATCAGCAACATACATTCTCCACTTATACATTTTAGTAAGAAAACAAACATTCTTAATTTACAATGGGTAAAATTTTCTTTTACTTTACTTTAAAAGTGCTACAAGATTCTTCTTCATAAACATACACATTAATGTATTCAACTTCAAGTGCTATAAGACATTTTCAGATTAAGTGCAGTAAAACTTTTTCATTCAAGTCCAACAACATTTTTTCTTCTCCTAGTGCAAGCCCTATCCGGGGTATTTTCTTAGTGCAACATGAGAGACCCCTCTCAAACCTTGGAGCGCTACAAGGCATGGCTGGTTTCCACTTTGGACCATTACTTTGGCCACGCCAAACGAGTTTTTGTTCTGAGGTCAGTTGTTCAATGTTATAGGGTGTCAGCGCACCCTACAGGCTTTCAAGTAAAACCAAGAAGGAGCAGCTTAAGAGGTGCTGAACTATTTACAGATAAAAGTTTTTGGATCATACCTGGTCCATGATCTCTCAATTTTTAACACAAAAGTCAACAGGTAGAACTTTTCTTTCAAAAACCTTGCGGGGTTAACCGGTAAAACTTTATTCAACTATGTACAGTCATTCAGAGCTTGTTTACTTTTCTTTTCTTGAGGTACCACCTGGCGCTGGCTGCTCCCAAGCCTGGGAAGGGTCGTGCACTGTAGCAACAACAAACAAGTTGTGATTGGTAGTGGCATGCACCATTAGATATGACCTATCATGGGTGTCTGTGTACTGACACTCCTGATGGAGCTGAGCCTTAGGTGCTCAAAGGGGATCAGAGCAGGGGTTATGGTTGTTGTGGGTGTGGTGGCTCTGGCCAGGGGTGGTACAGATGTTGATTTATGCATCTTATTGGCAGCTTTCTGCTTGGTGGAGGGGGCCTGCGTTTTTGCACATTAAGGGCATACCAGCACTTTACACCCCAGTGCCGGGTGTAAGTTACGCAATCCCCCGAGTATAGATCCCTATCCGGGTGCCCTTCTAGCAGATGTGACTAAAAATCCCACCGGTTCACAAAGACCTCTGCCAACAGGTTAGGCTCTTTAATGAATCCCCAGCCTCCCTTCAGCCGGAAATTCACCACTGTACCCTGCTGCAGGGGACCCTGGTCTGGCCTTGCAGGTCTGCCTCTTGACCTCCATGTCCCGCTCATCCTGAGCTTTATGCAGGGCCTGCTGCTCCCGTTCTTCCAGCTCCCACTGGTAGGTAAGTTGTTGGCTGTACTCTCCCCAGCTCAGGACCTCTAAGTTGCTCTCCTCAGCCTGTTTGCCTGGGAACCCCATGAGGTCCATCCTCTGGTGGGCCCAGCGATACACCACGCGTTCCGCGTAGACCTCTCCCGTCACATGAGTGAGCTAGAGTATGGCCCCAAACAGGTCCTCCAGACCAGATGCCCGGTCCCACTCTATAGACACATGAGGCCGGCCGGGTTTGCGGGGTATAGGTGCGAGCAGTTGGCCTAGCATGAGGGCTTCGGCTACCGGGGCAGGATCGGTGTCTTTACCTGCTGCGGACATCACACAGGTGCCGGGCTCATCCTCGGTGGGAACCGGTGTAGCGGGCCGCCAGATTGGTCGTTGCGGATTCAACTTCTACTTCCCTGGTAAGGCTGCTTTCCACTTGTCCATCGCGGTCAGCTGCATGCCAAGGAACTGGCGACTCAACTCTTCCACCTCGAGATCCAGAAGCTCTGGGTCCTTAGCTGCTGGTGAGTCCAGATCTGGATTCTGCCTGCTGGGAGAACTTTCTCTAGCTCCTCCACTTCCAGGGTCACCACCGCGTGCCATCTTGCCATCTAGCTTCTCTGCGGCACCTCTGTCACATTCCCACTCTTTTTTCTGAGGGCTGGCAATCTTTTTCCTTCTTTTCCCACCATCCACAATCAGGAGGCGAATCTCACTGGCTGATGGGCAAGTTCTCCAGGTGCAGTAACACTTAGAGTGGGCGGCCATGATTTTCGTGCCTCATTGTGGGGTCCTGCCCACGACGGCATGCCCTTCTTCTCCCTGCACGCCTTGTGATGCAAATATGGCGGCAGTTGTACAAAACTTTCAGCAAAGTCTCTAGCACGATAGACAGTTCAAAATAGGCACACAGGACCCGGTGATACTAGACTTCGATATCCATTTCGTGACACCAAGTTGGATCGCCCGCCAGGGCAGTGGGGATACTCGGTACCGGGCTGCTTCTTAAAGGGAAAGTGTCACAGCAGCAGTGATCCAGTCCATGGCCCAGGGCATCCAATAAAAGGGGAATTATTTACAAGGGATGATAGAGTTTATAATAAAGTGTTTGTGACGCCACCTGTGGTTTCTGGTCAGAGGTGACCAGCACTGCAGTGCAGATCCTCTGGGACTGGTGGCAATGCAGCAGAGTTGGTATAGCTCTCCACAGGCAGAGATTAATCCCAGGCCAGATGTAGGCTGTGAAAGATGGTAATGTTGGTAGATGTAGCAATGTTGGATGAGTGACGCAAGAATTATTAGAGGACGCAGCTGGGTGCAGTTTCCAAAGCTTTACTCACAGTTCTGGTGCGCAAGGATGCCCGCTTGGTGCCGTGTCCTCCAGGTGAGGAGTCCAGCAAACTCACAGGTGGTTCAGGATACACCTTTCCAGGACTCCCTTCAATATGTTCCTTTCTCGGTCATCTCAGTTCTTGCCTTTCCTTCATGTCCAACACATCAGAGTCAGTGTCCCAAGCCAGTAGCCGCGGACCTTGTCGGATGACGTCCTCTCTGCGCCTCCTTGCTCCCTTATGGCTATCTTTCTGGAGAAGATAACTGTGGTTCTGTGACTGAGGCACCTAAAGATGCCACTGCCTCCAGCTTGCTAGCTGAGTCTTGAAGTTCTCCACTAGCCTAGTAGCCAGTGCCCCTTCTGCGACCTGGTCCCTCCACTATTGGATTGGGCCCCATGGATGGACTACTCACTATCCGTGCCCCTAGGACCCCTTCTCTCTTTCCAGAAGCTTCTCTCTGCTTCGTTCTTAGTCTAGCTTTGTCCGTCGGGAAACAAGCTGCTACCAGCTTCAGCTCCCCTCCTAATCTGACTCTACAGTCTCTTTTCTGCTCTCTAAGCTTCACTCCCCTCCTACAACTTTCTCCACCCACCTCCCAAACACTCTTTCCTACCCATCCTGGGATGAGACCATCCTCCCATAGGGTACGTCCAGGGTGCCCGGCTGCTAAAGTGTATGTGTTGGGTGCAGGTGTTAGAGTTCTGGGTGGTGCTCCCTCCTTACCTGAGAGTGGGGTGTCACACCTTTGGATGAGGTGCAATACCTCTGTCGTGACTAAACCGTCAGGGGCGCCACATCTTCACCATCACTTTCACCTTTGTAAGCTTATAATCAATAGTAGGCTTTCATCTTAAGACCCATTTATAATTCTTGAAAATGTATCAGATTCTAATGCTAACAACCCTTTGTTCACAATAATTTTGTAATGTGAATGAGTTGAGAACATATTTTTGTCCAACCTTAGAAAATGTAGTAATACAAGTTGAGATTTTTTTTTCCGCTCATTAAACAATTTGATTGACAGAAAGAAGTGGAAATTCAAGTCCTAAATAAGCACAGTTCACGCTGTTAGACGTTATCATGTAGTGGTCGTTATTCAACCATTTAATTCACGATTCTCATCCCGTATAAACACTTGTCTGAAATGTTTTGCTATTTGCAAGTTATGATCGCGGCATTCATAGTTCGAATATAAAACAAAGAAAACATAAACAATTAACATGAGACATAGATGAATTCAGGGTTAAAAAGGCCTTTTCTTCGGGAGGACAGACCAGCTGTATAGGAAGAAGGTACATATATTCCTTCCTCTGTTATTGATCTATCAGATTCTGACAGAGAGAGTAACAAAAAGGGTAGATTTAAATGGGTCACAAAAGAACCAAGACATTTTTTAAAACAAAATAGGAAAGATCAGAAGAGAGGAGATATACATCTACAAAATGTAAATCAAGGTTTTACGTACACAACTTCATCCCATACAACCTCTCCTTGTGGTCCATCCTCTTGTTTAGTATCATCATGATTTTTAGAAAAGGGTGGCAAAGTAAATGGTTACCATCTAAGAGAAAGACCAGGGACACATCTACAATTCGCAAAGTAACCACTATTCATTGTTATAGATCATTAATAGATCATTAATCTTTTTCTCCTACTCCATATGTCTCAAATGCAAGTCCTGAGGGCTGAATCTGGCCAGCCATGTCATTCTATGCAGCCCATGTTTCCAGAACACACTTCGACACTGCTCCCAACAGCTCTACATACAGAGAAAGTGGAAAGCCAGTTAGATCAGTGTGTTGAAGTTTACTCTGAATCCCAAAATATGGTGCCACCCCCTCTACTAAATACTGGCTGCATTCTACATTGATACTTAACTGAGGAGATGGAGCCAGAACATAGATCTTATGTGATCTTTAAATCTGAGCAGATGAAGAGAGTAGCAAAATGAGGGGTGGCGCTAGCGCTTTTATTGCTGAGCATCCAGGACGCTTCCGGCCGGAGCGTTCCTGGCTGTGCCTGGCACGCTGCATCATCTCTACCTCGGATATCAGAGCACGCTTCATCAACATAGCTGCTTGTTTTGCACCCATCAATCTCCACCAATCCCCACAGGAATTTGCTATTCAGCCAGATTCAGGGTAAGTGTCCATGTTCTGTTTAACCCTTGCAATTCACTGTGCACGAGTGTTTTGTTTCCCCTGTTGCAGGCTTCCAGCTCTATATGTACATCACCATAGTTTATTGATAGTCCAACACTAGTATTACTGAGTTCTTGCTCTTCTGGTTATCTGGAGCGCGGTACCTTTCTTTTATGCTTAAATACTTATTTTTGTCACTGTATATGATCATTGCCTGTTGTTTTGGCAGACCATTTTTTTTACTTTTTAAATTTGGTGCTCCATAAGCCATACTTTTTTTATTTTTTTTTCTGCAACACAGTGATATGAGAGCTTGTTTTTTTTGATGAGTTGTATTTTTTGCATTTTGTATTTTTGTATTTTTTTTGGTGCATATAATTTAGCAAAATTTCAATAACTCAATGGGAACTGGAGGTAATTTAAACTAAGCATCAATTTTGCCTTTTAAAATCTTACACAACTCACTACGCTGCACAACTAGATTATTACTGTATATACTCGCGTAAAAGCCTAGATTTTCAGCCCATTTTTTAAGGATGAAAGTCCCCCTCTCTGCTTATATGTGAGTCATATAAGCCAGGGGGTCGGCGGGGAGGAGGAGCGAGGGTGTCAGATCATGCTCAGCCCCTCCCGGCATGTCTCTGCAGCCCCCCTGCTTCTCCCAGGATCTCAGGCTCCTTCCTTCAGCGGTCACATGGTACCGCTCATTAAAGTCATGAATATGCACATATTCATGACTTTAATGAGCGGTACCACGTGACCGCTGAAGGAATAGCTGCCGGAGACCACGGGAGAAGCAGGGGGGCTGCAGAGATGTGGCAGGATGAGTAAGTATATGCGATATTCACCTTTCCTCGGTCCACTGCTGCGCTCTGCTGTGTCCTCCGCATCCTCTGGCTGTGATGTTCAGGTCAGAGGGTGCGATGACGTAGTTAGTGCATGCCGTGCCCTCTGCCTGAGCGCTCACTGGCAGAAGACCCAGAAGACAGCGGCGCCCAGCGGTGGACTGGGGACAGGTGAACATCTCAGGTGCTGGGCCCTGAGCCAGCGGTGACACCGGCACCTGTCCCCCATAGCGCGCCAGTGTCCCCACCTGCTCAGGACACTGGCACCTGGTCCCCAGCGACAAGAGGTGAGTATGCCATTTTTTTTCATTTGCAGCAGCAGTGGCAGCAGCATATGGCGCCTATACTATGGAGCATCTAGTGGGGGCATAATCTATGGAGCATTTTATGGGGGCATAACCTATGGGGCATCATATGGGGGCATAATCTATGGGGCAGCATATGGGGGCATAATCTTTGGAGCATCATATGGGGGCATAATCTATGGGGCATCATATGGGGCATAATCTATTGAGCATCATATGAGGGCATAATCTATGGAGCATCATATGGGGCATAATCTATGGAGTATTTTATGGAGGCATAATCTATAGAGCATCTTATGGGGGCATAATCTATGGAGTAGAGTTGAGCGAAACAGGTCGGTCAGATTCATAAGTCGCCGACTTTCGCCAAAGTCTAGTTTCGCCGAGCGAAACCCGACCATAGCGTCAAGTCAGCCATGCGTTCGGCAAAACGAGCGCCAAAGTCGGTTTTCCCATAATGTTTGCAGGCGCCTTTTTTCAGCCAATGAGCAAGGACGTACACTGTGGGCAACTAAATGACATGGGCCGAGGCCACAACCATCTTAGAGAAGGGAATTGCAGTAATTGGCTTGCTTTGGGGGGCGTCATATTGTCTATAAAAGCCCTGAACGCTGACCGCCATTTTACTTCTGCTGATCTTAACAGTAGGGAGAGGTTGCTTGCTGTTTATCAGTAGGGAGAGAGTTAGGGCTGGAAAGAGAAGTTCTTATGTGCTTGTGCTGATAGCAATTGTGCTTTACAGTTAGTGTGCCATGACAGGGGAGATTTTTCTTGTGTGCAGCAGCGCTGGTTATTAGGCTGCCTGATAGCTGTATTGCTGTGTGTACACTGCTGTGCAGACTGCTTTTTACACAGCACTAATACTTTTATTCTTTTTTTCTGCACACTTACCGACCGTTCATTTTTTCCCACACCGTATAGAGCTGTACGCTCCTCACACACTACCGTGTACTGGCTGGTATCACGGACAAATACATGCATTGCTGACTATCTGTGTGTGACTCCGGAAATATGTACGGAGATTTCAATTTTCCCCTAAACTGTATAGAGCTGTACGCTTCTGATACAGTACCGTTTTTCTGCCTTTTACATTACGGTCAAATCCATGCTGAGTGAGCGTCTGTGTGTGACTCCGGAAATATATATGGAGATTTCAATTTTCCCCTAAACTGTATAGAGCTGTACGTTACTGAGACAGTACCGTTTTTCTGCTTTTTGTATTACGGTCAAATCCATACTAAGTGAGCGTCTGTGTGTAACTCCGGAAATATATTCGGAGATTTCAAATTTCCCCTAAACTATATAGAGCTGTACGCTTCTGAGACAGTACCGTTTTTCTGCTTTTTGTATTACGGTCAAATCCATACTGAGTGAGCGTCTGTGTGTGACTCCGGAAATATATACGGAGATTTTAATTTTCCCCTAAACTGTATAGAGCTGTACGCTTCTGAGACAGTACCGGTTTTCTGCTTTTTGTATTACGGTCAAAACCATATTGAGTGAGTGTCTGTGTGTGACTTCGGAAATATATACGGAGATTTAAATTTTCCCCTAAACTGTATAGAGCTGTACGCTTCTGAGACAGTACAGTTTTTCTGCCTTTTGTATTACGGTCAAATCCATACTGAGAGAGCGTCTGTGTGTGACTCCAGAAATATATACGGAGATTTAAATTTTCCCCTACATTGTATAAAGCTGTATGCTTCGATACAGTGCCATATATCTGCTGGTATTTTTGGTACATTTTCCCAAACATGAGGAAGTATGGTGGAAGAGGTCGCAGATGTGGGCGGGGGGGCCAGCTGGTTCTGATGGTGGTGGTGATGCATCTGCTGGTAGTGCCAAAAGCACAATAGCACCTAAGGCAGGAGGTGTTGAGCCTGCTTCATTGTCTGGCTCCAGAAGGCATGGAAGGCTCCCTTTTCTGGGAGTAGGTAAACAGCTTTTAAAGCCGGAGCATCAGGAACAGGTTTTGGCTTACATTGCCAAAACAGCCTCCAGCTCTATCGCCTCCTCTTCTGAAGTTTCAAAAACTGCAAGCACTGAGTCGTCAGTGCGTGCTCCTGGTTGGGAAGGACACCTTTCCTTGTGTACTTCACCCCCAACAAAAGTGAAGGATGCGGCAGGCCACACTTCAGATTACTCCATGGAGCTCTTTTCACATACCATGCCTTGGTTATCAAGTGAAATCCTGAATTCCACAGTCCAAGATGAATATGACATGGAGTGCACTGATGCACAGCCACTGCTATATGATTCTGCTGGTACATTCACCCAGAGCACTGCATTGCTCTTGCAGTCTATTGAGCCAGATTCTGACCCTGATGAAACTCATAGATAGGGCCCATTATACACTGGAGCATCATTCATGGTGCTCATCATATACTGGAGCATCATATGGGGCCCATTATATATGGAGCATTATATAGGCCCATCATACACTGGAGCATCATCCATGGGGCCCATCATATACAGGAGCATCATATGGGGCCCATTATATATGGATTATTATATAGGCCCATCATACACTGAAGCATCATCCATGGGGCCCATCATATACTGGAGCATCATATGGGGCCCATTATATATGGAGAATTATATAGGCCCATCATATACTTGAGCATCATCCATGGGGCCCATCATATACTGGAGCATCATATGGGGCCTATTCTGTATGGAGCATTATTTGGAGCCCATTCTGTATGGAGCAATATATGGGGCCCATCAAACACTGTATGGGGACTGTCCTCTACTGTATGGCACATTATATGGGGACCATCATATACTGGAGCATTATGTGGAGCTCATCATATACTGTATGGAACATTATATGGGACCAATTATGTATGGAGCAATATATGGTGCTCATTATTCTGTATGGCGCACTATATGGTGGCCATATTACTGAATGGAGGACTATACTGTCCGGCTTTTGAGCTATTGTAGAATTTAAAATAGATATCAGTCATGTAATGTAAGAAGTGAAGTATTTGTCATTGTACTATACCTATATTTCTCTGCCGTGTCGGAGCATCATGAATTGTGGTATGTGTTAAATGGGCCCACTGAGACTCTTTCGCCTGGGGCCCATGAAAACCTGGAGTCAGCCCTGCCCCTCCACAACTTTAGCCAAATAACCCCCAGTTTTCAATGCGCTACTATTATTATAAAGTTAATTAAGGTTGACAAGCTTAAGTAATAAGAATTTATGTAGTTGGCATTGAAATGGGCACTGTAGGTGTGTATTTTCTGTCCTCCACTGACTGCTGACTTTTCTTCCCCATTGACTTGCATTTGGGTCGGTTCGAGTTTCAGTCGGACCTTTGACTTTTTCCATTAGTCGGTCGATTTCGTTCGATTCGACTTTTGGGAAAGTCAGATGGTCCGAAACCCGACTCCACCCTACCGGAGGCAAAGTCACTCATCTCTATTATGGAGCATCATGTGGGGGCATAACCTATGGATCCTCATATGGGGACATACTCTATGGAGCATCATATGGGGCATAAAATATATGGAGCATTTTATGGGGGCATAACCTATGGAGCATCTTATGGGGGCATAATCTATGGAACATCATATGGGGCATAAAATATATGGAGCATCTTACGGGGGCATAACCTTTATGAAGCAGCATATGGGGCATATTATTCTATGGAGCATCTTATGGGGCCATTATTATCCTTTGTGCAGCATTATATGGGGTATTATTCTATGGAGCATCTTATGGGGCCACCTGATTCAATATGGATATTCAAAAACCTTTAACCTACTGATGTCTCAATTAATTTTACTTTTATTGGAATCTATTTTTTTTTTTGAAAATTTACAAGTAGCTGCAGCATTTTCCACCCTAGGCTTATACGCGAGTCAGAAAGTTTTCCCAGCTTTTTGTGGCAAAATTGGGGGGGGTCTGCTTATACATGGTTCGGCTTATACATGAGTATATATGGTAACTTTTTTATGGGTCAGCAAAATTATGACAATACCAAATTTCTATGGTGATATTTATTTTTTAGTGCTTTTGCACAATTAATATACTGTTTGAAAGAAAAATCATTTGTTTTTTCATTCACCATATTCTTAGAACAATAAGTTTCAAAGTTTTCCATCAGTGGATCTGCATGAGAATTTCTCCTGCGTGTCAAGTTGTAATTTTTGTTGATATAACTTTTTAATACTGTGAGACAGTGAAGGGGTGTGTGCTGGACGGCGTGTATATCTCGCCCAGGTTTCTTAGCTGGGGCGCATAAAATAGGTTGTCAGTGCGGTGTTCATTCCATTCCTATCTGGGACAGGTTTGCAGTGCAACCCGGAGTGAACACAGCTGCTTAATTAGGCATCCATAAGTACCTGCTTGAGAAGTTCAGAAGGGGCTCTCTCTCAGTCTGGATCTGACTTCAGACGCCATTGGAGCCTCATGTGAGCTGCACACTGGTAACTACTGAACATATGTGTTGTTTTGGGCACAGGCTATTAGAGTCTGGACCCGGATAGAAAGGGAAAATCTATCTAAGTGTAATTAGTGGCGGGACACGCCTAGGCTTTATGTTTATGATTTTGTTTTAATTTATGTTCTGTTTGCTGTGGACTTTAATAAAACTGGTTGCGGCCAGTTTTTAACAGAACCACTGTCTGTGAATGGTCTCTTTATGCCACTCCGTCTCCCCAAGACGGCGATCCCAGAGCTATATCCCCTGAAAAGCTTACAATTGGTGCTTGAATGCTGGGGCAGCACAGTGGCTGAAGACTTTGAAAAAAAAAAAAAAAAAGGTGGTGTCTGCACCGCAAAACTGAACTTATTGTGGAGAAGACTGTGGAGTGTATATGTCTTGGGTGAAGGCTGTCAGCCAGCCCAATATGTCCGGCAGTATGGAGGAGCTCATTAAGCAGCTGGCCCAGAACCAGCAGGCCATGCAGCAGCAACATCAGCAGGCCATGCAGCAACAACAGCGGAGCCAGCAGCAACAGCAGGAAACCAACCGGTTGTTACTGGAGCAGCTTGCAGCACTAAAAAAAACTCCTAGCACCTCGTCCCCGAATGAAGACGCCGGGTTACCGGCATTATCCGCTGTAAAGAAGGCGGTAAAACAGACTCTGCAGAAGATGACGCCTCATGACAATGTGGAGGCATATCTGGCTATATTTGAGAGACTGGCAGAGAAGGAGAATCTGCCACAATCTGAATGGGCTATGGTGGTCGCGCCCTATTTGACTGGGGAACCCCAAAAAGCCTATTTTGACCTCAGCGAGCAGGACAGCAAAGACTATACTAAGTTGAAAGCGGAGATTCTTGCCCGCCTGGGTGTGACGAGGGCAGTCCGTGCCAGGAGAGTCCATAACTGGAGATACAGGCGAGACAAGCCTGCTCGCTCACAAATGTATGACTTGATTTCTTTGGTAAAGAAGTGGTTGGAACCTGACGTCAGCACCCCTGCCCAAATGGTTGAAAAGGTGGTGCTGGACCGGTACATCTGGGCCCTTCCCCCTGAGGTCCAGCTCTGGGTCGGACAGGGAGACCCCAAAGATGCCGATCAACTGGTCAGCCTAATAGAAAGGTATTTCGCCACCAAAGACTATCTACGTGACCAGCCATCCGAGCGATCATCAGTTCGGAATACCCGGCCTCCGTCATCTCCCGGTAAGAGGGTTCCAGCTGTGGGGGCAAGGGGGCTGTTGATAGTCCGGGTCAGCCCCGAGGGGACATGTATGAGCGGAAGGGTGATACTTACCTACCAGGAGAACCCAGACCTAGGAAGGTCTCCCCGTCTGAACACCCTGACCTGAGACAGTGTTGGAGATGCCGTGAACAAGGTCATATTTCAGCCAATTGTCCACTAGTGGGGGAGCCTATGGACTGTGACGCTGGACAGTCTCTCTCTTTCCTCGCCGAGCCCGTGTGCGTGGCCACCCTAGTCGAGGAGACTGGCCCACAGCTGTGTCAGGTCGTGATAAATGGTTGCCCAGTACAGGCCCTACTCGACTCAGGAAGTCGAGTGACTCTGATACATGCTAGTCTGGCTGATGGGGACTTCGTCACAGATAGGTACCTAAGCGTGGTGTGCATACATGGAGACGTCAAAGTCTACCCAGTAACCTCCTCAGACTTCGTCACAAAACTCGGGGAGATCTCATATGAAGTGGGGGTAGTGAAGAACCTGATGCATCCCGCCATATTGGGTCGTGACTTTCCCCTGTTTTGGGGTCTTTGGAAAAAAAATGTTTCTGATGGACAGTGTGATGAAGCTCCTACTGAGGGTGCGCAGTACCGAGGGGCGGAACACAATGCTAGTGGGCCGTTAAACTTATGTGATAATAATGATGATGACCATGATAATGATGGTGATCATGATAATGATGATGGCCATGATAGTGATGCTGATGCTGATAGTGGTCACGATAATGATATTGATGATGATGATGACTGTAAAAAAAATGAATTTCCATTTCAGGTGATGTTGGGGGAGGGGGAGGATGTTTCTCTAGAACAGAATGTCCCTGACCTACCGGTGTCCCGTGGCAATTTTGGGAGTGAGCAATTGCAAGACCCCACTCTTAAACATGCCAGGGAGAATATAACTGTTCTGAATGAGATCCCACAAGAGCCCGGCTCTGATGAAAAATTTCCCCATTTTGCCATGAACAATGACCTGCTATATAGGGTCACTAAAGTAAAGGGAGAGGCCGTGAGTCAGCTCCTAGTACCTAAGCCATATAGAAGTATGGTGTTAGGTTTGTCCCATAACCACGTGCTGGGTGGGCACCTGGGGATGGACAAAACCCAGGAAAGAATTCTTCAGAGGTTTTACTGGCCCGGGGTTTATCGAGATGTGGAGGATTATTGTAAAACCTGCCCCTCGTGTCAGATAAATGCTCCGGTGTCTCACTTCCGGAGTCCATTAATCCCGCTGCCGGTTATAGAAATACCCTTTGAAAGGGTAGCAATGGACTTGGTAGGTCCTATTGTAAAATCAGCCAGGGGACACCAATACATCTTAGTTGTCCTTGATTATGCAACCCGGTACCCCGAGGCGATCCCTTTAAGAAATATGGCATCTAAAAATATTGCACGGGAACTTTTTCATATGTTTTCCAGGACAGGAATTCCTAAAGAGATCCTCACGGACCAAGGCACACCTTTTATGTCCAAAGTGATGAAGGAACTGTGTAAGTTGCTTAAAATCTCGCACATTCGGACATCTGTGTATCACCCCCAGACGGATGGGTTGGTTGAACGTTTTAATAAAACATTAAAACATATGTTAAAGAAAGCGGTAGAGAAAGATGGGAGGGATTGGGACTACCTGTTACCCTACTTATTGTTTTCGGTCAGAGAGGTTCCCCAGGCCTCTACGGGATTTTCTCCCTTTGAGTTGGTGTATGGTCGGCATCCGCGGGGCTTGCTGGGCATAGCCAAGGAGGTTTGGGAAACCGAGACAACTCCATACAAGAGTGTTATAGAGCATATTGCCCAGATGCAAGAGAGGATGGCTAAAATTATGCCATTGGTGAAGAATCATCTGCAGAGAGCCCAAGAAGCTCAAAGCAGAGTCTATAATCGGTCAGCAAAAATTAGGTCTTTCAACCCCGGGGATCGAGTCCTAATTCTAATTCCCACGGTGGAAAGTAAGTTTTTGGCCAAGTGGCATGGTCCATACGAGGTCGTACAAAAAGTGAGCGAGGTTACTTACAAAGTACACCAACCCGGGAGACGGAAGCCCTACCAGGTATATCATATCAATCTGATCAAGCCCTGGAGGGACAGAGAGGCATTGTTGGCCTCGGGTGAAATAGAGAAAGGGGTAAAACCATCTCTACCTCCTGTGACCATGGGAGAGACGTTGTCCGTGCACCAAAAACAGGAAGTGCAGGAGTTTCTGCAGAAAAATCTGAAAAAATTTTCTGATTTGCCCGGCTGGACTTCTCTAATAAAACACCATGTCGAGACCGAGCCCGGTACTAAGGTCAAGATAAAACCGTACAGACTTCCAGAAGCCCGCAGAAAGATAGTCTCTGCTGAAATTAAACGCATGTTAGACCTCGGGGTCATTGAGGAGGCCCAAAGCGAGTGGTGTAGCCCGATTGTACTCATCCCAAAACCTAATGGAACCTGGAGGTTCTGTAATGATTTCAGAAAGTTGAACGAGGTGTCAAAGTTTGACGCATACCCAATGCCACGGGTAGACGAGCTAATCGAGAGGTTAGGGGGTGCCCGTTATATTACAACCCTCGATCTGACAAAAGGGTACTGGCAGATACCCCTGTCTGAGGAGGCAAAAGAAAAAACGGCCTTTGCAACCCCGGAAGGTTTGTTTCAGTATCTGGTGATGCCCTTCGGGTTGCATGGAGCCCCAGCTACCTTTCAGAGGCTTATGGACCAGATCCTACGCCCGCATCAAGCCTATGCAGCTGCCTACCTGGATGATGTGGTAATTTTCAGTTCTGATTGGGAGAGCCACCTCGCTAAGGTACAAGCCGTCTTAGACTCGATAGGCGGAGCTGGGCTGAACATAAACCCAGAGAAATGTGCAATTGGCCTAGAAGAGGCCAAGTACTTGGGCTATGTGATTGGCAGAGGGCTGATCAAGCCACAAATCGATAAAGTAGAGGCAATTCGAAACTGGCCTGTACCCCTCACAAAACGACAGGTCAAAGCATTTTTGGGCATCACTGGGTACTATCGCAGATTCGTACCAAATTATGCCTCCATTGCTGCCCCATTGACTGACCTGACAAAAGGGGGGAAGTCCAAAATGATAAATTGGAATCCGGAGGCAGAAAAAGCATTTCTGTCGTTGAAAATGGCTTTGTGTCAAAGACCAGTTCTGGTCACCCCTAATTTCAGGGAAGAGTTTCTTGTTCAAACTGATGCCTCTAATGTGGGGTTAGGGGCGGTGTTATCACAGGTCGTGAAGGGTGAAGAACACCCAGTCCTGTATTTAAGTCGAAAAAATGACACCGGCTGAACAAAATTATGCCATTGTGGAGCGAGAGTGCCTCGCAATCAAATGGGCGCTGGACTCCCTACGGTATTACCTCTTGGGTAGGAGATTTAAATTGCAATCAGACCATGCTCCTCTGGTATGGATGAAGCAGAACAAGGAAAGGAATGCCAGGGTGACAAGGTGGTTTCTTTCACTTCAAGAGTTCAATTTCTCGGTTGAGCATAGACCTGGGAAATTACAGGGTAATGCTGATGCCTTGTCCAGAGTTCACTGTCTCTTCGGAGTTTCTGACCAGTCCTCCGGTCTGGAGAAGAGGGGGGGGATATGTGAGACAGTGAAGGGGTGTGTGCTGGACGGCGTGTATATCTCGCCCAGGTTTCTTAGCTGGGGCGCATAAAATAGGTTGTCAGTGCGGTGTTCATTCCATTCCTATCTGGGACAGGTTTGCAGTGCAACCCGGAGTGAACACAGCTGCTTAATTAGGCATCCATAAGTACCTGCTTGAGAAGTTCAGAAGGGGCTCTCTCTCAGTCTGGATCTGACTTCAGACGCCATTGGAGCCTCATGTGAGCTGCACACTGGTAACTACTGAACATATGTGTTGTTTTGGGCACAGGCTATTAGAGTCTGGACCCGGATAGAAAGGGAAAATCTATCTAAGTGTAATTAGTGGCGGGACACGCCTAGGCTTTATGTTTATGATTTTGTTTTAATTTATGTTCTGTTTGCTGTGGACTTTAATAAAACTGGTTGCGGCCAGTTTTTAACAGAACCACTGTCTGTGAATGGTCTCTTTATGCCACTCCGTCTCCCCAAGACGGCGATCCCAGAGCTATATCCCCTGAAAAGCTTACAATACATATAACTTTTTGATTATTTATATTTTTATTTTTGGGAGGGAAAAATAAATAAAAATTAACAATTCTACATTTTATTTTGTATTTCTTTTTAATTCATTTTAAGATATAACTGATATTTTATCTTTATTCTGAATGTCAATAGGAACACAGCTTTACAACATTTATAAAGTTTTTATGTTGTGCTACTTTTGCATGAAAAATTACTTTAGAAGAAAAATTCTTTTGTTTTGGTCATCAAATTTTGATACCCATTACTGTCTCATTTATCTTCAAATGTATCTATTTAAGGGCTTCTTTTGGTGGGAAAATTGGGGGTTTCTGCTGCTCTATTACCTCTAGGGCTCTACAAATATAACAATGCTCCTACAAACTGTTCCAGTAAAATGGCACTCTTTCACTTCTAAACCCTGCTTTGCTGTCACATAGTGACCAAATAATACCACATACAAAGCACCTAGTAACACTGTTAAAATTAATCTAACCCAAAAACAATGGAGGAATTGCATTGTGTCACTTCTTCACTGAATTTGAATTTTTTTTCCAGTTTTCATTATATTATATGATAAAGTGAATGGAGCTTTTCAAAACTACATGCCATCTTTAAAAAATCAAGCTTTTAAAATAAAAAAAGTTATTTCCCTTTTGAGAAAAGGAAAGAAAAATTTAAAAAGCAAAAATGAAAATTATCTTGTGTTATTAAGGATTTAATTTTTGTAAACTATATTTTATGGAATGAATATGGTCCTGGTGTTTTCTTCATTTTCAACAAAATGGTCAGTTTGGTCTGTGGTGGTAAAAACTACAGTAGCATAAGCTGTGACAACCTCTATAGCCACTATCAGCACATCTGTTAGGTAATTTTCAGCAGAACTCAACGATGTGTGCAGCGTACCATGTGTGAGGGAATCATATGTGGAAATTTCATTAATCCTGTGGAGTCTAGTGACGACATACTGCTTAGGTTCTCAGTACTCGAATTAAGCATGTCAGATTGCTCTGTAGCTCGACTTGAGTACTGAGCACAATGTAAGTCAATGAATCAATCGATTATTTTTCCAGGAGACCTGCTCTTGATGCAGACCGGTGATTCCAGGAGACTTGACAAGAGAGAGAATTCACAGCTTCAGTGCTCCGTGGCCCACATTGAAATGATTTTACTTCAGGAATCTGAGCACAATGTGATACTTCACACTGCTTAGTGCTCGATTAAATACCCAAATGCTCGATCAAGTATCGAGCAAATGTGAGCACACATGCCCATCACTGTTGGATTCCCTTTTATCTCTTAGTCTAACCACGAGAAAGCAATTTTTCAATTCTTTCTTTTTATATGAGGGATATTACACAAGTATTTGAAAGCAAAATAATCATTGTTCAAGCAAGCAATTATGCACTCAAATTTATTCCTGTATCTTTGCTTTGTTTTTATATTATATGGAAAGTACACAAAAATTGTATTTGCTATTTGACTACAATTTTTCTCTAAATGCATAAATTCCAGGAGAGGATATGAAGTCTCACAAAAGCACAGTATAAACCCAAATACACCCCACCATACATTTTCTAGACAGAGGCTAGGCTAGGGTCACGTGATTGTCTTTCTCTCATCAAATAAAATTGGACTGATTACACTGTTCTACATATTTTCAAAAGTTGTCAGATTCAGTTATGAAATGAGCCATTTCTTAATGATTTTGACCTCCTAAATTCAATTCTCTTGTTTCTATGAGCTCAAAGAGTTTTTCTTTTATTGCTACATATAATTAATGCATAAGCATTTCAGTACTTTGAAACATTATTATTTTTACAAATGTAAAGATGCAGAATATTTTCTTTTGCCAATTTTCTGATATTTATTTTAAGGAAACTTACAACAGTTGAAATAACTAAAATTTGTCTAAACACTATTGCGAGAATATATCCAGGTGAAGTGTCACTTGATGTTCTGGTGATAAATATATTAAACAAATATTTTCCTTGAGAACTTTATTTTAGCAGGTTTACAGAGTCGACTCATTTCGAGGTCAACGCAGGACCTCTTCATAAGGACAAAAACATGAAACATTTAAAAAAAATTCAAATAACTAAACGATGTCTAAACACTATTGCAAATTATAA
Organism: Oophaga sylvatica; assembly: GCA_033576555.1. Taxonomy (NCBI): domain Eukaryota; kingdom Metazoa; phylum Chordata; class Amphibia; order Anura; family Dendrobatidae; genus Oophaga; species Oophaga sylvatica. The sequence continues at coordinate 51,170,588 of JARQOD010000008.1, forward strand.
ACAGTAACAGAAATTGCGCAATAAAATTTGGTCCTCATTCAGTGACTACTCTTTTTTGCATGTCTCTTGTACTTCTGCATCAGATTGTCTCTTACAACTGTCCAACAGAAATCTGCAAGCATTCATGGAATCCATTTTCATTGATACTTTTTCTTGATAGCCCCAATACCTTGGTTAAATTTCACACCATGCTCATCACTCAGTACTCCGCTGTTTGGCGGAAAAAAGTCTATATGCAAATGTAAGAAATCAATCTTTAACCATTTCATGACCCAGCCTATTTTCAACCTAAAGACCTGGCCATTTTTTCAATTCTGACCAGTATCCCTTTATGAGGTAATAACTCAGGAACGCTTCAATGGATCCTAGGGATTCTGAGATTGCTATTTTGTGACATATTGGGCTTCATGTTGTTAGGGTCTGCGGAACGCACCAAATATATGATGTAAAGAGGTGTGTTCGCAGCCCGGGGTCCACCGTGCAGGCGGAGCCTGCTGCTAGTAAAATGGCGCAAAAAGCAAACTCTGTTATCCCTCAGAGTCGCCAAAATAAACACCGTAACGCGCTGTGTCAATAAGTGCGAACTCTGTTATTCCACAGAGCCGCTAGAAAGAGTGCCGCAGCGCTATAAGGCGATGTGTGCGAATCACTTAACACAACTGAGTCGCAAAATAAACACGCTAGGGCACTGTCTAGCGTTGAAAGCGTACCCTGTTACGTCACAGAGCCGCTGAGACAAACTTCTGTGTCCTGTCAGGCACCCAGGTACACAGTTGACTGCTAAGTGAACATAGAACGTGATCATGCGCTAATGTCCTCGCGGAGACACCTGCAATCTATGGCGTCTGAACGCTAGGCCCTGAATACGGCAATCAAACTCCTCACCGGTTATGCCGGTAATCTAGGGCATCTAGGACACCGACCCCGACCAACTAGCATACCAAACTCCTCACCGATTAAGTCGGTATTCTAGGGGCTTATTTCAGCCGGGCCCTAACCACACACACGCATGACCACACTGGCGCAAAGCATATGACGAATGATACCAGCGCATGGCGGCCCAGCTATGTTACCCTTTTATAGTAACAGCTACAGGACCTGCCAGAAACAATGACAAATGAAACTTGTTCCAGAACACCAGTAGTCACAGGACCTTCCTGGCGGACCAGTAGGAGCTGCTGCAGTACCTGAGCATGTGATCTTACTCTGGGCATGCTCAGAAGGGGAAAACAAGGACTTTGTCCTAAAGACGTCTGCTCGCCGCTAACCAGTACTGGCCACAATCACAGAGCCTCGAGGAGCAGCAGTAATCCTCTGCACACTGTTAGACTGGGCGAGACACTGGGACCGACGTCTAAGCTGAGCAGGCTCCACTGCGGACAGAGATGAATGGGGGACCGCAGCGGGACTGGTTCGAGACTCCCCTTGTGCAGCAGCGGGAATTCGAACCCTAACACATGTTAGTGGTAAATTTAGGTCGATAATTTTTTGCATTTATTTGTGAAAAAAATGGAAATTTGGCGAAAATTTTGAAAATTTTTCAATTTTCAAATTTTGAAATTTTATGCTGTTAAACCAGAGAGTTATGTGACATAAAATAGTTAATAAATAACATTTCCACATGTCTACTTTACATCAGCACAATTTTGGAACCAAAATTTTTTTTTGTTAGGAAGTTATAAGGGTTAAATTTGACCAGCGATTTCTCATTTTTACAACAAAATTTACAAAACCATTTTTTTTAGCGACCACCTCAAATTTGAAGTCACTTTGAGGGGTCTATATGGCAGAAAATACCCAAAATGACACCATTCTAAAAACTGCACCCCTCAAGCTACTCAAAACCACATTCAAGAAGATTATTAACCCTTCAATTGTTTAAAAGGAACTAAAGCAACGTGGAAGGAAAAAATAGACATTTTAATTTCTCCAACAAAAATTTTATTTTAGCATCAATTTTTTCATTTTTACATGGGCATCAGGATAATATGGATCCTAAAATGTGTTGGGCAATTTCTCCTGAGTACACTGATACCTCATATGTGGTCATAAAACACTGTTTGGGCGCACGGCAGGGCTCAGAAGGGAAGGAGCGCCATTTGACTTTTTGAATGGAAAATATGCTGGAATATTTAGCGGTTGCCATGTCGCATTTGGAGAGCCCCTGTGTGCCTAAACAGTGAAAAACACCCACAAGTGACACTATTTTGGAAACTAGACCCCTTAATGAACTTATCTAGATGTGTTGTGAGCACTCTGAACCCCCAAGTACTTCACAGAAGTATATAACGCAGAGCAGTGAAAATAAAAAAATCTTTTTTTTCCTCAAAAATGATTTTTTAGCCCTCTATTTTTTATTTTCACAAGGGTAACAGGAGAAATTGGACCACAAAAGTTGTTGTGCAATTTGTCCTGACTCAGTACACCAATACCCCACATGTGGGGGGAACCACTGTTTTGGTGCATGGGAGAGCTCAGAAGGGAAGGAGTGCCATTTTGGAATGCAGACTTGATGGAATGTTCTGCAGGCGTCATGTTGCGTTTGCATAGCCCCTGATGTGCCTAAACAGTAGAAATCCCCCAAAAGTGACCCCATTTTGGAAACTAGACCCCAAGGAGCTTATCTAGATGTGTAGTGAGCACTTTGAATCCCCAAGTGCTTCACGGAAGTTTATAAACGCAGAGCAGTGAAAATAAAAAAATATTTTTTCTCCTTAAAAATGATTTTTTAGCCCACTATTTTTTTATTTTCCCAAGGGTAACAGGCTAAATTGGACCCCAAAAGTTGTTGTCCAGTTTGTCCTGAGTACAATGGTACCCCATATGTGAGGGGAACCACTGTTTGGGCACACAGCAGGGCTCAGAAGGGAAGGAGCGCCGTTTGACTTTTTGAATGGAAAATTAGCTCCAATCGCTAGCGGACACTATGTCGTGTTTGGAGAGCCCCTGTGTGCCTAAACTTTGGAGCTCACCCACAAATGACCCCATTTTGGAAACTAGACCCCCTAAGGAACTTATCTAGATGCATAGTGAGCACATTGAACACCCAGGTGCTTCACAGCAGTTTATAACGCAGAGCCTTGAAAATAAAAAATCATATTTTTTCCTCAAAAAATGATTTTTTAGCCCACTATTTTTTATTTTCACAACGGTTACAGGAGAAATTGGACCCCATAAGTTGTTTTACAGTTTGTCCTAAGTAGGCTGGTACCCCATATGTGGGGGGAACCACTGTTTGAGCACACGTCGGGGCTCAGAAGGGAAGCAGTGACGTTTTGAAATGCCGACTTTGATGGAATGGTCTGCTGGCGTCATGTTACTTTTGCAGAGCCCCTGATGTGCCTAAACAGTAGAGACTCCCCCAAGTGACCCCATTTTGGAAACTAGACCCCCAAGGAACTCATCTAGATATGTGGGGAGCACTTTGAACCCACAAGGTCTTCACAAAAATTTATAACCCAGAGCCATGAAAATAAAAAATCATTTTTTTCCTCAAAAAATGATTTCTTAGCCCGCAATTTTTTATTTTTACAAGGGTAACAGGAGAAATTGGACCCCCAAAGTTGTTGTGCAATTTTTTATTGAGTACGCTGATACCCCGTATGTGGGGGTAAACCACTGTTTGGGCACACGTCGGGGCTCGGAATGGAGGGAGCACTGTTTGACTTTTTGAACCCAAAAATGACTGGAATAAATGGTGTCGCCATATCGCGTTTGAAGACCCCCTGATGTGCCTTAATAGTGGAAACCCCTCAATTCTAACTCCAACCCTAACCCTAACACACCACTAACCTTAATCCCAACCCTAACCATAACCCTAACCACAAGCCTAACCCCAATCCCAACCATAACCCCAACACACCCTAACCCTGATCCCAACTCTAACTCTAACCCTAACCCCAACACACCACTAACCTTAATCCCAACCGTAACCATAACCCTAACCACAAGCCTAACCCCAATCCCAACCATAACCCCAACACACCCCTAACCCTAATCCCAACTCTAACTCTAACCACAAGCCTAACTCTAATCCCAACCATAACCCTAATTCTAACCCTAACCCTAATTCTAACCCTAACCCTAATCCTAATTCCAACCCTAACCCTAGTTCTAACCCTAACCCTAATGCTAACCCTAATGGAAAAATAAAAAATATTTTCTTTATTTTATTTCTTGTCCCTACCTTTGGGGGTGATAAAGGGGGGGTTTATTTATGTTTTTTTTTATTTTGGGGGTGGTATAGGGGGGTTTATTTACGTTTTTTTTATTTTGATCACTGTGAGAGTTTATCACAGTGATCAAAATAAATGAATGGAATCTGCCAGTTGGCAGGCGCACTGCGCATGCGCCTGCCATTTTCCAAGATGGCGGCACCCATGAAATATCCCGGAGGGACACCGGGACGCACACAGGGACATTGCAGAACCCGGCGGAGGTGAGGGGGTTGATCGGAAGGTGGGGGGAGCAGAGGAAAGGGGGAGGGGAGCAGATAGTGATGTGGCAACCGATCGCCACCATCAATCGGTGGTGGGGGCCAATTGCCCCCGTCACTCAATGTGGGGGGGGTCAGATCGCGGTCTCCAGCCATGGCCGATGCTATTGTAGCATCGGCCATGGCTGGATTGTAATATTTCACCAAATTTCATTGGTGAAATATTACAAATCGCTCTGATTGGCTGTTTCATTTTCAACAGCCAATCAGGCTGAGGTATTAGTTGATATTTTGACCAAAATATGCAAGCTCATAACCTGCACCAAAGGTCCCCACGCTTAAGAGTACCTACACTAAACTATTCAGCAAAGCCACTAAAGAAGACTTAAAGTCTCCAAAAATCCAATTTAAACAGCAAACAAAAAGGCAGCAAAACTTACCTGGCCAGGTCTTGGAAAAAATGCACTACAGGGTGCAGCCAGCCCATAAAGCAAGATGTTAGCAACACAGGTGCAAAATACTAGATCAACAGCCACTCTCCACATACCCATTCAAAGTTTTTTTTTTGTTTTTTTTTTGCACTGTATTTTTCAGGGTGCAGCCAAGCCGAAACACGTCTGGTCTCGCATGAAGGGTGTTCACACTGTTATGCATTGACAGTGTGCTGGCCAGCCTGCCTAGTCGAATAGTAAGGGTGTGACTAATAGGATGTGAACCAGACACTATGCATTAACCTTGTGTGAACAGTACCCTATGTGGGCCTTTATTGTGCAATTGTATACTGGGCAGTCACCCCCTCCTTGAATGGGTATGTGGAGAGTGGCTGTTGATCTAGTATTTTGCACCTGTGTTGCTAACATCTTGCTTTATTGGCTGGCTGCACCCCGCAGTGCATTTGTTCCAAGACCTGGGCAGGTGAGTTTTGCTGCCTTTTTGCTTGCTGTTTAATTGGATTTTTGGAGACTTTGAGTCTTCTTTAGTGGCTTTGCTGAATAGTTTAGTGAAGGTACTCATAAGCGTGGATACCTTTGGCGCAGGTTACGAGCTTACGTATTTTGGCCAAAATACCAACTAATACCTCACAAATTTTTGTGGTTTTTTTTGCACTGTATTTTTCAGGGTGCAGCCAAGCCCAAACATGTCTGGGCTCACATAAGGGGTGTTCACACTATTATCCATTGAGAGTCTGCTGGCCAGCCCGCCTAGTCGAATAGTAAGGGCGTGACTAATAGGATGTGAACCAGACACTATGCATTAACCTTGTGTGAACCATACCCTATTCGGTCCTTTATTGTGCAATTGTATACTGGGCAGTCACCCCCTCCTTGAATGGGTATGTGGAGAGTGGCTTTTGATCTAGTATTTTACACCTGTGTTGCTAACATCTTGCTTTATGGGCTGGCTGCACCCTGTAGAGCATTTGTTCCAAGACCTGGGCAGGTGAGTTTTGTTGCCTTTTTTGCTGTTTAAATATTGAATTATTGTAGTGATATTCTCTTGTGTGATTTTCTTACTCACATAAAAAAGCAGTACATTGTATCCACCCTGGAGACCAATTAATAGTGCAACACCCTTTAAGTCAGTGTTTCTCAACTCCCACCAACAGGTCATGTTTTCAGGATTTCCTTAGTATTGCAAAGGTGATGGAATTAGTGCTTGAGCAGGTGATAATTTTATCACCTGTGCAATACTAAGGAAATCCTGAAAACATGACCTGTTGGTGGGTCCTGAGGACTGGAGTTGAGAAACACTGCTTTAAGTCATCACGGGGGGGCGCAAATGGAGCACAAATGTTGGTAATAGTTCAGGAACCTCAAAAGCTTTTTCATGTTATCACAGGTTTCTTCCATGTGGACTGCATAAACAACTAGAATTGAAGGTAACACATTGCCATTATGCAACAAGACGGCTTTTAGGCTTTTTTTGGACAAATCAATGAAGGGTCTCCACTCTCCATTCCTCTGGATTGTGACTTATCTTCAGAGCCTCCATTAAACTGTTGATGTTATGGCATGCCACAAGTTCATCCTCCTTGAAGAAGTATTAAGCAAGATCTTTATCAGGGTTGCAGAACAAAGAAATATGAACATCACCCAAAAGAAGATTCCACAGTTGTAGCCTGGTACCTAAGAGTCAACAAGACTGTTCTGTTAACTTTTGTTATAAGGCGTAGTTCATTGGGACTGCAAAAGGGATAGATTGCCTTTTCCAATGCTACCAGTTGGTAGTATGTGATGCACATCTATTGCAGCATATGTAGGAGCCCAGCTCTTGTCCTGATCTACTCTTCAGGAAAAATACACGTCGTAGGCTTTCTTTATCATTAATAATAATAATAATAATTTTATTTCTATAGCGCCAACATATTCCTCAGCACTTTACATTATAGAGGGGACTTGTACAGACAAAAGACATTACAGCATAACAATAAACACAGATCAAAGTAGATACCAAGAGGAATGAGGGCCCTGCTCGCAAGCTTACAATCTATGAGGAAAAAGGGGAGACACAAAAGGTAGATGGTAACAATTGCCTTCATTGTTCAGACCAGCCATATTGTAGTCAAGTTTTGCCTTTGTGACACAAAAGTGACTTCTCTGCACATGTAGCAAAAATTATCCACTTTGTTATTGCAATAATGAGGTGTTTTTGAAATAACATATAGAAACATATCAACATGCAAAGAAACTAAGCTAAAATATCCTAAAACTATATAACTTACACTGAAGGTTCAGTAGACTAAATAAATGATGTAATAGACTAGCTTCTGTTGATGCAATAATGATAATGAAATAATAAATACACAATTTTTATATAAGCCTCCATGAAAGGTGTCATAAGTAATTACAGCCTCCTCTAGATCTTGAGAATTAGAGCCAATCAGCAAATTAAAACATCATATTCATTTTCAGCACCACAAAATTAGTTGAGTTTATCCATGAGCCAATTAGGAACTCATGTACAATGTAGAACTCTGATGAGACTCTGATCAGAATTTGGGCAGAGTTTGATTGGAGTGTAATCTAATTTTCTCAACTGTGGGAAATAATAAAAAAGTTCTCCACTTTTCCATTCTATCAGTCAGTGAAAATCAGACCACACTTGGATGTTATCCAAGTGCAGTCCGATTTTTTTCCACTTACACAATAGACATGAATGGCTGAGTGTGATCCAATAATTGAATGCAACTTGTGTATGCTGCAATTTTGAGAAAAAACAGCACATTTGTACAGCCCCATAGAATAACATGAGTATGAGTGCTAGCCATCAAAACAATCAATTTTATGGTCTTCTACATGAGTTCTTAGAGCTCCAATTTTAATTTTGACATTGTTCCCTTTTTTTGTTGGAAGTGAAGTGAGTGGTATTTGTATTGTTCTACAAGCAACATAAATAATTGTCTACAAAGTTTCTATCTGTATAATATGCCATCAATTTATTTTGACCAATAGTATTCCTCCATATGCCTCAATATTTAAGGATTTTTTATTTTCTGGTATTTTTATCTTGGTTTCTTTTGAAATTTATCAGACAGGAAATATGTTCCACCGAGATGCTAAAATACAAATTTATTTTCCATTTAATTTACTGCTGCCAGAAGAATGGCATCACACATACTCAGCAGATGTAGAAACACTTAGATGAACTTGTATAAATGGTTTTGTATGCATAACAAAACCATATTTGTAGCCTTACAGCATATTTTAACAAGCCATCATTTGTGACTACTGCTGCTCAAGTCTAAAGTCTTGTTGCTTTTATTGATGGACCATATCAGATAAAAAATGGTTGCCTCTATCATTATTCTGCAAAATAGATTTAAATATGCAGTAATTTAATTTTAATATCTTAAAACAAACTATCAAAATAAGGAAAATTATTAATGTATAGTAAAATCAGATATTCAAAATTTCTATTTTGCTAAATAATTTATTAACAGAAAACTCACATTGAAGGGTATAGGTTACCAGAATAATATTAAATTAATGAGATAACATTCAAATTGCATTACTGTCTGGTCTTCAAATATTCAGCAGTGCAGAAAATGGAAATGAACTGTATAACTCAATAGGGTGCTTTAATATGTTGTGAAAATGTCGTTCAAAATACAGTTTCAAGCTATTTTTATGACTCTGAGAATGAAAAATATAAAAAGAATCCAATGAGATACAACAAAATGTATAGTAAAGTCACAATACATTAACTTAGCAGTAGGAAACGGAAGAGATAACCCAGTGTGGGTCCAGATATCAGAGATGTCGAGTTTGTGCATCTATTTTAGGAATACAGATACAAAACGTCATTGCAGACAAAAATTTTAGCAAATGCAAAAGTTTGGAGAAAACCTATCAGTTATAGTAACATAGTAACATAGTTATTAAGGTTGAAGGAAGACTTTAAGTCCATCTAGTTCAACCCATATCCTATCCTAACCTGCCCTAACATGTTGATCCAGAGGAAGGCAAAAAAAAACCAAGTGGCAAACAGTAAGCTTCACATTGGGGAAAAAAATTCCTTCCCGACTCCACATACGGCAATCAGACTAGCTCCCTGGATCAACGCTGTATCTAGGAAACTAGTGAATATAGCCTGTAATATTATACTTTTCAAGAAAGGCATCCAGTCCCTTCTTAAATTTTAGTAAGGAATCACTCATTACAACATTAGACGGCAGAGAGTTCCATAGTCTCACTGCTCTTACAGTAAAGAATCTGCGTCTGTGATTATGGCTAAACCTTCTTTCCTCCAGATGTAGAGGATGCCCCCTTGTCCCCGTCACAGGTCTAAGAGTAAAAAGATCATTAGAAAGGTCTTTGTACTGTCCCCTCATATATTTATACATTTTAATAAGATCACCCCTAAGCCTTCGTTTTTCCAAACTGAATAACCCCAAGTGTAATAACCTGTCTTGGTATTGCAGACCCCCCAGTTCTCTAATAACCTTGGTCGCTCTTCTCTGCACCCGCTCCAGTTCAGCTATGTCTTTCTTATACACCGGAGACCAGAACTGCACACAGTATTCTAAGTGTGGTCGCACCAGTGACTTGTATAGAGGTAAAATTATGTTCTCCTCATGAGCATCTATGCCTCTTTTAATGCATCCCATTATTTTATTTGCCTTGGCAGCAGCTGCCTGACATTGGCCACTAAATGTGAGTTTGTCGTCCACCCATACACCCAGGTCTTTTTCAGTGACAGTTTTGCCCAGTGTTTTACAATTAAGCACATAATTATACATCTTATTTGTTCTACCCAAGTGCATGACCTTACATTTATCCCATTAAAGCTCATTTGCCATTTATCAGCCCAAGCTTCTAGTTTACATAAATCCTCCTGTAATATAAAATTATCCTCCTCTGTATTTATCACCCTGCAGAGTTTAGTGTCATCTGCAAATATTGAAATACTACTCTGTATGCCCCCTACAAGGTCATTAATAAATATGTAAAAGAGAAGCGGCCCCAATACTGACCCCTGTGCTACCCCACTGCTAACTGTGACCCAGTCCGAGTGTGCTCCATTAATAACCACCCTTTGTTTTCTATCCATGAGCCAGTTCTTAACCCACTTACATATATTTTCCCCTATCCCCATTGTTCTCATTTTATGTATCAACCTTTTGTGTGGCACTGTATCAAAAGCTTTTGAGAAGTCCATGAACACCACGTCCACTGCATTCCCTTGGTCCAGTCCTGAACTTACCCCTTCATAAAAGCTTATCAGATTAGTCTGACAAGAACGGTCCCTCGTAAACCCATGCTGATACTGTGTCATGAGGTTATTCAGCTTCAGATACTCCAATATAGTATCCCTTAAAAAACCCTCCAGGATTTTACCCACAGTAGATGTTAAGCTCACTGGCCTATAATTTCCAGGTTCAGTTTTTGCCCCCTTTTTGAATATTGGCCCCACATTTGCTATACGCCAGTCCTGTGGTACAGACCCAGTTATTATGGAATCTTTAAAGATTAAAAATAATGGTCTATCTATAACTGCACTTAATTCCTGCAGTACTTGGGGGTGTATCCCATCCGGGCCCGGGGATTTGTCAACTTTAGTGATTTTTAGACGCCGCCGTACTTCCTGCTGGGTTAAGCAGGTGACATTTAATGGAGAAATTTTTTTATCTCTGATCATGTTATCTGTCATGGGATTTTCTTGTGTAAATACAGTTGAAAAAAAGTCATTTAGCATATTGGCTTTTTCCTCATCCTCATCCACCATTTCACCCAGACTATTTTTAAGGGGACCAACACTATCATTTTTTAGTTTCTTGCTATTTATGTAGCTAAAGAATATTTTGGGATTATTTTTACTTTCTCTGGCAATGAGTCTCTCTGCCTCAATCTTTGCTGTCTTGATTTGCTTTTTACAGAATTTATTCAGTCTTCTGTATTTATTTAATGCCTCTTCACTACCTACTTGCTTTAATTCCCTAAACGCTTTATTTTTGTCCCTTATTGCGCCCCTTACAGCTCTATTTAGCCATAGTGGTTTCCTCCTAATTCTAGCATGTTTATTCCCATAGGGTATATACTGTGCACAGGTCCTATTCAGGATACTAATAAACGTCTCCCATTTTCTTTGTGTATTTTTATGTCTCAGGATATCGTCCCAGTTTATTGCACCAAGATCATCTCTCATCCGTTGGAAATTTGCCTTCCTGAAGTTTAGTGTCCTTGTAACCCCTCGACTACACATCTTATTAAAGGATACATGAAAGCTTATTATTTTGTGATCACTATTACCCAAGTGAACCCCAACCCTTATATTTGATATGCGGTCTGGCCTGTTGGATAATATTAGGTCTAGCAGTGCCCCCCTCTTGTTGGGTCCTGAACTAGTTGTGAAAGGTAATTGTCTCTCATAGTTGCCAAAAACCTATTACCTTTGCTGGAACTGCAGGTTTCTGTTCCCCAATGTATTTCAGGGTAGTTGAAGTCCCCCATAATAATGACTTCTCCTTGAGTTGCTGCTTCATCTATTTGCTTTACGAGTAGTGTTGAGCGATACGATACCGCAAGTATCGGGTATCGGCCGATATTAGCTGTATCGGACTTTCGATATTGACTTTCGATATTTCCCATATATCGTATACCGGAATCGGAATTGTCACTGTCACTGTGAGTGTCCGTCGGTCGGGTCTGTCAGGAGTCAGCGGCACTTACCTGGCAGAAGATCTCCGGTGGTCACGGCCTGGACTGGTTGATGGCCGCCATCATCTTTCCCCGGCGGTCACATGCAGTTTCTCGCGATAACTGCAGTGACTGCTGGGTAATCCCGGCCGTAAAGCAGTCAGTCCGATGACGTCACCGCCGGGGAAGCAGGTAATCAGCTGTGCTGCGCCGGGATGACAGCCTCTGCCTGTCATTCCGATGTAGCAGAGCTGGATCGTCGTGGGACAGTCGTTACTATGGACTGCGTCGGACAGGTGGTATACTGTTGGTTTGTTTTTTTCCTTTTTTTACAGGAGATCGATGGCGTCGCAGGATGAGAGTATAATAAAAGAAATGAAAACTGTGTTGTCTCTTTTATTTCATTAAAATACTTTTTTCTTGCTGTGTCTTTTTTTTATACATTTAAAAACTTTGGGATTAATAATGGATCGGTGTCTTATTGACACCTCTCCATTATTAACCGGGCTTATTGTCACCGTGCAATCAACGGTGACATTAACCCCTTATTACCCCACTTGCCACCGCTACAGGGCAGTGGGAAGAGCCGGGTAAAGTGCCACAATTGACACATCTTTTGATGCGCCAAATGTGGGGCTGCTGTAGCCTGGTATTATCAGGCTGTTGAGGGCCAAAATCCATGGGCCTTGACAGTCTTTTAATACCAGGCCGCAGCAGTCTGCATTTTACTTGGCTGGTTAACAAAAATAGGGGGACCCCTACGCCATTTTTTTTTTCGAGGTGATCCCCTATTTTTGTTAACCAGCCAAGCTAAGCAGACTGCTGTGGCCTGGTATTATCAGGCTGGCAAGGTCCATGGATATTGGCTCATTACCAGCCTGAAAAACCAGGCCTCAGCAGTCTGCTTCATCTGGCTGGTTAACAAAAATAGGGTGGACCCCACACCAATTTTTTTTTCGAGGGGATCCCCTATTTTTGTTAACCAGCAAAGATAAGCAGACTGCTGTGGCCTGGTATTATCAGGCTGGCAAGCAGGGTCGGACTGAGGCACCGGGACACCGGAGAAACCTACGGTGGGCCCCAGCTCCTGCGTGGTGGGCCCTGATTTGAAAGGATAGGTCGCGGGGCAGAGGGGGCGGTGGCCCCGGGGCCCGTGCTCTGAGGGGGCCCACCCGGAGCTACGATACAGTTACATTCTGCGGCAGAGCAGGGAGAATCGCTCTCCCTGCTCTGCCGCCCGGAAGCTATGGGGCCTGAACAGGCATTGGGGGGCCCGGTGCCAGCAGTGGGCCCCCCACCCGTCATCGGAGGGTCAGCTGTATCGGCATCCAGCCGATAAAGCTGACCGCATAGAGAGAGAAGGAGCGAGCGCTCCTTCTCTCCCATAATCCCCCTCTCAGCGTATGACAGCGGGCGCAATAACATCACCTGCCGGCGCCCGCTGTCAGACGCTGAGAGGGAGAACAGTGAGCAGCACAGGAGCCGGGAGGTGAGTATTTTTTTTTTTTTAAAGGGGGTGCAGTCGAGTCCTGGCTGGAGAAGTCGTCATGTCGGTGTGGGCCAGATGGAAAAGACATGAAAAGTGAACAATTCCATTAGAAAGAACATCAGCGGTAAGTCATTATCTGTACCTGTGCTGTAATCTATATGTTCTGTAGGACTGGTATTATTTAACACAGACCATATGGCGGTAATATCAATATTGGTCTTTTTATATATAGATTATTTTGGCCAACAGCGCGGTCATTTGCTGAGGTTCTCTGATGATGGGCCCACTCAGAAGTTTTGCCCCCACTAAACCAAACCCCTAGCTACGCCTATGGCTCTCTCTCTAGTCTTTCTTTCTCGCTCTCTGTTCTTTCCTTCTCGCTCTCTGTTCTTTTTCTCTCTGTTCTTTCTTTCTCTCTTTTCTTTCTTTCCTCTCTTTCTTTCTCTGTTTGTTCTTTCTCTCTCGCTGCTCTTTCTTTCTTTTCCTCAGTACCAGCCACTGTGCCCTCAATACCAGTCAGTGTGATCAGCAGTGCTAAATGGTTACGCTTGGGGCGAGGATATGGGTGTGATTAGCTGTGAAATGGGTGTTGTCGGGGCGTGGCCTAAAATTTTCAGCGACGCGCAACACGCGCCGCAGCCTTTAATCCTCTTTCCTGTCTTCCAAATTTGGGAGGTATGCTGTATGATCTCCCTACAACTTCTGGCCATGCTCCTGATGAGTGCGACGGATGGTCTCATGAGGGATCTCCTCCCACACCTGGACTAAAGCATCCACCAACTCCTGGACAGTCTGTGGTGCAACGTGGCATGGCCTAAAATTTTCTGCAGCATGCACAGCGTGCCACAGCCTTTGTCCCTCTTTCCCTTATTCAAAGGTTGGGAAGTATGATGTTGGGCCGCAAGAATATATTTTCTCTGGTGGACCCAAGGTACTCCAGTCCGACGCTGCTGGCAAGGTCCATGTATGTTGGCTCCTTAGCAGCCTTAAATACCATGCCTCAGCAGCAGGGGCGTACATATAAATCATGGGGCCCCATAGCAAAAGTCTGAATGTTCCCCACCCCCCCCAAAAAAAAAACCCAGAGGCATTGTAAATGTAAAGTGCCAGCACAGTGAGGGAAGTTGAGTCGCACAGAGACAGGGGTTTTGGGGGTACTCGGCACCGATCACGTCGACTTCTATGGGGGATGTCACGAGTAGCACAGCTCGGTCCGTGACCTGGGCGATCACTGGAATGTGGGATATTTCCAGGTGATGATAGAATGTTCGTGTAGTTTGTCGTGACGCCACCTGTAGTACCTGGTCAGGGTGTCCAGCGCTGCTGTGCAGGTCCTCTGGAAGGGATGGTGTAGTGCAGGTAGGTGATAAGTCTTCTACAGGTAACACGCTATCCTTCCAGGGCAGATAGATGTGAGATAGAGCAATGGTGCAGAGTGATGTAGCAGAGTGGACTATGCAACGTAGTAAGAAAGCAGGAAACACTTCAAGTTAAACGTTGCATAATAAAATTTTTAATAATAACATTACAAAAGTGCAAATAGCATTACTGCCGAAGTTCGTTGAGACTTCTTAGGACTACCCCCACCGGGGTAACTTCACAGTGTCCTTTACTTGTGCTTGTGGAGGACCCGCTCCAAACCTCCAACTGTGGTCTTGGGTGGGCTGCAAGACTTTCCTTGAGCAGACCTCACTTTCGGCCACACCAAACGGGTTTTTAGTTTCTGAGGTAGTTGAAAATAGTGCACAGTTAAGTTTTTTGTAAAACCAAGATGGAGCACCGAAGTGCCAACTATTTACAGAAAAGTTTGTGAGCCAGTACAGTTCATGGCTTCAAAGTTCAACATTTTGATTACATTGAAACACCATTACCCAGCCTGGGTATATTAAGGCAACAATAAACTTGTTCTTCTGAACATTCACCCGTCCGGGTACATCAAACCATTACCCAACCTGGGTATATTAAGGCAACAATAAACTTCTTTTTATGAACATTCACCCGTCCGGGTACATCAATAATTTAACTATTTACATACAGAGACCCTGTCCGGGTTATTTAGACTTCTTTGGCTGGCCTCTTACAGGTACCACCTGGTACTCTTCTGGAGCTTGCCAAACATCCGTGACAAGAGGGTCCACCCAGACCTGATGACGTCGTGTGGCCTGTACAGTTACGTCGTGACCCGCTATCTGGGTCTGTGTGGCCACCTCTTTCATCTCCCTCCGGGTCTGGAACCCTATGTCCCGGACTGAACGAACCCCAGGGGGCCTAACAGGCGCCGGGTACGGGCCAGCTATCATTATCATGTCCATAGCTGGGGCTGCTGAGGAGACCACTGAGGGAGGCTGGGGAGATTTACGGCGTGGGGTGGGCACTTGTGCAGAGGCCTGGTTGGGGGAGGCCGAAGGCTCGGAGGGTCTGTCAGTTTCCTGACACTCTGGGGAGTAGGGGTCGCACCTGGTAACATTTAGGGCGTACCATCCATTGTAACCCCAGTGTCGGGTGTAAGTCACCAAGTCTCCTGCCAACAGGTCCCTCCCCGGGTGTCCTTCTGGGAGGTGAGCCTCGACGTCCCGCCGGGTTACAAAGACTTCTAAATAAAGTCCAGGATCCTGGATGAAGCCCCAACCACCTTTTAACTTAAAGTTCCGTACTGCACCCTTACGCCGCGGCTCCCTCAGCGTACTTTTATCCTTTCTCATACGTGCCTTCTCTGCCAGGTCCTTGTCCAGGTGACGTTGCCGAAGCTTTTGGGATTCTCGCTGCTCCCTTTGTCGCTCTGCTTCCCGCTCCCGACGTCTCCACTCTTCCTCCTGACGCCGGTTGTAATTCTCCTCCACCAGCAGCTCCATGTCTCCACCATCAAACGCCAGCTTACGATGTCCGGTTTGTGGCAGCTCTCCTGGCGCCCGCCAGTCCTGGCGGCGCTCACCTGTGGCGGAAGCAGCCGGCTCTGGAACAGATGACGGTCGGGGCTCCGGTACAGGCAGGTAGAGCTCTGGTGCCTGCGCGGCCTCCTCCATGAGGACGGGTGTCGCTTCTTCTGCCTCAGCGACGGGGGCAGACAGCGGGATCTGGGGTGCTGGTGCGGCGTTTTCTGCAGGAACGGGTGCCTCCACTGTGATACTGGCAACCGGTTCAGATTGCAAGGGCTGGGATGCCCGCACGGCCTCCTGTACTGGAACGGGTGCCTCCACTGAGATACTGGCAACCGGTTCAGATTGCAAGGGCTGGGATGCCCGCACGGCCTCCTCTACTGGAACGGGTGCCTCACCTTCCGGTACAGACACTTCAGGGGGTAAGAGGGATTGGCGCCGCTCCAAGTGTAGTTTTAGGGCCCGCCAGCTCGCTTCCATCCTGGCGACCTCCTCCCGGTGCCGGGTCAGGTCTCTCAGGGTATTCTCCGCTTCTTCCAGCGTAGGAGGGTTTCCAGGCCGGGTGCCAAACGGTGGCTCCGTGGCGATCGGGTCGCTTCCGTGGGGGGAGAGCTCTGACTCCTCCATCCCTTCCCACTTCTGCTCACGTCCATTCGCCATCTCTGCCAAGTCACATGTGTCATTAGCATCAGGAGAGGCGCCATCTTTTGTAGGGAGGCGGGACCTTCGCGTTCGTTTCCACCCACTGAGGAGGATGAGGAGGCGGAACTCCAGAGCTGTGGGGCACGATCTTACATTGCAGTAACATTTAGAGTGGGCGGACATCGTTTTCGCGCCACGGAGTGAGTTTACGCCCACGAGAGCACGCCCTTATTCTTCACCTGTGCCTCGTGGCGCAGATATGATGGAAAAATGGCAAATACAGTCTATGATGATTTTTGCAATTCTCAAGCAAAAAAAACAGTTCAATTAAGGCACACAGGACTCGCTTATAGCGAGCTTCTGAATCCTGTTCGTGACGCCAAAGTTGAGTCGCACAGAGCCACAGGTTTTGGGGGTACTCTGCACCAAGCCCGTCGACTTCTATGTGGGATGTGACGGGTAGCACAGCTATGTCCGTGCCCTGGTCGCTCACTGGAATGTGGGATATTTCCAGGGGATGATAGAATGTTTGTGTAGTTTGTCGTGACGCCACCTGTAGTACCTGGTCAGGGTGACCAGCGCTGCTGTGCAGGTCCTCTGGCAGGGATGGTGTAGTGCAGCTAGGTGATATGTCTTCTACAGGTAAGACGGTATCCTTCCAGGGCAGATAGATGTGAGATAGAGCAATGGTGCAGAGTGATGTAGCAGAGTGGAGTATGCGACGTAGTAAGAAAGCAGGAAAGGAAACAATTCTTACTACAAAGACATGCAGCATAAGGCTGCCTCAACTCCTCCCATCCAACTAGCTACACCCTGTTCTAACCAGCCTGAGCTAGACCATCCCATTGGGTCCGCCTACACTCAGCTGGCATAGTGTACTGTTGAATGCAGTGGTTGGAGTCAATGGGGTGTTTCCTCCTTACCTGAGAGTAAGTTGTCACACCGCTGGGTGCGATGCAACATCTCTGTGGCGACTGGACCCTCGGGTGCTACTGTCTTTTCACAAATGCCGGCTTTACCCGGCAATTGAATCAGAGGCTATTTTACTATGTAGAAGTGAATAAACTATAAATATATGTATATATATGTCACAATGACATGTATATATATATATATATATATATATATATGTATTCTATGTGTGTATATTTTGTGTTTACAAGGAAAGAAAGTGTTTTTTTAGTTGCGATATTTTGTTCCCATAGACTTACATGGGACTTCCGGTATCGGTATCGGGTATCGCCGATATTTTAGTGATATCGGCGATACCATTCCGATCCGATATTTTTGGATATCGGAAAGTATCGCTCAACACTATTTACGAGGATATTCTCTGTTGCTTCCATTATTTTAGGAGACTTACAACAAACCCCTATCAGTAATTTATTATTTTTCCCCCCTCCCCTAATCTCTACCCACAGAGACTCTACATCTTCATAGATTCACAGATATCACGCAGGATGGGTTTTAAGGATGATTTTACATATAAACACACACCCCCACCTCGCTTATTTTTACGGTCATTTCTAAACAGACTATAGCCCTGTAAATTAACTGCCCAGTCGTGGCTCTCATCCAGCCAAGTCTCAGATATCCCCACCATGTCATAATTATGTTCCAACAAAATTAATTCTAATTCCGCCATTTTGTTGGTGAGGCTTCTAGCATTAGTATACATGCACTAATTAGTTTTACTTTATTTTTGTTCTTTACATATATTTGTCTATATAAAACAAAGAGAATGGTTTGCCAGCTCAACACTTGAAGATGAATAAAGTCCAGTGCGTAAGGAACCATGATTTGACCAGCCATGAAGAAATTCATTGCAAAATTATATTGCTCCATTACAATAGCAACATGTCAGAGAAAAAGAAAAAAGCTACTTGTTTTGTACACTAACCGGCGTTCTTTGCCAAAGCATGATGGGAAAATTTTCCCAACAACCCCATTTATCCCTGCTCACTTACGGGAGTGGGAAATAGAGACTCGTGAACAGATGGAATAATTATGAAATCATAAATTATGCTTCAAGAAACAAAAAAAAAACAAGCATACATGTGTTAGGGTTCAAGTTCCCACTGCTGCACAAGGGGAGTCTCGAAACGGTCCCACTGCAGTCCCCCATTCATCTCCGGCTGCAGTGGAGCCTGCTCACAGAGACGTCGGTCCCAGCGTCTTGGCCATTCCAGTACTGTGCAGAGACTTGCTGCTGCCTCTCCTGGATCTGCTATTATAGCCAGTACTGGAGCAGACGTCTTTGGGACGAAGTCCTGCATTTCCCCTTCTGAGCATGCCCAGGGTAAGATTTCTCATTGGAGATCTGGGGTCACATGTTCAGGTACTGCAGCAGCTCCTATTGGTCCGCCAGGAAGGTCATGAAACTACATGTGTTTGGAACAGTTTCTCATTGGTCCTTGTTTCTGGCAGGTCCTGTAGCTGTTGCTATAAAAGGGTGGCATGGCTGGGCTGCCATGCGCTAATATCAATCATTATATGCTTAGCGCCAGTGTGGTCATGTGTGTGTGTGGTTAGGGCCCGGCTGAAATAAGCCCCTAGAATACCAACTTAATCGGTGAGGAGTTTGGTATGCTAGCTGGTCAGGGTCGGTGTCCTAGATGCCCTAGATTGCCGGCATAACCGGTGAGGAGTTTGATTGCCTATTCAGGGCCTGGCGTTCAGACGCCATAGATTGCGGGTGACTCCCGCGAGGACATTAGCGCATGATCACGTTCTATGTTCGCTTAGCTGTTCACTGTGTACCTGGGTGCCTGACAGGACACAGAAGTTTGTCTCAGCGGCTCTGTGATGTAACAGTGTTCGCTTTCAACGCTAGACAGCGCCCTAACGTGTTTATTTTGTGACTCAGTTGTGTTAAGTGAGTTTGCACGCATCGCCATATAGCGCTGCGGCACTCCTTCTAGCGGCTCTGTGGATTAACAGAGTTCGCACATATTGCCACAGCGCGTTACGGCGTTTATTTTGGCGACTGCGGGATAACAGAGTTCGCTTCTTGCGCCATTTTGCTAGCAGCAGGCTCCGCCTGCACGGTGGACCCCGGGCTGCGAACGCACCTTTCCACATCTTATATTTGGTGCGTTCCGCAGACCCTAACAACATGTTAATAATAATACACAATTTCTCTATGTAGACTAAGGCCATCTGGAGATCTTGAGCCCAGGTTAAAAATACAAAAAGCCTCTCTTGTTATTAAGCGTCTTCTCATATCACCTCGTCTTGCCACCTTGTTAGCTCTTTCAGTGCCAAAATCTTGAAAAGATGAAACCTACTGCTGATGGCTATGAATAAAGTATTTAGCAACAGAAGAAATTTGGCAATTGAAATTGTTTACATTTAGAATTTTATCGAGGTGTTCATTAATATGAACCTTCAACAGTGCAACCAATATAAAGTCTTTGATGTTAAGTGCACCTAATCCCATACATTACATTCTCAGATTTGCAGTTGTTGCACTGTTTGGTATTATAAAAAGAGGAATTATTTTCATGAGAAAATTTAGTGCATTGTAGTGCATATTTGCAAGTTTTATATCTATTGGCCTTACTTTTATAAAGGCCGCTGTATTTCCACCACATTTTATTATTAGTGGGAATGCTAGAAAAAAAAACTTGGAGAAATTATGTTATCCAAGGACAGTGCTTTTTCCCACAATATGCATCCATTGTGCAATAAAGACGTTAATATGTCATCTTCAAACAAAATATCTTTGATGGAGTTAAACTAAGAACTGTATTCTGAAGACAAAATTGGTTTAAAAGGTTTAGATTTAGATAAAGTTGAATGTGCTGACAAAATCACACAAAAATAATCAATGGAAATCAAATTTATTAACCAATGGAGGCCTGTATTTGGAGTCACACACAAAATTGCAACCCTCTTCACCCAATTTTGACACACTGATAGCAACACCGCAGAAGAAATGCTAGCACAGGCTTCCATTATCTGTTGTTTCAGATGCTGCACACCTCGCTTCTTCACAGCATAGACAATTGCCTTCAGATGACCCCAAAGATAAAAGTGTAGTGGGGTCAGATCGGGAGACCTTGGTGGCTTGGTGTTACTATCAGTGTGTTAAGAGTGGGAGAAGAGGGTTGCATTGACAATCCAACACAATGGGCAGCACTTTGAACACATTTTATAAGTGGTCATAAACTTGTAAATAAGTCATGAAAGAATAAAGTTACATTAAAACCAAGCACACCATTTTTGTGAAATTCTCAATAAGTTTGATGTCACATGTCCCTCTTCCCATTGAAAAAAAAAAAGTTGGATCCAAAATGCCCAACTTCAAAATGGCCACCATGGTCACCACCCATCTTGAAAAGTATTCCCCCTCCCATATCCTAATGTGTCACAAACAGGAAGTTGATATCACCAACCATTCCCATTTTATTTAGGTGTATACATATAAATGGCCCACCCTGTATGTATGTATATATATATACAGTACAGACCAAAAGTTTGGACACACCTTCTCATTCAATGATTTTTCTGTATTTTCATGACTATGAAAACTGTAGAATCACAATGAAGGCATCAAAACTATGAATTAACACATGTGGAATTATACATTACACTTTACAAAAAAGTGTGAAACAACTGAAAATATGTCTTATATTCTAGGTTCTTCAAAGTAACCACCTTTTGCTTTGATTACTGCTTTGAATGCAGAAAAGGTGAACGGATGGACTCTACATGCCTGGTTCCCACCTTGAAGCATGGAGGAGGTGGTGTGATGATGTGGGGGTGCTTTGCATTGTGCAATATCTCTTGCTACCCTTATGAAAATGCAAAATGTGGGGTTAAAATAATATTTGTGGGAAAATGGGATTTTTTTCATTTTCACTGCTCAACGCTATAAATTTCTGTGAAGCACCTGAGTGTTCAATGTGCTCACCACACATCTAGATAAATTCCCGGAGGGGTCTAGTTTCCAAAATGGTTTCACTTGTGGAGAGTTTCCACTGTTTAGGCACATCAAGGGCTCTCCAAACGCTACACAGCGTCCTCCAATTGTATCAGCAAATTTTGCATTAAAAAGTCAAAACCCTAAATACCAGTATAGGGTACTGGCATGCTCAGGAGAAATTGCTCAACAAATTTTGTTGCTCTTGTAAAAAAAATGGATCTGAAGTAAATTTTTGAGAAAAAAAGGTAAATGTTCATTTTTCTCCACATTCCAAAAATTCCTGAAGCACCTAAAGGGGTTAATAAACTTTTTGAATGTGGTTTGGAGTACATTGAGTGGTGCAGTTTTTAGAATGGTGTCACTTTTGGGTATTTTTTGTCATATAGGCCCCTCAAAGTCACTTCAAATATGAGGTGGTCTCTAAAATAACGGTTTTGCAAATTTTGTTGTAAAAATGAGAAATCACTGGTCAACTTTTAACCATTATAACTTCCTAACAAAAAAAATTATGTTTCAAAAATTGTGCTTATATAAAGTAGACATGTGGGAAATGTTATTTGTTAACTATTTTGTGTGCCCACTCTCTTGATTTAAGGGCATAAGAATTACATTTTGAAAATTGCAAAATTTTCCAAATTTTTGCCAAATTTCCATTTTTTTATGAATAAACGTAAGTTATATCGAAGACATTTTACTACTTTCCTGAAGTACAATATGTCACAAAAAACGTTCTCAGAATCAGTGGGATCTGTTGAAGCGTTCCAGAGTTATTATAAAGTGAAACTGGTCAGATTTGCTAAAATTGTCCTGATCATTAACGTGCGCACCTCCTTGAGGGGTAAAGATGTTAATGTAGCACGACCTTAAGTTTCATAAATGATTAGCATCCAACATTGGGGATGTTTTTGTCATTTGTGGATTTCTCCAGAATCTCTGTATTTTTTCCTGATATAATGTACAGCAAATGGTGGGATATTCCTAATCTTTGAAATTTTATGTAGAACAATACTTTTCTGAAACTGTTTAGGAGGAGTTTTTATATATTGGTGATCCTCTGACCATTTTTGCTTCTGATAAAGTCTGCCACTCTTGTATACTGTTTCTGCACACATTCATTTGACTTACTTGAAAATGGACTCTCCAGCTGCTTTTCATTACTACTACTACTTACTTTTTAATTCTTTTGTTAACCCTGTCTCAACTTTTTTTTTAGTTGTGTTGCTGCCAGAAATTTCGAAATTAGATATGTTTTCAAATAAACTTATACAATTTCTAGCTTTTGACTTCTGATATGTGTTCTATGTTTTGATGGTAATTAAATACTGCTATAGGAGATTTCCAAACCATTGTTTTTTATTTTCTTTACATTTTACACAGCATATCTTCTTTTTTAATAGGGGTTAGTTACAGAAAAAATTAAGAATGTCCTCTGTGCTGTAATAATGTTTTTCTCAAACTGGATTCCTTCTTTATTAATTTCCTCTGTCGTGGCCCCATCTTGTGATAATTCCCCCTATCCTTTAATCAGAACCCCATCCTCAATCCTTTCTATAATAATATCCTCTGTCCTGGCCCTATCCAGTTATAATGCCCCCAAGCTGGCCTCTATCCTGTAATAATGTCCCATATCCTGGACTCTATTATTAATAATGTCCCCCATCTTTTCCCGTCCTGTAATATTGTCCATCATACTGGCCCCAAGCCATTTAATAATGTTTTGTGCCAGGCATTTTTCTTTAATAATGTCCCCCATATTGCCCCCTTTCTTTAAAAATGTCCCATGTTCGCTCATTGTTCTCTAAAACATTTAAAAATAAAAAAAAATTCTTCTCCCCTGTCCCTTCTCCCAAGATGTGCAAAATCCTCTATCTCTGCCATTCTAGGTGCAGAGGGGTGAAGCAGCTCATGGCAGTGATGTAATACACATCAACATCAGTTGTTGGCCTCTAATTGACCAATGGTTTGTATGACTATTTCAGCTCTTGAAACTGGTGGCTCTTTGGTCCGCAATACATTTCAACTGAATGCATATCCAAGGAAACGCATTCAGCTAAAGCAAGCATTGTCGAGCCTCTCTACTGCATTATGCCACTGTCTGTAAGGAGTAGCATGACTACCACACACTGTCCTATCACAGAACTATGACCATCTGTCATTCTCTTTGATCTCAATTCCAACTTGATGAGACCACTTAAACAAATTAAAACAAGTAGAATATACTACGAAGAAATGTCACCCTGTTAGCCACATAATTTCAGCACCAGGGTTGGCGTCAGCACATGATCATGGAGCACCCACACAAGTGCCGGGGCCCTGAGCAGGCTTGCAATACTCACTTCTCAATGTTTCTCCGCTGCGGCGTCTTCCACGTTTTCTGAATGTGACGTCTCAGGTCAGATGGCGTGATGAAGTCACTAGTGTGTGTGCACTGCCTGAACAGTCACAGTGCAGAGAGCCAGAAGACGGCGACGCTGAGGAGTCCGGACCAGAACAACTGCCAGCAAGGAGAGGTAAGTATTGCATTTTTTAAAAAACAAATTCTATTGTTTGGAGCAATATATGATGCCTAGCATATACTGGAGCATTATATGGGGCCCAGTATATACTGGAGCATTATATGGGGCCCACAATATAATCAAGCATTATATGGGGCCTATCATATACTGGAGCATTATATGGGGCCCAGAATATACTGGAGCATTATATGGGGCCCATTATATATGGAGCATTAAATGGGGCCCATTATATACTGGAACATTATATGAAGCACAGCATATTCTGGGGAATTATATGGGACCCATCATAAACTGTACAGAGCATTATATGCGGCCCATCATATACAATATGGAGAATTATATAGAGCCCATCATATACTGTATGGAGCATTATATGGGGCACATTATATAGTGGAGCATTATATGGGGTTCATTATTCTGTATGGAGCACTATGTGGTGCCCATAATAATGCATGGAGCAATATATGGGGTTCATTATTCTGTATGGAGCCCTATGTGGTGCCCTTAATACTGTATGGATGACTATACAGTCTAGTTTCTGAGCTACTGTAAAATGTACAATATATATCACTCACGTAATGTAAGAAGTAAGTGAAATCTTTGGCATTGTACTACACCTATACTTCTCTGCAGTATTTGTGCATCATGAATCGTGGTATATGTTATATGGGCCCACTGAGACACTTTCACCCGGGTCAGAAGAAAACCTGGAGCCGGCCCTGTTCAGCACAACCAATGGATCTGCTTTTTTCAAAACTTGAGGTGAATAAAACTGAAATATCATTAAGCACAGTAGGGTTTTATCTGAGTAACACTGAGGAGACCAAAAGCAATGGTACTCACCTGGTATGGTTGTGTGACCACAACCACTAATAGGTTTAAGGCTGTTGCAGACCCACAAATTGACATGAGCAAAAAATAGATAGAAATGGTTAATTCTGCAGCACCAGTGGATAAAAGATGAGAGATAATTGATATTCAGAAATGCGGTTTATTTGTCAGCACATTTCGAAGTTTAAAACTTCTTCATGAGGAGAAACCACAATAACACAATTCAAATTTCAAAGTGTTCAATCATCGCTAATAAATTTTAATAAATATACATATCCACATTCACTCATTTGCCCTCAGAAAACCACATATAATGTACACAGCATTTACACACTATGTCAAACACTTGCTTTTGTGGAATCTCTCTTGCAGTCTACAGAAGCAGCAGGAGCCCTTAGACTTCTCTTAGAACCAAGGACAACAGCAATCATTAGATGTAGAACTAATTGATTGACAGAAGAAGGCTATAGAACACCTTGTCAAGTGGTGCCTGAAAATTTGATTCAAACTAGATCCTTCATGAATTTATACACTCATCTATGTTATTCTAGAAACCCTTGTATTCCTTCATTTTTGGAACTAGCTCACTGCAAATCCACTTGTATGTTTATAGGAAATATTTACAAATATTGTAGCCCAGTGATGAAATATAGTGCTCACTTTCTGTCTAAAAATATACTCAATTCCAGCTTCAATATTACCTCCTATTTATGTTATTAGGTAAACCAAAGCTAAAAGTAACCAAACCTTTTTCTAAGATTTTTAACACATTCATTAATGACATCGAAAGCTCTGTATGTTCAAATAAATAGCTAAATATTTTCTCATGCTTGCAATATGGCGAATTTGCTTACTCATTCTAGCTAAATGTTTCATAAGAAGACAAAATACCATATACCCATTTTAATGATTATATTATCATTATTATTTGTTGTAGTGCTTGATAATTTAAAATTAGCTTTTAGCTCTAGTTAGAGTAAATACAAATTTTGGAGAAGCTCTCACAATACCCATTTTCTAAGGTTAGAATACAAACAGTATATGGTCAGAAACCAAAGCCTTTTTGCATCCAATGCTAAAAAGAATGTAACATTACTCATTTTTTTTACTTCTGCTAAAGAGCTATAATTCTCTGATAAATTATGGGGTCCTGTTTAACCTGCCAAAAATGAGGTGATATTACAAAAAATTCTAAACACAGCATAAATGTCCAAGGCAGGACAACCACTTTATTTTAATTATTTTCCTAATTTTAACTGGAACTTAAAGCAACAATACAAATCTGACTTGAAACTTCTCTAATGGCCAGCTACCAGAATTGTATTTTAAATATTTGCTATAATTGTAAGAAAAAAAATCATATTTAACAAATATATAACACCTAGACTAACTACTATGACTTTTTAAGACGTACTTACAGCCGAGAACAAAATGATATAAATAACTAATTCACAATAGAAATGACTTAATTTAAGCCTTACTATTTTATACATGTATAACTGCTTATTTTCTGATTTTAAATAGTTTAAGAAGTCGCAGAAACTATTTAATAATGTAGATGACATATCATTTATCATTGATCCCCCATATAAACAAACTCTCTTTGAAATGTAGGGGCACCGCTTGCAAGGTTTTCATATTGTATGTGTCAGACCAGGAAATAAATAAGGCAATGATGATCAAAGGTTGTTAATTTATCAAATTGAAGAAAATATCCACAGAGTAACAATATTTTGTCCAATGATTCTGAGAATGATGCACCATTTGAATGAGTGTTTATGATAAATAATTTCTTTGCGATATTAATCATACTTACTGGAAAATTAAAATGTCACCGAGTGATAAAGTATTAAAGAAAGCGTCGCTTATATCCTCACCTGTGTATGCTGGAATAGATTATGATTTCATTCTTCCTTGTTGCTGTCTTAAACCAAAATCAGGTATGAAATGTCAAGATGAATTAACATTAAAGGTTTCTTCAAATTTTAATAAAAAATATTTTATTTCTTTCAAAATGCATCACAGCCATGGAAAAATATAGGTGCAGTTTGAAGAGCCAAAGGTAGGCAGTGCAAAGAGCCACCAACCAGTGTAGCCATTTTCGTTGGTAAATTCTTTGATCAGATAGCTATTTGACCAAGGTAAGCTTTGTTGACAAATTCTTTTGTAAATGTTTCTAATGACATGAACACATTTATTGGTACCTTTTAGCGATGATCAAGCACTAAAATTATCAAGTGCTCGGTACTTGAAGCGAGCAAATCGGAAACTCGGACGTGCTCAACTTGAGTACGGAGTGTAATGAAAGTCAATGGTAAACGAGAGCATTTTTCCAGAAGATGATAACAGGAGGGCTTGGAAGGTAGGACAATTGCTTACATGGGCCATCTCCCACTGTATTTTGAAATCGCCTATGACTACAGTAGATGACAAAGTAGAGGGGGCAAAAAAACTATACCCACCAGTAGAGATGAGCGACTTTGCCTTTTTTAGTGTTGAGTCAGGTTTTGTGAAACCCGACTTTCTCAAAAGTCAAGTCGAACAAAGTCGGCCGACTAACGGAAATGGTCGGGTCGGAGTCGAAAATCCGACCCCAATGCAAGTCAATGGGGAATAAAAGTCGGCAGTGAGTGGAGGACAGTAAACACACCTACAGTGCCCATTTCAATGCCAACGACATCAATTCTTATTACTTAAGCTTGTCAACCTTAATTAACTTTATAATAATAGTAACGCATCAAAAACTGGGGGTTATTTGGCTAAAGTTGTGGGGGGGCAGTGCTGGCTCCAGGTTTTCGTGGGCCCCGTGCCAAAGAGTCTCAGTGGGCCCTTTTAACACATACCACAAATCATGATGCTCCGATACGGCAGAGAAATATAGGTATAGTACAATGCCAAATACTTCACTTCTTACATTACATGAGTGATATCTATTTTAAATTCTACAATAGCTCAAAAACGGACAGTATACAGTCAGGGCCAGAAATATTTGGACAGTGACACAATTTTCGCGAGTTGGGCTCTGCATGCCACCACATTGGATTTGAAATGAAACCTCTACAACAGAATTCAAGTGCAGATTGTAACGTTTAATTTGAAGGGTTGAACAAAAATATGTGTTAGAAAATGTAGGAATTGTACACATTTCTTTACAAACACTCCACATTTTAGGAGGTCAAAAGTAATTGGACAAATAAACATAACCCAAACAAAATATTTTTATTTTCAAAATTTTGTGGCGAATCCTTTGGAGGCAATCACTGCCTTAAGTCTGGAACCCATGGACATCACCAAACGCTGGGTTTCCTCCTTCTTAATGCTTTGCCAGGCCTTTACAGCCGCAGCCTTCAGGTCTTGCTTGTTTGTGGGTCTTTCCCTCTTAAGTCTGGATTTGAGCAAGTGAAATGCATGCTCAATTGGGTTAAGATCTGGTGATTGACTTGGCCATTGAAGAATGTTCCACTTTTTTGCACTCATGAACTCCTGTGTAGCTTTGGCTGTATGCTTGGGGTCATTATCCATCTGTACTATGAAGCGCCGTCCAATCAAGTTTGCAGCATTTGGCTGATTCTGGGCTGAAAGTATATCCCAGTACACTTCAGAATTCATCCGGCTACTCTTGTCTGCTGTTATGTCATCAAGTGACCCAGTGCCATTGAAAGCCATGCATGGCCATGCCATCACGTTGCCTCCACCATGTTTTACAGAGGATGTGGTGTGCCTTGGATCATGTGCCGTTCCCTTTCTTCTCCAAACTTTTGGCTTCCCATCATTCTGGTACAGGTTGATCTTTGTCTCATCTGTCCATAGAATACTTTTCCAGAACTGAGCTGGCTTCTGGAGGTGTTTTTCAGCAAATTTAACTCTGGCATGTCTATTTTTGGAATTGATGAATGGTTTGCATCTAGATGTGAACCCTTTGTATTTACTTTCATGGAGTCTTCTCTTTACTGTTGACTTAGAGACAGATACACCTACTTCACTGAGAGTGTTCTGGACTTCAGTTGATGTTGTGAACGGGTTCTTCTTCACCAAAGAAAGTATGCGGCGATCATCCACCACTGTTGTCTTCCGTGCGCTCCCAGGTCTTTTTGGATTGATGAGTTCACCAGTGCTTTCTTTCTTTCTCAGGATGTACCAAATTGTAGATTTTGCCACTTCTAATGTTGTAGCAATTTCTTGGATGGGTTTTTTTCTGTTCTTGCAGCTTAAGGATGGCTTGTTTCACCTGCATGGAGAGCTCCTGTGACCACATGTTTCCTTCACAGCAAAACCTTCCAAATGCAAACACCACACCTCAAATCAACTCCGGCCCTTTCATCTGCTTAATTGAGAATGACATAACAAAGGGATTGCCCACACCTGTCCATGAAATAGCCTTGGAGTCATTTGTCCAATTACTTTTGGTCCCTTTAAAAACAGGGTGGCACATGTTAAGGAGCTGAAACTCCTAAACCCTTCATCCAATTTTAATCTGGATACCCTCAAATGAAAGCTGAAAGTCTGAACTTCAACTGCATCTGATTTGTTTTGTTTCAAATTCATTGTGGTAATGTCTAGAACCAAAATTAGATAAATGTTGTCTCTGTCCAAATATTTATGGACCTAACTGTAGTCCTCCATACAGTATTATGGGCACCACATAGTGCGCCATGCAGAATAATGAGCCCCATATATTGCTCAATACAGAATGGGCTCCATATAATGCCCCATACAGAATAGGCCCCATACTGTATGTGCTCCATATGATGATCCATATATAAAGGGCCCTATATGATGCCCCATAAATAATGAACCCCATATGATGCTCTAGTATATGATGGGCCCCATATATGATGCTCCATTGTATGATGAACCCCATATAATGCTCCATATATAATGGTCTCCATGTGATGCTCCATAGATAATATGTCCC
Source organism: Oophaga sylvatica (assembly GCA_033576555.1). Classification (NCBI taxonomy): domain Eukaryota; kingdom Metazoa; phylum Chordata; class Amphibia; order Anura; family Dendrobatidae; genus Oophaga; species Oophaga sylvatica. Next base: position 51,200,355 of record JARQOD010000008.1, read on the forward strand.
ATATGATGTGCCATATATAAAGGGCCCCATATGATGCTCCAGTATATGATGTGCCCCATGGATGATGCTCCAGTGTATAATGGACCCTATCTATGATGCTCATCATATATTGCTCCAACCATTAAAAAAAATGAAATACCTCTCCTCGCTGGGCACTGCTCTACTCTGGACTTCTCAGCGTCGCCATCTTCCAGCTCTCTGCACTGTGACTGTTCAGGCAGAGTAGGGAAAAAAAAAAACACAGATGATGTCAGCTTACCCCAATGTTCGTGATGCACATAAATATCCTCACTCCTCGCACGGATGTGGCAGAGCAACCATAGCAAGCAAAAAAAAAGGGAAAAATCCAGCGTGGAGCAGAGATGATTAAAAATAAAAATTCTTTAATGAGATTGGTTAAAAATAGACAGCAATATCAAGCAGTACAGACCCACAGAAATATGGTAGAACGATCTACGCGTTTCGACGTGTGTCTTTCTCAAGATCAGATCTTGAGAAAGACACACGTCGAAACGCGTAGATCGTTCTGCCATATTTCTGTGGGTCTGTACTGCTTGATATTGCTGTCTATTTTTAACCAATCTCATTAAAGAATTTTTATTTTTAATCATCTCTGCTCCACGCTGGATTTTTCCCTTTTTTTTTGTTCAGGCAGAGGGTGCACAGAAGTGACATCATCACGCTCTCTGACCTGAATGTCACTGTCAGGAAATGCGGAAAACATCACAGTGGTGGTGCAGGGAGAGGTAAGTATTTCAAGTGCTGGGGCCCTGAGCTAGCAGGGGGGGCACACTTGTGGGCGCCAGGAACTGGCACAGGGCCCCTTATAGTACGCCGGTGTCTTTGATGGCGAGTGGGCCCCCCACCTGCTAAGAGCACCGGCACTTGCACGGGTGCGACTGGTGCTGACTAGGGTTTAGCATTCCGATACTGCAAATATCGGGTATCGGCCGATATTGGCTGTATCGGAATTCCGATTCCGAGTTCCGATATTTTCGTCATATCGGATACCGGAATCGGGATGTCACTGTCACTGTCAGTGTCCGTCTGTCGGGTCTGTCAGGAGTCAGCGGCACTTACCTGGCAGAAGATCTCCGGCGGTCACGTCCTGGACTGCTTCATGGCCGCCATCCTCTTCTCCCCGGCGGTCACATGCAGTTTCTCGCGATAACTGCAGTGACTGCTGGGTAATCCCGGCCGTAAAGCAGTCAGTCCGATGACGTCACCGCCGGGGAAGCAGGTAATCAGCTGTGCTGCGTTGCAATGACAGGCTCTGCCTGTCATTGTGATGTAGCAGAGCTGGATCGTCGTGGGACTGTCGTTATGGACTGCGTCGGACAGGTGGTATACTGTTGGTTTGTTTTTTTATTTTTTTACAGGAGATCGATGGCGTCGCAGGAATGAGAGAGTAATAAAAAAAATGAAAACTGTGTTGTCTCTTTTATTTCATTAAAAGACTTTTTTCTTGCTGTGTCTTTTTTTTACACATTTAATAACTTTGGGATTAATAATGGATCGGTGTCTTATTGACACCTCTCCATTATTAACCGGGCTTATTGTCACCGTGCAATCAACGGTGACATTAACCCTTATTACCCCACTTGCCACCGCTACAGGGCAGTGGGAAGAGCCGGGTAAAGTGCCACAATTGGCACATCTTTTGATGCTCCAAATGTGGGGCTGCTGTAGCCTGGTATTATCAGGCTGTTGAGGGCCAAAATCCATGGGCCTTGACAGTCTTTTAATACTAGGCCGCAGCAGTCTGCATTTTACTTGGCTGGTTAACAAAAATAGGGGGACCCTACGCCGTTTTTTTTTCGAGGGGATCCCCTATTTTTGTTAACCAGCCAAGCTAAGCAGACTGCTGTGGCCTGGTATTATCAGGCTTGCAAGGTCCATGGATATTGGATCCTTACCAGCCTGAAAAACCAGGCCTCAGCGGTCTGCTTCATCTGGCTGGTTAACAAAAATAGGGGGGACCCCACGCCAATTTTTTTCGAGGGGATCCCCTATTTTTGTTAATCAGCCAAGATATGCAGACTGCTGTGGCCTGGTATTATCAGGCTGGCAAGGTCCATGGATATTGGATCCTTACCAGCCTGAAAAACTAGGCCTCAGCGGTCTGCTTCATCTGGCTGGTTAACAAAAATAGGGGGGACCCCACGCCATTTTTTTTTCGAAGGGAACCCCTATTTTTGTTAATCAGTTCCCTCTGACGTCACTGATGGTGTCCCTGGCTGACCTGAAGTGAAAGTGGAAAGCAATCAATTAAGCTTTCCACTTCCTCTCCTGTCAGCCAGGAGAGGAACTCATTCATTTGGGGGTTTACTGTGAGGCTGCAGCATTAGCTGCGGTCCCTGCAGTAAACATTAACCCTTTCTGAAGGATTACACCGTGGGACCTGACTGTGCATCGGATTGGTAAGAATAATAATTTTGCTTTATTATTTTATTTTTATTACAGGAAATGGTTTTAGCAGGTAAATAAAATATGGTCAAAAACTGTGTGATTATTTCATTAAACTTCTTTTTTATTAAAGTGTGTGTGTTTGATTTTTCTTTCATACAATAGGATTAATAATTGATAGTTGTCTAATTGACAGCTCTCAATTATTAACCTGGCTTAAAGTGACCTTTCAATTGCAAGGTCATTTTAACCCCTTATTAACCCATTCGCCACCGCTACAGGGCAATGGGAATAGACGGGCAAAGTGCCAGAAAGGGCAAATCTAATTAGAGATTTGCCCTTTCTGGGGTGTCTGGGGGCAGATGTTAAGTAGCCGGGGGGGGGCCAAAAAAATGGTCCCTCTCTGGGCTATTATTATCTGCCCCACTCACTGGCTTTGTCTGTCTGGTTGCGAAAATAGGGCGGGAGCCCACGCATTTTTTTTCAGCAATTTTACACCTCATATATATATATACATGTCATTGAATTTGTGACACATATATATATATATTTATATTTATAGTTCATACACTTCTACATAGTATAATAGCCGCTAACTCAATTGCCGGCTTTTGTGAAAATGCAGAACCCGACATGAAATGACACTTGGTGTACATAGGGTTAACCATGTCTTTTCATGTAGTTTGCTATCTGATTTGCACAAACAATTACATGAGTGTAAGTGTGCAAAATTTCACACCTGTAGGGGTTAATTAAAGGTGTAAATTCGTAGCAAAAAAGTCCGTTTTTTTTACAACGAATTTACACCTTTAATTAACCCCTACAGGTGTGAAATTTTGCACACATAGACTGATGTAATTGTTTGTGCAAATCAGATAGCAAAGGACATGAAAAGACATGGTTAACCCTATGTACACCAAGTGTCATTTCATGTCGGGTGCTTCTGTCTTTTCACAGAAGCCGGCTTTACCCGGCAATTGAATCAGAGGATATTTTACTATGTAGAAGTGTATAAACTATACATATATGTATATATATATGTCACAATGACATGTATATATATATATATATGTATTCTATGTGTGTATATTTAGTGTTTACAAGGAAAGAAAGAGGTTTTTTTAGTTGCGATATTTTGTTCCCATAGACTTACATGGGACTTCCGGTATCGGTATCGGGTATCGCCGATATTTTAATGGTATCAGCGATACCATTCGATTCCGATACTTTTGGATATCGGAAAGTATCGCTCAACTCTAGTGCTGACCCTGGCCCTGGGTGGGGTACAGCCCAGTTAGGAAGGTGGAAAAACTGGCATATGTTGAGGTGTAGGCTGGATGCTCAGCAGGTGCAAATAGAGGAATTGGAGAAGTCGGAGGAAGAGGAGGACAAAGCGAGCCATTTTGCTGGCAACCTATGTGTCATCAGGGGAAGGTGGTACAAAATCCTTTAAAACCCCGGCATGGTTCATTTTAATGAAGGTGAGATCACCTACATTTTGGGTCGACAGCTGGGTCCTTCTTTCTGTCAGGATTGATCCAGCAGCACTGAAGACTCTTTCTGATAGCACACTACCAGCAGGGCAAGCAAGCTTCTGTAAGGCATATTGTACCAATTCAGGCCAGGTGTCCAGTTTACAGGCCCAGTAGTCAAAGGGGAATGAACTGTGAGGGATATCATCGGTAGGGGAGGAGAGGTAATTTTGAGCCATAGTTGACAACTGTTGTCTCCTGTCGGTTGCAATTGATTCAGTATTACCAGTCGTGTGAGCGTTACTCGAGAAATCAGACCGTAAAATGGTCATGAAACCCCTGTCTCAAACGCCACTTCGGCTGTGTACACCACGAACACCTCTTCCATTTGGCCCAGTACGGCTCGTGGTAGAACCTGCACCGCTACTGTGTGCTGGGAATGCCTCTAACAAACGGTTTACCAGAGTTGCTTGTTTGTTCGCCAATATTAGCTCTAGGTACTCCTGTGGCATGATGTTCTGTAATTTGCCTTTATAGCGTGGATCGAGGATGCTGGCCAACCAGTAGTCGTCATACTTCATAATTTTGGCAATGCAGAGGTCCCTTTTTAGTATCCGCAAGACATAATCACACATGTGGGCCAATGTTCCAGGTATCAATGGTGCACTGCCAGTGGTGGGTGGAGGAGCACTTTCTGCCAAATCCACATCCCTCCATTCACGCACAAACCCTGTACCTGACCTTGGCAAGCCAACATTTTCTCTTGCCACCTGTGAAGCATCATCCTCCCCAAAATAATCATCCCCCTCATCCTCATCCTCCTCCTCTTCTTCCCCCACCTCATCCAGGACAGTTCTCTGAGCAGACAACGCCTGACTGTCATGAAGGCTTCCCTCCTCCTCCGCTGCAGACGCTTGATCCTTAATGTGCGTCAAAGTTTGCATGAGCAGACGCATAAGTGGCATGCTCATGCTTATGATGGCGTCGTCTGCACTTAACAGCCGTGTGCATTCCTCAAAGCACTGAAGGACTTTACAGAGGTCTTTCAGCATTGACCACTGCACACCCGACAACTCTATTTCCGCCCTCAAACTGCCTGCCCGTGGATCCTCCCACAAATGCAATACAGCCTGCCTCTGTTCGCACAGCCTCTCAACCATGTGCATTGTGGAGTTCCACCTTGTTGCAACGTCTATGATTAGGCGGTGCTTTGGGAGGTGGAGCGGTCGCTAAAGCCTCTGCATTCCACTGGAGTCTATGGGCGAGCGACGGATGTGAGAGCACAGTCTTCGCACCTTATGGAGCAGGGCTGGTAACTCCGGATAGTTATTTATGAAGCACTGCACCACCAGGTTCAAGGTGTGAGCCAGGCAAGGTATGTGTCAGAGTTTTGCCATGGCAATGGCCGCCACAAAATTACGGCCGTTATTACTGACTACCTTGCCTGGCTCAAAATGTAGACTGCCCAGCCATGACTCAGTTTCTCGCTGCAAGTAGTCGGCCAGTACTTCCGCGGTGTGTCTGTTGTCGCCCAAAGACATCATCTTTAAAACAGCCTGCTGACGCTTACCACTAGCTGATCTATAGTGGGACACCTCATGTGCAACACTGGCAGCTGTGGATGGAGTGCTCGTGCGACTGCGCTTAGTCGACGAGCTTTTGCTTCAAGAGGAGGATCGAACGACTACAGCCACTGTCCCACCGCCGCTGTCCCTGTGGACCCTGCATCCACCACATTAATCCAGTGCGCAGTGAAGGACACGTAATAGCCCTGGCCATGCCTACTGGCCCATGCATCTATTGTGAGGTGCACCTTTCCACTCACTGATTGTTTGATTGTATGGACAATGCGGTCTTTCACATGAAGGTGGAGGGCAGGGATGGCTCTTCTAGAAAAGAAGTGCCGACTGGGTAGGACATAGCGTGGGACAGCGTAGGCCATGAGCTCTCAGAACGCTGCACTTTCAACCAATTGGAAGGGCATCATCTCTAATGAGATCAGTTTGGCAATGTAGGCATTCAAAGCCAGTGAGGTTTTGTAGTCCGTCCACGCTTGCAAGTGCATGGTGTTTAAATGTCTAAGCATGCAACTGGTATTCAATTTTTGGAGATTTTTCCCTCGGCTAAAGGTCTTTCCGCACTTCATACAGATAACCTTTGCCTCATCAATAGGATTTTGGTCATAAAAGTGCCACACTGCACTCTTCCTACTATGGGATACATTTTCAGGGCTTGCACATTGTGCTAATTTGAATGTCTGGCCAAGCTGTCCTTCAACTCTTTTAGCTTTTTTAACACGTTTTTGGACTGCTACGGCCCTGCCAGATAACCGAAGCTGCGACGTCGATGCCTACCGCGGATCCTCCTCCTCTTCTGAGCTTTTGCCAGCGGCACCCTCTTCTCCCAAAGGATGCCAATCGGGGTCAACAACTGGGTCATCCATCACCTCCTCTTCAATTTCATCTGCATCTTCCTCTGTGTCACCGTGTAAGGTGTTAGAGTATGCGGGAAGGGACACCTGAGTTTCATCAGGGTCAGATTCTGGCTCAGTAGACTGCCAGGGCAATGTAGTGCTCTGGGTGAATGTACCAGCAGAATCAGATAGCAATGGCTGTGCATCAGTGCTGCACACAAGAAAATCCTCCCGTCACTGCACACTAACTATACAGCACAATTTCTATCAGCACAAGCACAGAAGAACTTCTCTTTCCTGCCTAACTCTCTCCCTACTGATAAACAGCGTCATCAACCTCTCCCTACTGTTAATATCTGCAGAAGTAAAATTGAGGTCGGCGCTCAGGGCTTTTATAGACACTATGACGCCCCCCAAAGCAAGCCAATCACTGCAATGCCCTTCTCTAAGATTATGGTGGACGCTGCACATGTCATCTCGTTGCCCACAGTGTACGTCCTTGCTCATTGGCTGAAAAAAGGCGCCTGCAAGCATTATGGGAAAAACGACTTGTGCGCTGGGGTCGACGACCGCATGGCCGACTGCACGCTATGGTCGGGTTTCGGCCAGCGAAACCCGACTTTGGCGAAAATCGGCGACTTTTGAATCTGACCGACCTGTTTCGCTCAACTCTACCCACCTGTGTTCACCTGTAAATGTACTTTTAACATTTTTTACCTTATCTGGGCATATGGTGTGTGTGACATGGTCACACACAATCTGCTTAATTTATGAAGAAGAAATTGTGAATCTCACAAATCCAATGCAGACAATGCAAGAGCTCTCAAAAATTAGAAGAAAGAGAGATTCTGATAGACCCTAAAGGAGGATTTCATGCACATTCTATTAAAATCATTAAATATTGGGACTCCTAGACTTATAAAGCTTATGCACTAAGTTCAAAGGATGACAAAAATTAGAATGATGGAATACTTTACACCCTAGAAGACACAAAGGCCTCAGAAAACATTTTTTTTTGCACTTTTATTTGCACTTTTAAGCAATGGCAATCCTAGGCTGGTAAAGCCTATGTACTAAGTATAAGGGCTCAAAAACATTTACCCCTGAGGATATACATAAATATTTGCAAGAGAATTGTAGAGGTAGGCCTCATACACATCCTGATGACCCTCTAAAAATTATGAGCGACTGCCGCCTATTTACGATCTAAAACTTATAAGTGAGGGCAGCCTAATGACTCTCTAAAAATTTGGAAATAGTGCTACATGATGACGCTCTATAAATTTGGAGTGTAGGCTGCCTGATAACCCTCTAAAAATTATGAGCGAGGACCACCTGTTGCCCTGTAAAAATTAGGAGTGAGGGCCTCCTGTTATCCCTCTAAAAATGATGAACAACGTTCGCCTGATGACCCTCTAAAAATTTGTAATGAGGGCCGCATGATGACCTTCTAAAATTTATGAGCAAGGGCCGCCAGATGACCCTCTAAAAATATTGAGCGGGAGCAACATGATGACTCTCTAAAATTTTGGAATGAGGGCAACATGATGAACTTCTAAAAATTATTAGTCAAGGTCACCTGATGACCACCAGATGACTCTGTAAAAATCGTTGAAAAAATTTGGAACGATGCTGCCTGATGACCCTGTAACAATTATGTGCAAGGGACCCCTGATGACCCTCTAAAAATTTGGGATGAGAGTCTCATAATGACACTCTAAAAATTTGGAACGAGGGCTGCATGTTCACTTCTAACAATTATGAGGGAGGGCCCCCTGCTGTCCCTCTAAAAATTTGGATTGATGGCTGCATAATAACCCTATAAAACTTATTAGTGAGGACGGCCTGATGACCACCTAAAAATTTGGAGAGAGAGCCACATGATGACCCGCTAAACATTTCAAATAATTGCTGCCTCATGACTCTTAAAATTTCGAGTGAGAGTAGCATTTTATCCCTTTTGTTATGGTGGAAACGGAGGACAAGAAAATGAAAAAAAATATGAACCGTACATCCTTTGTTGGGTAGGCAGGGGAGCACGGGAAGACTCCAGAATAAAAGGAACATTTGAATTGGCTTTATATTCCGCTGCTGTCATCCGGTGGGGTTAGGAAGTCTGGGCCCACAGCCTCAGCTTCTGCATGCATCAACAGTAGCACATTCACTTTCAATTTCCTTACCGCATGCCTTGCCAATTTTAAATTAGTTATATAATTTACACCTGAAAACTTTATATTAACCCCTTCCCGACCTTTGACACAGCGTATGCGTCATGAAAGTCGGTGCCAATCTGACCTATGACGCATACCCTGTGTCATGAAAGGATCGCGTTCCTGCGGGCCGGGAGACCAGGGTCACTCAAAGGTCACCCGACCCGCAGTTACAGGACCCTTTGTGCTTCACCACAGGGGGGTTGGCTTAACCCCCCCGTGGCCATGATCGCTCTGATTGGCTGTTAAAAGTGAAACAGCCAATCAGAGCAATCTGTAATATTTCACCAATTTAATTGGTGAAATATTACAATCCAGCCATGGTCGATGCTGCAATAGCATCTGCCATGGCTGGACACCGAGCCCTGACCCCCCACACGTAGTCACGGCAGCGATCGGCTGCCGCCACTGAAAGATGGCAGCGATCGGTCACCGCTCTCACTAACAGCTCCCCTCCTCCTTTGCTCCGGTGCCCCCACCTTCCGATCCCCCCCCTAAACTTCCGACCCCCCTACTCACCTCTCCCGGTCCACCGATGTCCCTGGATCGGTCCCGGCGTCCGCCCGGGCCTCTTCATGGGTGCCGCCATCTTGGAAAATGGCGGGCGCATGCGCAGTGCGCCCCCCAGTGTCAAACAATTTATTTTGATCACTGTGATAAACTGTCACAGTGATCAAAATAAAAAAAAGTAAATGAACCCCCACTTTATCATATGTAGGGACAAATAAAAAAATAAAGATTTGTTTATTTTTTTTCCTATTAGGCCCTGTGCACACACAGCGGAATTTGCTGCTGATCCGCAGAGGAATTTGCTGCTGATACGCAGCGGACTTTGCTGTGGATACGCAGAGGATTTTGCTGCTGATCCGCAGCGGACTTTGCTGCAGATACGCAGCGGATTTTGCTGCTGATCCGCAGCGGACTTTGCTGCGGATACGCAGCGGATTTTGCTGCGGATACGCAGCGGATTTTGCTGCGGATATGCAGCGGATTTTGCTGCAGATATGCAGAGGATTTTGCTGCTGATCCGCAGCGGAATTTGCTGTTGATCCGCAGCGGAATTTGCTGCTGATCCGCAGCGGAATTTGCTGCTGATCCGCAGCGGAATTTGCTGCTGATCCGCAGCGGAATTTTCTACTGATCCGCAGCGGAATTTTCTGCTGATCCGCAGCGGAATTTGCTGCTGATCCGCAGCGGAATTTGCTGCTGATCCGCAGCGGAATTTGCTTCTGATCCGCAGCGGAATTTGCTACTGATCCGCAGCGGAATTTGCTGCTGATCCGCAGCGGAATTTGCTGCTGATCCGCAGCGGAATTTGCTGCTGATCCGCAGCGGAATTTGCTTCTGATCCGCAGTGGAATTTGCTACTGATCCGCAGCGGAATTTGCTGCTGATCCGCAGCGGAATTTGCTACTGATCCGCAGCGGAATTTGCTACTGATCCGCAGAAGAATTTGCTGCTGATCCGCAGCGGATTTTGCTGCTGATCCGCAGCAGATTTGGCGCTGCGGATCCACAGCAGATCCAGAAATCATGTACAGTACAATGCAAATAAATGGTAAAAAAAAATGCTGTGCACATGCTGCGGATTTTTCAGCGCGGATTTGCTACGGTTTTAAATCCGCAGCAAGTCAATTCTTTGTGCGGATTCTGCAGCAGTTTTACACCTATTCCATTATGGGTGTAAAACCGCAGGGAAAAACCGCGCTAAATACGCAGGTAAATCGCAGGTCATTTTACCTGCGGATTTTAGAAAAATCTGCAACGTGTGCATGGGGCGTTAGGGTTAGGCTGGGTTCATATTGCATTATGGCAGTCCGTTAGATGGACTGCGTTTCACCGCCATTCACCCCATTTGTGTGCGCATCGCAACGCATGCTGATAAGGCTTGTGGTTAGGTTTATGGTTAGAGTTGGGATTAGGGTTAGGGGTGTGTTGGGGTTAGGGTTATAGTTAAGGTTTGTATTAGGGTTAGAGGTGTGTTGGGGTTAGGGTTGGGGTTAGGGGTGTGTTGGGGTTAGGGTTGGAGTTAGAATTGAGGGGTTTCCACTATTTAGGCACATCAGGGGGTCTCCATACGCGACATGGCGCCACCATTGATTCCTGCAAATTTTGCGTTCAAAAAGTCAAACAGTACTTCCTTTATTCCAAGCCCCGACGTATGCCCAAGCAGTGGTTTACCCCCACATATGGGGTATCAGCGTACTCGGGAAAAATTGCACAACAACTTTGGGGGTCTAATTTCTCCTGTTAACATTGGGGAAAAAAAATTGGGGACTAAAAAATTATTTTTGTGGAAAAAAAATGATTTTTTATTTTCACAGCTCTGCGTTATAAACTTCTGTGAAGAACTTGGAGATTCAAAGTGCTTACCACACATCTAGAGGAGTTCCTTGGGGGGTCTAGTTTCCAAAATGGGGTCACTTGTGGGGGAGCTCCAATGTTTAGGCACACAGGGACTCTCCAAATGCGACATGGCAACCGCTAAATATTCCAGCATATTTTCCATTCAAAAAGTCAAATGGCGCTCCTTCCCTTCTGAGCCCTGCCGTGCGCCAAAACAGTGGTTTATGACCACATATGAGGTATCTGTGTACTCAGGAGAAATTGCCCAACAAATTTTAGGATCCAGTTTATCCTGTTGCCCATGTGAAAATGAAAAAACTGAGTCTAAAAGAAAATTTTTGTGAAAAAAAAGTACTTTCTTTTTTTTACGGATCAATTTGTGAAGCACCTGGGGTTCAAAGTGCTCACTATGCATCTAGATAAGATCCTTAGTGGGTCTAGTTTCCAAAATGGGGTCAATTGTGGGGGAGCTCCAATGTTTAGGTACACAGGGACTCTCCAAATGCGACATGGCAACCGCTAAATATTCCAGCATATTTTCCATTCAAAAAGTCAAATGGCGCTCCTTCCCTTCTGAGCCCTGCTGTGCGCCCAAATAGTGGTTTATGACCACATATGAGGTATCTGTGTACTCAGGAGAAATTGCCCAACAAATTTTAGGATCCAATTTATCCTGTTGGCCATGTGAAAATGAAAAAACTGAGTCTAAAATAAAATTTTTGTGAAAAAAAAGTACTTTCTTTTTTTTAACGGATCAATTTGTGAAGCACCTGGGGGTTCAAAGTGCTCACTATGCATCTAGATAAGATCCTTAGGGGGTCTAGTTTCCAAAATGAGGTCACTTGTGGGGAGCTCCAATGTTTAGGTACACAGGGACTCTCCAAATGCGACATGGCAACCGCTAAATATTCCAGCATATTTTCCATTCAAAAAGTCAAATGGCGCTCCTTCCTTTCTGAGCCCTGCCGTGCGCCCAAACATTAGTTTATGACCACATATGAGGTATCTGTGTACTCAGGAGAAATTGCCCAACAAATTTTAGGATCCAATTTATACTGTTGCCCATGTGAAAATGAAAAAACTGAGGCTAAAATAAAATTTTTGTGAAAAAAAAGTACTTTCTTTTTTTTAACGGATCAATTTGTGAAGCACCTGGGGTTCAAAGTGCTCACTATGCATCTAGATAAGATCCTTAGGGGGTCTAGTTTCCAAAATGAGGTCACTTGTGGGGGAGCTCCAATGTTTAGGTACACAGGGACTCTCCAAATGCGACATGGCAACCGCTAAATATTCCAGCATATTTTCCATTCAAAAAGTCAAATGGCGCTCCTTCCTTTCTGAGCCCTGCCGTGCGCCCAAACATTAGTTTATGACCACATATGAGGTATCTGTGTACTCAGGAGAAATTGCCCAACAAATTTTAGGATCCAATTTATACTGTTGCCCATGTGAAAATGAAAAAACTGAGGCTAAAATAAAATTTTTGTGAAAAAAAAAGTACTTTCTTTTTTTTAACGGATCAATTTGTGAAGCACCTGGGGGTTCAAAGTGCTCACTATGCATCTAGATAAGATCCTTAGGGGGTCTAGTTTCCAAAATGAGGTCACTTGTGGGGGAGCTCCAATGTTTAGGTACACAGGGACTCTCCAAATGCGACATGGCAACCGCTAAATATTCCAGCATATTTTCCATTCAAAAAGTCAAATGGCGCTCCTTCCCTTCTGAGCCCTGCTGTGCGCCCATACAGTGGTTTATGACCCCATATGAGGTATCTGTTTACTCAGGAGAAATTGCCCAACAAATTTTAGGATCCATTTTATCCTGTTGCCCATGTAAAAATGAAAAAATTGATGCTAAAAGAAAATTTTTGTTGGAAAAATTAAAATGTCCATTTTTTCCTTCCACGTTGCTTTAGTTCCTGTGAAGCACTTGAAGGGTTAATAATCTTCTTGAATGTAGTTTTGAGTATCTTGAGGGGTGCAGTTTTTATAATGGTGTCACTTTTGGGTATTTTCTGCCATATAGACCCCTCAAAGTGACTTCAAATGTGAGGTGGTCCCTAAAAAAAATGGTTTTGTAAATTTTGCTGTAAAAATGAGAAATCGCTGGTCAACTTTTAACCCTTATAACTTCCTAACAAAAAAAAATGTTGTTCCCAAAATTGTGCTGATGTAAAGTAGACATGTGGGAAATGTTATTTATTAACTATTTTGTGTCACATAACTGTCTGGTTTAACAGAATAAAAATTAAAATTTGAAAATTACGAAATTTTCAAAATTTTCACCAAATTTCCGTTTTTTTCACAAATAAACGCACCTAAATTATCGACCTAAATTTACCACTAACATGAAGCCCAATATGTCACGAAAAAAAAATCTCAGAATAGACAGGATCCGTTGAAGCGTTCCTGAGTTATTACCTCATAAATGGACACTGGTCAGAATTGCAAAAAATGGCAAGGTCTTTAAGGTCAAAATAGGCTGGGTCATGAAGGGGTTAATAGGGAAAATAAAATATGTAGCCCTGAAAAGGACTTTTAGTTTGCAGGAGCAGTATTCCTATAGGACTGTAAGGCCATAAACACTGCCTATATGCATCTGATCCAAAATTATCCCTCCTACACCAACTATCCTTATACTGAATGCAGTTACCAGCGATTTTATTAGAGAAAGGACAGTATGTAGCCCTGAAAAGGACTTTTGTTTTAACAGTGTGTTAAGGGTCTGCGGAACGCACCAAATATATAAAGTAGAAAGGTGCGTTCGCAGCCCGGGGTCCACCGTGCAAGCGGAGCCTGCTGCTAGTAGAAATGGCGCGAGAAGCAAACTCTGTTATCCCGCAGAGTCGCCAACATAAACGCCGTAATGCGCTGTGGCAATAAGTGCGAACTCTGTTACTACACAGAGCCGCTAGAAGGAGAACCGCAGCGTTATATGGCGATGTGTGCGCACTCACTAGACACAACTGAGTGGCAAAGAAAAC
>JARQOD010000008.1:51214283-51330725 GCA_033576555.1 Oophaga sylvatica
TTCGGTAACTGCAGACGGCTTGCGGCCTGTCAACTTACATTTTCATGGGTGCCTTATGGTACCCGTCCGCGTTCCAGTACCGTCAGCTGGTTCTCCACAGTGCCTTTGGCCTAGGTGCCTCCATCTCAGTATCCGAGTTCCAGCAACGTCTGCTGGTCCTTGGTAGTGCTTTGGAGCACAGGTACCTCCTGCTTAGTAACCGTGTCCCAGTAACGTCAGCTGGTCCTCGGTTGTGCCATTGGCTCTTTTCCTTCTGCTGCCCCTCCGGGTTCCAGCACAGTCAGCTGGTCCTCGTTACTTGCATTGGCTCTTGTACCTTCTGCTACCCGTCCGGGTTCCAGTACCGTCAGCTGGTTCTCCGCAGTGCCTTTGGCCTAGGTGCCTCCATCTCGGTATCCGAGTTCCAGCAACATCTGCTGGTCCTTGGTAGTGCTTTGGAGCACAGGTACCTCCTGCTTAGTAACCGTGTCCCAGTAACGTCAGCTGGTCCTCGGTTGTGCCATTGCCTCTTTTCCTTCTGCTGCCCCTCCGGGTTCCAGCACAGTCAGCTGGTCCTCGTTACTTGCATTGGCTCTTGTGCCTTATGCTACCCGTCCGGGTTCCAGTAACGTCAACTGGTTCTCGGAATTAGACGACCCTAAAGACCACCCCGAAGAAGATGACGACCCCAAGGACGACGAGCATCAAGCCAACCAGCCTGAACACCATCACAAAGAAGAAATATAAGATTACCCAGAAGAAGATCACCAACAGGAAAATGAAGGTTACGACAAACTACAAGATACAGAACAAGAGACAGAAGAACAATAAGCAGAAGATCAAAAAGCAGAAGAACATGAAGTATAAGACCAAAATGAAGAGCAAAATATATGCTCTAAATTCTAAGCAGAAGAAGACTAAGCAGTGTATGGGGGTGAGTCCGTTCCTCCTCTTGGTGCCCCTGGAAACTGCCTGCTGCTGCAGGCTAAACTGAACACGGACAAATACTGTTGTAATTTAAATCTTTTGTGACAGCAAGAACGGAAGGATGAAAAATTCATACTTTGACAGATTACAAGTACAGGAATCTCTGTCACAAATAAGAATATGATGAAGAAGATGAAGAGGAAGAAGATGAAAATGTAGAATATGAAGAAGAATAATAGTTTAATAAGAACAATATGAGTAATGTTAACAAAAAGATGAATAACAAGAAGTTTACGAAGAAGATAAAGAAGGTGAAGATGAAGAATAATTTTATGACAAAGATGGTGCTGCTGAAGATTATGAAGGAGAAAGTGTGTCAAAAGTTAAAAAGGTGAAGAGCATGGAAGTTGTGAAACATACATATTTGCCAAAATAGAAAAAAGGTTAACAACATAGTCAATTTCTTCGTCAATCCAAACGTATTTCCAAAAAAAAATTTTTAATGCTATTCCATTGGATTGGGTTAAACATGTATGCCTTTAATGTCTCCTCAACCTCCCCCAATACATTCTACATTACTCTTTGTTGTTTTCCTTCATGTACAATTAACCAACAAGGCAAGAATGGGTTTTTTTTAATTCCGATATTTTGTTCCCATAGACTTACATTGGATTTCCGGTATCGGTATCAGGTATCGCCGATATTTTTGGGGTATCGGCGATACCATTCCGATTCCGATACTTTTGGATATCGGAAAGTATCGCTCAACTCTACACACGACCTCTACCACCTAAATCAGTTCTCTGGTGTAACAAAACCAAGCCGCAGCCACTGAAAAAACTGGAAAAGGCAAATGAACAAATAACAGTGGCTCCAGAGGAACTGAGAGGAGCCCAAGCCCCCCAGGGGGGGAAACCTGGCTAACCTCCCAGAAATGCAGATAAATATGCAAATGGAAGCACAAAAACAAAAAACAGAAAATATCTTATCTGAGAGCAGGAGAAGAGGCAAGACTCAGCAAGCTTCCAAGTGAACCAGGAACCACAGTTGAGACAAGAACAAATCATCACCGGCAAGCATAATGGGAGGGAACCTCCCTTATATCCAACCAGTCTGTGATTCCTGATTGCCAATCCTCATTGAATGGTTCAGTACTGTTTGCAACCACCAGAGGGAGCTTCTGCTCAGAATTCATTTCTAAAACATTCACAACAGTACCCCCCCTTGAGGAGGGGTCACCGAACCCTCATTTGTGCAACCAGGTCGGTCAGGATGAGCTCTGTGATACGCATGGATCAGTATCCTAGCATGGATGTCCGAAGCAAACACCCAAGAATTGTCCTCCTGACCATAACCTCTCCACTTAACCAAATACTGGAGTTTCCGTCTAGAAAAACGAGAATCCAATATTTTCTCAACCACATACTTCAGATTGCCCTCAACCAAAACAGAGTCAGGAGGCGCAGCCATAGGAACCACTGGCTCGACAAACCTCTTCAATAAGGACTTGTGGAACACGTTATGGATCTTAAATGTCCCGGGAAAAAGTAAACGAAAGGAAACAGGATTAAGAATCTCCATGATCTTATAAGGTCCAATGAACCTAGGCTTAAACTTAGGAGATGCAACTCTCATAGGGATATTTCTTGAGGACAACCAGACCAAGTCCCCCACTTCAAACCGAGGACCATCAGTCCTATGCCGGTTGGCAAACCGCTGGGCCCTCTCCTGAGAGAGGGACAACCTCTCCACTACCTGGTCCCAAATCTGCTGCATACGCTCCACAACAGAGTCAACACCTGGACAGACAGAAGCCTCCGCCTGTCCCGAATAAAATCGAGGGTGAAACCCAAAATTGCAGAAAAATGGAGACATCAAAGTGGCAGAGCTAGCCCTATTATTAAGAGCAAACTCAGCCAAAGGCAAAAAAGAGACCCAGTCATCTTGATCAGCAGACACAAAGCATCTCAGATAAGTCTCCAATGTCTAGTTTGTTCTCTCAGTTTGTCCATTGGTCTGAGGATGAAAAGCAGAGGAGAAAGACAATTGAACACCAAATTTAGAACAAAAAGTCCTCCAAAATCTGGAAACAAACTGGACTCCTCTGTCAGACACAATGTTCTCAGGAATGCCGTGTAACCGAACCACGTGCTGAAGGAACAAAGGCACCAATTCAGAGGAGGAAGGCAACTTAGGTAATGGCACAAGATGTATCATTTTGGAAAACCTATCACAAATCACCCAGATAATGGTCATTCTCTGAGAAACAGGGAGGTCGGAAATAAGATCCATAGAGATATGGGTCCATGGTCTCTTGGGCACAGGCAATGGCATCAACAAACCACTAGAGCGAGAGCAAGTCCCGCAGGACTGCACAAATTCCCTGACGTCACGAGACAAAGTAGGCCACCAAAAGGACCGACTCACCAAGTCTCTGGTACCAAAAATTCCGGGATGACCGGCCAACGCGGAACAATGAATCTCAGACATCACACTCTTTTTCCACCGGTCTGGGACAAACAATTTCCCAATAGGGCAGCGCTCGGGTTTATCCTCCTGACACCCCTCCAGAGCCAGTCTCAAATTGGGCGAGATGGCAGAAAGAACTACACCCTCTTTCAAAATAACAGCAGGATCAGATAACTCAGGAGAATCCACAAGGAAACTCCTCGAGAGGGCATCTGCCTTAACATTCTTAGTGCCAGGAAGAAAGGAAACCACAAAATTAAAACGTGTGAAAAACAAGGCCCACCTGGCCTGTCTAGGATTAAGTCGCTTGGCTGATTCCAGATAAACCAGATTCTTATGGTCCGTGAGGACCACCACCTGATGTTTGGCTCCCTCCAGCCAATGTCTCCACTCTTCAAAAGCCCACTTCATGGCCAATAACTCCCGATTACCCACGTCATAATTACGTTCAGTTGGAGAAAATTTTCGAGAGAAAAAGGCACAAGGGTTACTTCTAGAGGTCTCAGGATCTCTTTGGGACAAAACGGCACCTGCCCCAGTTTAAGAGGCATCAACCTCCACCTGAAATGGCAGAGAAACATCAGGCTGCCATAGAACAGGATCAGAAGTGAATCTCTGCTTAAGTTCCTGAAATGCAGAGACTGCCTCAGGAGGCCAATTCACCACATCAGAACCCTTTTTGGACAGATCAGTCAAAGGTTTAACAATAACAGAGAAATTACCAATAAATTTACGATAAAAATTGGCAAAACCCAAGAATCTCTGAAGAGCCTTTCATGAAGTAGGTTGGACCCAATCACAGATGGCCTGAACCTTGACCGGGTCCATTTCAATAACAGATGGAAACAAAATGAATCCCAGAAATTAGATCCTCTGTATGCCAAAAAGACACTTTGATCCCTTCACATACAGAGCATTCTCTCTCAAAATCTGGAACACAGTCCGAACATGTTTCACATGAGAGTCCCAGTCATTGGAAAAAATCAAGATATCATCCAAATAAACAATCAGAAATTTGTCCACAAAATCCCTGAAAATGTCATTCATGAAGGACTGGAAGACGGAAGGAGCATTAGTGAGCCCAAAGGGCATCACTAGGTACACAAAATGCCCCTCTGGGGTATTAAACGCCGTCTTCCATTCATCCCCTTGCTTAATGCGAATAAGGTTATACGCCCCCCTGAGGTCAAGCTTGATAAACCAAGTAGCACTTTTCACCCTGGAAAACAGGTGAGAAATCAAGGGTAACGGATATTGATATTTCACAGTGATATTGTTCAAGAGACGATAATCAATACACGGCCTTAATGAACCATCCTTTTTGGCCACAAAGAAAAAACCGGCACCCAAGGGTGAAGAGGATGGTCTGATATGACCCTTCTCCAATGACTCCTTGATATAAGACCGCATAGCGTCATGTTCAGGTACAGACAAGTTAAAAAGGCGACCTTTAGGGAATTTACTACCAGGCACTAATTCAATAGCGCAGTCATAGCTCCTATGTGGGGGCAAGGATGCAGATTTACTTTCGCTAAACACATCAGAAAAATCAGTCAAAAAGTCAGGAACATCCTGAGCCTGGGGAGAGGCAGAAAAAACAGGAGTGTTGGCTTTAACACATTGGCAGCCCCAACTGGTTACAGACACAGATTTCCAATCCAAAACAGGATTATGAGACTGTAACCAAGGGAAACCTAGTACAATAATGTCTTGCAGATTATACAGCACCAAAAATTTGCAACTCTCCTGATGATCAGGTTCAACCCTCATTATCACCTGAGTAGAGAACTGGGGTTTATTCTCAGCCAAAGGGGTAGAATCAATCCCCAGTAGGGGAATAGACTTCCGTAGGGGTATCAAGGGAAACCCACAACATTTAGTAAAATCAAAATCCATCAGGTTAATAGCTGCTCCCGAATCAACAAAATCATAAGCAGAAAATGTGGACAGGGAGCAAATCAGGGTAACAGTCAACAGAAATTTAGTCTGAACACTACCCAAGACAACTGTGCGTGCAAAACGTCTTCCCCGCTTAGGGCAGACTGAAATAGCATGAGAGGCATCACCACAGTAGAAACATAACCCATTGCGTTTTCGAAACTCATGACGCTGTGCCCCAGAAGCCACTCTATCACACTGAGTGGGTTCAGAAACTGGCTCACAAGTCAACACTATTCCACGCATACCTCTACGCTCACGCAAACTGTAACTGTCTGTAAATTTGAATTGCTAATGACATAGAATCATTGAGACCAGAGGGAGCAGGGAAACCCACCATAACATCTTTTACATTCTCTGACAGACCCTTCCGAAAAAGGGCTGCCAAAGCATCATCATTCCATTTGGTCAGGACTGCCCACTTTCGGAATTTCTGACAGTACAACTCAGCGTCCTCAAGCCCCTGATTTAATGCCAACAAGTTTTTTTCAGCTTGATCAGTGACATTAGGTTCATCGTACAATAACCCCAGAGCCAGAAAAAATGCATCAACATCACTCAAAACAGGGTCCCCAGGTGTCAGGGAAAAAGCCCATTTCTGAGGATCGCCGCGCAGGAGAGAGATGACAATTTGAACCTGCTGTGCTGCGTTCCCTGAGGACTTAAGTTTTAAGGCAAAAAACAACTTACAGTTATTTTTGAAATTCAGAAACTTAGCCCGATCCCCCAAAAACAAATCTGGCATGGGAATCCTAGGTTCCACAACCGGCAACCTAGCAAGATAGGTAGCAATACTCCGAACCTCAGTGGCAAGCTGATCCACATGGACAGACAACTGTGCAAACTCCATTGAGAGAGAAAAAAAAAATCCTCCTCAGCACCCAGAGATAAAGAGGGAAAAATGCAACAAACAGAAAAAAAAAAAAAAATCTCTGACAACTTTTTTCTTTCCACACTATTTTTCCCTTCTGTGAGTACCATATCTGCTGAGTAAGCACTTCCAATTACTTGTACCTGGCTTTTCTATTTACCCATCTCACTCTTTCACCATGTTTACATATGCCTTCACAGTGTTTGCTCCGTTAATCCTCTCTCTCCTTCGCTATCCCCAAACCCCAGCACCCTCTAATCAAATAATCATCTCCCCTTCCCTCCTTCCTCCCCACCTGTCCTCCTCTGCTGACCTGCTCCTCAACCTCAAATCTGTCCTAATAAAACACAAAACAAGCTTCCCTCTCTCCTTCTCCCACCTGCTCTCCCTTTCTCTGCTCCTCCTCACTGCTGGTGACATATCTCCCAATCCTGGACCTCCACAGTTCATACCCACCATTAGTACTCCTTCCTACCGCTCCCTATCTAATAGGAACTGCCGCAATCTTTCCAACGTAAAACATGTGCCATTGACACCCACCCCCCTGCTCCCTCTCTCTGGAGCACTCTGGAATGCCCGCTCCATCTGCAATAAGCTTCATGTGATTCATGACCTCTTTCTCTCTCGCAATCTTGCTTTCCTCGCCCTCACAGAAACATGGCTGACACCCTCTGACACCGCCTCCCCTGCTGCGCTGTGTTATGGTGGCCTCCAATTCACCCACACTCCTCGCCCTGGAAACAGACATGGTGGAGGAGTGGGTGTTCTCCTTTCCTCTAACTGCAACTTTAACCCAATCCCACCTCTTCCCTCCCTAATCCTCCCTTCCTTTGAAGTCCACTCTGTCCGCATCTACTCTCCCTCCAACCTCCAAGTGGCCGTCATATACCGACCTCCAGGTCCGACCACTGCCTTCATCGACCAATTCACTACCTGGCTTCTTCACTTTCTCTCCACTGACATCCCCACCATCATCATGGGTGACTTCAACATCCCCACTGATACCCTTCAGTCAGCAGCCTCCAAACTTCTGTCCCTTACTTCATCCTTTGGACATACTCAGTGGTCCTCCTCAGTCACCCACACGGATGGTCATACATTAGACTTGGTCTTCACCCGCCTCTGCTCTCTATCTAACTTCACCATCTCCCCTCTCCCTCTATCCGACCACCATCTACTCACTTTCTCATCCCTGTCCTCCTCTCCTGTCACCCATGTCCAGCAACACGTGCACCCCCGCAGACACCTTGCACACCTAGACATCCACACACTCTCTGACTCTATTCTTTCACTGGCATCAATATCCTCACTCCACGATACAGACAGTGCCACTGCTTTCTACAATGCCACTCTCACATCGGCTATTGACACGGTCGCCCCTCTCGTTCATGGCAGAGTGCGACGTACCAACAGACAACCTTGGCACAATAACACCACTAAAAAGCTCCGGCAAGTGTCCAGGATTACAGAGCGGCGTTGGAAAAAAACAAATTCGCAAGACGACTTCACTGCATTCAAACAAGCAACACTCTCTTTCAAATCTGCCCTCACCTCTGCTAAACAGGCCTACTTCACAACCCTCGTATCTTCCCTATCCTACAACCCCAAACAGTTATTCAAAACTTTTAACTCCCTCCTCCGCCCACCACTGCCCCCTCCTACCTCCCTCATCTCTGCTGAGGACTTTGCCACACACTTCAAAAATAAGATCGACCAAACAAGGCAAGTCTTCATTGTTCAACCACCTCAACCACTTTGTATACCAGACCAATGCCCCAACTCCATAACCTCCCTCTCCAACATAACTGAAGGGGAGCTTAATTGTCTTCTCTCCAAATCGCACCTCACAACCTGTGCACTTGACCCCATCCCAACCCACCTCCTCCCCAACCTCACCACCACTATTATTCCATCCCTAACCCACCTCTTCAACCTATCACTAACTTCCGGTACCTTCCCTTCTGCTTTCAAGCATGCCACAATCACGCCTATTCTTAAAAAGCCAACCCTCGAACCAACCGCTATGTCCAGCTATCGCCCAATATCGCTGCTCCCATTCGCTTCCAAACTCCTGGAGCTGCATGTCCACGCTGAGCTTTCCTACCACTTCTCTTCTAACTTGCTCTTTGACACTCTACAATCTGGTTTCCGCCCCTATTACTCCACTGAGACAGCCCTGACCAAAATTACTAATGACCTACTTACAGCCAAAGCGAACAGACAATACTCTATACTCCTGCTTCTTGACCTGTCCTCTGCTTTTGACACAGTTGACCACTGCCTTCTACTACAGATTCTTTCCTCCTTTGGCGTCAAAGACCTCGCCCTATCCTGGATCTTCTCATACCTTTCCAACCGCACATTCAGCGTCTCCCACTCACACACTACCTCCTCGTCCCACCCTCTCTCCGTTGGAGTCCCCCAAGGATCTGTTCTAGGACCCCTACTCTTCTCAATCTATACACTTGGCCTGGGGCAACTCATAAAGTCCCACGGATTCCAGTACCACCTTTACGCTGATGACACTCAGATCTACCTCTCTGGCCCAGACATCACCTCTCTGCTATCCAGAATCCCGGAGTGTCTATCAGCCATATCCTCCTTCTTCTCCTCCCGCTTCCTCTAACTCAATGTGGACAAATCTGAACTCATAATCTTTCCCCCATCCCACAGATCTTCCTTACCTGACCTATCTATCACAATTAACGACATCACGCTTTCCCCCGTACCAGAAGTCCGCTGCCTCGGAGTAACCCTTGACTCTGCCCTGTCCTTCAAACCGCACATCCAAGCTCTTTCTACCTCCTGTCGCCTTCAGCTCAAAAATATTTCAAGAATCCGTCCTTTCCTCAACCCTCAATCTACTAAAATGATTGTGCACGCCCTCATCATCTCCCGCCTCGACTACTGCAACACCCTTTTCTCTGGCCTCCCTGCTAACACCCTCGCACCTCTCCAGTCCATCCTTAACTCTGCTGCACGACTAATTCACCTCTCTCCTCGCTACTACTCCGCTTCTCCCCTCTGCAAATCTCTTCACTGGCTCCCATTCCCTCAGCGTATCCAGTTCAAATTACTAATACTGACCTACAAGGCCATCTATAATCTGTCTCCTCCTTATATCTCTGAACTAATCTCCCGATATCTTCCCTCACGTAATCTCCGATCCTCCCAAGACATCCTTCTCTCCTCCACACTTATTCGCTCCTCACCCAACCGCCTCCAAGACTTCTCCCGAATATCCCCCATCCTCTGGAATTCTTTGCCCCAACACGTCCGACTATCAAACACATTCGGATCCTTCAGACGGAACCTGAAAACCCATCTCTTCAGGAAAGCCTACAGCCTGCAATGATCCCCGCTGTCTCCTCACCACTACCGGAGATATCGCCTCAACCAACACTGGAACTGCTGCAACCGACCAACCTGCTGTCTCCTGCCTCACAATCCTGTAGAATGTAAGCCTACAGCCTGCAATGACCCTGCTACCTCCTCACCACTACCGGAGATATTGCCTCAACCAACACCGGAACTGCTGCAACCCCCCGACCTACTGTCTCCTGCCTCACAATCCTGTAGAATGTAAGCCCGAAAGGGCAGGGTCCTCTCCCCTCTGTATCAGTCTGTCATTGTTAGTTTGTTTACTGTAAGTGATACCTGTAATTTGTATGTAACCCCTTCTCATGTACAGCACCATGGAATCAATGGTGCTATAGAAATAAATAATAATAATAATAATACCATATAGTTTTAGCTGGGCCGGTGATACTGTTATGATTTGGTAGCTGAGGAGAGCAGGCAAAAACGGCAATACACCAGAGAGGTTGGAATCTATTGGATTGCAGTACCCTGACTGACCACCACAACTAAAGGCAGCCTTGGAGCGTTCCTACGTTGGTCCTAGACGCCTCGTCACAGCCTGAGAGATTAACTACACCTAAAGATAGAAAGAGGAAAGCTATCTGCCCCGGAGCAGATCCCCAAAGAACATACGAAGCCCCCAAACATGTAATGGCGGTTAGACAAGAGGAAATACAGACACAGACAGAAAATAGTATGAGCAAACATTGGGGCCCAATCTGCCTAGACAGAAAAGGATAGAAAGGATACTCACTGCAATCCAAAAAAAAACCCTAAAAAACAACCAACGCTACTAATTGCAAAAACACCTGAGATCACATGACCTCTACCACCTAAATCAGTTCTCTGGTGTAACAAAACCAAGCCGCAGCCACTGAAAAAACTGGAAAAGGCAAATGAACAAATAACAGTGGCTCCAGAGGAACTGAGAGGAGCCCAAGCCCCCCGGGGGGGGGACCTGGCTAACCTCACAGAAATGCAGAGGAATATGCAAATAGAAGCAAAAAAACAAAAAACAGAAAATATCTTATCTGAGAGCAGGAGAAGAGGCAAGACTCAGCAAGCTTCCAAGTGAACCAGGAGCCACAGTTGAGACAAGAACAATTGATCACCGGCAAGCATGATGGGAGGGAACCTCCCTTATAGCCAGTCTGTAATTCCTCATTGCCAATCCTCATTGAATGGTTCAGTACTGTTTGTAACCACCAGAGGGAGCTTCTGCTCAGAATTCATTTCTAAAACATTCACAACATACATGGTAAATAAAGACACAGCCAGAATAAAGTCCTTTATTAGAAATAAGACTAAACATGATAGACTTTTTCTTATTTAAAAATAGCAAGCACAGCTATACTCATCTAAAGTCTAATTCCACCAAGGCTCTCGTTCTCCTGTAATAAAACTAAAATAAAAAAACTACAATATCTCTCATCTGTTGGTCGTAGTGTCCCATGCTGTAATCCATGTCTGGGAGATTACGTTTTCAACCTGGACGGTGCCAAGATGCAACTATCCAGGCTGAGAATAGCTGGTGAATGAGCTGCTGTGAGCACAGTGTCAGATACCAGAGGTGAGGTCATCGAGGTGAGAAATTCTCACAGTGATAGGCTGTGAAGCACCTTGCCACCGTCCAGATTGAAAACTATTATCCCCTAGATATGGATTACAGCGTGGGACAGAACAATGGAGAGATGAGGGATATTGTTGCTTTTTTATTTTAGTTTTATTACAAGAGAATGAGGGCTTCATTGGAATAGGCATTAGGTGAGTATAACTATGTTTGTTATTTTTAAATAAAAAAGGAAAACTGTGTTTAGTCTTATTTCTAATAAAGGACTTTATTCTGGCTGTGTCTTTTTTACCATACAACTATGGGATTAGTAATGGATAGGTGTCGTATAGACACTTCTCCATTACTAATCCATAGGCTTAATGTTACCTGACAATACAAAGGTGACATCAACCCAACAAATATGAACCCCACTTGCCACCGCTACAGGGCAAGGGGAAGAGCTGGGCAAAGCTCCAGAATTGGCACATCTAATAGATGTGTCTTTTCTGAGCAGCTGCGGGCTGCTGTTTTTAGCCTGGGGGCCTATATCCATAGCCCCTTACCAGCCTGAGAATACCAGCCCCCAGCTGTGAGCTTTAGCAAGGCTGGTTGTCAAAAATGATGGGACCTCTCACCATTTTTTTTTAATTATTTATTTAAATAATTACAAATACAGTGTGGGGACTCCTCTATATTTAATAACCAGCCTTGCTGAAGCTGACAGCTGAGGGTTGTAGCCGCTGTGAGTTTTGCCTGGCTGGTTATCAAAAATACAGGGGAACCCACGCAGGTTTTTATTTTAATTATTTATTTACAGCACAGGAGCAGCTGATGAATACTCCCATCTGCCACTCCTGCTCTCACTGTTACTAGCAGCAGCAGGTGTCAGATGATGGAGCTGTAGTCTCGCCTCAGAAATGGTTCATCACATTAGATTCATCAATTCTGGTGCTTCTCCTTGGCTCTTTCCAATTGACCTTGTGCATCTGCAGTTGGAGTAATTGGGCTTGGGGTTGATGTCAGCTATGAATTGTCCGAAATACAGCTAATTTGTGTTAGTAATGGAGAGGTGTCTAACAGACACCCCATTACTAACCCAGTAAGTAAAAAGAAAATACACACACAAAAATTCTTTATTTAACCACTTAATGACCAGCAATATGTCTTTTTGCTGAACTTAGATATAAAAGAACAGCATTCCCATAAAGGTGACAATCCAGCAGCTGTCAGCTGTACACTATAGCTGACTACTTGCTGCATTACCTGCAATCAGTGTTAGCACCGTCCATATCTGTTAAACCCCTTATAGATGCTGCTGTCAATAGTGACTATATCATTTAAATTGTTAACAGAGTGTAGGGGCTTCCACTTTATCCCTATTGGCACCCTGAGATTATGATTGTGTGGTCCTGCTGTTTGCCATTGCAATTCACAACCAAATAGCGGCCTTAGAGTCTGCCAGCTGTAGTAACCTGTTAGGAAGTTAGTGACATTTAGGTGGTAAAAATACACTTTTTCATTCCTGTCATGTCAGTTTGCAATAAGTTCATGAAAATCTCCTGAAGGGTAAATAAACTACCTGACACAGTTTTCAATATGTAAGGGGGTGCTGTTTTTAAAATTGTATTACTTTTGAGGGTTTTCCAAAATATAGGACATCCAAAGTCACTTCAAACCTGAATAGGTCCCTAAAAAAAATATTTTTTAAAATTTCCTTAAAGAAATTAAAAATTGCTGCTTCATTTTTAAACCTCCTAAAACACTAACAAAATAAAATAACATTTTATAAATGGTGCTGATTTAAAGCAGACATGAGGTAAATTTTATTTACTAATGTTTTTCTATGGTTTGACTATCTGAATTAAAGGGATAATCATTCAAAGTTTGAAAATTCTCAATATCTTTAACATTTTTGTCAAATTTCTGATATTTTTTATAAATAAACACAAAACACATTGACCTAAATTTACCATTATCATAAATTATAATGTGCCACAAAAAAAATCTCAAAATCACTGGGATTTGTTGAAGTGTTCCAGAGTTATTACCACATAGTGCGACACTGGTCAGATTTAAAAAATCTGATCTGGTCACTAAGGGGTTAAATAAACACTACCCCACACTTGTGCAAAAAAATGCTTCCCACTCAGGTCCAATAAAATCCACCGATTCCAACGTAGTCCATCGAATGGAAACCTGTAATAGGTGTATCTGATAGATTCCTCTCCGTTACTAACAAGAGGGCTTGATGTCAGCTGTGTTTTTGGACAATTCATTACCCTGATTGCCAAGGCACAAGGGCAATCGGGAAGAGCTAAGGTGAAGAGCCAGAATTGATGCATCTAATTTGATGCTCCACTTCTGGTGCGACTACGGCCTGGTATTTTATAAAATTATAAAATGCTCCCGATTATAAGACGCACCCCAAAATTTGAGTGAAAAATAGGAAATTTGTTTTAATAAAATGGTGGTGCTTCTTATAATCCACACGTTTTATTGCTTACTGGGGTTAGTGGCTGTGGTAAAGCGAGGTCCCAGGGTCGCTGCTGGAGGAGGCAAGAGTGGAGCGTTGCTGCAAGCTGCAGGCTGGGATGAGGAGTGATCGGATATGCGGCGTGCCACTGCGGGTGTCCGTTGCTGTGGGAGTGTCCGGTACTGCAAGAGTGTCTGGTGCTGCGTGAGTGTCCAGTGCTAAAATCTCATCTCCAGTGAGCTTGGTGTCGAGATCTCCATTTGTGCATGCGCCACCCCAGCAGGCATTTTCCCAGAGGCCACCGCATAGGAAACCATGGAACTGCGGGGGCTCCTGCCTTTCACAAAATGTTAGCAGAGTCCCTGCAGTACCTGATATTCCTGCAGCACCGGACACTCCCACAGCACTGGACACCTACAGTGGCATGCCAGAAATCAGAACACCCGCTCATCTCAGCTTGTGGCCTTCAGCAACACTCCACTCTTTCCTCCTCCAGCCGCGACCCTGGGACCCTGCTCCACCGCGGCCGGTAAGGTATATCTGCATTATAAGATGCAACCCCATTTTCTCCCCAAATTTGGGGGGAAAAAGTGCATCTTATAATCCGAAAAATACACTCCCCAGATGACATCTCACCACTAAGGAAAAAATGTGTCTGGAGGGATTTTTTCTTTGGTAAATAAGAGATCTATACTTGGGTACTACCCTTGTTAGGGTGGGAGCATTTACATGGGGCTTGACAGGCAGATAAATGTGACAACTGAAGGTTACCTGCTTGTGGAAACTCCGATAAAAAGTGATATCAAATCAGCTAAAATTGGTGACTCTCAAACAGAAAGCTCATTCACTGCATCGAATATTAAAGACCCCAGGAGGAATAAAAAGTCTAACAAAAGGAGAATTACCCCTCCACAACAATATACAAAGAAAACTCGCAGTTTCCATAATTGGAGGTAATTAACCTCTCAACACATAGTTTATCTAAAACACAATATGAAGTATTGAGTTTGGGGTTATCATTCTCACCCACTAACAATTTTCAATTTTTTACAGCGGTGAAGGATCTCCACCTCTTCTGCCGCAAGCTTGTCCTGAGGAGGTTACATCATCGCCCTAATGAGGATGTCGACGTCCGCGGTGTGACTGAGCAGGAGACATTGGAGGTATTAGAAGGATTATTGGATGAACAAGAGGCAGAGAAGGTGGCTAGTTTCCCTAGAACTGTCATGCCTAGATCCATGACTTTTCCCCCCTTGTCGTTATGTCCTCAGATAGACATCTTTGCGCGACTAGTTACTGATGATTTTAAAAAAGTATCATCAAAAATTAAGAGAGATAATCTTAGCCCAAATGAGAGAAGGGCTTTAAAAGAACTAAAAGCAATCAAGGATATAGTCATCAAACCAGCCGACAAGGGGGAAACGTTGTGATCTGGCCTACTGACAAATACGAAAGGGAGGCTTTCAAACAGCTTAAGAATAAAGATTTTTATTCTATTCTCCCACAGAACCTACTAACCACATTCACTGACCAATTAGATCTAATTCTTATGCAAGCCTGGGAAAAGGGGATTATCCCCAAAAAAATTCTAGATGGATTGTTGACAAAGTTTCCCAAGGTTCCAAACTTCTATCTCCTCCCCAAGATCCATAAGGATCCCGTCGACCCCCCCTGGGCATCCTATAGTCTCTGGCATAGGAGGGCTATGCGACCCAGTGTGCAAATGTATTGACTATTATCTCAAACCTTTGGTGGAGACGCTGCCCTCCTATGTCAG
Organism: Oophaga sylvatica; assembly: GCA_033576555.1. NCBI lineage: Eukaryota > Metazoa > Chordata > Amphibia > Anura > Dendrobatidae > Oophaga > Oophaga sylvatica. The sequence goes on from JARQOD010000008.1 coordinate 51,229,630, forward strand.
GGACTCTACCGACGTCCTGGTGAGAGTCGACAGTCTATCCTTGGACTCCGATATGCTCTTTGTCACAGCGGACATCGAGTCCTTATATGCATGCATCGATCATGATCATGGGCTACGTGCTGTACGTTTTTTTCTGGAGATGAGTAGTATGGACAGATCCCTTGCTGATATGATAATGGAACTTTTACAATTTGTTTTATATCATAATTTTTTCACCTTCAGGGATCGGTTCTACCTGCAGAGGCGTGGCACTGCCATGGGGGCGGCGTGTGCGCCCGCCTACGCAAACCTCTTTCTTGGTTTATGGGAGAGGGAGGTCTTCCGTGGGGACGGGGCATGTGCCGCCGACCATGTGCAGTGCTGGCTTCGATACATCGATGATCTTTTGATTATATGGCAGGGTCCGATCCCTGAATTGGATGGGTTTATGTCTGACCTGAATAATAATGCTTATAATATTATTATAGGTATTACGTATAGGTGGCATAAACATAGGATTGATTTTCTTGATATTGCTTTGTCAGTTGATGACACGGGATCTGTCCACACTGACATTCATCGTAAGGACACTTCGGTTAATTCCTTTCTCCACTCTTCTTCTGGACACACTTATTCAACAATTAAAGCCATCCCTATTGGCCAGTTTTTGAAGGCAAAGCGTATTTGCTCAACAGTAGATCAATTTGAACATCAAGCCAATGACCTTAGAGAACGTTTCCTGGCCAAAGGTTATAGTCACAGGAATATAAAACATGGATACCATCGGGCAAAATATACCCTGCGACAAATGTTACTACACAATCCCACGGGATCCAAAAAGAAGGGTGACACGTACACTAGATTCATCACTACATATAATTGCCAGTGGGAGAATATTCGTCAGATCTTGACGAAACACTGGTCGGTTCTCCGAACAGACCCAATCTTGTACAAAGAAGTGTCTGAAAAACCTCTGATTACAGCAAGGAGGAGTAATAATTTAAGAGACCATTTGGTCAAAAGCCACTATGTTGCTAATCAAAAAAACTTTTTTGGATCAAGAGGTCAGAGATGGGGCTGTTTTCCCTGTGGTAGTTGTAGGGCATGTAATCTACATAATATCATCCGGGCAAAAACCTTTGGGGGTACTGAGGGTACCCGTCAATATGATATCATGCACTATATTTCCTGTACCACCTCATACGTCATATACCTGGCACAATGTCCGTGTCCTAAATTGTATGTTGGATTGACGACCAGGGAATTACGTGTCAGAGTAAGGGAACATGTCAGGGATATTTCTGCGGCTGGGGAGGTGGAAGATCCTTTATTGCTGAGAACACTACCTAAACATTTTAAATCATGTCACAACTCAGACCCCTGTGGCCTTAAGGTTCATTGGATTGATAGAATACGGGGTGGCATCAGAGGTGGTGACATTAAATCACTGTTAGCCCAAGCAGAGACAAAATGGATAGTAGAGCTGGGCACTATGGCCCCCGTGGGACTGAATGAGAAATTGAGTTTCGCTCCTTTTTTGTAGTTACATCTTTATTTTTTAAATACTATGTGCCTTTTTTCTTTTTTGTGTGTGTTTTTATTTACCTGTGTATTGTTTATTCTACTTTAGTATATCCAGTATGTTACTGTGTCCGGATCCGTTATATGGCATCTTACCCACATTGGACCACTTATGACTTCATGTGAATGAATGAAAGCAACACCCTGGAATTGTATGCGCATTTCCGTTTGCATATATATGTATATATATAATCTTGTATGATGTCCTATGCTTATATATGGCACATTTGTTAGAATAAAGTGTCAGTTACTTGATTGTGATACCTTAAATAATGATGTAGCGTATTATGATTATATACATGGTGTGCATTATACTGATGGTGACACATACTGGGTAGGGATTTATATGTTAATTCTCTTTCTCCTTACCTATTATCTATATTATGCGTTATGAGTTATATCCCCTTGGTACCAATATAGCCTTATTGGTGGCATGATTTGGACACAAAGGCCTCAATAATATGGCGACGCGCATGTGCGCTACACTCAGCTCACTCATTCTCTGCCTAAGGCCTCTTATGGTCTCGATGGGCGGATGTGACGTCACGGGAGATTTCCTCCCCGCTCGCCGAGACCGAGTGCCGGATGCGGTGAGTGTTGAGACCTGGGAGAAGTGGTGCCATGCGCATCAGGAACGCCGGCCGTTCATTATGTGATCCGATGCACCTTTGAGACTAAGGGGGCGTTGCTCTATATGTGTTACTTTTGGCCTAAAAGTGGGTTTAAGGGCTATATAACTGGGTACTGGTGAGGACACGGCATACACACCCCCCCTTGAGAAAGCTGCAAAACGTGAAACGCGCGTCGGGGCTGCTGTGACAGTGAGAACTGGTTGATTTAGTATGGGTATGTGTCACCATTAGGTTTTTACCTTGATCTATATGGTCTTCAGCTGCACATGCACTTTGAGATGGTTATTGTTTATCATCTATGCTGTCTGATCCATTTTTTGCAATATGTATATCACATATGCCATATGCCGGTATTTACTCCTTCTGTCACTTATTGTGCACAACATTTTGGGTTATTCCTTTCCTCTGTATGTTTATATTTAATATTTTATGTCACTGTGATTTCAATAAATTTGATACTATTTTTGGATACATCTCTTAGTGAGTGGTGTGTTTTGGATACGTCGTATCCTATTTGTGGTAAAATTGGTGACATGTACACTTTTTTCTTCTTTAGCACTTTGGCACTTTTACTGGATTTGTCCTACACTCACATAGTACTAACTGACAAAAGTTAATGAATATTGAAGTTTATACGTAGGCCATACAATGTAGGTCACTGTTAAGCTTTATTTTGCTGTTTGGATTGCATACCCTGAGAGATTTCGATCCTGTGTAAAATAGTAGGTATCTGTGCTACCATAGGCTGGGAGGGGCCCAATAATCTGGGACCTCCACAGCCTGATAATATCAGTTTTATGCTGTCTGTTTAACCTTTGCTGGTTGCAAAAAATGGGAGAAAGTTTTTTTACTTTGTTTAGTTATTTATTTGTCGCTGGTAAGAAAAAGAAGGTAGCACTCACCGATCTAAAAGTTCCATACTTTATTCGACAATGTTAAAATGTCATGGCCTGGAGAGTGAGATAAGGAGTGTGACGGTGCTGACGACGGCCATTTCGCGCTCATGGCACTTCCATGGTTTGACCCATGGAAGCGCTGTGAGCGCGAAACGGCCATCGGTGAGTGCTACCTTCTTTTTCTTACCAGTGACATTTGTTATACTGTGATTTCTTGGATTGGCACCAGGCATCTTGAGGTACAGCCTGCAACAAGAGTATTCACCTTTTAAACACACAATCAGCAGTATCAGTTGTGCTGTCAGCTGTTCTTCTTTTTCAAGATTTAGTTATTTGTTTAATCATGAAAACTTTCCAATAAGCTGCACATGGTGCAATTTTATAATATGTCGGGGTTGTTCAATAATATTTCTATATCTTTATGTCTATATGTTTGTCTGTATGTCTATATGTCTTTCTGTCAATCTATATCCATTATCTATCTCCTCTATTATCTACAGTTGTGCTCAAATGTTTACATAACATGGCAGAATTTTTGCTTTCTTGGCCTTTTTTTCAGAGAATATGAATGATAACACCAAAACTTTTTCTCCACTCATGGTTAGTGGTTGGGTGAAGCCATTTATTGTCAAACTACTGTTTTCTCTTTTTAAATCATAATGACAACCCAAAGCATCCAAATGACCCTGATCAAAAGTTAACATACCCTGGTGATTTTGGCCTGATAACATGCACAGAAGTTGACACAAATAGGTTTGAATGACTAGAAAATGTAACATCCTCACCTGTGACCTGTGACAAATACCAGGAAAATTGTTCGGGATGCAAAGAAAAACCCGCAAATAACATCAGCTGAAATATTGGACTCTCTGAAAACTAGTGGTGTGGCTGTTTCAAGATGCACAATAAGGAGACACTTGAAGAAAAATGGGCTGCATATTCGAATCACCAGGAGAAAGCCATTACTGCACAAATGACACAAATTATCTCTCCTGCAATATGAAAAACAGCACAGAGACAAGCCTCAAAACTTCTGGAACAAGCTAATTTGGAGTGATGAGATCAAAATTGAACTTTTTGGCCACAACCATAAACGTTACATTTGGAGAGAGGTCAACAAGGCCTATGATGAAAGGAACACCATTCCTACTGTAAAGCATGGAGGTGAATCGCTGATGTTTTGGGGATGTGTGTGGTACAAATGCACAGGAAACTTGGTCAAAGTTAAAGGAAAGATGAATGCAGCTTGATATCAGAAAATACTGGAGGCAAATTTGCAATCGTCAGCCCGGAAGCTGCGCATGGGATGTACTTGGACATTCCAACATGACAATGATCCAAAACACAAGGCCTAGTCGACCTGTCATTGGCTAAAGCAGTACAAAGTGAAGGTTTTGGAGTGACCATCTCAGTCTCCTGACCTGTAATGTCTATTGTCTGTGCAAGTCCCCTCTAAAATGTAAAGTGCTGCAGAATATGTCGGCGCTATAGAAATAAAACTATTATTATTATTATTGAGCCACTCTGGGGAGATCTCAAGCATGCAGTTCATGCTAGACATCCCAGGAATTTACAGGAACTGGAGGCTTTTTGCAAAGAAGAGTGGGTAGCTTTACCATCTGAGAAAGTAAAGAACCTCATTCACAACTACCACAAAAGACTTCAAAATGTCATTGATGTTAGAGGGGCAATACAAGGTATTCAGAAATGAGGTATGTGAACTTCTGATCAGGGTCATTTGGCTTTCTTCTGGCGACTTGACCGTGCAGCCCAATTTTTTTATTGTGCTTCTTGAAACAGCCACACCGCTAGTTTTCAGAGAGTCTTGTATTTCAGCTGATGTTATTTGTGGGTTTTTCTTTGCAGCCGAACAATTTTCCTGGCATTTGTCACAGTTCACAGGTGAGGATGTTAGCTTTAGTAGCCATTCAAACCCATTTGTGTCAACTTCTGTGCATGTTAGCAGGCCAAAATCACCAGGGTATTTAAACTTTTGACCAGGGTCATTTGGATGTTTTGGCTTGTCATTATCAGTAAATGGCTTCACATAACCACTAACCATGAGTGGTGTTATCATTCATATTCTCTGAAAAAAAAGGCCAAGAAAGCAAAAATACTGCTGGGTTATGTAAACTTTTGAGCACAACTGTATCTCTATAGCATTCATGTCCAAAATTGCTAGAAAAATGCAGGTAAAAAATAGCATGCAAAAACTCATCGAAAATGCGGCAAAAAAAAATCATTTTTTTTTGCAGCTGCTTTTATTCCTGTCAAAAGATGCAGAAATAGTGCAGAAATGCCTGCATTCAAATATTCAACAAGTGCACATACTCTAAAATAAAGTCAATAGTATCTTGGCATCTAGTACTATATTACTACCTGTTTTTGCTTTATGCATTCAAACTGTAATTGCATTATATTCTATATCACTGGACACGGGCCTTAATAACATCCATTCATCAATATGAGCTTTGTATTACTGAGTTTAATTTCATTATTTTCCTATTGATTATTTTATTGCTCATTTTCATGTCTTACTTGCATGGTACTTTTAATCAGTGCTCAATTGTTTTACTATTATGTTTTATTAACTTCAAAGCAACAGATTTTAATGAATCCATAGTGTAACACATCGCTGTAGCAAAGTAGTCAAATAATTGTTTTGATCTAACTCATCAAATCCAAAGAGAAAGTGGTGCGCTGGAGAGCAAAGCACTTAAGGTCATTTTTTAACAATAGAATAGATTGCAGTGTTTGAATGAGAAAAGACCTCTAGATATGATTTACTTTTAGCTGTGTTTAGTGATGAAAATGTATCTGTCTCCAAGCTGGACAAGCATTTGCAAGACCTTGTCTCTTCCCATTGAATCAATGAAATGCTAGCAAGTAGTGACTGCCATTTTTCATTTTCATCAATATGAATAAGGTTCATTTGGTCACTGTCAAGCACTGAAAGAACAGCGATATCCAACAGGGATGATGGACTTTCTGCAGTATGTCTTATCAGCCTGGATAAGACATCACCCTGGAAACTTAAAGCATAATGAGTAAGGGTCAAAGTCAAAAGATTTAGTTTTGTGACTAGCTGTCTGCTCACTATTTTTATTTTTATTTCTAAATGTCTGGAATCTAAAAATACATTTTTTATCGAAGGAGTAAAGAGTAAGACATAGCTGTTTCAATTTTGAGGGAATATGAACATCAAACTGAAGATTGTGTTAAAACATGTTCATATATAGCTTTATATAAATATAGACAGAATACTGCTTTGAATGCTAATGGACACCTTTTAGATAGCTTCTAATTACTCATATTGAAATGCAAATGCTGGTGTCCCTGCTTGACCCCTCTCCATCCTACAGGTAGGGATGCCAACATACTCACTGCCCTGGCCACTCGATGATGTCTCCCTTCCTGCTATGACTTCTAGGTCCCCTGGGCTTGTCATGTTCATTCCCTGTATTTTAAAGGGGCAGAGCACACACTTTGGAAATGCATCTAGCTAATACCTTGGAGGCATCAGGTATGTAAAACATGTTCCCCAGTAAGGAGATGCCTGAGCAACCCATCTTGATTTAATTAGTGTTGTACAACTAGTAAGTTATCAGGTCTCCCTTGTTGCCTGAACTTGTGCCTGTTCCTGTAATCTAATCCTAAACCTGAAGCCATTCCGGCGGTACCTGAACCTTAAGTCAGTTGTATCCTCCTGGGTGGTATGCCAGCATCTGAGTCTAGTCCTGTCAGTGACTCCGAGCCTTGTCTGTGTCTGCAATCCTGACCCTTAGGGTCAGCTGCTGCAGTACCAGGGACTGCCCAGGAGTGCAACCTGAAGCGCAAGCCTACCTCCACCATCAGGAGCTTTAGAAATAACCATGTAGATGCATAGCCATGCCATGGCACAGTGTGTACACGGTACACATGTGTGACACATATTTACCTACATGTACTGTGAGTATAACTTTGGAAAAGGTAATACAGAATATTTCCTCTTATTTCCTAAAGCAAAAAAGTAGCAATCAGTTTAAAGAAGCACTCCTATCAAAAATTGGAACAACTAATAATTAATATGAATATTGTAGCTAAATACATTAAGGTGATATAATTATATTATTATTAATGTTGCATACTCTGTGTTAATGTGGCACTCCCTCCAAAATGTTTTTGCCCTAAATAGAGATGGGCGGACATCTGGATGTTTTAGTCTGGCGGGTTCGTCTGAACAGTTAAAAAAAGTTCGAGTACACGGACCCAAACCAGGACCCTATTCATTTGAACAGGGGGCCTGAACATCCAGTGTTTGCAAAGCTGTCATGTGCATGACAGTTCCGCAAACATCGCTCCTGATCGGCGGTGAAATTATCCCTGCCTGTCAGTGTGGCGCCCCTGCGGTCCCAGTCGCCACAGGGTACTGTACTCATCCAGAGGTGTGGTGCTTTCCTCTCAGGAAAGGAGAGGACACTACCCAGAACCAACACACTTGAACTCAACACCAGACCTCTCAAGGCCAGAGAGGGACTGGATAGAGGGTGTGGGTGGAGTAAGTAGAGAAAGGGCAGAGCTTAAGTAGTGACAGTTGGTGGGAGGAGTTAGAGTGGAGGTAAGGAGATTGTTCTGGCAAGAGTTAGTTAGACTGAGGAAAGGGAATAGAGAGGAGCGGAGACAAGGGCTCTGGGGAATTGCAGCTGTGTCAGAGCTGATCCCGGAGAGGATCACTGATAAAAAGGATGCCAGAGTCCTGGGCTGTGCAGGTGCTGTATGCCCCAACAGCCGAATCTGGAGGGCAGGGGACTACAAACTCTCTTACCACACCGAACACCTGGAGGCACCGCAGCAGACCAAGAGCCCAGGGCTGCCACTGAACAGACAGTGCCTGTGATAGGCTCACACTGTTTGCCATACAGGTTAAAAGCCATCACTCAGGAGAGGTCACAGCTTAGCTACAGGCAGCAGGTACCAGAAAAGAGAGCGCAGCAGGAAGGCCTCTAACCCAACCTTGCATGGTGGATCCCCTGAATGCTTCCAGGCAAGCCGGACTCCTGCTATCATCTGTAACTAGTACCCCGGATTGCATTTTCACTTACCAAGAAGTAAAAGGTAAAGAAAACTGCACTTTTCTGTGTCCCTTGCTTATTCTCTGCACCTCAATGCTCACCACCACCTGATCAGACTGTCATATCTGCCCTGGGGCCCCGCTCTACTCGTGGCGAGCAGTAACATCTCTGCTGCGTCACCATCCACCCCAGTGGACCTGAACCGCAGCATTGGCCATATATAGCTGAACACCACGGGTGGCATCACAAACTAATTCCCCTACAAACTACCCCCACCATCATCTTTGACAATTTTATTGGATGATCAGGGTCATGGACCGGGTCACTGCTGCCGTGACTTCCCCTTTAAGAACTGCACGGCCCGGGACCAAGTACCCCACAGCCCTGGTGGGGCACTCCATCAGGAAGCCGCGGTTACCATGCTGTCAAAAGACAGTATTAGCGCTCAGCTGTGATCAGAGGTATAAAGTTTACCTCCTGTCACTGGTGTCAGCTGATGGGACTACAGCTCCCATTATCAAACACCTGCTGCCGCTAATAACAGTGAGAGCAGGAGCAATGGATGGGAGTATTCATCAGCTACTCCTGCACTGTAAATAAATTAAAAAAAAATTGCTTGGGTTCCCCTGTATTTTTGATAACCAGCCAGGCAAAACTCACAGCTTGGGGCTGCAACCTTCAGCTGTCAGCTTCAGCAAGACTGGCTGTCAAGAATAGAGGGGTCCCCACACAGTTTTTTTTATTATTTAAAGAAATAATTTAAAAAATGGTGTGTGGTTCCCCCCCCCATTTTTGACAACCAGACTTGCTAAAGTACACAGGTGGGGGAAGATTTTCTCAGGCTGGTAGGGGGCCATGGATATATTCATATCAAACCTATCTCATTAAGAAGCTTATGCAACTTTGCCAAGGTAGATACATTGTAAATATGTGAACAAAAGATGTGAATTAAAAAATAAACACTTTGAGTATACAAATTTTACTCTGATGGGATTTAGCACCCCCAAAAATGGCTACATAGCAATGCACTTTATCATTATGATGCCCACTTTGAGTCTTATAATGCAGTGTGCAAGGTTCCACTTTGTGTAACCACTATAGGGAAATTAGAGGTGAGTGCAAATGTAGTTTGTCCTTTCCTAGTTTGTAGACATGAGCAGATCGATTCACTGGGAATTGACCCTATTTCAAATTTCCAGAAATGTGCAGGTCGAAGAGCATTTGAACAATTTAAGATTTGTTTCTTGGGGATTGCCACGCAAAATTGTCTGGCAAAATTTTACACATTGCTAAATATAGTTTTGGCCAGAGAGCAGGACTAAGCGAGCTAAGCAGCGGTATTTAAGGATTTTACAGGCTAGTGAAAGGATCTCAGAGTGCACTGTTTAGTAGCCTGGAGAGATAGAAAAAGGCTTAAGTCTGATTGTGGTGTATTACTGGAGAACTGAAGAACAATGACAATGTGACAGGTAATCTGTGAATAATAATATGAAAATTCAAGTAATATGGAGCTTCTGGAGTCAGTGTGCATGTAAATTTATGGATCCATGAAATACTGCAGTGCAGCATTTTAAAGGGAATCTGTCTGCAGTTTTTCCTATTGAATATGAGAACAGCATGAGGTAGGAGCTGAAACACTGATTTCAGTGATGTGTCACTTATTAGGATGGTTGCTGTTGTTTGAATACAATAAGTGTTTTATCAGCAAGAGACTAAAAGTACTGCCACACTACACAATCCCGCTAGCGATCTCGTTAGCGTCGCATACTAATGAGATCGCTAGCGGGATTGTTTCTATATCGCTAGTAGCTACCTAACTTAGCGATGTCGTTAAGGACGCTATCGCGGTTAGCGATCTCCTTAACGACTTTAGCGGTACAAAAGTACCGCTAAATCGCTAAGAAAAGGTGCTACACTTAGTGATTATACTTACCCAGCGGGAGCGCCGGCGATAAAATAGGGTCCGGAACGATTCCAGCGACGAGCGAGATCACAGCAGGAAGCTCGTCGCTGGCAGCTGCCGCACACAACAACATCGCTAACGGGATCGCTAAATAGTGACGTTTTTTAGCGATCCCGTTAGCGATGTTGTTTAGTGTGGCATACCCTTAACACTACAGGACTACAGCAGACGTGCATATTGGTCCAACTTTGCCCCCACTGCTAATTGGCTGCTTACTATCAAGATAGAAAGCACAAAGAATCAGGGATGTGGGCAGGGTGAGATTTATTGATACAGTGTTGGAATAAGGGTCTCTTTTCCTAGATTATTCTGCTCTTAGATGTGGTAGTGAAAACCTGGTGAGAGATTTCCTTTTGTTTTTGCTGCCCTGCAAAGAATGAAGGTAGTTTATCCCTTCTCTGTCATAATTTTGCTTCTGAAGAAAAATACTGAAATCTAGAGTTGTCTGGCAGAAAAAATGGACTTCCTGGCTTGTCCGATGGAAAAGCCATACAAACTATTTTTGCATTTCTTTTGCCTGACTTTTGCAAAGATTTTTTTTAAAAGACAAAAAAATACAACTGTCCACCTCATAAAGCTTTGTTGCAAAACATAAAATCTGCTTGCACCCCTTCTTTGTTGAAATAATTCAATGTTACACCTGTACCTGCCACCCAAATATAAGTCTGTTGCAGGTGCTGACTTTTGGGATGCAAACTTGCCAAGCTTTTCTTGTCCTGTTCTTTGTGGTCATTTTTTTAAAAATTCTTTAAAAAGAGGACACAATTTGTATTAAGTTTTATTTGCCAGAGGGATTAAATACTTATTTCTCACTGCAAAATGCAAATAAATTTATATAATTTATTCAAGGTGATTTTCTGAATTTAATTTTTGATATTCTATCTCTCAATGTTAAAATTAACCTACCCGTAAAATTATAGACTGTTCATGTCTTTGTCAGTGGGCAAACTTACGAAATCAGGAAGGGATAAAATAGGAGTCTTTCAATTCTTGTTTGAGTGACTTTAATCCATTCATCCTTGACAAATTCTTCCAGTTCTGTGAGATTTCTGAGTTGTCTTGCATGTACTTCTATTTTGAGGTCTAGCCACAGATGTTCAATAATGTTTAGTTCAAGGGACTGTGAAGGCCATTATAAAACCTTCAGCTTGCGCCTTTTGAGGTAGTCTATTTTATATTTTCGAGTGTGTTTATGATCATTATACATTTGTAGAAAACATCCTATTTTCAACTTCAGCTTCTTTACAGATGGTGTGATCAAGAATTTGTTTAAATTTTATTGACTCCATTCTTCTCTCGCCCCATGAAATGTTCGTCGTACTATTGGCTGCAACACAACCCAAAGCATGATTGATCCACCCTCATGCTTACTGGCTGGTGAGATGTTGTTTTTTCCTGAAATTCTGTACCATTTTTTTCTCCACACATACCTTTGATCATTGCGGCCAAATATTTCTATTTTAACCTCATCAGTCTGAAAGACTTGTTTCCAATATTCATCAGACTTGTTTAGATGTTCTTTAGCATACTTTTGATTCTGAAATTTATGGTGAGCACACAGGAGAAGTTTTCTTCTGATGAATTTTCCATGAAGGCTATATTAGTGCAGTTGTCTCTGAACAGTAGAACAATGTACCACAACTCCAGGGTCTGCTAAATCTTTCTGAAGGTCTTTTGCCATCAAGCAGGCTGTCTGATTTGCCTTTCTAACAATCCTACAAGCAGCTCTTACTTAAATTTTGCTTGGTCTTCCAGATCATATATTTACCTCCACTGTTCCTGTTAACTGCCGTTTCTTAGTTACATTTCAAACTGAGGAAAGGGCAACTTGAAAACGCTGTGTTATCTTCTTGTTTTGTGGGGCTCCACCATTTTCATTTTCAGAGGTCTAGACAACTGCTTAGAAAAACCCATGGACACTGTTTTTTGGCACAAAGTTAGAGGAGGCTGGGTTTTTAGCTGGGAAGCTGGGAAATTTGCATCACCTGGTCTTTCCTAACAATGATAGTGATCAAGCCATATCCCTAAGAGGCTAATTAAGGTCTAAAACCTTATGGTACTGCCACACTAAACAATCCCGCTAGCGATCACGATAACGACGCATACTAATGCGATCGCTAGCGGGATTGTTTCTATATCGCTAAGTGCGGCCACATTTAGCGATATAGTTAACGACGCTATCGCCGTTAGCAATCTTCTTAACGACTTTAGCGGTACAAAAGTACCGCTAAATCGCTAAGAAAAGGTGCCACACTAGCGATATATACTTACCCAGCGGGAGCGCCGACGAGAAAATAGGGTCCGGAACGATTCCAGCGACGAGCGAGATCACAGCAGGAAGCTCGTCGCTGGCAGCTGCCGCACTGAACAACATCGCTAACGGGATCGCTAAATAGTGACGTTTTTTAGCGATCCCGTTAGCGATATTGTTCAGTGTGGCATACCCTTAAGTCAAACTTATCTGAGAACACAAATCTTGAAGTTTGTCCAAACTTTTGCATCAGACCATTTTACTTTTTATAATCTTTAAAATGTTTAAGATTCCAATTGTTAATTTTTTTGCCTAAAATACAAAGCAAATGTGTCATCTTTAACTGTCGTCCTTTCAGAGATCACTTCATCTTCAACTTTCTTAACTATTCACGATAACAGTAATTTAGACCAGGGGTGCCCAAACTTTTACATGCCACTGTATACACTATAGATGAGTGGATCTTTTGAAATTCAAATTTGCTAACTTCACTATATTTTCCCAAACTACTTGATTGACAATGAATGACTTTGTGCTATTCCCATTATGGGAAAGCTTACACATGTTTGGAAAATGTAGGAAGAAAGAGAGAGAATTATGCTGACAATAAGGGCTTAGACTCTACACAAGAGAGAGATGACTCTGCTGTATCATACGTGCTGACACTCTATAGGAGAGACAAAGCAAAAAGACTTTGCTGACCTTAAGAGCTTATACTCTATGAGTGAGTGAGAGAGAGGACTCCACTGACCATCAGAGCTTACATTCTACACAAGAGAAAGACTTAAAAAATAACCATCCATTTAATTTTTATTTCAGAAATAAATAGAGCAAATAAGCAAAATCGTAGCTCAGTGGTTAGCACTGCAGCCTTGTAGCGCTGAGGTCCTGGATTTAAATCCCATCAAGTACAGCATCTGCAAGGAGTTTGTATGTTCTCTCCGTATTTTTATGAGTTTCCTCCTGTTTCCTCCCACACTCCCATACTGATAGGGAATGTACAGTCATGGCCAAAAGTTTTGAGAATGACACAAATATTATATTTTCACATGATCTGCTGCCCTCTGGTTTTATGTGTGTTTGACAGATGTTTTTATCACAGACAGAAATATAATAATTGCAAACATATGAGTAACAAAAGCTTATATTGACAGTTAGAATGAGTTAATGCAGCAAGTCAATATTTGCAGTGTTGACCCTTCTTCTTCAGGACCTCTGCAATTCTCCCTGGCATGCTCTCAATCAACTTCTGGACCAAATCCTGACTGATAGCAGTCCATTCTTGCACAATCAATGCTTTCATTTTGTCAGAATTTTTAGGTTTTTGTTTGTCCACCCGTCTCTTGATGATTGACCACAAGTTCTCAATGGGATTAAGATCTGGGGAGTTTCCAGGCCATGGACCCAAAATCTCTATGTTTTGTTCCCTGAGCCATTTAGTTATCACCTTTGCTTTATGGCAAAGTGCTCCATCATGCTGGAAAAGGCATTGTTGATCGCCAAACTGCTCTTGGAGGGTTGGGAGAAGTTGCTCTTGGAGGACATTCTGGTACCATTCTTTATTCATGGCTGTGTTTTTAGGCAAGACTGTGAGAGAGCCGATTCCCTTGGCTGAGAAGCAACCCCACACATGAATGGTTTCAGGATGCTTAACAGTTGGCATGAGACAAGACTGGTGGTAGCGCTCACCTTGTCTTCTCCGAATTACGCGTTTTCCTGATGTCCCAAACAATCGAAAAGGGGATTCATCAGAGAAAATAACTTTACCCCAGTCCTCAGCAGTCCACTGCCTGTACCTTTTGCAGAATATCAGTCGTCCATGATGTTTTTTCTGGAGAGAAGTGGCTTCTTTGCTGCCCTCCTTGAGACCAGGCCTTGCTCCAAGAGTCTCCTCCTCACAGTGCGTGCAGATGCACTCACACCTGCCTGCTGCCATTCCTGAGCAAGCTCTGCACTGCTGGTAGCCCAATCCCGCAGCTGAAACACTTTTAAGAGACGGTCCTGGCGCTTGCTGGTCTTTCTTGGGCGCCCTGGAGCCTTTTTGGCAACAATGGAACCTCTCTCCTTGAAGTTCTTGATGATGCGATAGATTGTTGACTGAGGTGCAATCTTTCTAGCTGCGATACTCTTCCCTGTTAGGCCATTTTTGTGCATTGCAATGATGACTGCACGTGTTTCTTTAGAGATAACCATGGTTAACAGAAGAGAAACAATGATGCCAAGCACCAGCCTCCTTTTAAAGTGTCCAGTGGTGTCATTCTTACTTAATCATGACAGATTGATCTCCAGCCATGTCCTCATCAACACCCACACCTGTGTTAATGGAGCAATCACTGAAAAGAGGTTAGCTGGTCCTTTTAAGGCAGGGCTGCAATGATGTTGAAATGTGTTTTGGGGGATAAAGTTCATTTTCTAGCCAAATATTGACTTTGCAAGTAATTGCTGTTAAGCTGATCACTCTTTATAACATTCTGGAGTATATGCAAATTGCCATTAGAAAAAGTGAAGCAGTAGATTTTGTAAAAATTAATATTTGTGTCATTCTCAAAACTTTTGGCCATGACTGTAGTTTGTGAGCCTCAATCAGGTCAGTGCTGATAATGTCTGTAAAGTGTTGTGGAATTAATGGTACTTTATAAGTGAGTACAATAAATACACTGTGTAATATAACTTATCAGAAAGATCTGCTTTTTCTTTACTAAATTTGACCAGTCATTATCAAAATTCTAAGTTCTGAGGTAAAATCTGTATTCAGTAAAGACTTTCCCATTACTGAGATAGGAGATGGCAGTTGCTACCGATTAAGATTCTATGTGGACAGATAGAGGGAGGAGCTAGAGACAGAGCTCCTCCCTCCTCTCCCTTCTATCTAGATAGAATCTTATCAGTAGCTGCTGCCATCTTCTGGTTCAGTAATGGGAAAAGACTGTCTTCACTGAATACAGATTCTACCTCAGAACTGAGAATTTTGATAATGACTGATCAATTCTGGCAGAGAAATAAGCTTATTTATCTGATAATATATTACACAGTTGCTTATTTTCACTTGTACTATTGATTTAAGGAATAAAAATAATACAGGTGGTTACTTTTTAATCAGTGACTCAGGAGATAGAAGAGGACGCTGTTGGACAAACTGTGCTCCATTGAGAACTGCTGATCTGTGATGACCTAGGTACTTACCATCTCTGTATAGGGTATGATAATCCTTGAGATGTCATGGCTGCGGAGCATTATGGGCAAACCCAAAATGACATTAGCCTGCTCTCTAACACTTGAGCAATGTAGGAAATGTTTTATTTTCAAACTGCAATCTGAATCTCAAATGTTTAAATTCAAGTGAAACTGATAATTTTGGTAAATTTGATTAGACCTCGATCCTCTGCTTATCTCTATTACAGATGTCATTTTTCTTTTCTGTGCAACTACAGGTTTTGCAGCATTGAGATTTGCGGTAAAAGCTTATGAGTTCAAAGTTTAAAATATTTGCTATCTAATTAGCACATTAATTACTGGCATTTTATTATTGATAATTAGTTATTATTTTCTTTACATTCCAATATATTGCACTCTTTTTGCTTTCCTTGTATATTTTTTAATACTTGACATGGAAAGCATGTCGCTTGAAACGTGTCAAAAGATGCTTGTATTTTCTTTTTGTGAACACACAATTTTACTATTTGCTTCATGTACCTTGGAAAATAAAATGCACTTTTTTGGATTTCATCTGTGAACTGGATTATTCTGCTTTCTCTGTTGGATGTTGGACCCTGCCCAGGTGCTATCCGTGCTCCAGAAGTGTGGAAATGCAGGTGGTGAGCTTGGTTTTCTTCTGTGATTTTGACTAACACAAGGCACTTTTGTCCTAGGAAGTAAATCCCAGACTCATAATGGGGGTGTTTGATTTACATTTCTTCTCTCTATCTCTAAGTACACCACAGTTTGTTTGATCCATACTCTACATAGGAGAGAGAAACGACACCAGTCTCTCAAATGTATCCTTTCTTTGTTACATTGTGGAGAAAGTTCTATTTGTCATTTACCAAAGCACATATCATCAATTTGTTATTAGAAATCTTACATAGGACTTAAAGTAAAGAAACAAGTTTATTTTATGTTTTTATGGTTTATTTTCTGTAATACTGTATATAAAAGGAGCTATAAAAGGAATTGTGCCACTGCATTATCTATATGATAGCATAGGAATATCATACTTTGTTCAACGTAATATTGTTTTATTTTCATGAGCTTAAGATGGCATTTTGCCTTTGACTATGTGACTAGATAGAGAAGGATGTGGTAATGTTACTGTAAAAGTAACAGTAACATGGGATACTATGTTTGCTTGAAATGACGATTCCAATAATTTGCATGAAAATATAATATTTTCCCAAATGCAAAGAGAAGAGAAGTGATATATTTTTATAGAATTCGGCTGAAATAAACTGTAGCTGTAAACTTCTAACCTCGAATTTGCAGTGTCATTTTCAGGCAAAAGTAATTTTCCCCGCACTTATGAATTGCTATAATGAAATGTACTGCAAGTGCTAGATGAATAAAACATTTACTTTTGTGATGCATTTCATTTTGCCATAGGCTGGATATTTTTCGAGGAGATAATTCTGTGACTTTGTTCCAACAGAAATAAGGCAAACAAAAAGGAAAAAAAAAATTTCTGTCACCATTCTGGGAGTTCTGCCATAATAATAAGTTCACTCAAAAGGAAAAAGATTATAGGCATTGTTTTTAGGATCTTCATTTTATTAGTTTATTTCATATCAGTCTCTGAAATGTAGATACTTAAATGGGTAGATAAAACATTCTGCAAATTATACTGATATAATAGCACACTCTATGATGGTATTATTGGATTGCACCTTTTATGGCATAATGTATTGTGATTTTATTTAAATTAAACTCTACAAATTATACCAATTTATTTAAGCTACAGAAACATTCTCCTTGCAAATTGTCTTTTCTGTAAATTTGTTTAACCCCTCTCTGCCATTGGACATACTATCCCATCCATAAAACCCGTGACGATCTGACCATGGACAGGATAGTACGTCCAAGCAATCAGCTGCGCTCACGGGGGGAGCGCAGCTGATCGCTGTCGGGTATCAGCTGATTAGTACAGCTGACACCCGGCACTATGTGCCAGGAGCGGTCACGGACTGCTCCCGGAACATTAACCCCTGGCACACCGCGATCAGACATGATCGCGGTGTACCAGGGGCACAGGGGAGCATTGCGCAGGGAGGGGGCTCCCTGCGTGCTCCCCTGAGGCCCTCAGAACAGCGCGATGTGACCGCTCTGTTCTGAAGGCCTCTTCCCTACAGGACCCCGGATCCAAGATGGCCACCGGGTCCTGCAGGGAGGCGGCTTCCTCAGTGCCTGCTCAGAGCAGGCGATCAGTAAGCTTCCTGCACTGCCTGTGAGATCGCTGGTATCACAGAGTGCTGTGTACACTGTGAGACCAGCGATCTGATAAAATACAGTGATGTCCCACTCTGGGACAAAGTAAAAAAATTTAAAAAAATCAAAATCAGAAGTGTAAAAAAAAAATTTCAAAATAAAGGAAAAAAAAAAATATTCCCCAGTAAATTCATTTCTTCCTGTAAATAAAAAAAACGAAACAATAAAAGTACACATATTTGGAATCACCACGTCCGTAACAACCCCCCCTATAAAACTGTCCCACTAGTTAACCCTTTTAGTGAACCCCTTAAAAAAAAACAAAGCAAAAAATCAATGCTTTATCATCATACCACCGAACAAAAAGTGGATTAACACGCGACCAAAAAGACCGATATAAATAATCATAGTACCGCTGAAAACGTCATCTTGTTCCACAAAAAACAAGCTGCAATACAGCATCATCAGCGAAAAAATAAAAAAGTTATAGCTCGCAGAATAAAGCGATGCAAAAATAATTATTTTTTATATAAAATTGTTTTTATTCTATAAAAGCGCCAAAACCTAAAAAAATGATATAAATGAGGTATCACCGTAATCATACTGACCTGAAGAATAAAACTGCTTTATCAATTTTACCACACGCGGAACGGTATAAACGCCTCCCGAAAAGAAATTCATGAATTGCTGATTTTTGTTCATTCTAACCTCCCAAAAATCGAAATAAAAAGCGATCAAAAAATGTCACGTGCTCAAAAATGGTACCAATAAAAACGTCAACTCGTACCGCAAAAAATAAGACCTCACATGACTCTGTGGGCCAAAATATGCAAAAATTATAGCTCTCAAAATGTGGTGATGCAAATACTATTTTTTGCAATAAAAAGTGTCTTTTAGCGTGACAGCTGCCAATCATAAAAACTCGCTATAAATAGTAAATCAAACCCCCCTTTATCACCCCCTTAGTTAGGGAAAAATAATAAAATTAAAAAAATGTATTTATTTCCATTTTCCCATTAGGGTTAGGGTTGCGCCTAAAGTTAGGCTTAGGGTTAGGGTTGGGATTAGGGTTAGGGTTGGGATTAGGGTTAGGGGTGTGTTAGTGTTAGGTTTGTGGTTAGGGTTATGGTTAGGGTTGGGACTAGGGTTAGGGGTGTGTTGGGGTTAGGGTTGAAGTTAGAATTGGAGGTTTCCACTGTTTAGTCACATCAGGGGCTCTCCAAATGTGACATGGCGTCTGATCTCAATTTCAGCCAATTCTGCATTGAAAAAGTCAAACGGTGCTCTTTCACTTCTGAGCTCTGCCATGTGCCCAATCAGTAGTTTACCCCCACATATAGGGTATCAGCATACTCAGGACAAATTGCACAATAACTCATGTGTTCCAATTTCTTGTGTTGCCCTTGGGAAAATAAAAAATTGGGGGCGTAAATATCATTTTTTAAAAAAAAAATGATTTTTTTTGTTTTTACGACTGTACATTATAAACTTCTGTGAAGAACTTGGGGGTTCATAGCGCTCACCACACATCTAGATTAGTTCCCTGTGGGGTCTATTTTCCAAATGGGGTCACTTGTGGGGGCTTTCACTGTTTAGGCACATCAGGGGCTCTCCAAATGCGACAGGAAGCCTGCAGACCATTCCATCAAAGTCTGCAATCCAAAACATCACTACTTCCCTTCCGAGCCCCGACGTGTGCTCATACAGTAGTTTTCTCCCACATATTGGGTATCAGCGTACTCAGGACAAATTGAAAAACAACTTTTGGGGTCCAATTTCTCCTGTTACCTTTGTTAAAAATAAAATATTAGGGGCGAAAAAATCATTTTTGTAAAAAAAAGGATCTTTTATTTTACAGCTGTACGTTATAAACTTCTGGGAAGCACTTTGGGGTTCAAAGTGCTCACCACTAGTGTTGAGCGATACGATACTGCAAATATCGGGTATCGGCCGATATTAGCTGTATCGGGCTTTCGATTCCGAGTACCGATATTTTCGTCATATCGGATACCGGAATCGGATTAGTCACTGTCACTGTGAGTGTCCGTCGGTCGGGTCTGTCAGGAGTCAGCGGCACTTACCTGGCAGAAGATCTCCGGCGGTCACGTCCTGGACTGCTTGATGGCCGCCATTATCTTCTCCCTGGCGGTCACATGCAGTTTTTCGCGATAACTGCAGTGACTGCAGGGTAATCCCGGCCGTAAACCAGTCCGATGACGTCACCGCCGGGGAAGCAGGTAATCAGCTGTGCTGCGCCGGGATGACAGGCTCTGCCTGCCTGCCTGCCTCTGATGTCATTCTGATGTAGCAGAGCTGGATCGTCGTGGGACACTCGTTACTATGGACTGCGTCGGACAGGTGGTATACTGCTGTTTTTTTTTTCATTTTTTTACAGGAGATCGATGGCGTCGCAGGATGAGACTGTAATAAAAGTAATGAAAACTGTGTTGTTTTTTTTATTAAATTAAAAAACTTTTTTATGAACATTCACCCGTCCGGGTACATCAACAATTTAACTATTTACATACAGTGACCCTGTCCGGGTTATTTATAATTCTTTGGCAGGGGTGTTCCAGGTACCACCTGGTACTCTTCTGATGCTTGCCAAACATCCGAGACACCAAGGACCACCAGGACCTGATGACGTCGTGTGGCCTGTACAGTCAAGTCGTGACCCGCTATCTGTGTCTGTGTGGCCACCTCTTTCATCTCCCTCCGGGTCTGGAGCCCTATGTCCCGGACTGAACGAACCCCAGGGGGCCTAACAGGCGCCGGGTACGGGCCAGCTATCATTATCAAGTCCATAGCTGGGGCTGCTGAGGAGAACACTGAGGGAGGCTGGGGAGATTTACGGCGTGGGGTGGGCACTTGTGCAGAGGCCTGGATGTGGGAGGCTGAAGGCTCCGAGGGTCTCACAGGTTCCTGACACTCTGGGGACCAGGGGTCGCACCTGGTGACATTTAGGGCATACCATCCATTGTAACCCCAGTGTCGGGTGTAAGTTACCAAGTCTCCTGGCAACAGGTCCCTCCCCGGGTGTCCTTCTGGGAGGTGAGTCTCCACGTCCCGCCGGGTCACAAACACTTCTAAATAAAGTCCAGGCTCCTGGATGAAGCCCCAACCAGCTTTCAATTTAAAGCTCCGTACTGCACCCTTACGCCGCGGCTCCCTCACCGTACTTTTATCTTTTCTCATCCGGTCCTTATCTGCCCGGTCCTTCTCGATGTGACGTTGGCGAAGCTTCTGGGATTCGCGCTGCTCCCTTTGTCGCTCGGCTTCTCTCTCCCGACGTCTACACTCTTCCTCCTGACGCCGGTTGTAATTCTCCTCCACCAGCATCTCCATGTCTCCACCATCAAACTTCAGCTTACGATGTCCGGTTTGCGGCAGCTCTCCTGGCGCCCGACAGTCCTGGCGGCGCTCACCTGCGGAGGAAGCAGCCGGCTCTGGAACAGATGACAGTTGGGGCTCCGGTACAGACAGGTAGACCTCTGGTGCCTGCGCGGCCTCCTCCATGAGGACGGGTGTCGCTTCTTCTGTCTCAGCGACGGGGGCAGACAGCGGGATCTGGGGTGCTGCCGGTGCAGCGTTTTTTGCAGGAACGGGTGCCTCCACTGCGACGTCAACCGGATCACATTGCAAGGCCTGGGATGCCCGCACGGACTCCTCTACTAGAACGGGTGCCTCACCTTCCGGTACAGACACTTCAGGTAAGAGGGATTGGCGCCGCTCCAAGTTTAGTTTTAGGGCACGCCAGCTAGCTTCCATCCTGGCGACCTCCTCCCGGTGCCGGGCCAGGCCTCTTAGGGTATCCTCCGCTTCTTGCAGCATAGGAGGGTTTCCAGGCCGGGTGCCCAACGGTGGTTCCGTGGCGATCGGGTCGCTTCCGTGGGGGGAGAGCTCTGACTGCTCCATCCCTTCACACTTCTGCTCGTGTCCATTAGCCATCTCTGCCAAGTCACATGTGTCATTAGCATCTGGAGAGGGCCCCTCTTTTGTAGTGAGGCGGGACCTTCGTGTTAGTTTCCGCACACTGAGGAGGATGAGGAGGCGGAACTCAAGAGCTGTGGGGCACGATCTTACATTGCAGTAACATTTAGAGTGGTCGGCCATCGTTTTCGCGCCACTGAGTGAGTGTACACCCACGAAGAGCACGCCCTTCTTCTTCACCAGTGCCTCGTCGTGACGCAGATATGGCGGAAAAATGGCAAATACATTCTCTGATGATTTTAGCAATTCTCAAGCACAAAACCAGTTCAATTCAGGCACACAGGACTCGCTTATAGCGAGCTACAGAATCTTGTTCGTGACGCCCAAGTTGAGTCGCACAGAGCCAGAGGTTTTGGGGGTACTCGGCACCGAGCCCGTCGACTTCTATGGGGTATGTCACGGCTTTACCCGGCAATTGAATCAGAGTCTATTTTACTATGTAGAAGTGTATAAACTATAAATATATGTATTGTAAGCTTTTCAGGGGATATAGCTCTGGGATCACCGTCCGGGTAGACAGAGTGGCACGGAAACAGTTCATTCAGACAGCAGTTCTGGTGAAAACTGGCCGCAACCAGCTTTATTAAAGTCCACAGCAAACAGATATAAAACAAATCATAAACAGAAGACCTAGGCTTGTCTAGCCACTTACTACACTTAGATAGATTCCCTATCTATCCGGGTCCCGACTCTAACAGCCGGGGCCAAAACAACACATATGTTCAGCATTTACCAGCATTTACCAGCATGGAGGTTCACAGAGTCTCCTCCT
Organism: Oophaga sylvatica; assembly: GCA_033576555.1. NCBI lineage: Eukaryota > Metazoa > Chordata > Amphibia > Anura > Dendrobatidae > Oophaga > Oophaga sylvatica. The sequence continues at coordinate 51,252,160 of JARQOD010000008.1, forward strand.
TGTGTCTGAAGGCACCTTCAACGTCCAGACTTGAGAGAGCTCCCCTCCTATTCAGCAGCTATCCGCATGGATTCTCACTGAGACTACTCCTGTGTCCGGGGTACATCGAGCACCCAGACTGAGATAGCTCAAACTCCTGGAGACACCTTCTGTGCCTGGACCCCTCCTGTGTCCAGACTAAACGAGCTCTCTGACTGTGCTCGCAGACACCTACTTCTGGTCTCCTAATTAACAGCTGAATGGTTTCAGGCCTGAGCTGCAAGTGTGTACTGAATGTAGGGTGTAGTGACCTTTCTCTACCACTAGGTTTACAAAGCCACACATTTCCCTTATACCATACAGCACAGTACCTAGGTGAAATGTACACCCCATTCGACACATATTCCTTCACTGTCTCACATATCCCCCCCTCTTCTCCAGACCGGAGGGCTGGTCATCCAGACCGGAGGGCTGGTCAACAATCCAAAAGAGACAGTGAACTCTGGACCAGTCATGGCCTTCATCAGCTTCATCTTCACTACTGTCATCTGTATCTTCACCTGAGCCATAGCCAACATCAGCTTTCTCTTCATCTGAAGCATCCGCACTACCCTGTACCCTCCCAGGCCTATGCTCTCTGCGGGCCTCGGGTATCCTGCACGGTTTCATCTTGACCTTAGTGCCGGACTCAGTTTCGGTATAGTGCCTCCTCAGAGAAGTACGACCAGGCACGTCAGAACACCTCTGCTGATTCTTCTTCTTAAATATCGGTTGACTCATAAAGTCTATTTCACAGACCTTAAGCTCCTCTGCTATGGTCTCTGACCATTTTAAGCTACACTGTTCAAATGATTGGGACTGTAGAAGGAGCAGAACGTTTTTCTTTTGCAGTACACATAATTCATCCGCTAAGTCTCCAGCTGAATTGTAATGTTCTACCGTGACAACAGCATCCTTATATAGAGCCTTAGACTTATTGAGCAGCATTTGCTCTTGTAACGAAGAGATTCCCTGTATTCTTCCTTTTACTTCATTGACTTTCTCACGAAGATGCTCATGGCTTTCATCACACTCCATCACAGTTTGGAGTTTTTTCTGAGAAGTAATCAATTCATCTGGTACCTGTTGGACGTCCTTTATGTCTTCGGCCCCTTCTTCAGGCTCTTCTGGTAGAACATGCTCAGAAGCCCTACCGTCAGTCTTACATTCTACCTCTTCAGGCACATCATTATGATATCCAATATCTCCATTTATTTCAACTTTCAAGTTCTCCTTGATAGCTGCATCTGTATACTCAGAACCCGCCTGGCTCTTCTCTTCCACCATGCTCTGCATCCCATCCGGGCTCCCGTGTATCTGCAGCGGCAACGGACCGACACATCGCTTCTCCCATTCGTTGGGACGTGGCTCAGATGCAGACTCCATGAAAGTGCGCCTGAGCTCACCAATGCCAGCCCGAACTTTGCGAGTTGCCGCTACTGATCCGGACAGTACACCATCCACGCCACTGTCTCTGGCCGAAACAGATTCCTGGGCAGAGTCAGCCCCCATATCTTCAGTCTTGTTCCTCACAGCTTCACTTGAGACCTCAGCTTCTGATGAGGCATCTGGCTTGGTGACCACCACTTCCATGGCTTTTTCCACCTCTGCAGCATTACCTTCAGAGTCCTGGGCATGATGCAGCTCCATACCATACATTGATAACTTCTCATCTTCAACAGCATCCACTTGTGCTGTGTTCAGTTTCAGAGTCCTGCCTTTAAAGCTCAGCTCTCCTCCTTTCACCCTAGTCTTCGCCAGGGAACCGGCCAACTGTAAAACATCTTCAGATGCCATCTTCTGTCCGGCTGTAAGGTCAGCATCAGCTTTCTTCTCGGGACTCTCAACCTCCTCTGCTACCATGCCTTCCTCATTTGCACTGGTTGCTTTATGGTCATCAGATGATTCACTATCACTACCTCTATCCCTGTCTGACCCCTTTTTCTCAGCCACATCTGGCTCACTGTCAGGGCTATACAATTCATTCTCATTCACATCCTGCTCACTTTCAGGGTTATACACTTCATTTTCATTCACATCCTGCTCACTGTCAGGGTTATACAATTCATTCTCATTCACATCTTGATCTGGAACCTTAGTTAACATGTCATCCACAACATTAACTTCACCATCTGGTCCCTCAAGTATGTGACTATGTGACAACCCCAGCACTATACCTCTATATAGCTCAGGTACTAGGAGCTGGCTCACGACCTCTCCCTGGACTTCAGTGTCCCTATACAACAGGTGAGTGTTTATGGCAACATGAGGAAACCTCTCCTCAGAGCCAGGCTCTTGGGAAACCTCATTTAGAACAATTATATTTTCCTGTGCCGTTTTAAGAGTGGGGTCTCGCCATTGTTCACTCTCAAAATTGTCACAGGACACATGTAAGTCAGGGACACTCGGTTCCCGAGAACCACCATCCTCGTCTCCCACCATTACCTGCAAAGGAATTTCAACACTATCACAGTCATCATTATTATCAATATCATTATCATGATTATGATCAGTATCATCATCACTATCATGATCATCATCATTATCAGCATCAGCATTATTATCATGGTCATCATCATTATCATGATCATCATCATCATTATCATTATCATCATCATCATCATCATCATTATCACACAAGTTTAACGGCCCACTAGCATTGTGTTCCGCCCCTCGGGACTGCGCACCCTCAATAGGAGCTTCATCACATTGTCCATCAGAAACATTTTTCCCCCAGAGATCCTTAGATCGGGGAAAGTCATTACCCAATATAACGGGTTGCACCAGGTTTTTCACTACCCCCACTTCACATGAAACCTCCCCGCGTTTGGGGATCAAGTCCACGACAGTCTCTGGGTAGACTTTGGTGTCTCCATGGACGCACACCACACTCAGGTGCTTATCAGGGAAGAAGTCCCTATCAATCAGGCTGTCACCGTAACACCCAGCCGGGTAAGAATCTCCGCTTTCAGCTTGGCATAGTCTTGGCTGTCCTGCTCGCTCAGGTCAGCATAGGCCCTTTGGGGTTCTCCAATCAGATAGGGTGCGACCATCATGGCCCATTCAGATAGGGGCAGATTCTCCTTCTCTGCCAATCTCTCAAACCTAGTGAGATATACCTCCACATCATCACGAGGTGTCATCTTTTTCAGGGACCATCTTACCGCCTTCTTTACAGCGGACAATGCAGGTGACTTTGCAACACCACTTTGGGACGATGCGCCGCAAGTCCCCTGCAGTGCTGCAACCTGCTCAAAAAACAACCGGTCATTCTCCTGCTGCTGCTGCAGGAATTGCTGCTGGGCCTGCTGCATGCGCTGCTGGTGCTGCAGGCACTGCTGCTCCATGCTCTGCTTCATGCTTCGCTGGGCCTGGACCAGGTACTCAACGAGCTCCTCCATACTGCCGGACTTATCTGTCTCAACCACGGCAGTCTTATGTTGCACATTAACTTGCGCCATTTGTTCAAACAGCGCCTTCATGCTGTCATCCATGCTGTCAGACTTCTCTGTCTCAACAATGGCAGTCTTCACTCAAGACATACACACTCCACAGTCTTTTACACAGAAAATTCAGCTTTGCTGTGCAGACACACTTTTTTTTTTTTCTTTGCAAAGTCTATTAGGGCTACTGTCTCTTTAAGACTGCTCCAATCAGACGTTTCTCCTTTGCTGCTGCACACTCCACAGTCTTTTCCACAACAAGTTCAGCTTTGCTGTGCAGACACACTTTTTTTTTTTTCTTTTGCAAACTCTATTAGGGCTACTGTCTCTTTAAGACTGCTCCAATCAGACGTTTTTGCTGACACACTTTTTTTTTTCTCTGCTGCTGCTTCAACAGACTTCACCTTTATTGCTGTCTCTAAGCCACTGTGCTGCACGCACATTCCAGCACCAATTGTATCAGCCACTGTGCTGCCCCAGCATTCTCTGCCAATTGTAAGCTTTTCAGGGGATATAGCTCTGGGATCGCCGTCCGGGTAGACAGAGTGGCACGGAAACAGTTCCTTCAGACAGCAGTTCTGGTGAAAACTGGCCGCAACAAGCTTTATTAAAGTCCACAGCAAACAGATATAAAACAAATCATAAACAGAAGACCTAGGCTTGTCTAGCCACTTACTACACTTAGATAGATTCCCTATCTATCCGGGTCCCGACTCTAACAGCCGGGGCCAAAACAACACATATGTTCAGCATTTACCAGCATTTACCAGCATGGAGGTTCACAGAGTCTCCTCCTTGTGTCTGAAGGCACCTTCAACGTCCAGACTTGAGAGAGCTCCCCTCCTATTCAGCAGCTATCCGCATGGATTCTCACTGAGACTACTCCTGTGTCCGGGGTACATCGAGCACCCAGACTGAGATAGCTCAAACTCCTGGAGACACCTTCTGTGCCTGGACCCCTCCTGTGTCCAGACTAAACGAGCTCTCTGACTGTGCAGACACCTACTTCTGGTCTCCTAATTAACAGCTGAATGGTTTCAGGCCTGAGCTGCAAGTGTGTACTGAATGTAGGGTGTAGTGACCTTTCTCTACCACTAGGTTTACAAAGCCACACATTTCCCTTATACCATACAGCACAGTACCTAGGTGATATGTACACCCCATTCGACACATATTCCTTCACTGTCTCACAGTATATATATATGTCACAATGACATGTATATATATATATATATATATGTATTCTATGTGTGTATATTTTGTGTTTACAACGAAAGAAAGTGTTTTTTTAGTTGCGATATTTTGTTCCCATAGACTTACATTTGACTTCCGGTATCGGAATCGGATATCGACGATATTTAGTGATATCGGCGATACCATTCCGATCCGATATTTTTAGATATCGAGCAGTATCGCTCAACACTACTCACCACACATCTAGATAAGCTCCTTTGGGGGTCTATTTTCCAAAATGGGGTCACTTGTGGGGGGTTTCCATTGTTTAGGCAGATCAGAGGCTCTCCAAATGCGACATGATGCCTGCAGACCATTCCATCAAAGTCTGCAATCCAAAACGTCACTACTTCCTTCCGAGCCCCGACGTGTGCCCATACAGTAGTTTTCTCCCACATATTGGGTATCAGCGTACTCAGGACAAATTGGACAACTTTTGGGGTCCAGTTTCTCCTGATACCCTTGGGAAAATAAAAAGTTGTGGACTAAAAGATCATGTTTGTGGAAAAAATATTATTTTTTTATTTTCATGCTCGGGCGTTATAAACTTTAGTGAAACACCTGGGGGTTCAAAGTTCTCACCACACATCTAGATAAGTTCCTTGAGGGTTCTAGTTTCCAAAATGGTGTCTTTTGTCGGGGGTTTCCACTGTTTAGGCAGATCAGGAGCTCTCCAAACACGACATGGCATCCTGACAATTCTGCGTTGAAAAAGTCAAACGACGCTCCTTTCCTTCCAAGCTCTGCCATGCACCCAAACAGTGGTTTACCCCCACATATGGGGTATCAGCGTACTCAGGACAAATTGCACAATAACTTTTGAGCCTTGCTACACTTGGGAAAATAAAAATTGGGGTGAAAAGATCATTTTTGTGGAAAAAATAAGATTTATTAATTTTACGGCTCTACATTATAAACTTGTGTGAAGCACTTGGGGGTTCAAATTGCTCAGCACAGATCTAGATAAGTTCCTTAGGGGTCTAGTTTCCAAAATGGGGTCACTTGTTGGGGGTTTCCACTGTTTAGGCACATCAGGGGCTCTCCAAATGCAACATGGCATCCAATCTCAATTCCAACCAATTTTGGTTGGAAAAAGTCAAATGGTGCTCCTTCCATTCAGAGCTCTGCCATGCGCCCAAACAGTGGTTCCCCCCAAATATGGGGTATCAGCATACTCAGGACAAATTGGACAACAACTTTTGTGGTCCAATTTCTCCTGTTACCTTTGGGAAAATGAAAAATTGGTGACTAATAGATAATTTTTGTGGGAAAAAAATAGGATTTTTTATTTTCATGCCCGGGCATTATAAACTTGTGTGAAGCACTTGGGGGTTCCAAGTGCTCACCACAGATCTAGATAAGTTCCCTAGGGGGTCTAGTTTCCAAAATATGGTCACTTGTGGGGGGTTTCCACTGCTTAGGCTCATCTGGGGCACTGCAAATGGAACATGACCCCATCAACGTCTGCATTTCAAAACATTATTACTCCCTTTCCAAGCCCTGCCGTGCGCCCAAACAGTCCCCCCCCCCACATATGGGGTATCAGCGTACTCAGGAAAAATTGGACAACAACTTTTGTGGTCCAATTTCCTTGGGAAAAATCAAAAATTTGGGACTAAAAAATCATTTTTGTGGAAAATAGTTTTTTTCTCACCCAGGCATTATAAACTTTTTTGAAACACTTGGGGGTTCAAAGTGCTCACAACAGATCTAGCTAAGTTCCGTAGGGGGTCTAGTTTTCAAAATTGTGTCACTTGTGGGGGGTTTCCACTGTTTAGGGGCATCAGAGGCTCTCCAAACGTGACATGGCTTCCAATCACAATTCCAGCCAATTTTGGTTTGAAAAAGTCAAACGGCGCTCCTTCCCTTACGAGTTCTGCCTTGTGCCCAAACAGTTGTTTTCCCCCACATATGGGGTATTGCCATACTCAGGAGAAATTGCACAACAACTTTATCTGTCCATTTTCTCCTTTTACCCTTGTGAAAATAAAAAAAGTTTGTAAAAGATCATTTTTGTGACTAAAAAGTTAAATATTCATTTTTTCCTTCCACGTTTCTTCAGCTCCTGTGAAGCACCTGAAGGGTTAATAAACTTCTTGAATGTGGTTTTGAGTACCTTGAGGGGTGCTGTTTTTAGAATGGTGTCACTTTTGGGTATTTTCTGCCATATAGACCCCTCTATATGAGGTGAGGTGGTCCCTAAAAAAATGGCTTTGTAAATTTTGTTGTAAAAATGAGAAATCACTGGTCAACTTTTAACCCTTATAATTTCCTAACAAAAAAAATTTTGATTACAAAATTGTGCTGATGTAAAGTAGACATGTGGGAAATGTAATTTCTTAACTATTTTATGTGACATATTTCTCTGTTTTAAGGGAATAAAAATTCAAAGTTTGAAAATTGCAACATTTTCAAAATTTTCACCATATGTGCATTTTTTTCAAAAATAAACGCAAGTTATATCGAAGAAGTTTTACCACTAACGTGGAGTACAATATGTCACGAGAAAACAATCCCAGAATCACGAAGATCCGTTGAAGCGTTCCAGAGTTATAACCTCATAAAGAGACAGTGGTCAGAATTGTAAAAATTGGACCCGGTCATTAACGTGCAAACCACCCTTGGGGGTGAATGGGTTAAAGGGGTTGCTTAGTTTTAGAAACACCACCACAATTTTTGAGTTGTGCCTAGCATTAGAGACCGTCTTTATCGAGCAGTAATGCCAAATACTATACTAGATATTTTCTTTGGCTCATTTTTTACATGACAGTGGTCCTATTTTTCTAAACATGCATTAGAAACTTTTAACCTATGAACATTATGTTCATATTTGCCAGATTTGTACTCTAAGGACACACAAAAACTGTTATAGCTTATATATCTTACTGATATAACAAACAGATATTGTTTTATGTTTGACATTGCTCAAATTGCAGTTTTAAATATTTTATACTTTATTTCTACTTTGCAGATGAAGAGGTAAGTGATAGGTAAATATCATGGAGTTCCACCAGTGGCTAACCTTTAAGGTGGCACTCAGCAGACCAACGGGATGCTATGCTAATCAGAAATGCTACAGAAGTTGTGTTTTTTTTACTGGAAACTGCAAATCGAATTGCAAAATGTTCGAATTTGCATGAAACCTTGGATTTCAGAAAATGTGACTTGAACTCAATCCTCTGCGGATCATTCCACTTAATTCTAGTTACTATTGCATTCTCGTGGTCAGTTGAGCGCCACCTTGAAGGTCTGCAACAGGTTGAACTCCTTAGGAAAGTCTCGATCTACCTACAGTATATACTTCAATATAGTGGTATTGCAGTATATAGTATTAGCGGTCAACAAAAAGTAGGTTCAAGTCACCAAAGTGGAATAAAAAAAATTAAAAAGTAGTATAAAAAAATTTGAATCATCCCCCATTTTCCTTATTAGGGTATGTGCACACATTAGGCTATGTTTCCACAATGAGTTTTTGATGAGATTTTGGCTCTGCATATTTTTGGAAAAAATATTTTACTTAATAGTTGCAGAAATGATGCTGGAAATTTGCAACATCAAAAACTCACCAAAAGCTCATCGTGGGGACATAATTAACTATTTGCTACAAACATTTGCAATTAAAGAGGTTTTCCCATGAATAAAACATATCTTGGAATAAACATAAGTTCCACAATTGGATGTGTTAATAAATAAAATGTTCCTGTGCTGAGATAATCTTATAAGTATGTCCCTGCTGTGTACTGTGTAATGACTGTGTCTCACTGTGCAGGAATATGTTCTGATCATACTACAGTTCCTGGTCAGGGGAGGGAAGCAAATGAGTATACAAATATTACAGCATGGGCCCACAGCTGTAATATCATTCCCCCCATCATTTTCCCCCCATATTTTTTGGTCATCTTTTTATATTTAAACTACTGGGAGCTAGTGTTGAGCGATACTGCTCGATATCTAAAAATATCGGATCGGGATGGTATCGCCGATATCACTAAATATCGTCGATATCCGATTCCGATACCGGAAGTCCCATGTAAGTCTATGGGAACAAAATATCGCAACTAAAAAAACACTTTCTTTCGTTGTAAACACAAAATATACACACATAGAATACATATATATATATACATGTCATTGTGACATATATATATATATACATATATTTATAGTTTATACACTTCTACATAGTAAAATAGACTCTGATTCAATTGCCGGGTAAAGCCGTGACATACCCCATAGAAGTCGACGGGCTCGGTGCCGAGTACCCCCAAAACCTCTGGCTCTGTGCGACTCAACTTGGGCGTCACGAACAGGATTCTGTAGCTCGCTATAAGCGAGTCCTGTGTGCCTGAATTGAACTGGTTTTGTGCTTGAGAATTGCTAAATTCATCAGAGAAAGTATTTGTCATTTTTCCGCCATATCTGCGTCACGACGAGGCACTGGTGAAGAAGAAGGGCGTGCTCTTCGTGGGTGTACACTCACTCAGTGGCGCGAAAACGATGGCCGACCACTCTAAATGTTACTGCAATGTAAGATTGTGCCCCACAGCTCTTGAGTTCCGCCTCCTCATCCTCCTCAGTGTGCGGAAACTAACACGAAGGTCCCGCCTCACTACAAAAGAGGGGCCCTCTCCAGATGCTAATGACACATGTGACTTGGCAGAGATGGCTAATGGACACGAGCAGAAGTGTGAAGGGATGGAGCAGTCAGAGCTCTCCCCCCACGGAAGCGACCCGATCGCCACGGAACCACCGTTGGGCACCCGGCCTGGAAACCCTCCTACGCTGCAAGAAGCGGAGGATACCCTGAGAGACCTGGCCCGGCACCGGGAGGAGGTCACCAGGATGGAAGCCAGCTGGCGTGCCCTAAAACTAAACTTGGAGCGGCGCCAATCCCTCTTACCTGAAGTGTCTGTACCGGAAGGTGAGGCACCCGTTCTAGTAGAGGAGTCCGTGCGGGCATCCCAGGCCTTGCAATGTGATCCGGTTGACGTCGCAGTGGAGGCACCCGTTCCTGCAAAAAACGCTGCACCGGCAGCACCCCAGATCCCGCTGTCTGCCCCCGTCGCTGAGACAGAAGAAGCGACACCCGTCCTCATGGAGGAGGCCGCGCAGGCACCAGAGGTCTACCTGTCTGTACTGGAGCCCCGACTGTCATCTGTTCCAGAGCCGGCTGCTTCCTCCGCAGGTGAGCGCCGCCAGGACTGTCGGGCGCCAGGAGAGCTGCCGCAATCCGGACATCGTAAGCTGCAGTTTGATGGTGGAGACATGGAGATGCTGGTGGAGGAGAATTACAACCGGCGTCAGGAGGAAGAGTGTAGACGTCGGGAGAGAGAAGCCGAGCGACAAAGGGAGCAGCGCGAATCCCAGAAGCTTCGCCAACGTCACATCGAGAAGGACCGGGCAGATAAGGACCGGATGAGAAAAGATAAAAGTACGGTGAGGGAGCCGCGGCGTAAGGGTGCAGTACGGAGCTTTAAATTGAAAGCTGGTTGGGGCTTCATCCAGGAGCCTGGACTTTATTTAGAAGTGTTTGTGACCCGGCGGGACGTGGAGACTCACCTCCCAGAAGGACACCCGGGGAGGGACCTGTTGCCAGGAGACTTGGTAACTTACACCCGACACTGGGGTTACAATGGATGGTATGCCCTAAATGTCACCAGGTGCGACCCCTGGTCCCCAGAGTGTCAGGAACCTGTGAGACCCTCGGAGCCTTCAGCCTCCCACATCCAGGCCTCTGCACAAGTGCCCACCCCACGCCGTAAATCTCCCCAGCCTCCCTCAGTGGTCTCCTCAGCAGCCCCAGCTATGGACATGATAATGATAGCTGGCCCGTACCCGGCGCCTGTTAGGCCCCCTGGGGTTCGTTCAGTCTGGGACATAGGGCTCCAGACCCAGAGGGAGATGAAAGAGGTGGCCACACAGACACAGATAGCGGGTCACGACTTGACTGTACAGACCACACGACGTCATCAGGTCCTGGTGGTCCTTGGTGTCTCGGATGTTTGGCAAGCATCAGAAGAGTACCAGGTGGTACCTGGAACACCCCTGCCAAAGAATTATAAATAACCCGGACAGGGTCCCTGTATGTAAATAGTTAAATTGTTGATGTACCCGGACGGGTGAATGTTCATAAAAAAGTTTTTTAATTTAATAAAAAAAACAACACAGTTTTCATTACTTTTATTACAGTCTCATCCTGCGATCTCCTGTAAAAAAATGAAAAAAAAAAACAGCAGTATACCACCTGTCCGACGCAGTCCATAGTAACGAGTGTCCCACGACGATCCAGCTCTGCTACATCAGAATGACATCAGAGGCAGGCAGGCAGGCAGGCAGGCAGAGCCTGTCATCCCGGCGCAGCACAGCTGATTACCTGCTTCCCCGGCGGTGACGTCATCGGACTGGTTTACGGCCGGGATTACCCTGCAGTCACTGCAGTTATTGCGAAAAACTGCATGTGACCGCCAGGGAGAAGATAATGGCGGCCATCAAGCAGTCCAGGACGTGACCGCCGGAGATCTTCTGCCAGGTAAGTGCCGCTGACTCCTGACAGACCCGACCGACGGACACTCACAGTGACAGTGACAAATCCGATTCCGGTATCCGATATGACGAAAATATCGGTACTCGGAATCGAAAGCCCGATACAGCTAATATCGGCCGATACCCGATATTTGCAGTATCGTATCGCTCAACACTACTGGGAGCACATATCTCTTTTACTCTCAATAATTGTCCAAAGCAAAATCTTTTATTGTCTTCACTTTTTTGGCTTTTTTACATTTTTCTATATAGTTTTTGTAGAAAAATCTCTACTCTCTCATACATTATCATCTTTTTAAATGTCTTTATTTCATGGCATCTTCCATTAAAATATCCCATTCATATTCCCAGTTCCAGACTCATCACAGTTTCACTGACAGCTTATATTTTGGATTATTTTGGCTATTTCAAATTTTCCTCACTACCAATTATTTTCACCAGATTATACAGTCCAAATGCTCACCTTTATTCCTGGGTATAATCCTGGATGTTTCCCAATACCTCCCAGCATCTACTGTATAAATTCAAGTCTTCTGCACCATCTCTGTTCACCTCAGGCTATCTAATTACTTAATGACTCCTTTCTCTTTTCTCTTAAATGTATGCAGAGGCGTAGCTAGGGTTTTGGTTCAGGGACCAAACTTCTGAGTGGTCCCCTAACCAGGTAACCTTGATCACAACTGGGTGACTGACCCTAACAGTGGATGGAGGAGAACCTCAGCAGATAAACCTGCTGTAGCTGAAAATAATCTCTATACAAACACCAACGTTGATATTACCGCCATATGATCAGTGGTAGATACCAGTTCTACATAACATATAAGTAATTACAGCACATTTATAGATGGCGACTTATCGCTGACGTTCTTTCTGATGGAATCGTTCACTTATCATGTCTTTTCCATCTGGCCGAGACTGACATGACAACTTGTTCCAGCCAGGACTTGGCAGCAGAGATTACAGCACAGCCACATTTCACATCTCTTATTTTTAGCACTGTCCCCAATGGAACTATTCCTAACGTGTACAAACACCTTATCCTGCTGATAGCCCAATACCCCAATGCTGAACCGCTGCTGCCGTATGTGTTCTATTTCTGCACCTGCTGTGTGGTTCTGTGTGCCCTCTAAATTCTAAACCAACACTTTAAAATATAGTAATGCTGTGTGCAAGTGCTGTAGAAAACAGTGCCCACATTTTGCCCCTAGAAAATAATAATGCCCTCTCTGTGCCCCTTTGACACAGTAACCTAAGTTCCTCTATAACAATAAGTGCCCACTTTACATTTAATAATGTCCTAACTCTCCCTCTGTACAACTCCACTATACACAGTATGATGCTCTCTTATAAACAGTATAATGCTTCCTCACTGTAAATATACTGACCCCTTAGTATCCCCCAAACTGTTTGATGGCTCCAACACTGTATGATGGCCCCGTCACTGTAATCTTCACACTGTATGATGGCCCCCTAGATAGCCTCCAGACTTGGCCTAAGGTTCACCTTCCAACAAGACAATGACCCTAAGCTCACAGCTAAAATAACAAAGGAGTGGCTTCAGAACAACTCTGTAACCATTCTTGACTGGCCCAGTCAGAGCCTTGACCTAAACCCAATTGTGCATCTTTGGAGAGACCTGAAAATGGCTGTTCACCAATGTTCACCATCCAACCTGATGGAACTGGAGAGGATTTGCAAGGAAGAATGACATAGGATCCCCAAATCCAGATGTGAAAAACTTGTTGCATCATTCCCAAGAAGATTCATGGCTCTACTAGCTCAAAAGGGTGCTTCTACTCAATACTGAGAAAAGGGTCTGAATTAGTGATGAGCGAGTATACTTGTTGCTCGGGTTTTCCCAAGCATGCTCAGGTGTCCTCCGAGTATTTTGGCGTGCTCAGAGATTTAGTTTCTGTCGACGCAGCTGCATGATTTGTGGCTGCTGGACAGCCTGAATACATGTGAGGAATGCCTGTTTGTTAGGGAATTCCCACATGCATTCAGGCTGTCTAGCAGTCGCAAATCATGCAGCTATGTCAACAGAAACTAAATCTCCAAGAACGCCAAAATACTCGGAGGACACCCGAGCATGCTTTGGAAAACCCAAGCAACGATTGTACTCGCTCATCACTAGTCTGAATACGTATTACCATGTGATATTTCAGCTTTCTTTTTTAATAAATTTGCAAAAATTTCTACATTTCTGTTTTTTTCAGTCAAGATGGGGTGCAGTGTACATTAATGAGAAAAAAAATCTACTTTTTTGTATTTAGCAAATGACTACATTGGAACAAAAAATGAAAAATTTAACTTTCTGTGCCCACGGTATGCACAAATTCACAATTTTTTTTATATCTTACACCGGTAAAAGTTGTCTTAAAAGAGGTAGGTATGAAAAAGATACATTTATGGTGCAATCATTTTAAACCTGCTTAGAAATTACAATTTGTGAAAACTTCAACGTGCGACATTTGACAAATTTCCTCTCCTGTTTTTTTCACTAATGTTGCAAATTTTTATATAGCTAATTATTACACTTCCCCATTTGTGCAAAAATTCAGCACTGAGATGCTCACTGGTCTGTAGGTATTATCTAACTTTGAGAAGTGTACTACCATGCATATAGGAAAGATGTGTATCTTCGTACCGTGTTAGCCAGTAGATAGAAAAATATTTAGACTTGAGAGTCCTCAGTGGTTGATACCTTTTAATGGCTAACTGAAAAGATGGTAACAAATTGCAAGCTTTCGAGACTACTCAGGTCTCTTCATCAGGCAAAACTAAAACAAAAGCTGAAGAATCACATATTTATACACAACACAGCACAGAAATAATGCAATAAGATAAAACAAGTGACGTGAAGCAGAACTGTCATTATGGCAGAGGGATTAACATAAATATTGGAACAGTTCATAGATAAGGAGTGTGAAAGTTTTATTGCCCTCTGATTGGAGTCTGCTATTGTGTTTTGATGCCCCTAGAAGGTCAGAGAAGCAGATTCCTTAATTGATGTAGAAAGACATAAATCCATGTGACAGGTTCATTCCAGCACTAAGAGTGTCAAAGGTCATCATGAGCTTATATTCCCAAACCTTTCTATCTCTCTCAGATTTAAAGTTAGATTTTAATACAAGCTTCAGCCTTTGTTTTAGTTTTTGCCTGATGAAGAGACCTGAGTAGTCTCGAAAGCTTGCAATTTGTTACCATCTTTTCAGTTAGCCATTAAAAGATATCAACCACTGAGGGCTCTCAAGTCTAAATATTTTTCTACCATGCATAAAAAATTGCACTGGGATAATTTGCTAGAAATTTATAATTAAGATGTGACATTTAGTGTTGAGCGATACGATACCGCAAGTATCGGGTATCGGCCGATATTAGCTCTATCGGCCTTTCGATACTTAGTTTCGATATTTTCCATATATCGTATACCGGAATCGGAAGTTTCCATAATTCTTTGAGAGGCAATGTGATTTTAGTCAGCCAATGAGGAATCCTAAGAAGTGTGGGCACATCCTGTACTGCTGCGGTCATGTTAACTAATGGCATGGCTGTGATTGGATGCTGAAATTATGTCAGAATGCACTATAAAAGGCGCCGCCGCCATTTTAGCGTCACTGTGCTGTGAATTCAGTAAGGGACAGAACGCTGCTGTGCTGACTCTGAGGGACAGTTAGAGATTGCGATTTAGTGTACTGTGCTGTAGGCAGGCTAGCACCAACCGCTGTGTAAAGCTTCCTTTTGCCTGCAGTGTTGTTTTAACAGCTCTGCAAGGTGTGTGTGAGTGCAGGTGACGCTGCAGTTTGCTCTGCATGCAACGCTGTCTGTAGGCATCTGCACGTGTCACTCACAGACTCTCTTTTTTTTCTTCAGTGTAATTCTTGCAGCTCCATGCAATTTAACTATTAGTGTGACGCGCTTCCATCCGTATCCAATACATTGGTTGCAAACACTATAGAAGTAGACAAAGGAGTAGCCTTTCACAGATTGTGAACAGTTGTGTTTCAGTGTTCACTTCAGTCTGTGTTTTTTATTTTTTGAGTGCACATCACGCTCCAGTTACTTGTTCAAGCACTGCTGCTTGTACTCTGCTGAGCGTGTCTCAGTGCCTCATCCTTTTCATTTATCTCCAATTGGTTCTGCTCCATTCCATTTAAAATATAATCTATTAGTGTGACGCGCTTCCATCCGTATCCAATACATTGGTTGTATAAACACTATAGAAGTAGACAAAGGAGTAGCCTTTCACAGATTGTGAACAGTTGTGTTTCAGTGTTCACTTCAGTCTGTGTTTTTTATTTTTTGAGTGCACATCACGCTCCAGTTACTTGTTCAAGCACTGCTGCTTGTACTCTGCTGAGCGTGTCTCAGTGCCTCATCCTTTTCATTTATCTCCAATTGGTTCTGCTCCATTCCATTTAAAATATAATCTATTAGTGTGACGCGCTTCCATCCGTATCCAATACATTGGTTGCAAACACTATAGAAGTAGACAAAGGAGTAGCCTTTCACAGATTGTGAACAGTTGTGTTTCAGTGTTCACTTCAGTCTCTGCTTAATAACCACACTTAGGCCTTATAACTTTTCTGACTTTCTTTATCAATCTACCAAGATGAAGAAGGCAGTGAGTAAGGCACGTGGTCGTGGCCGTGGAGTTTCAGCAGGGAGAGGACGTGGTGATTCTGTGGCTGCTGCCGCCCTCAGTGACACAGCATCCACCATTTATCCCCGTGAGCGTTCCTTTGTGCGCACTTTGGTAGGAGCTTGGCGTGCCCCCCTGCTGCGGGAAGAACAAATTGAAGCCGTTGTTGGTTGGATGGCAGCCAATGCATCGACTTCAATTCCTTCCACCTCCTCTCAGGAACACAACACTGTTGAGCAACCATCTGTCTGTTCACCGCCTGTCAAATTGCCCAGGCAGTCAGAGAGTTCTGTACAGGAGCCAGCTGAGTCTCTGCTTCTGTTCTCAGAATCTGTTGGCTCGCAAACACGGGCACAGGCAAGCAGCATTCTGCAATTTGAAGAAGAGGGAGTATGCAGTGATGCGCAACAGCTGTGTCTCTCTCAATCTGAAGAGGCGGGTGAGCCAGTGCCGATGGACAGCACACCGCAGAACGCATCTTATGATGATGATGAGACTCAGGTGCCAGGTTTTGTGGAGCATGGTGCTGCCCAGACTATCCAACAGCAGCAGGTGTTGGAAGAGGTAGTGGAGATGATGAAGTCCGAGACCCAACATGGCGTGAGCAACAGGAAGGTGGTGGGAGCAGCTCTGAGGAAGAGATTGTCCCAACGGTACAAAGAGGAGGGAGAGGTAGGCTGCAGACTCGCTTACCTGTAGCCTCCAGTTTGGCACCTGTTGGGAGCAGTTCTCTTAGAAATGTCAAAATTGGCGTTCCCATGACTTGCACTGCGTGGTCCTTTTTTGACAGACTTGTAGATGATATTTGCTATGTTCAATGCAAGCTGTGTAAGCAAAAAGTTAAAAGAGGTAAAAATATCAGTAACCTGAATACCACAAATATGTGGAAACATGTACGGACAAAGCACGTAGCTGAGTTACAAAGACACACTGGAGAAGTAGGCCAACCTACAGCAGAACCTACATCTTCAGGTCGTGTTCGAGCCTCTACCTCCAGCTCACACACACCTGGTTCGGCTTCCTCACAGGATCTCCATGGAAGAACCTCGGTCACTGTTGTCCATAGACAAACTGTTATTCCACCCACAGCAGCAAGTTCACAGTCATCGTCACACTACCAGAACAAAAAACAGCCATCGGTACCACAGGCATGGGATAAAAGACGGCCATACTCGGCAAACCATCCACGAGCACAGGCTCTGAATGCTGGCATTGCAAAACTCCTGTCCCTTGAAATGCTGTCATTCAGGCTGGTGGAGACTGACAGTTTCAGGAACTTTATGGCATTGGCAGTCCCACAATATAATGTGCCAAGCCGATTTTATTTCAGCAGGCAAGCTGTCCCTGCCCTGCAAAAACATGTCGAGGGAAACATTAAACATGCGCTACTAAACGCCGTCAGTAGCAGGGTCCACCTGACCACCGATGCGTGGACCAGTACCCATGGCCAGGGACGATACCTTTCCCTCACTGCCCATTGGGTCAATGTTGTGGAGCCGGGTACAGATCTTGCCAGTGGCGCTGTACGTGTTCTGCCAACTCCAAGGATTGCAGGAATCCAGTCTGTACACATTGATTCCTCCTCCTACTCCAGTTCCTCAGAATCATCGCTGCACGAGCCGTCACGGTATACCTCCACATGGACCCGTGAACGCTTACCTGTTGCGACCGATATGAGCACAGCCGTGGCCAAACGTCAACAGGCCGTCCTGAAATTAATTTCCATGGGGAATCGAAGCCCCACAGCGCAGGAGCTCTGGGATGCCATCAAGCAGGAGAGCGACGTGTGGTTTTTGTCAGCTAATCTCCAGCCAGGCTTGGTAGTGTGTGACAGTGGCCAAAATCTGGTGGCAGCTCTGGGCCTTGGAAACCTCACTCACATACCATGTCTGGCACATGTGCTCAACTTGGTCGTGCAGAGTTTTTTGAGGGACTATCCGGATCTTGATGTACTGCTGGACAAGGTCCGCCTAGAGTGCGCTCACTTGCGACGTTCCAGCATGGCCAGATCGCGCATTGCAGCTCTGCAAGTCAGATTTCGCCTTCCTGAACATCGCATCATATGTGACGTACCCACCAGGTGGAATTCCATGTTACATATTTTGGAGCGATTGTGTGAGCAGCAGCCAGCAGTAATGGAGTATCAGCTGCAACAGGCGCAATCAACTCGCAATTTGCGCCGTTCACACTTCACCACTACTGAGTGGGCCTCTATGAAGGACATCTGCGACGTTTTGCGTGCGTTTGATGTCTCAACGCGGATGGCGAGTGCAGATGATGCACTAGTCAGCATGACTGTCCCCCTTATCTGCCTGCTTCAGAAATCACTGAAAGCACAAAAGGAAGAGGTTTTGGAAGAGGTGGAGGATGAGGAGTCACAAATTCAATTACCTTCAGGACAGTCAGCGCAACGTGGTTCCTCCCAAAGGGCTGGGCAGGGCTCACTTTGTGAGGAGGATGAGGAGGAGGAGGAGTCAATGGAGGAGGAAGAAATCCCTACAGAGGGAGGTACACAACGCTCTAGTCAGTATGTAGAGCGAGGGTGGGGTGATGCAGAGGAGGCAGAGATGACGCCTCTTCCAGAGGACAGCCTTTGTTGGCCAGTTGGGAGTCTGCAGCACATGGTTGATTTCATGCTTCAGTGCCTGAGAAACGACCGCCGCATCGCCCACATTCTCACCACGTCAGATTATTGGGTGTACACCCTCCTAGACCCTCGCTACCGGGACAACTTACAAACCCTCATCACACCGGTGAACCGGGACCGTAAAATGCAGGAGTACCAAGACACACTGGTGCAATCCATACTGTTGTACATTCCAGCCGAGAGAGCTGCTGCTGCTTCTACTGCTTTATAAAGCAGCTCTGTGCGTCGAGGCAGTGTAGACACCTCTACAACAAGAGGGAGCAGAAGCAGCGCCTCTGCACAGGGCAAGAGCTGTATGTTACAAATGTGGCAAAGTTTTGTGACAGCGCCAGCAAGGTCTACACCATCCGAGACGGCTCCAGTCACCAGGAAGAAACGTTTCCGTAAGATGGTGACAGACTACTTGGCTTTCCCTCTAAGTGTACTCCCAGATGCCTCTTCCCCTTTCAAATTTTGGGTCTCTAAGTTGGATACATGGCCAGAGCTTAGCCAGTATGCATTGGAGGTGCTGGCTTGCCCTGCTGCCAGTGTATTATCTGAGCGCGTCTTTAGTGCTGCAGGTGGTGTAGTAACAGACCGTCGCATGCGACTATCCTCAGAGAATGTAGACCGGCTTACTTTTCTGAAAATGAACAAGGCATGGATCTCACCTGAATTTGCCTGTCCGTTTTCAGATTAAATAACTGTTTGGCAACGTTTTCCATGTCTCCTGTTATGTTCATCTTTCTACCACCTGAACTCTACTCCCTGGGCTACAACACCGCCATTTGTTGCTCGTAAGTAATTGGCAGGGGTACTGACTCCTGGCCAGCCTGGTTACAGCACGACAGCTGTTTCCTGGCAGTGTGAACGTCAATTATCCTCCAATAAGTTGTGCTGTCGTGTTGCATTCGGGTTAGCCGACTCTATGGTGCCTGCAGTTTAGGTGATTCCTATGTGTGCTGTGGGATATGTAAATAAAGGCGATTTCCATTGTGACAATAGGACAAGCACCCACTGTAGGACTGTGTGATTCGGTAACTGCGGACGGCTTGCGTCCTGTTAACTTACATTTTCATGGGTGCGTTCTTCTACCCGTCCGGGGTCCAGTACCGTCAACTGGTTCTCCCCAGTGCCTTTGGCCTAGGTGCCTCCATCTCCGTATCCGAGTTCCACCAACGTCTGCTGGTCCTTGGTAGTGCTTTGGAGCACAGGTACCTCCTGCTTAGTAACCGTGTCACAGTAACGTCAGCTGGTAATCGGTTGTGACATTGCCTCTTTTCCTTCTGCTACCCGTCCGGGGTCCAGTACCGTCAACTGGTTCTCCCCAATGCCTTTGGCCTAGGTGCCTCCATCTCCGTATCCGAGTTCCACCAACGTCTGCTGGTCCTTGGTAGTGCTTTGGAGCACAGGTACCTCCTGCTTAGTAACCGTGTCACAGTAACGTCAGCTGGTACTCGGTTGTGTAGCGCCCGCGTCCCTGCCTGCTGCCAGACAGGGACGTCGCTCTCCTCACCTGCGCTCAGCGTCCTCAGTGCTCCCAGCCTCCTCTGCGCCTCTGGCATCCTCGGCGTCCTCCTTCCGCCCTGCTGGTCCCACGCGCTCCTTCCCTGCTGCTGGCCTTAGGGCGCGCGCCCGCACCCTCCCCCGCTCTTAAAGGAGCCGCGCGCATTTTCCAAATCAGTCTCCAGCCAATGCTGGTGGACTCCACCCTATATTAAGGGCTTCCTCCTTAATGGAGGTGCCCGAGCAATTTTGTTTCTGTGCAGTCTAACTCTGCTTCAGCCATCAGCTCCTGTTTCCAGTTGCCTGCCTGTTACCTGTCTGTTTGCCTGTCGGCCATCTGACTGCAGCTCTATCCAGAGGTTCGGACATCTTCAGCAGAGATCCCCGGCTGTTGCCTGCTCACCTGGGAGCGATCATCTGCCATCCGACTGCAGCTCTATCCAGAGGTTCGGACATCATCTGCGGAGATCCCCGGCTATTGCAGAGACTCTTGCCTGCTCACCTGGGAGCGATCATCTGCCATCCGACTGCAGCTCTATCTAGAGGTTCGGACATCATCAGCAGAGATCCCCGGCTATTCCAGAGACTCTTGCCTGCTCACCTGGGAGCGATCATCTGCCATCCGACTGCAGCCTACCAGGAGGCTCCACCAGCTCAGGTCGTATATGCCTGTTTGTCTAGAGACTGCCTTGGTCACTTACCGTGACAAACCTGCCTGTCCAGAGACTGCCCTGGTCACTTGCCGTGACAAACCTGCCTGCCCAGAGACTACCCTGGTCACTTGCCGTGACAAACCTGCCTGCCCAGAGACTACCCTGGTCACTTGCCGTGACAAACCTGCCTGCCCAGAGACTGCCCTGCTCACTTGCCGTGACAACCTGCCTGTCCAGAGACTGCCCTGGTCACTTGCCGTGACAACCTGACTGTTCAGAGACTGCCCTGGTCACTTGCCGTGACAACCTGCCTGCCCAGAGACTGCCCTGGTCACTTGCCGTGACAAACCTGCCTGCCCAGAGACTGCCCTGGTCACTTGCCGTGACAACCTGCCTGTCCAGAGACTGCCCTGGTCACTTGCCGTGACAACCTGCCTGTCCAGAGACTGCCCAGGTCACTTGCCGTGACAACCTGCCTGTCCAGAGACTGCCCAGGTCACTTGCCGTGACAACCTGCCTGTCCAGAGACTGCCTGGCTAATTGCCGTGATTCCCTGTCCTATTCCCGGATGCCACCCGCTCTCTTGCAAGTAAATTGTCTTGTATAATAAAGCTTAGTGGTTCCACCAACCAGACCCGTTTCCGTCAGTGGTTCCACCTACCAGACCCGTTACAGTTTGCTCGGGCCATGGAACCCGGTGGCACCCAAACCCCTTCACTTCCGGAACTGTGTCATGAGCTGTCTCGCCAGAAGTCTCAACAGGAGGCTATCCTGGGTCACCTGCGGAACGTCAATTCCCGCTTGGACACTCTGAATCCATCACCAGCAACCACCGCTGGAGCCATGACTCATAATCCGGCAGTCCCGCTGACTCCCAATTCCGTGGTTTCCATTCCCGGTCCCCGACTTTCAGCTCCTCCTAGGTATGGAGGCGACCCTGTTATGGCTCGGGGTTTCATTAACCAGTGCACCCTGCATTTCGAACTCCTGGCACACCAGTTTAATTCTGACCGGGCCAAAATTGCCTTCATCATGTCCCATCTCACCGGAGAGGCTCTGGCCTGGCTTAATCCTCTCTGGGAGAGAGAAGATCCTCTGGTGTCAGACCTGCCTGCTTTTCTCTCGGCCTTCCGGAGGGTATTCGACGAACCTGGACGGAAGACCTCCTCTGCATCATCTCTGTTGCGTCTCCGTCAGGGAAGTCTCACCGTTGGTCAATATGCCATACGGTTCCGTACTCTAGCCTCAGAACTGGCTTGGGACAATGAAGCTCTAATTTCGGTCTTCTGGGAGGGTCTGTCCGGCCGTATTAAAGACGAACTTGCCGGTCGGGACATTCCAACCTCGCTTGATGATTTAATAAATCTTGCCAATCGGATTGATCTACGGTTCCAGGAACGAGCCAAAGAGGTCACCCGTGAAAAAAAGTTTCCTCATTTAACCCCTTCCGTTTCTCCCCAGGTGCACACTGCTGAGCCTATGCAGGTCGACCAGACCAAGATGGTCAAAGCCCGTCAGGACTCACGCCGTGCCGAGAAAAGTTGCTGCGGCAGTAAGGAGCACTGGATCCGAACCTGTCCGGAGAAGTCGGGAAACGCCTGTGTCTAGGTTCGCTCGGAGAGGTCAATCTAGACAAAAATAAATCCTCTTCATCTCTGCTGCTCTCGGTCTCAATTCTTCTCGGTAAGAACCGTTACTTCGAGATGGCCCAACTTGATTCTGGAGCAGCTGGGAATCTCGTGTCACAGGCTCTAGTAGAGAAGTATCGCATTCCCACCAAACCTCTTGTTGAACCAGTATCTGTTGCTGCTGTGGATGGGGGTCTCCTACCTCGTCCCATCCGACTTATCACCGAAGCCATAACCCTGCAGGTGGGAATGTTGCATTCTGAGAGCATCTCATTTCATGTTCTGCCTGGACTCTCTCATGCTTTCTTACTAGGTCTGCCTTGGCTCCAAAAGCATGCACCTGTGCTTGACTGGCAGAATGGAGAGATTCTTCGCTGGGGACAGGACTGTCATAAAACGTGTCTGGTGCCTGTTCATCCCGTCTGTCCTTCTCCTACTCCTGCTAATCTACCAGGACTCCCGATTCCATATTGGTCATTTGCTGATGTCTTCAATAAAAAGGAAGCAGAGACATTACCCCCGCATAGACCATATGATTGCCCGATCGACCTGCTACCCGGTACCACGCCTCCCCGTGGGCGTATTTACCCGTTGTCCGCTGCTGAGGCCAGATCGATGTCCGAATATATCGAGGAGAACTTAGCAAAAGGATTCATCCGGAAATCTACCTCCCCAGCGGGAGCAGGTTTCTTCTTCGTAAAAAAGAAGGACGGATCTCTCCGTCCCTGTATTGACTACAGAGGCCTAAATTTGATCACGGTGAAGAATAAGTACCCTCTTCCGCTCATTCCAGAATTGTTTGATCGTCTTAGAGGGGCTAGAGTCTTCACCAAACTAGATCTTCGTGGAGCATACAACCTGGTTCGTATCCGTCGAGGAGATGAATGGAAGACGGCATTCAACACCCGGGACGGCCACTACGAGTACTTGGTGATGCCCTTTGGTCTCTGTAATGCTCCAGCAGTCTTTCAGGAGTTGGTCAATGACATCTTCCGGGACCTCCTCTACTCCTGCGTTGTGGTGTACCTTGACGACATCTTGGTCTTTTCTCCGGATCTTCAGTCTCACCGGAGGGATGTTCGTCAGGTTCTGCTCAGGCTCAGGCAGAATCACCTCTTCGCCAAATATGAGAAGTGCCTCTTTGAGCAGACATCGCTTCCGTTTCTGGGCTACATCATTTCTCAGACAGGCCTACGAATGGATCCGGAGAAATTTTCTGCCATCGAGAAGTGGCCCCGACCGGAGGGGTTGAAGGCCATTCAGCGATTCCTGGGATTTGCCAACTATTACCGTCTCTTCATACCGCACTTCTCTTCCAGGACTGCGCCAATCTCCGCGCTCACCCGCAAGGATGCTAACCCCAAACAGTGGACGCCCGAAGCAGAGGAGGCCTTCCTTTCTCTAAAACAGGCCTTCTCTTCCGCCCCAGTGCTGCATCGCCCGGATGGCAACAAGCAGTTCTTCCTGGAGGTGGATGCTTCCTCTGCTGGAGCCGGAGCGGTACTTACCCAAAAAGCTTCATCCGGGAGGATGGTATCCTGCGGTTTCTTCTCCAAACTCTTCTCCTCCTCCGAGCGCAACTACTCCATAGGAGACCGAGAGTTATTGGCCATCAAGTTGGCATTGGAGGAGTGGCGTTACCTACTCGAAGGGGCTCTTCATCCGGTAATCATTTACACGGACCACAAGAATCTGGCATACCTCCAGCATGCCCAGAGACTTAACCCTCGCCAAGCCCGGTGGTCCTTGTTTTTTGCCCGCTTCGATTTTCTTTTGCATTTTCGCCCAGCTGACAAAAACATCAAGGCGGATGCCTTGTCTCGGTCTTTCCTGGTGTCGGATCTCGAGGAGGAACCTAAGCATATCATCGATCCCGCCAGAGTGATGCAGGTGGCTCCCGTGAGTTTAAATCGTCTCCCTCCTGGTAAGACGTTCGTATCAGAAACTGATCGGAAGAGAATCCTACATTGGGGTCATTCATCTAAACTCGCTGGCCACGCTGGTCAAAAAAAGACCCTCCAACTCATTACCCGGCATTATTGGTGGCCTACCCTGCACAAAGACGTAATAGACTTTGTTTCTGCCTGTGTTTCCTGTGCCCGCAACAAAGTTCCGAGACACCTGCCTACCGGCCGTCTTCTTCCGCTTCCTGTACCCGCTGCCCCCTGGCAGCATATAGCCATGGACTTCATTACTGATCTACCCGTCTCTGCTGGTTGTACAGTCATTTGGGTGGTCACTGACCGCTTTTCCAAGATGGCTCACTTCATTCCTCTGCCAGGTCTTCCGTCTGCACCCGAGTTGGCTAAAGACTTTATCCGCCACATTTTCCGTCTTCATGGTCTGCCTCGTCACATTGTGTCGGATCGTGGGGTTCAGTTCACCTCACGTTTCTGGAGAGCCACTTGTAAGTTGCTAGACGTCACCCTGGATTTTTCCTCCGCTTACCACCCACAGTCCAATGGACAAGTTGAACGAATAAATCAGAATTTGACCAGTTATCTTCGACACTTCATTAATGCCCACCATTCTGACTGGGTGGAGCTCCTGCCTTGGGCCGAATTCTCCTACAATAATCATGAGAGCGAATCTTCCACCAAGTCTCCGTTTTTTGTAGTCTTCGGTCAACACCCTCGGATCCCTGTCCCTGTTTCCATCTCTGTGGACAATCCAGCTGCGGAATCTCTGGTTAGAGAATTCTCCTCCATCTGGGAGAGTACCCGGTCCGCACTCATTCAGTCATCCGAGCGCATGAAAAGACATGCTGACAAAAAACGTCTGGATCCTCCTCAATTCCGTCCTGGGGACAAAGTCTGGCTTTCGTCCAAATATGTTCGACTCAAAATTCCGTCCTACAAGTTAGGTCCTCGGTTCATCGGTCCTTTTGAGATCATCAGTCAGATCAACCCGGTGTCCTATAAATTGAAACTCCCGGTCAATTTGCGAATTCCTAATTCTTTTCATGTATCTCTCCTCAAACCTGTGGTTCTTAACTCTTTTTTTAAGTCTACAGGTACACCTCCTGCTCCAGTGTCTGCTGATGATGAATTTGAGGTAGAGAACATTCTGGCCACAAAAAGGGTAGGAAAAAAGACTTATTTTTTGGTGGATTGGAAGGGGTTTGGTCCTGAGGAGAGAACCTGGGAACCTCGGGAGAACATCCATGCCCCTCTCATCCTAGCTAAATTTTTTTCTGGCCTAAAAAGGGGGGGGCCTAGAGGGGGGGGTACTGTAGCACCCGCGTCCCTGCCTGCTGCCAGACAGGGACGTTGCTCTCCTCACCTGCGCTCAGCGTCCTCAGTGCTCCCAGCCTCCTCTGCGCCTCTGGCATCCTCGGCGTCCTCCTTCCGCCCTGCTGGTCCCGCGCGCTCCTTCCCTGCTGCTGGCCTTAGGGCGCGCGCCCGCACCCTCCCCCGCTCTTAAAGGAGCCGCGCGCATTTTCCAAATCAGTCTCCAGCCAATGCTGGTGGACTCCACCCTATATTAAGGGCTTCCTCCTTAATGGAGGTGCCCGAGCAATTTTGTTTCTGTGCAGTCTAACTCTGCTTCAGCCATCAGCTCCTGTTTCCAGTTGCCTGCCTGTTACCTGTCTGTTTGCCTGTCGGCCATCTGACTGCAGCTCTATCCAGAGGTTCGGACATCTTCAGCAGAGATCCCCGGCTGTTGCCTGCTCACCTGGGAGCGATCATCTGCCATCCAACTGCAGCTCTATCCAGAGGTTCGGACATCATCTGCGGAGATCCCCGGCTATTGCAGAAACTCTTGCCTGCTCACCTGGGAGCGATCATCTGCCATCCGACTGCAGCTCTATCTAGAGGTTCGGACATCATCAGCAGAGATCCCCGGCTATTCCAGAGACTCTTGCCTGCTCACCTGGGAGCGATCATCTGCCATCCGACTGCAGCCTACCAGGAGGCTCCACCAGCTCAGGTCGTATATGCCTGTTTGTCTAGAGACTGCCTTGGTCACTTACCGTGACAAACCTGCCTGTCCAGAGACTGCCCTGGTCACTTGCCGTGACAAACCTGCCTGCCCAGAGACTACCCTGGTCACTTGCCGTGACAAACCTGCCTGCCCAGAGACTACCCTGGTCACTTGCCGTGACAAACCTGCCTGCCCAGAGACTGCCCTGCTCACTTGCCGTGACAACCTGCCTGTCCAGAGACTGCCCTGGTCACTTGCCGTGACAACCTGCCTGTTCAGAGACTGCCCTGGTCACTTGCCGTGACAACCTGCCTGCCCAGAGACTGCCCTGGTCACTTGCCGTGACAAACCTGCCTGCCCAGAGACTGCCCTGGTCACTTGCCGTGACAACCTGCCTGTCCAGAGACTGCCCTGGTCACTTGCCGTGACAACCTGCCTGTCCAGAGACTGCCCAGGTCACTTGCCGTGACAACCTGCCTGTCCAGAGACTGCCCAGGTCACTTGCCGTGACAACCTGCCTGTCCAGAGACTGCCTGGCTAATTGCCGTGATTCCCTGTCCTATTCCCGGATGCCACCCGCTCTCTTGCAAGTAAATTGTCTTGTATAATAAAGCTTAGTGGTTCCACCAACCAGACCCGTTTCCATCAGTGGTTCCACCTACCAGACCCGTTACAGGTTGTGACATTGCCTCTTTTCCTTCTGCTACCCGTCCGGGGTCCAGTACCGTCAACTGGTTCTCCCCAGTGCCTTTGGCCTAGGTGCCTCCATCCCCGTATCCGAGTTCCACCAACGTCTGCTGGTCCTTGGTAGTGCTTTGGAGCACAGGTACCTCCTGCTTAGTAACCGTGTCACAGTAACGTCAGCTGGTACTCGGTTGTGACATTGCCTCTTTTCCTTCTGCTACCCGTCCGGGGTCCAGTACCGTCAACTGGTTCTCCCCAGTGCCTTTGGCCTAGGTGCCTCCATCTCCGTATCCGAGTTCCACCAACGTCTGCTGGTCCTTGGTAGTGTGTTATGTTTCGGTAGCTGAGGAGTGCAGGTAAAAAAGGCAATACACCAGAGCAGTTGGAATCTATGAGATTGCAGTACCCTGACTAACCACCACAACTAGAGGCAGCCGTGGAGCATTCCTACGTTGGTCCTAGACGCCTTGTCACAGCCTGAGAAACTAACTACACCTAAAGATAGAAATAGGAAAGCTATCTGCCCCGGAGCAGAACCCCAAAGATAATAGAAAGCCCCCAAACATGTAATGGCGGTTAGACAAGATGAAATACTGACATGGAAAGAAAATAGTATGAGCAAACGCTGGGGCCCAAACTAACTAAATAGAAAAGGATAGGAAGGGTACTTACTGCAATCCCAGAAAACCCTGAAAGGCACCAACTCTACTAATTTCAAAAACACCTGAGATCACACGACCTCTTCCACCTAAATTAGTTCTCTGGTGTAACAAAATCAAAACAGCAGCCACTGAAAAAACTGGAAAAAGCAAAAGTACAAACATCAGTGGCTGAACAAAACTGAGAGGGCAGAAGCCCCGGAGGGGACCCTGAGGCCCCCACAGAAGTGCAGGACAAAATGCAAAAATATAGCACAAACACAAAAGAAGAAAATGTCTTATCTGTTAGCAGGAGATGCAGACACGACACAGCAGGCTACAAGGGAAACAGGAATAAAGGATCCAGACCAGAACAATTGATCACCGGCAACCCTGATGGGAAGGTGACTCCCTTATATAAGACCAATCAGTAACACCTGATTCCCAGTCCTCACAATCTTCACTGGACAGACTAGCACCGCTTGTAACCACCAGAGGGAGCCTCTGCTCAGAACTCATCTGAAACCCATTCACAACAGTACCCCCCCCTTGAGGAGGGGTCACCGAACCCTCACTTGAGCAACCAGGTCGGTCAGGATGAGTTCTATGATACGCACGGATAAGTCTCCTAGCATGGATGTCCGAAGCAAACACCCAAGAATTGTCTTCCTGACCATAACCTCTCCATTTAACCAAATACTGGAGTTTCCGTCTAGAAAAACGAGAATCTAATATTTTCTCAACCACATACTCCAGATTGCCCTCAACCAAAACAGGGTCAGGAGGCACAGCAGCAGGAACCACTGGCTCAACAAACCTCTTCAACAAGGACTTGTGGAACACGTTATGGATCTTAAATGTCCCTGGAAGAAGCAAACGAAAAGAAACAGGATTAATAATCTCCATGATCTTATAAGGTCCAATGAACCTAGGCTTAAATTTAGGAGATGCTACTCTCATAGGAATATTCTTTGAGGACAACCAGACCAAGTCCCCCACTTTAAACCGAGGACCATCAGTCCTATGCCGGTTAGCAAACCGCTGGGCCCTCTCCTGAGAGAGGGACAACCTCTCCACTACCTGGTCCCAAATCTGTTGCATACGCTCCACAACAGAGTCAACACCTGGACAGACAGAAGCCTCCGTCTGTCCTGAAGAAAATCGAGGGTGAAACCCAGAATTACAAAAAAAATGGAGACATCAAAGTGGCAGAGCTAGCCCTATTATTAAGAGCAAACTCAGCCAAAGGCAAAAAAGAGACCCAGTCATCCTGATCAGCAGACACAAAGCATCTTAGATAAGTCTCCAATGTCTGGTTTGTTCTCTCAGTTTGACCATTGGTCTGAGGATGAAATGCCGAGGAGACAGACAATTGAACACCCAGTTTAGAACAAAAAGTCCTCCAAAATCTGGAAACAAACTGGACTCTTCTGTCAGACACAATGTTCTCAGGAATGCCGTGTAAACGAACCACGTGCTGAAGGAACAACGGCACCAATTCCAAGGAGGAAGGCAACTTAGGTAATGGCACAAGATGTATCATTTTGGAAAACCTATCACAAATTACACAGATGGTGGTCATTCTCTGAGAAACAGGAAGGTCGGAAATGAAATCCATAGAGATATGGGTCCATGGTCTCTTGGGCACAGGCAATGGCATCAACAAACCACTAGAGCGAGAGCAAGGCTTGGAGCGAGAGCAAGTCCCGCAGGACTGCACAAATTCCCTGACATCACGAGACAAGGTAGGCCACCAAAAGGACCGACTAACCAAGTCTCTGGTACCAAAAATTCCGGGATGCCCAGCCAATGCGGAACAATGAATCTCAGACATCACACTCTTTTTCCACTGGTCCGGGACAAACAATTTTCCAACATGGCAGCACTCGGGCCTATCCTCCTGACACCCCTCCAGAGCAAGTCTCAAATTGGGCGAGATGGCGGAAAGAACTACACCCTCTTTCAAAATAACAGAAGGTTCAGATAACTCAGGAGAGTCCGCAAGGAAACTCCTCGAGAGGGCATCCGCCTTAACATTCTTAGTGCCAGGAAGAAAGGAAACCACAAAATTAAAACGTGTGAAAAACAAGGCCCACCTGGCCTGTCTAGGATTGAGTCGCTTGGCAGATTCCAGATAGACCAGATTCTTATGGTCCGTAAGGACCACCACCTGATGTTTGGCTCCCTCCAGCCAATGTCTCCACTCTTCAAAAGCCACTTCATGGCCAATAACTCCCGATTACCCACGTCATAATTACGTTTAGTAGGAGAAAATTTTCGAGAGAAAAAGGCACAAGGGTTACTTTTAGAGGTCTCTGGATCTTTTTGGGACAAAACGGCATCTGCCCCAATTTCAGAGGCATCAACCTCTACCTGAAATGGCAGAGAAACATCAGGCTGCTGTAGAACAGGAGCAGAAGTGAATCTCTGCTTAAGTTCCTGAAATGCAGAGACTGCCTCAGGAGGCCAATTCACCACATCAGAACCCTTTCTGGTCAAATCAGTTAATGATTTAACAATAACCGAGAAATTACCAATAAATTTACGATAAAAATTGGCAAAACCCAAAAATCTCTGAAGAGCCTTTAATGAGGTAGGTTGGACCCAATCACAGATGGCCTGAACCTTGACCGGGTCCATTTCAATAACAGATGGGGACAAAATGAATCCCAGAAATGAGATCCTCTGTACGCCAAAAAGACACTTTGATCCCTTCACATACAGAGCATTCTCTCTCAAAATCTGGAATACAGTTCGAACATGTTTCACATGAGAGTCCCAGTCATTAGAAAAAATCAAGATATCATCCAAATAAACAATCAGAAATTTGTCCACAAAATCCCTGAAAATGTCATTCATGAAGGACTGGAAGACGGAAGGAGCATTAGTGAGCCCAAAGGGCATCACCAGGTACTCAAAATGCCCTTCAGGGGTATTGAATGCCATCTTCCATTCATCCCCGTGCTTAATGCGAATAAGGTTATACGCCCCCCTGAGGTCAAGCTTGGTAAACCAAGTAGCGTTTTTCACCCTGGAAAACAGGTCAGAAATCAAGGATAACGTGTATTGATATTTCACAGTAATATTGTTCAAGAGACGATGATCAATACACGGCCTTAATGAACCATCCTTTTTGGCCACAAAGAAAAAACCGGCACCTAAGGGTGAAGAGGATGGTCTGATATGACCCTTCTCCAATGATTCCTTGATATAAGACCGCATAGCGTCATGTTCAGGTACAGACAAGTTAAAAAGGCGACCTTTAGGGAATTTACTACCCGGCACTAATTCAATAGCGCAGTCATAGCTCCTATGGGGAGGCAAGGATGCAGATTTACTTTCGCTAAACACATCAGAAAAATCAATCAAAAAGTCAGGAACATCCTGAGCCTGGGGGGAGGCAGAAAAAACAGGAGTGTTGGTATTAACACATTGGCAGCCCCAACTGGTTACAGACACAGATTTCCAATCCAAAACAGGATTATGAGACTGTAACCAAGGAAAACCCAGCACGATAATGTCATGCAGATTATACAGAACCAAAAATTTGCAGCACTCCTGGTGATCAGGTTCAACCCTCATTATCACCTGAGTAGAAAACTGGGGTTTATTCTCAGCCAAAGGGGTAGAATCGATCCCCAGTAGGGGAAAAGACTTCTGTAGGGGTATCAAGGGAAATCCACAACGTTTAGCAAAATCATAATCCATCAGGTTAATAGCTGCTCCAGAATCAACGAAAGCCTGAGCAGAAAATGAGGACAGAGAGCATATCAGAGTGACAGTTAATAAAAACTTAGTCTGAACACTACCCAAGACAACTGAGCGTGCAAAACGTCTTCCCCGCTTAGGGCAGACTGAAATAGCATGAGAGGCATCACCACAGTAGAAACATAACCCATTGCGCTTTCGAAACTCATGACGCTGTGCCCCAGACACCACTCTATCACACTGCATGGGTTCAGAAGCTGGTTCACAAGGCAACACCATTCCACGCATACTTCTCCGCTCACGCAAACGTCTGTCAATTTGAATCGCTAATGACATAGAATAATTGAGACCAGAGGGGACAGGGAATCCCACCATAACATCCTTTACATTATCAGACAGACCCTTCCGGAAAAGGGCTGCCAAAGCGTCGTCATTCCATTTGGTCAGGACTGCCCACCTACGGAATCTCTGACAGTATAACTCAGCGTCATCAAGCCCCTGATTTAATGCCAACAAGGCTTTTTCAGCTTGATCAGTGACATTAGACTCATCGTACAATAACCCCAAGGCCTGAAAAAACGCGTCAACATCACTCAAAACAGGATCCCCAGGTATCAGGGAAAAAGCCCAATCCTGAGGATCGCCGCGCAGGAGAGAGATGATAATTTGAACCTGCTGCGCTGCGTTCCCTGAGGACTTAGGTTTTAAGGCAAAAAACAATTTACAATTATTTTTGAAATTCTGAAACTTAGTTCGATCCCCTAAAAACAAATCTGGCATGGGAATCCTAGGTTCCACAACAGGCAACCCAGCAAGATAGATAGCAATACTCCGAACCTCAGTGGCAAGCTGATCCACACGGCCAGACAACTGTGCAAACTCCATTGAGAGAAAAGATCCTCCCCAGCACCCAGAGATACAGAGGGAAAAAAAAAAATGCAACAAACAGAAAAATATCTGACAACTCTGACAACCTTTTTTCTTTCACAATATTTTTTCCCTACTGTGAGTACCATACAATTTTCAATTTTTAGGCCGGTGATACTGTTATGTTTCGGTAGCTGAGGAGTGCAGGTAAAAAAGGCAATACACCAGAGCAGTTGGAATCTATGAGATTGCAGTACCCTGACTAACCACCACAACTAGAGGCAGCCGTGGAGCGTTCCTACGTTGGTCCTAGACGCCTCGTCACAGCCTGAGAAACTAACTACACCTAAAGATAGAAATAGGAAAGCTATCTGCCCCGGAGCAGAACCCCAAAGATAATAGAAAGCCCCCAAACATGTAATGGCGGTTAGACAAGATGAAATACTGACACAGAAAGAAAATAGTATGAGCAAACGCTGGGGCCCAAACTAACTAAATAGAAAAGGATAGGAAGGGTACTTACTGCAATCCCAGAAAACCCTGAAAGGCACCAACTCTACTAATTTCAAAAACACCTGAGATCACACAACCTCTTCCACCTAAATTAGTTCTCTGGTGTAACAAAATCAAAACAGCAGCCACTGAAAAAACTGGAAAAAGCAAAAGTACAAACATCAGTGGCTGTACAAAACTGAGAGGGCAGAAGCCCCCGGAGGGGACCCTGAAGGCCCCCACAGAAGTGCAGGACAAAATGCAAAAATATAGCACAAACACAAAAGAAGAAAATGTCTTATCTGTTAGCAGGAGATGCAGACACGACACAGCAGGCTACAAGGGAAACAGGAATAAAGGATCCAGACCAGAACAATTGATCACCGGCAACCCTGATGGGAAGGTGACTCCCTTATATAAGACCAATCAGTAACACCTGATTCCCAGTCCTCACAATCTTCACTGGACAGACTAGCACCGCTTGTAACCACCAGAGGGAGCCTCTGCTCAGAACTCATCTCAAACCCATTCACAACAGTAGTGCTTTGGAGCACAGGTACCTCCTGCTTAGTAACCGTGTCACAGTAACGTCAGCTGGTACTCGGTTGTGACATTGCCTCTTTTCCTTCTGCTACCCGTCCGGGGTCCAGTACCGTCAACTGGTTCTCCCCAGTGCCTTTGGCCTAGGTGCCTCCATCTCCGTATCCGAGTTCCACCAATGTCTGCTGGTCCTTGGTAGTGCTTTGGAGCACAGGTACCTCCTGCTTAGTAACCGTGTCACAGTAACGTCAGCTGGTACTCGGTTGTGACATTGCCTCTTTTCCTTCTGCTACCCGTCCGGGTTCCAGCACAGTCAGCTGGTCCTCGTTACTTCCATTGTCTCTTGCTCCATCTGATACCCGTCAGGGTTCCAGTAACGTCAGCTGTTTCTCGGAAATTAGACGACCTTAAAGACCACCCAGAAGAAGATGACGACAACAAGGACGACGAGCATGAAGCCAACCAGCCTGAACACCATCACAAAGAAAAAATAAAAGATTACCCAGAAGAAGATCACCAACAGGACAAAGAAGGTTAAGACAAACTACAAGATACAGAACAAGAGACAGAAGAACAATAAGCAGAAGATCAAAAAGCAGAAGAACATGAAGTATAAGACCAAAATGAAGAGCAAAATATATGCTCTAAATTCTAAGCAGAAGAAGACTAAGCAGTGTATGGGGGTGAGTCCGTTCCTCCTCGTGGTGCCCCTGGAAAATGCCTGCTGCTGCAGGCTAAACTGAACACGGACAAATACTGTTGTAATTTAAATCTTTTGTGACAGCAAGAACGGAAGGATGAACAATTCATACCTTTACAGATTACAAGTACAGGAATCTCTGTCACAAATAAGAATATGATGAAGAAGATGAAGAGGAAGAAGATGAAGAATTTGAATATGAAGAAGATTAATTAGTTTAATAATAACAATATGAGTAATGTAAACAAAAACATGAATAGCAAGAAGTTTAAGAAGAAGATTAAGAAGGTGAAGATGAAGAATAATTTGATGAGAAAGATGATGCTGCTGCTGAAGATTATGAAGGAGAAAGTGTGGCATTGGCAAAAGTTAAAAAGGTGAAGAGCATGGAAGTTGTGAAACATACATATTTGCCAAAATAGAAAAAAGGTTAACAACATTGTCAATTTGTTAGTCAATCCAAACATATTTCCAAAAAATATATATTAATGCTATTCCAATGCATTGGGTTAAACATGTATGCCTTTATTGTCTCCTCAACCTCCCCCAATACATTCTACATTAGTCTTTGTTGTTTTCCTTCATGTACAATTAACCAACAAGGCAAGAATGTTTTTTTTTAATGTCGATATTTGGTTCCCATAGACTTACATTGGACTTCCGGTATCGGAATCGGATATCGACGATATTTAGTGATATCGGCGATACCATTCCGATTCGATATTTTTAGATATCGAGCAGTATCGCTCAACACTAGTGACATTCAATAAATAACAAAAATGGTATAGTGGAAGTGAGCACACAAATGATTTGGTGCAAATTATGTCTTTTTTAATAGATGTAGGACCATTGTATCCAGAAGCTATTGTAATGAGGGATACACATCAGCATTAGGAAGTTAGTTATTATGCTCTGTTTCAAGAACAGACCACTGGAATTCATGCCTGAAATGGATCTTGACATTTTGGACACTATAGGCACTAGATGGTCCATAATGTGTTATAATGGGATCCATCAGGTTTCTGCCAAATTGGCTGTCATTTTATCAGGAAAAAAGGTACTGTATACTGCTTCTTAGGGCAGAGCTATCAAATGGAGCATCCAATAAAGAAGTAAAATGAATGATGCCTAATTGAGGAACCACTTTATTCCTATTTATTATATGTATTGCTTGTGTTATAGCTTGCTGCATATAGAACATGAAGAAACTGTATAGTCTACCTATTTAATAAAAGCTTGACTGCAATAAAGTTTTCCTAACAGTCCGTGCATTTTCCCTTTTACTTTTCTGAGAATGTTTGCATTATATTTTATTATCTCAGCAGAGTTATTTATTATGTTAACATCCGTTAATAGGCTTTTCCATATGAAAACCTATTTAACAAACCCTAATATTTACCATTAAGGGCAGAAAGAATAAAACATGCTGTTTGCTATTACTTAAGTAGGAATTAAAATATATGGCCATTAGTGGGAGTCATATATTATTGTGACTCTAAATGCTTCCATGTTTTCTTAGATACACAAGGAACAAGAAAAAGCATTTTGAAGGTTCCATTACTATACAAAAAAAAATAAAAGGCATTGTATGCAATTTTCCCCAAACACACAAGACATATTCTTCACCTCACTGCTAATGTGTAGTTATTTCATCATTTTCAGGCTGCTCACGTCTAATACCTCCAGCTATTTTAGCATTTGGTACTATAAATGATGGTATGTATTTAAATCCACATTAAGTACTGATAGCTGACATCTCTCTGATAACATTAGCACAAACACTGTAATGCAGTCTAGAAATTAGAATTATGTTCATGTCCAGTGATTTAAGCAAAATACTGATATATGACATTAAGGTTACAAGCTATGGGTTTGATGGATGAAATAATTACACAGATCAATGACATAGTCAGGAATGGAAGATGACATTGCAATAAATGAAGTGCTGTATACTCTGCGTGATATATTAAAACATTTTACTATTTTCGTTTTCCCAAAATTGTATGTTAAAGCGGTATTACACTTCCTGCAAAGAACACTTATTTATTATTAGTTGAAAAGTTATACAAATTACCAAAATATGCTTTGCATTAAATTGTCGTGGTTTTCAAGATGTCTACTTGTATTTATTGAATCTGTATGTTCATTGTTTATGGCCATGGGCTAAAAATGTGCTCTGTCCTATGAAAATCAGACTAGTGCATCATAAGATCAAGCTAAAGGTCTATTTGTATTTATGGAAAACATGCTGCAGTAAAAAAAAAGCTGCAAAATCAAGTGTGAATATACTCTTACTGCAACTAGCTGTATGGTTAATAAAAAAAATGTACATTTTTATATCATCAACATATTACTCAGGACTTTACAACTGAGTCGGAACATGTACACACTTCAGTTTTTATCCATTTATAAATCGATATAAAAGGACTGAAAATTGCTGTTGCTTTACATTATTCATCTGATATACTTTATTTGCTGAAATAAAGGTCAGCCTTAGTTTGGAAGGTATTTCTGTAGTACATTCTCTTGCCTTCTCCCATATGGAGTATTGGAAGAAAATATGTTGTTACTATACCAAACACACATTAAATGAAAGTTGACTTAACCCTCTGATTCATGGTGGGCTAGTCAGACTGGACATTTATAAGTGTATGTCCGGACACTGCCCTAATGACATCTGTTATGGGACAATTGGATTAAGCACTTTTTATTTCAATCCAAAACCTTTGTTCATAAGCAATATTTCCAATGGCGATTAATAGTAGTTTATTTACTTTTCCTCAATGAAAAGAAATGCACACTCACCCGAATTAAGAACACATGTATGTGTGTATGTGTGTAGAAGAAATCCTTGATGATTGGCTGTTAGCTGATTTAGTGTTTGGCCAACAGTTGTCACATGTGTATGGGTGTAAATAACTCTTATCTTTGACAAAAAGACATATACGGTGAAAATAATATTGTGTTTCAAACCAACAGATATTTAACTAAAAAGCTGTTCAATAAATATAAATGTTGAAAAAATAGTGTTAAAATCTATAAACATCACAATTATTAGGTTTGTTTGAAAGATAAGGAAAGTTATTCAACTGCATTACTAAATTCTGCATTTGCCAAAATTCAAATTGCTTTTGCAATTTGGCTCCATGCTGATTGGGTGAATTGGCAGTCAGTGGCCAACATTTTTTGAGCAAAATGGGCCTTAAAAGATTTAAAAATAAAAAAAGTAGTAGTTTTACTTACCGTATTTTTCGGACTATAAGACGCACCCCAAATTTTCAGAAGGAAAATTGGGAAAAAAAAATAATGTGTCAAATGGGGGTCCGTCCTGCAGTCCGAATTTAGCTTACCACTGTGTGGGGTGGTTGGGCACTGTGGGGTGGCTGTGTTATGTGGGGTGGCTGTGTTATGTGGGGTGGCTGTGTTCTGTGGGGTGGTTGGGCACTGTGGGGTGGCTGTGTTATGTGGGGTGGTTGTGTTCTGTGGGGTGGTTGGGCACTGTGGGGTGGCCAGGGTGGCCATATACTCACAAATCCGGTGGCGGCGGCGCTCCCAATGCAGCTTCCCTGTGGTGCAGTGGTGGTGTCCGGGCAGCAGCGGGCCTCTGGGCTGCGTGGGGGGCTGCGCAGGCATCTCGTCCCAGCCGGAAAGCCCCCACACAGCTGCGACGCGATGCCGGGCTGAGGAATGGCGGCCTGGGGCCTCCGGCAAGATGGCCGCCGCATACTCTCGTTCAAATCTCGGCAACAAGATCTTGTCCTGAGATCTCGGGAGACGAGATATCGGGAAGAGATCTCGTTGCCGAGATTTGAACGAGAGTATGCGGCGGCCATCTTGCCGGAAGCCCCAGGCGGCCATTCCTCATGCCGGCACCACGTCGCAGCTGCGGGGGGCTTTCCGGCTGGGATGAGATGCCGGCGGAGCCCTCCACGCAGCCCAGAGGCCCGCTGCTGCCCGGACACCACCACCGCACCACACTCTGCATTGGGACTGCCACCGGAGGCCCCTGGCGGCCTTCAGCCCGGCACCGCGTCACAGCTGCGGGGGAGCTTTCCGGCTGGGATGAGAGGCCGGCGGAGCCCCCCAAGCAGCCCAGAGGCCCGCTGCTGCCCGGATACCACCACCGCATCGCAGCGAAGCTGCATTGGGAGCACCGCCGCCACTAGACTTTCCGGTATGTTGCGACCATAAGACGCACCCCCATTTCCCCCCAATATTTTGGGGGAAAAAAGTGCGTCTTATGGTCCAAAAAATACGGTAACTTAATGTTTCCACTCCTCATCATCACTTGTCCAGTCTTTGCCCCATTTTCTTATCATTGCCTCAAATCACTTTATCCCAAGGTCTCCTCATGCTAGGCTGGGATGATCTGATGAGGTTTGGATAATTCTGCATGTGAGTACAAAAATCAATGTCACAAAGCATGTAATGATATTGAGACCTTACGTTCACTTGCACAGAAACATCCAATACCTCAACAGAGAGGGAAATCATGTCAGTATGAGTAGGATCAGGGATTTGGCACTCATGGCAGTGAAGTTGCAGCTAACAATCGGACAAGAGATGGTGACGAGGAACAGGGGGGACTAAAGAAGGGGAGTATAATTTTTTTTTTAATTTTTACATCTTACATTTGTTATGCTCTGACATCTCTGAGAACTTCTCGGCTAATCAAATTTGATATGAAAATCTGCGTGAGTAGGTAAATTTGAATTTTGACAGATCTCATCTCCAGTGATTGGTCAGCTATAGAAGCCAACTAAGAAAGGGCAGTGTAAGGTTCTGTGTACATGTTCCTGAAACTCAGTTTGTTCGTCAGCCATTTTACTTTCTGTCTTGCTGCAGCTATCTTGCCCTCAGTCAAAATGGAGTTTCCAGCTTGCATGTTCCCACCCTGATTCTCTCCTTTTGCTTCTTAAGCAGCCACAGCTGAGCAATCAGTGCTTCAGAAACTAGCCTGCAGTGAACCTGTGACCTGACTCCTAAAGCCTTGGACCTTGTACTCCAGCTATTCCTACTGAGGAACTCTGAAGCACTTGTGGACTCTGAACCCTGCTCTTTGAAAGACCCACGTTTGCATGGACTTACGGTAACAGAGAAGAAGATCCTGAACCTGTTGTGGAGAGTGATTGCTGAGCTTAGATTACTCTGGCCTGCTGTGTCTCCTGCTTCTGTGTCTGCAAACTGTGTGACTATTTTTGCCAACTTGTATGAAGTAATACAAGACTTTCTATATCAAACCTGTGTCTCATGTATTTTCATCGCACCCAAGCACAAGACGCTATATGAACTGTACTACATACATTACAAGATTCTGAAGCCAAAACGTTAGTGTCTGCTGGGATTGGAAAGGCTGTGTCTGCTGTAACTGTGGATATCGGATGTCCGGTTGTACTTTCTGTGATGACAGTGGTTGTGACTTCTCACAACCATTCCAGGTGAGCAATTCCCTTAAGTGTTTTTTTTTCTGCAGTGTTACCGCAGGTAAACACTATTGTTTTTTTTTTTCTCTTTTCTCTTTTTTGTCTGCTGTAACTGTGGATATCAGATGTCCGG
The DNA here is from genome assembly GCA_033576555.1 of Oophaga sylvatica. Lineage (NCBI taxonomy): Eukaryota > Metazoa > Chordata > Amphibia > Anura > Dendrobatidae > Oophaga > Oophaga sylvatica. The sequence goes on from JARQOD010000008.1 coordinate 51,291,561, forward strand.
GTGAACTTTCTGTGATGATAGTGGTTGTGACTTCTCACAACCATTCCAGGTGAGCAGTTCCCTTAATTTTTTTTTCTGCAGTGTTACCACAGGTAAACACTATTGTTTTTTTTTTTTTTTTTTCTCCTCTTCTTCCAGTACTCCTGTCTTAAAAGATCTGGAAAATGGAGGCCCGCATAAAGGAACTTTGCGGAGTGACTGATAATATCCTTGCAGATTTGCAGAATATAAAGACCCGTTTTTCAAGCCTACAGGACCTCACTAATCACAATTTGCAAGTGTTTGGACAGACTGCCCAGGATTTGCGAGCCAGGATTGAGGTTCTAGAAGAGCGAGTCCAGGCTCCTGCCGTAGCCCCGAGTTCTGGGATTCCCAAGTTGCCCCCTTTTCGTTTTGGCGGTGAACGTGAGAAATTCAGGGGATTTATTAATCAATGCAATCTTTTTTTTTCTGCACATGCTTCACAATTTCCCACTGAACGATCTAAGGTGCTTACTATAATTATGTTGCTTACCAACAAGGCTTTGATGTGGGCAAACCCTCTGATTGAGACTGAGGATGATTGTTTGAATCACCTTGATGCTTTTATTTCAGCCATGGGGCAGGTGTTTGATGACCCCAATCGAGGTGCAACAGCTGAAGCAGCCATGTTAGCTTTGCGCCAAGGTAAGCACTCGGTAGCTGAATATGCCTTGGATTTCAGGAGATGGGCCCTTGATACCACCTGGGACAGTTCCGCCAAAAAATCTATTTTTCGAAAGGGGTTATCTCCACTGATTAAGGATGAACTTGCTCGTGCCGACCCTCCCACTGCGTTAGGTGACTTTATTAACTACTGCATCCGTATTGATACTCGTCTGACTGAACGCAGGCAAGAGAGATGGTTCGAAAGCAATCGCACTAACCTTTTCCTACCTTCCTCTCCAGCTAAGGAACCTTTGAGTAGGATTACACGGGAACCTGAACCTGAACCCATGCAGGTAGACTCTTTACAATGACGGGTTAGTGATGCACGCAAGGAACATCGTTTTAAGGAAAATCTATATTTCTATTGTGGTAAGTCAGGGCACTTCATTATAAACTGCCCCAGCCGTTCTCGTAAGACTACTGCAGCACTCATTCATTGTGAGTGTTGCGAGAGGGGATCTGTCAGGTCCGAGCCTCAGGCTCCAGAGAGATCTGCAGCAACAGATCTTGATTTCTCGGACTTAAACTCCGTTACCTCTGAGGACGTTGACTGTGTAAACGCTGCCATTTTTCAAGTTTCCTCAGCGGTGTCCCAGCTGAGTTGTAAGAAAAACAATTCTCATTGCTTTCTTTCCATCAAACTCTGGGTTGACTCAGCTTGGGTGTCTAGCTCTGCTATGATCGACTCAGGGGCAAGTGGAAATTTTATGGATGTCTCCTTTGCTCTGAAACAGGGGATACGTTCAGTGAAGAAGGCTACTCCAGTACAGATGGAAACTGTGGATGGCTCCCTGCTGACCTCTGGACCAGTGGATCAGGAAACAGAGCCTTTGAGGGTTCTTATGGGTAAAGATCATCAAGAGAAACTGTCCTTTATGCTTATCTCTTCTCCCCACTTTCCCATTATTCTAGGGCTACCATGGCTGCAGGCTCAGAATCCTACCATTAACTGGGAGACCAAGGAATTACACTTTCCAGAGAAACAGATGAGTCCAAAAGTTTCAGCTTGCTCTGTTCCTAAAGGAACCATGTCAGTCCCTGAACTACCAGCTGTATACCAGGACTATGTGGATTTATGTGACAAGAAGAACGCTGACCAGCTTCCTCCTCACCGTCCATATGATTGTCCAATTGAATTATTGCCTGGAGCAGAGATACCTTTTGGTAAGATCTACCCCCTGGCGGGGCCCGAGCTAAAGGCTTTAAAGGATTACATAGACGAAAATCTAGCCAAGGGCTTCATACGCCCCCCTTCATCTCCTGCAGGTGCACCCATCTTCTTTGTAAAGAAGAAAGATGGATCTCTGAGACCATGCGTAGACTATAGGGAACTCAATAAGGTTACTATTAGAAACCGTTATCCATTGCCTTTAATCCCTGAGTTATTGGAGAGAGTGCGACATGCCAAAATTTTCTCTAAACTAGATCTTCGTGGGGCCTATAACTTAGTCCGTATTAGACCTGGGGATGAATGGAAGACTGCATTCAGGTCACGCTATGGACACTTTGAATATCTAGTTATGCCTTTTGGTCTGAGTACCGCCCCAGCCACTTTCCAACACTTGGTGAATGACATCTTCAGGGATCTCCTAGATACATTCGTGGTAATTTATTTGGATGATATTCTAATTTTTTCTAACTCCACAGAGGAACATCATGGACATGTGAGAATGGTCTTGGAACGTCTAAGACAAAATCATCTTTACATCAAACTTGAAAAGTGTGAATTCCATAGGACCGAAATTCAATTTCTGGAGTATGTACTGTCTACACAAGGAATTAGTATGGATGGAAGCAAAACCCAAGCCATCAAGGATTGGCCAAGTCCTAGAAATGTGAAGGAGGTACAGTGCTTCATCGGGTTTGCCAACTTCTATAGACGTTTCATTAGAAATTTCTCTGAGGTAGTGTCACCTATCACCCAACTTACCCGGAAAGAGTCTAGGTTCTCCTGGACTCCCCAAGCCCAGGAAGCATTTTCCCGTCTAAAAGATAAATTTACCACTGCACCTATCCTAGTACATCCCAACCCCGAGCTTGCCTTCATAATAGAGGTGGATGCTTCAGACTGTGCCGTTGGAGCTATACTCTCTCAGAGAACAGGTGAGAAGAATGTCTTGCATCCCTGTGCCTTCTTTTCCCAGCAGTTGTCTTCGGCTGAGAGGAACTACGATGTGGGCAATAGAGAGTTGTTGGCCATTATTGCCGCCTTCAAAGAATGGAGACACCTTCTTCAGGGAGCTGCACAGCAAATAGTCGTCCTGACAGATCATCGTAACCTTGAGTTTATCAGGTCGGCTAAGTGCCTGACTCCTCGCCAGGCTCGCTGGAATCTTTTCTTAAACCAATTTAATTTTATCATTTCTTATAGACCAGGATCGCGCAATGGAAAGGCTGATGCACTCTCTAGGATTTACTCAGCAGAGACACGTCCAATTACTCCTCCTAAGACTATTCTTCCTGACTCTAGATTCCTAGGAGTAATTCATAATCAAGACCTACTTAAGGACATCAAGGAAGCATACCATGCGGATTCCTTTTTGGCACAACCCCCAAGGGACGTAAGTCTTGTCTTTAAGAATGGTGTGTGGATTCAGGGACAACGCCTGTATATTCCTGAAACAGTCAGATTGAGAGTATTGCAACTCATTCACGATTCCAAGATAGCTGGGCATAGAGGAATTCTAAAGACACAGGAATTTCTCTCTCGTTTCTTTTGGTGGCCCACTTGCAGGAAGGATGTTTTAAACTATGTCACTTCATGTGAAGTCTGTGCAAGATGCAAAACACCTCGCTCCTCACCAACTGGTCTGTTACAGCCTCTTCCCACCCCGTCCCGCCCGTGGGGATCCATTTCTATGGACTTCATTGTGGAGTTACCAACCTCTCAAGGGAAGAACACCATTCTAGTGGTGGTTGACCGTCTAACAAAGGCAGCTCATTTTATCCCTTGTGTTGGCTTACCCACTGCAAAACAGACATCAGATTTGATGATTAAAGATGTGTGGGTCAAAAGAGATCCAGACAGCTCTGCTGCACAGCCAGGAGGCTGAAATTCCCCTGTAACTGAGGCTAATTTACCAGTTGTAGTTACCGTATCTACTCATGTATAAGCCGACCCGTGTATAAGCCGACCCCTTTAATTTTGCCACAAAAACTGGGAAAACGTGTTGACTCGCATATAAGCCTAGGGTGAAATATGATTATGCCCCCATATGCTCCATAGATTATGCCCCCATATGCTGCACAGATTATGCCCCATATGCTGCACAGATTATGCCCAATATGCTCCACAGATTATGCCCCCATATGCTGCACAGATTATGCCATCATATGCTGCACAGATTATGCCCCATATGCTCCACAGATTATGCCCCATATGCTGCACAGATTATGCCCAATATGCTCCACAGATTGTGCCCCCATATGCTGCACAGATTATGCCCCCATATGCTCCACAGATTATGCCCCATATGCTCCACAGATTATGCCCCATATGCTGCACAGATTATGCCCCCATATGCTGCACAGATTATGCCCTCATATGCTGCACAGATTATGCCCCATATGCTCCACAGATTATGCCCCATTTGCTCCATAGATTATGCCCCATAGTATAGGTCCCTTATGCTGCCGCGCTGCTGCTGCTGCAAAAAATGACATACTCACCTCTCGTCGCTGGGGGCCAGGTGCTGGTGTCCTGAGCAGGTGGTGACACCGGCGCGCTATGGGGGACAGGTGCCTGTGTCACCGTTTGCTCAGGACCCCGGCACCTGAGATATTTACCTGTCACCGGATGGGTCCATCGCTGTGCACCACTCCGTCTTCCGTGTCCTCGGCAGTGAATGATCAGGCAGAGGGCGTGGCACGCACTAACTACGTCATCGTGCCCTCTGCCTGAACATTCACAGCCAGAGGAGTCAGACGAGGGAGCAGCGCGCAGCAGTGGAACGGGACAGGTGAATATCGCTATACTCACCCCTCCGCCGGCACATCTCTGCAGCCTCTCCTCTTCTCCCAGAGGTCTCCGCAGCTCTTCCTCCTACAGCGGTCACGTGGTACCGCTCATTAAAGTCATGAATATGTGCATATTCATGACTTTAATGAGCGGTACCATGTGACCGCTGCAGGAAGGATCCGGAGATCGTGGGAGAAGCAGAGGGGCTGCAGAGACGCGCCGGCGGAGGGGTGAGTATGATCCGACACCCCCGCTTCCCCTCCCCCACCGACCCCCGTGTATGACTCGCATATAAGCCGAGAGGGGGACTTTCAGTCCTAAAAAATGTTCTGAAAATCTTGGCTTATACATGAGTATATACGGAAAATGGAAATAAGATAATATAAAAATTTTACAAAATTTAAATGCCCCTAAGGTTTTTTATGACTGTATGGGGGCACAATGTATAAAATAAAATTAAGGTAAATAAATAATAACAGGTAAAAAGTAATAATTAATTAATGCTACTGTCAATCCAAATTGCTGTTATTATCAATGCTCTCGCATAGAAAAAAAATGATATGTCCAATATATAAAACTATTTGGTAGAGAATATGAAATAATTTTTTAATTAATTTTAGTGGTCCTGTGTGGTCATAAAAATTTTGATAAAAAAGAAACTTATTTATGTTATTTTTCAACTGGTATAACCGGATATAAGAAAAAAAATAGAAAAGGAATGTGACATAAAAATTAAAAACCATGTATTACAAACATAAAATGCAAAAATTTCTTGAATTTCTGAACATGAACATTTTTGTAGCTCTTTAACCCCTTCACGACTTTAGACATAACCATACGTCCAAGTCGGCTGGAACTTACGACCTTGGACATATGGACACATCCTGGCGATTTTGCCCGCCAGCTGATTCTGACAGCTGACACCCGACTCTCAATACCAGGAGAGGTTTCTGAATCGCTCCCAGCACTTTAACACATTAAATGCTGCTGTAGCAACATTTAGCAAGCATCCAGAGGAATGAAAGCTCCTCTTCTCTTTGGACTGGAGACTCCGCAACATCATTGCGGGGTTTCAATCATTGCCATGGTAAACTAATGTCATCATGACGACACCTGGGTCACGAGGCTCTTGAAAGTTAGTTAGATCATGTGCAGTGCATGATCTAACTAACATGTGGATGCAGAGCTGACAGGCTATAAGGTGTAGCAATGCTCCTGCATGCTCTGATTATCAACTTCCATTTGTAGTTGCTCCCACAATAAGGTCTGTATACTTTTTTTATGCCAGAGAATTTAAAACTAGTTAAATCTCCCTTATCGGCTTTAGAAAAATGTTTAGAGATGGCAGATGCTGATCTTGCCATGGAGTTAATTGCATCAGAAAGATGCCATCTTATACCGACTTTTACTGGACTCTTGGTACAGCCCACGTATTGGACTTTACACTTAGTACATTCTACTAAAAAGATAACATTTGTTGGTTACAATTAATAAATTCAGGTATTGGGAAACAAGATGGATTAAATTTTATTGAAATCTATGTTTTTTGTACAAAGTCTCATGCCTTACAACGATTGGCTCCACATTAAAAAAAAAACCTTTTTATTGAGCTATGATTTCTGTTTATGAAAATTGTCAATATTGCTTTTGGAAAGGCTAGGAGACAGCATTGAGCCCAAAGAAGGTTCTTTATTAGCAACAAAACGTATATTGTTATTTAATATTTGTTTTAGTTTATCATCCTGGTAAAACATGAGCACATATTTTTTCCTAATTGAAACAATGTTAATGTATTGTGGGCTATAATCTGTTGTGAATATAACAATAGAATAATTTTTTTTTTGTTTCAATGTTTCTTTGTTTTGTGCCCAATAGATTTTTTTGATCTGTGTTAGATACAGTTTTGTGTGCTTTTGTCAGGGACCATTTAGGATTCCCTCTTTGTGCGGCATGTTTTTGCTGACTATTTCACGAATTTTTTTTCATCCGAACAGTTTTGTTTGATTCTGATCTTTTCTCCAAATGGAATATTTTTTTATAATGTGAGGTTGATGGCATTATTTTGCTGTCAAAATGGAGTTGCTAGCTGTGGTTTTCCATAAGTTGTTATTCTAACTGCGATTTTTATTATCTGAAATTAATTGTAGGTACAGAAAATGTATACTAGTTTTCTGGAAGGAATATGTAAATTTAAGATTAAAGTTATTATTGTTAATGTATTTAACAAATTCTTCTGCTTCCTCCTGTGTGCCCCTTCCCCCACACCAGGAGTAAGTCGTTGATAAAACACCCGTACCAAACTATTTTATTACTATAAATATTGTTTTCATTGTACAAAAGTAATTCCTCCCAGTTTGACATGACAATATTTTCCAAAGATGGTGAGAATTTGGCACCCATGCTTACTCCAGATTTCTGTAAAAAATACCTATTATCAAAATTAAAATAGTTATGGTTAAGGAGAAAGTCCACAGCAGACACAAAAAATTATTTTGTTTCAAAGTTATAGTGGCTAAATGTGTACGGATGGTAAGACAAGCAAGAAAGGGCAATAGGATGTGGAATAGAAGGATAAAGCCAACTACATCACATCAAACCCATATACATTTTTCTGATCATGTATTGTTCACAAAATGCATCTGTATTTTCAAAATTTATAAGATTGAATTATTTTTTTCTTCATTTCACAATGGTATAACATTATGTTACCCACCTGTGGTGTCAATAAGATCATTGCACCCCTAGATGAATTCATTGAGAAATGTAGTTTGTAAAATAAATTCACTTATGGGGGTTTCTGTTCTAGCACCTCACAGGGTCTTCCAATATGACATGACACCCTCAAACCAGTCCAGCAATATGTGACCTCCAATATGGCGCTTTTTCCCTTCTAAGCTTTGCACTGCAACTCAATCAGTTGTAGTTGTCAATCAGATATGGGGTATTGGCGTACTCAGTAGAAATTGCATAACAAATTTTGCGGTCCATTTCTCCTGCTATCCTTGTGAAAATAAAACATTTGGGGCTAAAATAACATTTTTGTGGGAAAAATGTGATTTTTTTGTTTTCATTGCTCTACATTATAAACATTTGTGAAGCAGCTGGGGTTCAAGGTGCTCACCACACATCTAGATACAATCCTTGAGGGGTCTAGCTTCCAAAATGGGGTCACTTGTGGGGGATTTCTACTGTTTAGGCACATCAGGGGCTGTTGATATAAGACATGACACCGGCAGACCATTCCATCAAAGTCTGCATTCCAAAATGTCACTCCTTTTCTGAGCCCTGCCGTGAGCCCAAACAATAGTTTACAAATTTTAGGGTCCTTTTTCTTGTGCTATCCTTGTGAAAATAGAAAAATAGGGCTAAAATAACATTTTTTGTGGGAAAAATTTGATTTTTTTTTTAATTTCACAGCTCAAGATTATAAACGTCTTGTGAAGCACCTGAGGGATCAAGGTGCGCACCACAGATCTACATAGGTTCCTTGAGGGGTAGAATTTCTAAAACTGTGTCACTTTTGGGGGGTTTCCACTGTTTAGGCACATCAGGTGCTCTCCAAATGCAACGTGGTGTTCGTTAATTTTTCCAAATTTTGCAATCAAAAAGTCAAATGGTGCTCATTCTCTTCCAAGCCCTGCCGTGAGCCCAATCAGTGGTTTTACCCCACATATGGTGTATCAGCATGCTCAGTAGAATTTTCATAACAAATTTTGTGGTCCATTTATTCCTGCTACCCTTCTTGCAAAATAAAACAAATTTGGCTCTAAAATAAAATTTTTGTGACAAAAATTTAAATGTTCATTTTTTCCTTCCACATTCCAAATATTCCTGTGAAGAACTTGAAGGTTAATAAACTTCTTGATGGTGGTTTTGAGCACTTTGAGGGGTGCAGTTTTTATAATGGTGTCACGTTTGGGTATTTTCTGTCATCTAGGCCCCTGAAAGTCATTTGAAATGTGATGTGGTCGCTAATAAATGGTTTTGTAAATTTTGTTGGGAAAATTGGAAATCGTTGGTCAAGTTTTAAGCCTCATAACTTTTTAACAAAAAAAATATTATGTTTCAAAAATTGTGCTGATGTAAAGTTGCCATGTGGGAATGTTATTTTAACTATTTTGTGTGATATAATTCTCTTATTGAAAGGCATAAAAATGTAAAGCTTGAAATTTCCTAAATTTTCAAAATTTTCACCAAATTTTCAATTTTTTTCACAAATAAACCCAAGTCATATTGAAGAAATTTTAGCACCATCACAAAGTACAATATCTCACGAAAATGCAGTCTCAGAATCAGTGGGATATGTTGAAGCAGAGTTATTGCTTCATAAATTGACAGTGATAAAAATTGTAAAATTTGGTCTGGTCATGAAGATGCAAACTGACATGAGGGGTGAAGGTGTTAAACTGCATGTGAAAAAAATGTACAAAAAACTGAAAATATGCCTGATAAGGAATGAGGTTAAACGACCCATTCTTTCACTGGTTAAAATACTATAAGGCTGTGTGCACACGTTCAGGATTAGTCGCGTTTTTTTCACGTTTTTGCAGTGGTTATCTGCCGCAAAAACTCTTAAAAAACGCATGCATTAAGCTTCCTATGATTAGAATGCATTCTGCAATTGTGCACATGGTGCATTTTTTTCCGCGAAAAAAACGCATCACGGTAAAAAACGAAGCATGTTCATTAATTTTGCTTTAAATTTGCGGATTTCCCTCTATATTATTGACCTAGGATGCTCAGGAAAAAAACGCGCAAAAAAACGTGATAAAAACGCGTCCGGATTTCCTGGGAAAAAGTCTGTTTTTTCTCAGGAAATTTCTGCAAAGAATCCTGAATGTGTGCATATAGCCTTATACGATTGTATATTTAACCTAGGTGTAGAGTTTATGTGGTTTAGATATTGTATCTCAGAAAAATATAACAAAAATGTACAAAGTATTTTTTCTTGTTTTACCATGAAAGTAATTTAATGAATATTAGTTAGCGATAAAACTGAACCATATAGACATAACTCACAGTAAGAAATGTATAAAACATACTTTATATGAGGCTAGGACAAAAAGAATCTTGTGTGTATCACCTATCAAAGCACAGGTTCTTAATTCATTTTCAGCAGGAAAGCTCTAATGTCCAATTTTCTTTGCAACTTAGTAGAAGTAAAATGATTACCCTAGAAGAGTTTCGATATATCATTTCAAGCAGCAAGTTCTGCAGATTGGAATAGTTTTTCTTCAAATTGTAAAGCATATCAAAGAGCATCTATGCCCGAATAAACGACAGTTTATTCTTCAGAGTGGAAATTTATATTACATAAATAACACCTCAAAGCAAGATTGCAAGTCTATACTTGGCAATTCAGTATGTACTTGTATCCAGAATGATTATTACTCTACAGATAGGGTTAGGTTTTAATAGATAAGCATTTTGTTGCATGCCATTGTTATTGATAAGTACAACAGTTTTTTTTTTCAAAATGATTTCCAGCTGAATATAGCTTAATAAAGCAAGCTTCAAAATTTGTAATAGACAGAGCAATACTGAATTTTGGTACACAGATAATATAAAAATTGTATGTATGACATACTCATCATTGTTTAAATCAAAGACAATGTACAATATTTTAACCCCTTCATGACCCTGGATGTGAAAGTCACATGGTGAGACTAAGTAAAAAATTTTAAAAAAGTAAAAAAAATGTATTTTTTTATATCTTTATGAAAAAACAAACAAAAAGAACACATATTTGATATAGCCTCGTCCAGAAAGACCCACCCTATAAAAATGACAGACTATTAAACTTATAGCCCTCAGAGTAAAGCAATGCAAAAATATATTTTTTTCCTATAAAATAGTTTTTATTGTGTAAAAGCACCAAAACATATAAATGTGGTATTGCTGTATTCATACTGACCAGAAGAATAAATCTGTCTTATCAATTTACCACACAGGAGCAGTATAAGAACCTCCAAAAAACATCTGAATGTTTTTGTTCATTCTGCCTCCCAAAAATCTGAATAGAAAGTGGTTAGAAAATGCCATGTGCCCAAAAATGGTACCAACAAAAATGTCAACTCGTCCCTCAAAAAATAAGCCCTCACATGACTCTGTGGGCAAAACTAGTTTGTATTTATTATCCTTCTGACTGAGCCTTTTAGCCTCAGGTGTTTTTAATTGCAGCAGGGCCGCTACCTCTCCACAGAGATATAGGAGAAAAACAATGCTATAAAGCGTTTTTTATAAATCATAAAACATGTAATTTTATTAATCAAAAGTCATAAACATCAATATAGACACAGTGAATCAAATGACAAATGCAAGAGAAACACCACCTAACACAGCACTCAAGTGCCTCAAAAGCTATCATATAGATGGTAAGTGAAGGTAACAATGGCAACAATTCTATAAAGAAATAGCAGCATAATAAAGGTAGTGAATGCCAATGGGGTACCAAGAAGAAGGATCACAATGGAACCAATATTGCACTTTATTTATTGTTAAAGGATACCCTGGGTCCAAAGTCTTATGTGCAATATTGGTTCCATTGTGATCCTTCTTCTTGGTACCCCATTGGTATTCACTACCTTTATTATGCTGCTATTTCTTTATAGAATTGTTGCCATTGTTACCTTCACTTACCATCTATATGATAGCTTTTGAGGCACTTGAGTGCTGTGTTAGGTGGTGTTTCTCTTGAATTTGTCATTTGATTCACTGTGTCTATATTGATGTTTATGACTTTTGATTAATAAAATTACATGTTTTATGATTTATAAAAAACGCTGTATAGCTCCGTTTTTCTCCTATATTTTCAGTTTCTTGGGATCTGGTGTACTTTACCCAGATGCGGCATCACTGCATATTCCGCCTGGGTATCTCTAAGTATATTATATTTGGGACCATATGTGCTCTCCACAGAGATGTAGATTTTCGTCTAAGAGAGGATTCATATTGGGTTTCTATACAGATAAAGACTTTATTCTAAGAGAGGATTGGCATTGTTAGGTCCTGGAAAACTAGAAATGCCTTAACGTGGCTTCCAGGTACACATGAATTGGCCAATTTATGCGCTAAGCATTCTCAATTTATCATATTTCTAATGCAGTACTGCAATTCATTTTTCATATTTCATATTTGCATGCTATGGTGCCACAGAGTGCTACCATTTTTCTTTGAGTGTATATGAGTTGGTGACTCTAGGTTAAGCACCTGTTCACACTTAAGGTACTGTCACACTAAACGAGATTGCTAACGAGATCGCTAATGCGTCACCGATTTTATGATGCAGTAGCGATCTCGTTAGCGACTTAGCTGTGTGTGACATGTAGCAGCGATGTGGCCCCTGCTGAGATGTCGTTGATCGCTCATGTACGTTTTGAGCCATTTTTTGGTCATTGGTGTCCCGCTGGTGAGCCTGAATCGCTGAGTGTGACACCCTTTATGACCGACTTTACCAGCGTCGCAGGTGGGACTAGGTTTTCCCAACGACCGCAGAGGTCGTTATACAGATCGCTGATGAGTTGTGTTTGGATCTAACTAGCGATCACATAGCGATCGCACTAGCGTTCTCGCCAGGTCGTGTCGTTGTCGTGATCGCTGGTGCAATCGCTAAGTGTGACAGTGCCTTTAGTTTATGTTTGGATGTGACGGTCAGTTTTTTGAAATTTGTAATTTTTTTATGTCTTACTGCTATCACATACTAAAAAACTAGTTTTTGCATCACCATATTTTGAGAGCTATAATTTGTCCATTTTTCTGCTGACAAAGTCATGTGAAGGCTTGCTTTTGCGGGATGAGTTGACGTTTTTATTGGTACCATTTTCAGGCACATGACATTTTTTGATCACAATCTATTCTGATTTTTGTGAGGCAGAATTAACAAAAAACAGCTATTTTTTTGGGAGGGGGTTTATGCCATTTCGCATGTGATAAAATTGATAAGGCAGCTGTATTCTTATGGTCAGTATGACAGCGATATCTCATTTATGTAATTTTTGTTATGTTGGTGAATTTACATAATAAAAACTTTAATTAAAAAAATCATAATTTTTTTTACATCGCTGCATTCTGAAAACTATAACTTTAATTGTTATGCCGATGGAGCCGTATCATGTCTTGTTGTTTGAATGACAAGATGATGTTGTTAGTGATAACATTTATATTTGAATTTATCTTTTATTTCACTTTTGTACCATCGGTATGATGAAAAACTATAGTTTGCCATGGTTTTTATTTTTTTACGGCATTCACTGAAGAGGCTAACTAGTGTGACATTTTTATAGATCGGGTCATTCCAGATGAGATGATACCAAATATGTGCATTTTTTTACATAAAATGTGTATTTACTGGTGAATATCCAAGAAGTATCATTTCTCCTTGCGGAGATTGACATGCAAAGCATGCCGAGATGAGGAGACTTAAAGCCGCAATGCTCCTCTGGGAAATATGCAAATTGTCTCTTCAGAGAGGAAGAGGACTAGAACCTATGGAAGTAGCAGTCCTAAAATTCAATGTCGACCCTTTAATGAGCGTTGTCACATGACTTAGGATAAAAGCCATACCAGAATCTCAATTTGCAGACACTGTGTTTCGGGGTACTGCCCCTCGTCAGTGCAAAGTGTGATATGATCTGGTTTGGCTGTGTGAGTACCCCAAAACACAGTGTCTGCAAATTGAGATTCTGGTTTGGCTGGTTTGGCCCTGACGGTGACATATGTTGCTTTTGAACCAGGGCACTCAGCGCTATGCAATTGCAAGGTTTTTGCTCTATAATACAGCGCTATTGTTTTGTTCCACGGTGTCCCACATTGTCCATCATTACATATGCCACGCTGTACTCAATAGGTAACCATCACTTCGGGTTACACCTACATAGAGGCACGGCTAGTTTCAATCTAGGATACAACGCATCCAGCCTTATAGGATAACCTTCCTGGATATTCAGCCCACTGCCGTTTGGGCCTCTACTTACAGCTTCCTCTACTAGTACTCACCAAAAGAAATGCTGCTCTGATGAAGGTCCTATGTTGGACAGAAAATGTTCAATGTTTTTATCTGGATGCACAACAGTTAAAAAGGAACTGTTTATTTTTCATCATTGAGTGCCAAGTTGTCTTTCATTCAGTCTTTAACACACAGTTTCGGGCAAAGCACAGCACCTTCCAGCTATATTTTCATTAATACAACATACAGCATATCAAGCCTCTGCTTACATTCAGCTGGGCAATCCCTACACTTGATCCCCCTGTCAGCCCCAAGGATTTCCCATCCAGCATCACAGCATTCCCAAGATCTGCTACATTTCTTTCACATGTTTGCCCATCTGGTTTCCTCTGTATGGAGGGGAATAGGCACACTTCCCATTGCCTAGTTAAGGCTGTGGGCCCTGGACTTTACAGGAATGTCTGCCAGAAACTAGGTGCAATCTCACGCTGTGAGAACGCTAAGTGCTCCATGTGCTTCCAGCCCACTGCCATCTGAACTCAAACTGAATACCAACCTCTCATACTAACTCAAACTGACTAAACCAGGAAATACTTCCCCTTTTTGCTTGACTTTTACCCTTCCCGTGCAAGGCTGGTTCCAAACTTTTAACAAAATCCTATCCTGTTCCTATACTGTGTACTATATGTTATACAGTATTAGGCCCACCACTGCCCATCTGCCTCAGTGTTTCTACCTATCACTAATGAAGCCCTATACTCTGTCCTAAACTGTTTGTACCCTTGAGCTGAGTGTACCAGATTACCTTAGGCATTACCAATACAGTACCTATACAGCAGCATCAGTAGGTATAACATTCTATGCAATTTTACATTTTACATTACTCCAGCAAAACACAATACAACCGCTTATTAGTATTCACACTACAATTAGTGTCTTCAGGAGAAGTTATATGACAATCCCTGTCACAGGCTGACATTTAGAATAAAGAACTTGGATAGGTTCAAGACACTCCTAGTAGACCTCAATGTGTGAAACATATATTTTCCAAGCAATTAGAGGCTTTACTATATTGTGATTCATGACAAAGTTAATTGTGGTGAAAGAAAAATTGTTGGGAAGTTCAGCAGAGCTGGCAAATTCAAATTTCAAAACATCTGCCAATTTTTAGTATGTTTTTACTCTGGAAATTTAAGTCATTCTCCTTGCAGGCAATGACAAAACGGTGTGTCTGATCACAAAAGATTAAGATAAATAATTTTTCATCAATTTTTTATATATTTGATTGAATGGTTTGAAATTCGAATTTGCTGGGTTCGGTGAATATTCCCATAAAAAATTGACTCGCATTGAATTTAAATACTGTAAAGCCTCTAAAGACCTATAGAATATGAGTGTAGCAGTGTGAGGTCTCTTAGGTGTCTGATGGAACATGTTGGTAGAAAATAGTAAGAATATTTTTTCAGTAGAAAAAATCAGGGACAAAGTTGAGAGGATGTCAGGTGGTGAAAACACAAAGTGAGATAAAGAAGGGAAATAAACAGATTGAGTCAAACCTAAGTAGCAGATGTGAACCACAATATGTATAAACCAAGCAGACCCATAGACTTATATTTGAAATTTAATTTTTATGAATGCTGTCATTTTTTAATTGATGGAGCTTTGTGAGGGCACGTTTTTAAAGCCCTCAACAGATGTTTTTATTGCTTCTATTGCATTCTTCAAGGTTTTGCAGCATTAAGAAAAACACAATTCTGGAGTTTTGATTTTTTCCTCATTATGCTGTTTACCAATTGGGCTAATTCATTTTATATTTTGATAAACCAGACTGTGACATGCAGATATCAAAAATGTTTACTTTTTACTATTTTTCATTGTATTATTTTTAATGGTGGAAAAAGAGGGTGATTCACATTATTAGATTTTTTTTAGATTTTAAGAAACTTTTTTTTACTTTTTATGTCAATCTTCTGTATTGGAATTTAACCTGCAATCAATCTATCGCTTGTCCCATACTACACTGCCACAGTATTGCAGTGTATAGTAAAAATCATGGACTTTTGTGAATGCCAGTTATAGGAGTACTGTCATGACAGGCATGAAGGCCTTCAGAAGACCCCTGGCTGACATGGCAACCCATCAGCAACCTGGCTGATTGCTTAGTAGGTGGTGCAAAGAGCACGTGAAATGGCATTTACCAAGGCTGTATGCTGTAAATGCCACTATCAGAGATTGACAGCTGCATTTAAAGTGTTAATAGCAATGGGAGGAGCTCAGATCCACTCTTCGCTGTTAGAGGCACATAGAGCCTGAATAACACAGCCAACACCTTCGAAGAATTAAGCAGGCTCAACCTTTGAGCCTACTTGAAAGACATAGGTATCTGACATATGACCTAACAATACTTCAAATGTCAAGAAGGGGTTTAATTCATTTATGAAATAGGTGCCGAGCTGAAAGATTGAAGCCAGGTATATGTATTTCTGAAATGCTCTGAGGTTTCAGGGATAATACAGTTTAAAGAACCGGCGCTGCTCTGGGTGATTTAACCCCTTAGTAACAGAACCATTTTGCAGCTTAATGACGGGGCCAATTTTTACAATTCTGACCACTGTCAATTTATGAGGTTATAACTCTAGAACGCTTTAACGGATCCCGCTGATTCTGAGATTGCTTTTTCATGACATATTGTACTTCATTCTAGTGGTAAAATTTCTTCTATATAACTTGTGTTTATTTATGGAAAAAATGAAAATATGGCAAAAAATTTTTAAATTTTGCAATTTTCAAACTTTAAATTTTTATGCCCTTAAATCAGAGAGATATGTGACACAAATTACTTAATAAATAACATTTACCACATGTTTACTTTACATCAGCACAATTGTGGAAACTAAATTTTTTTTTGTTACGAAGTTATAAGGGTTAAAATTTGACCAGTGATTTCTCATTTTTGCAACAAAATTTACAAAACCATTTATTTTAGGGACCACATCATATTTAAAGTTACTTTGAGGGGTGTACATGACAGAAATTACCCAAAAATGACACATTCTAAAAACTGGACCGCTCAAGGTACTCAAAATCACATTGAAGAAGTTTATTAACCCTTTACGTGCTTCACAGGAACTGAATCAATGTGGAAGGAAAAAATTAACATTTAACTTCTTTTTTTTTACCAACATTTTAATTCAGAACCATATTTTTTTATTTTCACAAGTGTTAAAAGAGAAAATGAATCACAAAATTTGTTGTGCAATTTTCCTGAATACGCAGATACCCCATATGTGGGGGTAAACCTCTGTTTGGGTGCACGGTAGAGCTCGGAAGAGAAGGAGCGCCGTTTGACTTTTTCAACGCAGAATTGGCTGGAATTGAGATTGGACACCATGTTGCGTTTGCAGAGGCCCTGATGTGCCTAAACAGTGGAAACCCCCACAAGTGACACAATTTTGGAAACTAGACCCCCTAAGGAACTTATCTAGATGTGTGGTGAGTAGAGTTGAGCGATACTTTCCGATATCCTAAAGTATCGGAATCGGAATGGTATCGCCGATATTACTAAAATATCGGCGATACCCGATACCGATACCGGAAGTCCCATGTAAGTCTATGGGAACAAAATATCGCAACTAAAAAAAACCCATTATTTCCTTGTAAACACTAAATATACACACATAGAATACATATATATATATATATATATATTCATTTCATTGTGACATATATATATACATATATGTATAGTTTATACACTTCTACATAGTAAAATATCCTTTGATTCAATTGCCGGGTAAAGCCGGCTTCAGTGAAAAGACAGAAGCACCCGACATGAAATGACACTTGGTGTACATAGGGTTAAACATTTCTTTTCATGTCCTTTGCTATCTAATTTGCACAAACAATTAAATCAGACTATGTGTGCAAAATTTCACACCTGTAGGGGTTAATTAAAGGTGTAAATTCGTTGTAAAAAAACGGACTTTTTTGCTACGAATTTACACCTTTAATTAACCCCTACAGGTGTGAAATTTTGCACACATAGTCTGATTTAATTGTTTGTGCAAATTAGATAGCAAAGGACATGAAAAGACATGGTTAACCTATGTACACCAAGTGTCATTTCATGTCGGGTTCTGCATTTTCACAAAAGCCGTCAATTGAATTAGCGGCTATTATACTATGTAGAAGTGTATGAACTACAAATATAAATATATATATATATATATATATGTGTCACAAATTCAATGACATGTATATATATATATATGAGGTGTAAAATTGCTGAAAAAAAATGTGTGGGCTCCCGCCCTATTTTCGCAACCAGACAGACAAAGCCAGTGAGTGGGGGCAGATAATAATAGCCCAGAGAGGGACCATTATTTTTGCCCCCCCCCCCCGGCTACTAACATCTGCCCCAGACACCCCAGGAAAGACAAATCTATAATTAGATTCGCCCTTTCTGGCACTTTGCCCGTCTATTCCCATTGCCCTGTAGCGGTGGCGAATGGGTTAATATGGGGTTAAAGCCACCTTGCTATTGAAAGGTGACCTTAAGCCAGGTTAATAATTGAGAGCTGTCAATTAGACAACTATCAATTATTAATCCTATTGCATGAAATAAAAATAAAACACACACACTTTAATTAAAAATCATTTTAATGAAATAAAGACACATGTTTTTGACCATCTTTTATTTTACTGCAAAAACCATTTCCTGTAATAAAAATAAAATAAAAAAGCAAAATTATTCTTACCTATCCCATGCACAGACAGGTCCCACGGTGTAATCCTTCAGAAAGGGTTAATGTTTACTGCAGAGACCGCAGCTAATGCTGCAGCCTCACAGTAAACCCCAAATGAATGAGTTCCTCTCCTGCCTGACAGGAGAGTAAAGGCTGGGTGTCACATAACGATACACCAGCGATCCCGACAACGATATGCACTTGTCAGGATCGCTGGTGTATCGCTACATGATCGCTGCTGAGCTGCCAAACAGGCAGCTCAGGCAGCGATCTGGGACAGCGACACTGCGGGTAACATCGCTTAAGGGCCCGTCTCACATAGCGATATCACTACCGAGATCGCTGCTGAGTCACTAGTTTTGTGACGCAGCAGCGAGCTCACCAGCGATATCGCTGTGTGTGACATTCAGCGACGATCAGCCTCCTGCCGGGTATCGCTGATCGTCGCAGAAATGTCAGGACCTTTTTTTGATCACTGGTTTCCCTCTGACAGGCACACATCGCTGCGTGTGACAGGCGGGAGACCAGCGATCCGCTGGTAACCAAGGTACACAGCGGGTTTCCAGGCACCGCGCAGTGCTTGGAAACCCGCTATGTACCTTGGATACCAGCTCCCTGCATCAGGGCGCTGGTATCCAAGGTACACAGCGGGTTTCTAGGCACAGCCCCGCGCCTGGAAACCCGCTGTGTACCTTGGTTACCAGCGGATCGCTGGTCTCCCGCCTGTCACACGCAGCGATGTGTGCCTGTCAGCGGGAAACCAGCGATCAAAGGTCCTGACATTTCAGCGACGATCAGCGATACCCGGCAGGGGGGCTGATCGTCGCTGAATGTCACACACAGCGATATCGCTGGTGAGCTCGCTGCTGCGTCACAAAACTAGTGACTCAGCAGCGATCTCGGTAGCGATATCGCTATGTGAGACGGGCCCTTAAGTGGAAAGCTTAATTGATTGCTTTCCACTTTCACTTCAGGTCAGCCAGGGACACAATCAGTGACGTCAGAGGGAACTGATTAACAAAAATAGGGGTTCCCTTCGAAAAAAAAATGGCGTGGGGTCCCCCCTATTTTTGTTAACCAGCCAGATGAAGCAGACCGCTGAGGCCTGGATTTTCAGGCTGTTAAGGAGCCAAGATCCATGGACCTTGCCAGCCTGATAATACCAGGCCACAGCAGTCTGCATATCTTGGCTGATTAACAAAAATAGGGGATCCCTCGAAAAAAATTGGCGTGGGGTACCCCCTATTTTTGTTAACCAGCCAGATGAAGCAGACCGCTGAGGCCTGGATTTTCAGGCTGTTAAGGAGCCAAGATCCATGGACCTTGCCAGCCTGATAATACCAGGCCACAGCAGTCTGCATATCTTGGCTGATTAACAAAAATAGGGGATCCCCTCGAAAAAAATTGGCGTGGGGTCCCCCCTATTTTTGTTAACCAGCCAGATGAAGCAGACCGCTGAGGCCTGGATTTTCAGGCTGTTAAGGAGCCAAGATCCATGGACCTTGCCAGCCTGATAATACCAGGCCACAGCAGTCTGCATATCTTGGCTGATTAACAAAAATAGGGGATCCCCTCGAAAAAAATTGGCGTGGGGTCCCCCCTATTTTTGTTAACCAGCCAGATGAAGCAGACCGCTGAGGCCTGGTTTTTCAGGCTGGTAAGGATCCAATATCCATGGACCTTGCAAGCCTGATAATACCAGGCCACAGCAGTCTGCTTAGCTTGGCTGGTTAACAAAAATAGGGGATCCCCTCGAAAAAAAAAACGGCGTGGGGATCCCCCCTATTTTTGTTAACCAGCCAAGTAAAATGCAGACTGCTGCGGCCTGGTATTAAAAGACTGTCAAGGCCCATGGATTTTGGCCCTCAACAGCCTGATAATACCAGGCTACAGCAGCCCCACATTTGGCGCATCAAAAGATGTGCCAATTGTGGCACTTTACCCGGCTCTTCCCACTTGCCCTGTAGCGGTGGCAAGCGGGGTAATAAGGGGTTATTGTCACCGTTGATTGCACGGTGACAATAAGCCGGTTAATAATGGAGAGGTGTCAATAAGACACCGATCCATTATTAATCCCAAAGTTATTAAATGTATAAAAAAAAGACAATGCAAGAAAAAAGTCTTTTAATGAAATAAAAGAGACAACACAGTTTTCATTAATTTTATTATACTCTCATTCCTGCGACGCCATCGATCTCCTGTAAAAAAAGAAAAAAAACAAACCAACAGTATACCACCTGTCCGACGCAGTCCATAGTAACGATTGTCCCACGACGATCCAACTCTGCTACATCGCAATGACAGGCAGAGCCTGTCATCGCGACGCAGCACAGCTGATTACCTGCTTCTCCGGCGGTGACGTCATCGGACTGACTGCTTTACGGCCGGGATTACCCAGCAGTCACTGCAGTTATCGCGGAAAAACTGCATGTGACCGCCGGGGAAAGAAGATTGCGGCCATGAAGCAGTGCAGGACGTGACCGCCGGAGATCTTCTGCCGGGTAAGTGCCGCTGACTCCTGACAGACCCGACCGACGGACACTGACAGTGACAGTGACAATCCCGATTCCGGTATCCGATAAGACGAAAATATCGGAACTCGGAATCGGAATTCCGATACAGCTAATATCGGCCGATACCCGATATTTGCAGTATCGGAATGCTCAACACTAGTGGTGAGCACTTTTAACCCCAAAGTGCTTCACACAAGTTTATAACGTAGAGCCGTAAAATAAAAAAAGCATATTTTTTTCACAAAAGTGATCTTTTTGCTCCCAATTTTAAATTTTAACAAGGGTAGCAAAAGGAATTGGACCCAAAAGTTGTTGTGCCATTTGTCCTGAGTATGCTGATACCCCATATGTGGGGGTAAACCTCTGTTTGGGTGCACAGTAGAGCTCGGAAGGGAAGGAGCGCCGTTTGACTTTTAATCTCAAAATTGTGAGAGCGGATGTCATATCGGGTTTGGACATGTGCCTAAACAGCAGAAACCCCCAAAACTGACTCGATTTTGGAACCGACACCCCTCAAAGATTTTATCCAGGTGTATGTTGAGCAATTTTAACCCACAGGTACGACACAGAATTTGATAACATTAGGTCGTCATATTGAAAAAGATCATTTTTTCCACAAAAATCTTGTTTTAGACCTGAATTTCTCACTTTTGTCAGAGATTACACCAAAAAGTGGACCCCACAATTTGTTACCCAATTTCTTATGAGCGTGGCGACATCCCATATGTAGCCAAAAATTTCTGTTTGGACAAAATGCAGTGCTCAGACAGAATGGGGGACAATGTGACAAATGTGACTTTATTTGAAAATCTTTCCAGGAATTATTACTCACAGAGGGGGGTATGCTCCTAAAAATACATTGGATGATTAAAAATTTGGTCTTGCTAACAAAACAGTTGTCCCGCATTGGCGTATATTGTAGCAGGAAGTATAAACTGTACTGGAATGATGGGCAAAATGTGGAGGAAAATGCAGCCAACTATGTGGCAAAGCTGAGTTTGTTTCAAAGATGAAAGAACACCAGCAGGGCTAGCATGGCAGACACTTTCAGAGACTGGTCGTACAACGTCCTTTTAGCTTCATCAATCCCTATATGAGAGACGAATGTGCCAATAGACGTGGTGCACCATAGCAAGCTCCCTCCCGCCAAGGTCAAAACCGCTATATGCACAAAACAACCAATCCTCTACAGAATCTGGTAAGTATTGTCTGGAAACAGAGGTTCGGCAAGAATCATACAGTAAAGCCCATAGTGTAGAAGTATGGAATTTCCTCATTTTTAGAAATCCTCCAATAAAATGATCATGCCCGTATCACCAACATAAATATAAGTAATAGAAATGGAAGCCAAAGTTTTGTGTAGCAAGACAGTCGTAAAAGCAGTCAAAATTAGATAAATGGTCAAAAATATTTGTGAGTAATCAAGTCCTAGAATTAATTTTCAGATGACCTGACTTTTCAGGAACATTTGTGGGGTCTGCACTCTGGGGTGTACAGACGTGGGTACGAGGACGAGAATTTGTTGGAATAGTAGTTTGGTATGTGTTTGATCAAGCCCTAGAATTAATTTTCAGATGACCTGACTTTTCAGGAACATTTGTGGGGTCCGCACTCTGGGGTGTACAGACGTGGGTACGTGGACGAGAATTTGTTGGAACAGTAGTTTGGTATTTGATTGATCAAGTCCTAGAATTAATTTTCAGATGACCTGACTTTTCAGGAACATTTGTGGGGTCCACACTCTGGGGTGTACAGACGTGGGTACGTGGATGAGAATTTGTTGGAATAGTAGTTTGGTATGTGATTGATCAAGTCCTAGAATTAATTTTCAGATGAAATGACTTTTCAGGAACATTTGTGGGGTCCACATTCTGAGGTGTACAGACGTGGGTACGTGGACGAGAATTTGTTGGAATAGTAGTTTGGTATGTGATTGATCAAGTCCTAGAATTAATTTTCAGATGACCTGACTTTTCAGGAACATTTTTGGGGTCCACTCTCTGGGGTGTACAGACGTGGGTACGTGGACGAGAATTTGCTGAAATAGTAGTTTGGTGTACAGACGTGGGTTGAAGAGGATAAATTGGCGGAATGACAGACGGCCCTTGTAGCTCATCAAGGACTCGTCTACTGCCACATTTTGCTCTGGGGTATACGAATTAAGAAATGAATTTTGTAGGAGGGAAATTAGGGGTCACTCTCAATTTATTTAGCTGATCATAGTTGGGGTCAGTTCTTGGGGGGGGACTTGGGAATTATCGCTGAAGTGGAGAAATCTCATCAGGGCTTTGTAACGGACTCGGGACATGATAGCTGCAAATACAGTGGTGCTGTGGACAGCTTTTGTTGCCCAGTAAGAGCGGAGTGTGTTTTTTTTTTACTAAACCCATATTCAGGGTAAGGCCTAAAAATTTTGTAATTTCGGGGACATTTGTGGGCATCCAGGAACGGGAATGAAAGGCAGTGGGTTTTTGGGAAATGTATTGTGGGGCATGTAGTTTAGTTTGGTGGACGATTAATTCTAGGACTTCAGGACTAATAAAAATTTGGAAAAAATCAGTAGGGGTAAAAATGGCGACATCTAATCCTATTCCTGAGACAGCAGAAAAAGGGGGAATTTGAGGGGAAAATGAGGTGTCGTTATACCACAGCGATGGGGGGACTGTGGTACTTGGTCCTGCCTCCTCTGAAGCTTCAGC
Organism: Oophaga sylvatica; assembly: GCA_033576555.1. Classification (NCBI taxonomy): domain Eukaryota; kingdom Metazoa; phylum Chordata; class Amphibia; order Anura; family Dendrobatidae; genus Oophaga; species Oophaga sylvatica. Next base: position 51,315,107 of record JARQOD010000008.1, read on the forward strand.
AGTGACGAACAACTCCGCTACCATTGGGCTGGGGATCCCGTGGAGGAAGAGTCGTCGTCACTGTCTGAAAACTGCTCAGCTTCAGAGGCAGATTCCGTTTCGCTTCCGGAGCAAAGCAGGCTGTATGCTTGCTCCGCGCTGAACATTCTGCGGGCCATTTTTTTTATTTCCTTGCCTAATATACTAACCCTAACCTAGTATTTTTTTTCCTCCTAACCCTAACACGTGGTGTAACGCTAACCCTAACTTCAAAAAATTATTTAAAAAAATTATATATTTTTTTTTTTTATAATCCCTGACAATGGGGATGGGGATACGGGGATTACGGATCAACGTCCTACAAAGGACGCTTGCAGACACGGGATAACGTCCTAAAAAGAATGCTTGTGGACACTGGAGTGTTTTTTTTTTACTGACACGACAGCGCTTGGACTGTAGTCTATCTCTCTTCTCTCCCAGAACAACTACAGGGAGAGAAGAGAGAAACCGCAGCCCAAGTGCTGCCATATTTACAAATATTGGGGGTTTTGATCACTGTGATAGGGTCTACCACAGTAATCAAAACCCAGCAGCCAATGAGAAAATTCTCCTTGGTTGCCAGGTGCAGGCAGGCAGATCTTGGCGAGCGCACTGCGCATACGCCCGCCATTTTCTTTCTGCCAGAGGAAGGAGGGGGGCTAGGGGACCAGGGGACTGGGGGACCACTGCATTAGGACCTGAGGTACCGGGGGGTGATCGGCGACCCTAATTCTCGCCCCTCTGATGTGCGATCACATCAGAGGGGAGAGAATTTTTTTTTCTTTTTGCGGTTGCCGTTATAGTGTTATAACGGCGATCGCAACACCGGGGTCAGTAAATACCGACCCGGATAATGTTGGAGCATGGCGGTGGCACCAGGGGACACAGGAGGGCCCTAAGACCACCAGGGGCCACAAAGGGGGGATCGGGGATCCTATTTCTCTTTCCTCTGATGTCCGATCACATCAGAGGAGAGAGAAATTAAATGGCACATCAGAATTTTTTTCCTTGCGATCGCCGTTATAGGGTTAATAACCGTGATCGCAACACCATGGTCGGTAAAAACCGACCCGAATCATGTTCTCTGGGGTCTCGGCTACCCCCGGCAGCCGAGACCCCGGAGAAAATCCGACTGTGGGGGGCACTATTCACTTTTTCCACAGCGCCATTAATTAACGGCGCTGTGGTTTAAGTACCCTTAATGACCGCCGTTAAAAGGTGTATCGGCGGTCGTTAAGGGGTTAAAGGTCTCTCGCTATGGTCTCTCGACACTAATGGAGGCAACATAGAGGGCTATGGTCCCTGAATAGATCTTTAACCTATTCATGATGCATGATAGATATATACGTCATGGACAGTGGCGTTCCGTGAATAGAGCAGACTAAGCAGCTGCTATGGGGCCCAGACAGGTGAGGGGGCCACGACGGCCGCTGTCGTTTGGCAGCTGTGCTGTGCTGACACAGTACTATCTCCTTTAATTAAATATAAGCGACGGCCGGACACTGTAAACCCCCTTGAAGGTCCCCTTTCCTTGTTGTCTCCTGGTCAGCAGTTTGCTTAAAGGGTATGCCACACTAAACAATATCGCTAACGGGATCGCTAAAAAACGTCACTATTTAGCGATCCCGTTAGCGATATTGTTCAGTGCGGCAGCTTCCAGCGACGAGCTTCCTGCTGTGATCTCGCTCGTCGCTGGAATCGTTCCGGACCCTATTTCATCGCTGGCGCTCCCGCTGGGTAAGTATCTAATCGCTGTGTGGCACCTTTTCTTAGCGATTTAGCGGTACTTTTGTACCGCTAAAGTCGTTAAGAAGATCGCTAACGGCGATAGCGTCGTTAACTATATCGCTAAATGCGGCAGCATTTAGCGATATAGAAACAATCCCGCTAGCGATCTCATTAGTATGCAACGCTAACGAGATCGCTAGCGGGATTGCTTAGTGTGGCAGTACCTTTAGTCTCTGGCTGCATTTGCATAAGAAAGCCAGCCTGCAGCCAGAGACACGTGCATCACAGGAAGCAGAAAACATTCATAAGTTTCACTTAGGGAGAGATACACAAGACAGTGAGTCCTGCTGGCTGAGGTATGGGGTGGATTTTTTTTGTTGAATGTGTCCCCTCACTGTGCTGGCACTTTATATTTACAATGGCTAGCCTCTGGCTGCACTTTGCACCTTAGGGAGTGAGGGGGTCCTGATTGCAGGAACTGTGGAGGGTGGAGGAGGGGGGCCCTGCATGCACTGTGGAGGGAGGGGGGCCTGACTGCATGCACTGTGGAGGAGGGGGCCCTGCATGCACTGCAGCCACCTTCTGTACTCCTCACAATGCTTCTCCATTAGAGCTGGTTTCATGTGATTTAACCCCTGTACCACCACCAGGCAGGATGATGCTTCCTAGCTGTAGGTAAGACCATGTCCAGTCTATGTCCCACCACCAACTTCACTGTCAAGGTGTGCAACAATGCATGTCATGCAATACTAAAAATGTGCAATGCCCTGGAAATCATGGTGCAGCCAATAAATGTTACTAATAGTGTTGAGCGATACGATAATGCAAATATCGGCTATCGGCCGATATTAGCTCTATCGGCCTTTCGATAATTCGTTTCGATATTTTCGTCTTATCGAATACCGGAATCGGATTTGTCACTGTCACTGTGAGTGTCCGTCGGTCGGGTCTGTCAGGAGTCAGCGGCACTTACCTGGCAGAAGATCTCCGGCGGTCACGTCCTGGACTGCTTGATGGCTGCCATTATCTTCTCCCTGGCGGTCACATGCAGTTTTTCGCGATAACTGCAGTGACTGCAGGGTAATCCCGGCCGTAAACCAGTCCGATGACGTCACCGCCGGGGAAGCAGGTAATCAGCTGTGCTGCGCCGGGATTCTGATGTAGCAGAGCTGGATCGTCGTGGGACACTCGTTACTATGGACTGCGTTGGTCAGGTGGTATACTTTTTTTTTTCATTTTTTTACAGGAGATCGATGGCGTCGCAGGATGAGACTGTAATAAAAGTAATGAAAACTGTGTTTTTTTTTTTTTATTAAATGAAAAAACTTTTTTATAAACATTCACCCGTCCGGGTACATAAACAATTTAACTATTTATCAATAATTTTACTATTTACATACAGGGACCCTGTCCGGGTTATTTATACTTCTTTGGCAGGGGTGTTCCAGGTACCACCTGGTACTCTTCTGATGCTTGCCAAACATCCGAGGCACCAAGGACCACCAGGACCTGATGACGTCGTGTGGCCTGTACAGTGACGTCGTGACCCGCTATCTGGGTCTGTGTGGCCACCTCTTTCGTCTCCCTCCGGGTCTGGACCCCTATGTCCCGGACTGAACGAACCCAGGGGGCCTAACAGGCGCCGGGTACGGGCCAGCTATAGTTATCATGTCCATAGCTGGGGCTGCTGAGGAGACCACTGAGGGAGGCTTGGGAGATTTACGGCGTGGGGTGGGCACTTTTGCAGAGGCCTGGATGTGGGAGGCTGAAGGCTCCGAGGGTCTCACAGGTTCCTGACACACTGGGGAGTAGGGGTCGCACCTGGTAACATTTAGGGCGTACCATCCATTGTAACCCCAGTGTCGGGTGTAAGTCACCAAGTCTCCTGGCAACAGGTCCCTCCCCGGGTGTCCTTCTGGGAGGTGAGCCTCCACGTCCCGCCGGTTCACAAAAACTTCTAAATAAAGTCCAGGCTCCTTGATGAAGCCCCAACCACCTTTCAATTTAAAGCTCCGTACTGCACCCTTACGCCGCGGCTCACTCAGGGTTCCTTTATCCTTTCTCATCCGGTCCTTATCTGCCCGGTCCTTCTCCAGCTGACGTTGCCAAAGCTTTTGGGATTCTCGCTGCTCCCTTTGTCGCTCTGCTTCCCGCTCCCAACGTCTCCACTCTTCCTCCTGACGCCGGTTGAAATTCTCCTCCACCAGCTGCTCCATGTCTCCACCACTCCACTGCAGCTTACAGTGTCCGGTTTGCGGCAGCTCTCCTGTCGCCCCCCAGTCCTGGCGGCGCTCCCCTGCGGAGGAAGCAGACGGCTCTAAATCAGATGACAGTCGGGGCTCCGGTACAGGCAGGTAGTGCTCTGGTGCCTGCGCGGCCTCCTCCATGAGGACGGGTGTCGCTTCTTCTGTCTCAGCGACGGGGGCAGACAGCGGGATCTGGGGTGCTGCCGGTGCAGAGTTTTTTGCAGGAACGGGTGCCTCCACTGCGACAACGTCAACCGAATCACATTGCAAGGACTCCTCTACTAGAACGGGTGCCTCACCTTCCGGGTACAGACACTTCAGGTAAGAGGGATTGGCGCCGCTCCAAGTTTAGTTTTAGGGCACGCCAGCTCGCTTCCATCCTGGCGACCTCCTCCCGGTGCCGGGCCAGGCCTCTTAGGGTATCCTCCGCTTCTTGCAGCGTAGGAGGGTTTACAGGCCGGGTGCCCAACGGTGATTCCGTGGCGATCGGGTCGCTTCCGTGGGGGTAGAGCTCTGACTGCTCCATCCCTTCACACTTCTGCTAGTGTCCATTAGCCATCTCTGCCAAGTCACATGTGTCATTAGCATCTGGAGAGGGCCCCTCTTTTGTAGGGAGGCGGGACCTTCGTGTTAGTTTCCGCACACTGAGGAGGATGAGAAGGCGGAACTCCAGAGCTGTGGGGCACGATCTTACATTTCAGTACCATTTAGAGCCATCGTTTTCGCGTCACTGAGTGAGTGTACAGTACACCCATGAAGAGCACGCCCTTCTTCTTCACCAGTGCCTCGTCGTGACGCAGATATGGCGGAAAAATGGCAAATACATTCTCTGATGATTTTAGCAATTCTCAAGCACAAAACCAGTTCAATTCAGGCACACAGGACTCGCTTATAGCGAGCTACAGAATCCTGTTCGTGACGCCCAAGTTGAGTCGCACAGAGCCAGAGGTTTTGGGGGTACTCGGCACCGAGCCCGTCGACTTCTATGGGGTATGTCACGGCTTTTCCCGGCAATTGAATCAGAGTCTATTTTACTATGTAGAAGTGTATAAACTATAAATATATGTATATATATATGTCACAATGACATGTGTATATATATATATATATATATATATATATATATATGTATTCTATGTGTGTATATTTTGTGTTTACAACGTAAGAAAGGGTTTTTTTTGTTGCGATATTTTGTTCCCATAGACTTACATGGGACTTCCGCTATCGAAATCGGATATCGATGATATTTAGTGCTATCGGCGATACAATTTCGATACGATATTTTTAGATATCGAGCACTATCGCTCAACACTAGTTACTAATTCATTCTGCTCCTTCACCCCAGAGGCATGCACCTGGGAGACAGCAATTACATGGGGCCTGCTGAGCTCATGAGGTGCCTGAGAGTGGAAGTTCTGCAGATGTTATGGAAGATACTGTGTGCGGCATTTCTGTGTCACCTTACCTCTGATAAAATGTGTCTTGTAGTTTGTACACATGTTGGAACTTTGCATAGCTTACATATTCCAATCATTTCATATACAAAGATATGACATCCGTCTACCTGTCTTATATGATGCCATGAATGATGGGCATTGCTTGTACCTGCTGTCAGATTAGGCACCACACTTCTTACATCGGAGCACACTATGCAGCATGTTCCGTCAGGCTAGGTTCACATTTATACGCCTGCAGACTTAATGCGTTGGACGTATACATTAAAACGTATGCCATGCATCAACCTACAAATTTAAACAAGTACATTTGATACATATCGTACTTCCATCTTTGTCTCTATATGTTTTTTTACTTAAAAAGAATCATTTTTTTTCCATCCAGTTTTACTGGTGTCAACAGTCCCATCCCACTCCATTTTGGCATCAGTTCTGTGAGGAGGTGTCCAGAGGAATAAACTTTTTTTCACCCCACATTAAAAACGCGTACCTTTGGTCAATTATGTTTTTTCCCACAATACAACGTGATCAGGGCAAAACATAGTCAGAAGAACATTTTTTTTACACTACGTGTTGCCCATTATGGTTTGTGTATGCCTCCATATACGTCTGAATACCATTTTTTTTTGCAATTCAGACATATTTGTCCAGCAGACTGCACTGTATAAATATGAGCCAAGCCTAAAGAAGTCCTTTTTGTCCAAGGAGGATAAAGCACATCATAAACACAAGTCCATACTGTGTGTTGCTGCTTTGCAGTGTGTATTTTTGCCATGCTGATTTTACAGGTGAAAGGTATTTACTTTGAGCCTTTTTTTGGTTGTAATGGTGAATGCTTCAGGATTATCAATGACCAAAGGGGCGGCAAATTTTTCAGCCGCCCTGGGCCCCACAAACAGTTGCTACGCCACTGCACACACAATATGGTGAGCCTGACTGGGGGTCGATTTTTTTTGTTAAATGTGTCCCCTCACTGTGCTGGCACTTTACATTTACAATGGCTCTGACTGCACTTTGCACCTTAGGGAGGGGGGCCCGGCTGCACGCACTGTGGAGGGTGTAGGGGCCCTGCATGCACTGCAGGTGTGTGTGTGTGTGTGGAGTTAAGAGCACCTGTTTTTTTTTTTTTGGGGGGGGCCCCATTCAGACTTTTGCTATGGGGCCCCATGATTTCTATGTACGCCCCTGGTCATGGAGCATGTCAGGGACTTTGGAGCAGGCTCAGAAGTAGAGCCCACTCTAGAGTGGGAAGATGCTATATTTTATAGCTGACATTTGCCTCAAACAGCAGTGATTGGTGTTTCGCCGATTACTATAGTTAGTCTTTTAAATTTCACTTTCAAACCCTGACAGGGGCACCATGATCCGGCCTTTCGCCATCTCCTCCAACCCTCTTGAAGCGATCGCAAAAAGTCAATGGGTTGCTATGAAGGTCCACTTGCAAATCCCTTTAGGAATTTCCATCCTGTGTCTATTTCCACCTACAGATGAATGAGATTAAAGGGAAGGTGCCATAAAAAAAAATCCAGCAATTAAAATTTTTTTAAGAATTTATTGTTTACATATTCTTAAAAAATATTATCATTTGTTTATAATTTAGTAAAATATGAAAAATAATTTTAAAAGATTTGGTATTTCCTACTTTTAAACACTAGGGGAGCAGCTACTGAAATTTGACAAAAACCTAATGTACAACTAGCTCACATTACTGCACTGCAGTAAATATGGGCAGAGTCTGCTGACATGGGTGTGATGTCACTCCTCTCCTCCCCTTCTGGGTGTTTGCTAAGGGATAAGAGAGGATGACATTTAGGAACACAGTAAGCAGCAATTCTGTTGGTGACTGCAAAGTTATACTGACAAGTAGACCGTCACCGTGGATGGCAGGTAGCAAGGATTCTGGGAGATATATGGTGGAGGGAGCAGGGTGACAGAAGCACAGTTTTTCAGGAGTGCAGTGTGCTGGTCTATGGGTTTCACAGAGGGAGATATATGGGGAAGGAGCAGGGTGACAGCAGCACAGAGTATTTCAGGAGAGCATTGTGCTGGTCTATGGGGGGGCCCTGTTCAGTGGAAGGGATTGTACATAGAGCGCTGTCTATATACACATGGATGGACCGTCTGCTTGTCTGCTACACAGAAATCCAGGAAACATTTCTGCCGATTGATGGCCTGTTTTGATCCAGACTTTGCATGCAAAAACCCCTTTTCCCTCATCAGATCCTGTCTTTGCAATGTGTGAAAGAAAGGCAACAGGCGCAGTCCGGGGTGACGCTGGGAAGCAGGCTGGGGAGAAATGTAGCCATATAGTAACGATAAAAATGAGACCTCTTCAGCTGCCTCACCAGCCCTCCACTGACTGCACCTAACTGGAAGTCATGCTGCCCCCAGACCCGTGTAGGTGCTCAGCTAGAACCACCCTAGAATGGGTCCCCTTTCTGCAGATAATACTGCCATATAGTTCACACATAATATCGCCATATAGTTCACACATAATTAGATACACGACTCAGCAGACAGTATCACACAGGCTATGATTAGATACATGGCTCAGCAGTCAGTATCACACAGGAGAGGATTAGATACACAGCTCAGCAGTCAGTATCACACAGGACAGGATTAGAAACACGTTTCAGCAGTCAGTATCACACAGGATAGGATTAGATACACAGGTTAGCATACTGTATCACACAAGATAGGATTAGATACACGGCTCAGCAGTCAGTATCACACAGGATAGTATTAGATACACAGCTCAGCAGTCAGTATCACACAGGATAGGATTAGATACATGACTAAGCAGACAATATCACACAGGATAGAATTAGAAACACGGCTCAGCAGACAGTATCACACAGGATAGGATTAGATACAACCACTCAGCAGACAGTATCACACAGGAGAGGATTACAAATATGCCCACAGTGGTGAAACTGCCCCCCATACACTAGACTATGGGCTTTATATGTTACTGTCCTCCTCAGACAGCCATAAAAGCCGAGGGAAGGTGCCAGCTTACTGGAGATCACAGGGACTGTGTGTGGAGAGGCGGAGACAGAGGAGAAGGACGCAGTAGCAGAGGATGTCTGCTCAGGATGCACAGTGCAGTGCCTGGAGTAAATGGATAGAGGAGCATGGAGGTCATACTCACTGCTCTCCATCCTCCGGCCCCAGAGAGCACTTCTCTGCTCTGCTGTCCACCTTCTCCGCATCTACAGCCTGTCCTCACAACACAGAACCTGTTATGCCAGAAGTGGACAGTACAGCTTCTGGCATAACAGGTCCTGTGATAGAGGGTAAGTGGAGCTGGGCGGATAGCACTGGGCTACAATAAAATGGTGCCCAGCCACACCTACAGCAGTCAATTGTTCAGCCCACAGGGGCGCGCCCAGTTCACTGCTAATGCGGCTGCAATGTTAGAGATAGGGTCAGCATCCGACCTCTGTCTCCTATGCTCAGGGCAGCCGCATTTGCAGACTGTATGTGTCGTGCAGCAACCATTACAGACCTGCAAAGCAAAATGGCAGCGCCCAGTGGCTACATTAAAGCATTATTTAAAAAAAAGCATAAATCCTAGTTAGTACAACATTTGCTAAAACAACATATTTTGTTACTTTCTTTTTTTTTGCAAATAAAATTGCGGCACCTTCCCTTTAAAAGGCCTACAATGATGATTTACCATGAATTCAATGCGCTAATTAAAAAGCCCAGTGAGGACCACAGCCAAGGTCACCAGCAATAGAGGAAAGGAGCAGTGCCTAGATCTGGAGCCAATACAGCTGAGTAACACTAAGGCAGAATCATCTATAAATTCATTAATGCCAAAAACAACATACCCATGCATTCACTTTACTTAAAAAAATGACTGAGCACTTCCAAAGTTAACCCTAATTCAGATCTGAGTTACAAACATGCTATTAATGTAAATAATCAAAATAGCTCTGAGAAGCTGCTGAAATCAAATTTCAAAAGATTTACTCTTATCTCTTGGTTAGTAATTATTTCTGGTAAAATAATTAAGAACACAAAAATAGGTTTAATAATATAGGTAATTTGCATAGCCTTGATTCAATGGGTCAGCCCAAATTAGTCATGGATCTATACCTTCAATATGAGTTGTAAAATTACCACTATAATACCAACAGATGCTTGAGTTTCCAAATTGCAGGAGAATAAAAGTAGCCATCAAATGGCATGCATTTCCAAATATCAGTATTAGTCACCCTATTAAACATGCAGTAATCACTAAAGGGAGCTAAAATTCACAGTAACAGATATAAATTTAGTCATCTGCATATTCCATAAGAAAATCACCAAAGGACAACTGATTACTGTATGTAGATTACTTCCTGTGTAGTGGAGTGACCAACAGCAGTCTTTTGGAAATTCATTCCATTTGATGGCTATTGTCCTCCTCCATCATGGAGACACATGCATCTACTGGTATTAGAGCAATTTTTTACATCCGCTTGATATTGTGGGTATAGATAAATGCCTAATTTGGGATTACCCATTGAGTCGAGGATACTCAAGTTACCTATAATATTGAACACATTTTTATGTCCTTAATTATTTCGCTAGAAATGATTAGTAACCAATAGAGACGAGCAAATATTTTGAAATTTTAAATTGACATTTTTGCCAAATTTTCTCCATATATACAATTCGTGACAAATACATTTGCACAAATTTCAATACTGGAAAGCTTGTAATTGCTCATACAATACACATGGGAAGGGAAGAGAAAGAGAGAAAACTTTGCAGGTATAAGAGCTTATACTTTAAATGCAAGAAAAAAGGACCTTACAATTTACAATTGGTGAATGAGAGAGTAACCTGCTGACCGTAAGAATTTACACTCTAAGGGAGAAAGACTTACCCAGTGAATCTGGAGATGGAAAATGATTCTGCTATACAAACTGTGCTCCACTGGGAACCACTGATCTGTTATGGCCCAGGTACTGACTCTCACTGAGCAAGGAATGATAACAGTAAGATGTCATAGCTGCAGGACATTATATGACAGTCTGCACAACAATGACAGAAACATTTTTTTTTAGAACCACAAGTTGACTCTCAAAATGTTCGAATTTGTGTGAAACCGACATTTCAGGAAATTTGTCTTGAACTCGAATTTTGAAATTTGATTTTGGCTGGTTTTCAAAATTTGTTTTTATTTAGATTTTCAGCAAATTGATTCACAATGAATCATAAGTTCCTCAACTGCTGTGAAAAGACATGTGTAACAATCTGAGCTCTTCGAGAATTGAATACAACCTATTTCAAGCTCTTTAACTCAAAAAGAGCCTTAGTAATGTCATAGTTAGAGTTGAGTGAATATCTTCGATTCCTCGCTTATTCGGCAAGCTATAGCGCTTGCTGAATATGCTACAGCGGAAACCCGGCTTCCTGGATCACGCCAGCTGAACAGCTGATCGGCACCGCAGCTGCATGTGTCACGGCTGTAGCCTCTGGAGTTCGGAAAGGCAGATTTTAATGGATTTTAATGGACTCAGAAAGTGGGTAAGAAAGGTCCAATGGCTGGATGTTCTAAATGACCGAAATGTCCAAGAAGGCTTGGAGATTTTGCTAAATTAAATTCTCACTGCACAATCAGTAAAAATCTTGAAAAGAAAGAAGAATTTGAAGTATTTAAAGTGGCCAGGATGAATGAACACAGAACTTAAACACTTGTTAAAAAAAGAAAAAAAGAAATGTATATTAAATAAAAAAAGGGGGGCATATAGTAAAGAATATAATGCTGTCTACAGGGAATGCAGGGCAAGCACTAGAAGATCTAAAGCTAGTAATGAAGTGAGGCTTGCAAGGGAGACCAAAAGCAATAAAAAAGATTTTGGGGGTAAGTCAAAACCGAAAGAAAAGTCAAAGATGCTCTAGAATTTTTAAAGGATGAAAAAGGTAAAGTGGTCAAAAATAACGTTCAGGAGGGTGAACTTTAAATTTCTATTTTGCATCAGTGTTCTCTAGGAAAGCAATTGTAACATCCGTTGATCTTCACAGTTCTATTGAAGGAATTAAAGAATGCACACTATCTATTAATAAAGAGAAGGTGAGGGAACACTTAGCTAATTTAAATTAATTTAAATCTCCTGGTCCAGATGAATTACATCCTAGGGTACTGAAAGTGTTAGCAGAGGAAATTGCAGAACCACTAGCCAGAATCTTTGAAAAATCCTTTCAAACAGGCGAAGTCCCTGAAGATTGGAGAAGGGCAAATGTTTTCCCTATCTTCAAAAAATAAAAGAAGATGGAGCCAGGAAATTACAGGCTAGTGAGCCTTACGTCTATACAAGGAAAGATCTTTAAAGCAAATTATTCAACAGCATGCATGTAAGTACTTCGATAAGAATACAGTAACTAACCAGAGCCAGCATGGGTTTGAAGCAAACATATCATGCCAGACTAATCTAATTTCCATCTATGATGGAATCACTGACAGGGTGGATAAGGGAAATACAGCAGATATAGAATATCTCGGCTTCAGCAAAGCATTTGATAAAGCATCTCATACCATCCTTATTGAAAAAATGACCAACTATGGGATTGACAATGCTGCAGTTAGGTGGATTCATAACTAAGTTATCATACTCAAAAGGTGGGGATAAATGGTTTCACATCCAATTGGAAGAGTGTTTCAAGTGGAGTACCGCAAAGCACTGTCCTGGCCAAAGTATTGTTCAACATTTTTAGAAATGATCTAGATAAGTGAACTAAAGGTACACTAATCAAATTTGCATATGATGCAAAACAGGAGGGATAGCTAACACTAGAAAAGACAGAGAAAAGATTCAGAAGGATCTAGATAAGCTTGAACAATGGACAGCGATCAATAAAATGGTATTTAACAGGGAGAAATGCAAGATTGTACAGCTGAGCAAGAAAAATGAAAATTACATCTACAGATTGGGAGGAAAATAACTAAGCAACAGCACATGTGAAAAGGTCTTGAGTATACTAATAGATTACAGACTGCACATGAGTAAACAGTGTGATGCAGCAGAAAAAAAGGCAAACACAGTTCTAGGATGTGTTAAGAGAAGCATAGAGTCTAGATCACGAAAATTAATTATCCCCTTTACTCTTCCTTGGTCGGGTCTCACTTGGAATACTGTGTCCAGTTTTGGACATCACATTAAAAAAGACATTGAAAAACTGAAGTAAGTTTAAAGTAGAGCTATTAGGATGTTGAGTGGACTGCAAAGTATGTCATGTGAGAAACGGTTAAAGGATCTGGGAAAGTTTAGTTTGCAAAAAAGAAGACTAAGAGGAGACTTAACAACTGTCTACACATGTCTGAAGGGATGTCACAGTGTAGAGGGACTATCCTTATTTTCATTTGCACATGAAAACACAAGAAGTAATGGAATGAAACTGAAAGGAAGAAGGTACAGATTAGATATTAGATAATACTTTTTGACAGTGTTATTGATCAATGAGTGGAACAGGCTGCCATGAGAGGTGGTGAGTTCTCCTTCAATGGAATTCTTCAAACAGAGGCTAAACAGGCATCTGTTTGAGATGTTTTAGTGAATCCTCCTGTCACGATGTGACCCAAGTGGTGTGACACAACCCCACGAATGGTCGGTCAACGTACGACACAACAAACGAGGGAACACCGGCGAAACTTTAACAATGGTAGGCCCTTACATTCACCTAAGGATGTGCCCTGATATCCATATCATCCCTATACGGGTTCTTTCACCCCGTCACCGAGCAGGATACCTAAAACCCTCACTTGCCCTGCTTTAATCCCTAAATAGGGTGCTGGCAGGTGAGAGTCAGTAGTCCCCACACTGCTCTAATGAACACCAAGGTAAAGAAAGACAGACACCACAGGGAATGGGGAACAAAATACAACACTTAGCTTTCTCTGCTGCAATGCAAGGCACAGCAGAGTAAGGCACCAGATCACAGTATTCAGCTGAAGTACCACTGCACCCTGAAAGCTCCAGGATACAACTTGGTCGGTCTCCAGAAGGACCTGTATCACCAACAGTCAACTGATGCATCAGGTGACTCTATAAAGGATGTGGGAGTGGTCACTAGCAACATCAGCTGACTCAGCAACACTGCAGTAACACCATCTTGCCAGCAAGGAGAAACTGCATTTAACCCCCGCTGGCCTGAATGGAAAAAGGTTTAAATGTGAGTGGAACCAGAACTACCACAAATCCAAAGATAAATCGTGACACCTGCATTGAGCAGGTGGTTGGACATGATGACCCTGGAGATCACTTCCAACTGTAACATTCTATGATTCTATGATATTCTGTGTCACAAGTAAGATAGTGTCTTCTTTCATAAGTTCTAGGGAAGAACGGCACTACTTTTGTTTGCAGGTGCATGGATAGGGTCCCAAAAGATTACATATAAAATGTCCAAGAGTCCGGCAAATATTTTGGTCGTTAGACCTTTATCAGTTATACAGTAAGTGGTTTAAATAAATTCAGAGAGGTTGGTGACTTCCTTCTCTAAGAAATCAGATGGTTTAGTTTCCTTTGGAACGGTACTCGCCACCCTTCTGGCTGCCACAGGCTCAGTTTCTCTAGACCCAAGATTATGCTTGAAACAAAAAGAGCCGAATATGCATATGCTGTATGTTTGAATCTCTCTGAATATATTTGAACCAATTAGTGTTTAACTGATGAAGGTCTGAAGACCAAAACGTTTTGTACATTTGCTTCATGCTGTAAATAAACTTACTAAATACAGTGCCGGACTCTTGGACTTTTGTTTTTCATATGTAACCTGAGGTTTTGGACGGACAAATTTTTCACCTTTTAACATAAGTGGGCAATTTATACAAGAAAGACAAAGATAACATCCTTTCCTACACTTACCAGTTATATGTGTTTATACATATACATGCACACAGCTGGTGAAATAAATATTGAACATTTCACCAATTTTCTCAGTAGATACATTTCTAAAAGTGCTATTGACATGAATTTCTCTGTTATGTGTAGCTATCTATCCTAGCTATCTTTAACAACCCATGTAATTCAATGAAGCAAAGAAATCAAACCATAGCTATCCATAAATTATGTGTAATACTGAGAAATGACAAAGGGAAAAAGTATTGAACATATGAAGAAAGAGTGGTGCAAAAAGCCATAGAAAGTCATGGCACCAGAACAAATCTATCAGTAGCTAGAAAGCAATCCTGCCACTTAGTGAAAAGTAACATCAGCTGGTTTAATTGATGGCTTATAAAAAGGTGTCTCATTACCAAGGTGCCACACGAGACATTAACACATTGAAATTTCACCTAACTTAGAATTGTTTCATCCATTTTTCAGTACATTAAATAGTAAAATAAATGACCATATTCAAAACTACTACTTGTCTCTGAAAAAAATAATTTTATCTCGAAGATTTCATTATAAAACATAAAAAAACATTTTACAAATGCAGCAAAATAATAAAAAATAAAACAGTAAATATGCTCACAGAAATCATTATGAATATTATGAAAATCTTTTGGTATTTATAGTGCATTTTAAAGGAGAAAATAAAACATAAAACACAGATAAACATGTACAGTTGTGTTAAGTGTTTGCCCCTTCCTGATTTCTTATTCTTTTGCATGTTTGTCACAGTTAAATGTTTCAGATTACCCAACAAATTTAAATAGGAGACCAATAAAGCACAAGTAAGCGCAAAATGCAGTTTTTCAATGAACTTCTTTATTGTTAAAGGAAAAAAAATCCAAATCAATGGGGCCCTGTGTGAAAAGGTGATTGCTTCCCAAAGATGAACCACAGTTAATTTATGTTTTAAGGGGTGGTGGGCAGAGTTCAAATTCCCTAGCCACATGCAGGCCTGATTGCTGCCACACCTGTTCTCATTAAAAAAAAACTTAAATAGGTCCTGTCTGAGAAAGTGAAGTAGGCCAAAAGATCCTCAAAATCTAGACATAATGCTGAGATCCAAAGATTTTCTGGAACAAATGAGAAACAAAGTAACTGAAATGTATTAGTTTAGAAAAAGGTAATAAAGCCATTTCTAAAGCTTTGGGACTCCAGCGAATCTCAGTGAGAGCCATTATTTACAAATGGTGAAAATATGGAACAGTGTGAACCTTCCCAGGAGTGGCCAGCCAACCAAAATTGCCCTTAGAGTGAAGTGACGACTCATCTAAGAGGTCCAAAA
>JARQOD010000008.1:51330825-51516200 GCA_033576555.1 Oophaga sylvatica
ACACAGGATGGGATTAGATACACAGGTTACATACTGATCACACAAATAGGATTAGATACACGGCTCAGCATCAGTATCACACAGGATAGTATTAGTACACAGCTCACAGTCAGTATCAACGGGTTGGATTAATACATGACTAACAACAATATCAAACGGAAAATTAGAAACCGGCTCAGCAGACAGAATCACCGGGATAGGATTAATACAACCACCGAACAGTATCAACAGGAAGGATTACAAATATGCCCACGTGGTGAAACTGCCCCCCATACACTAGACTTGGGCTTTATTGTTACTGTCCTCCTCAGACAGCCATAAAAGCCGGGGGAAGGGGGTCCCCAGCTTACGAGATCACAGGGACTGGGGTGTGGGGAGGCGGAGACAGAGGAGAAGGACGCAGTAGCAGAGGATTCTGTCAGGAGCCAGGCAGTCCTGGAGTAAATGGATAGAGGAGCAGGGGTCATACTCACTGCCTCCATCCCCGGCCCCAAGAGCCTTCTCTGCTCTGCTGCCCCACCTTCTCCCTCTACAGCCGCCTCACAACACAGAACCTTTTTATGCCAAAGGGACAGTACGTTTCTGGCATAACACCTGGATGAGGGAAGTGAGCTGGGCGGATAGCACTGGCTACAATAAAAGGTGCCCCCACACCACAGCAGTAAATTGTTCACCCACGGGGGCGCGCCCATTCACTCTAATCGGCTGCAAGTTAGAGATAGGGTCGCATCCACCTCTGTCTCCTAATGCTCAGGGCAGCCGCATTTGCAGACTTAGGGGTTTTTCGTGCAGCAACCATTACAGACCTGCAAAGCAAAATGGCAGCGCCCAGTGGCTACATTAAAGCATTATTTAAAAAAAAGCATAAATCCTAGTTAGTACACATTTGCAAAACAAATATTTTGTTACTTTCTTTTTTTTTTGCAAATAAAATTGCGGCACCTTCCTTTAAAAGGCCTACAATGATGATTTACCATGAATTCAATGCGCTAATTAAAAAGCCCAGTGAGGACCACAGCCAAGGTCACCAGCAATAGAGGAAAGGAGCAGTGCCTAGATCTGGAGCCAATACAGCTGAGTAACACTAAGGCAGAATCATCTATAAATTCATTAATGCCAAAAACAACATACCCATGCATTCACTTTACTTAAAAAAATGACTGAGCATCTTCCAAAGTTAACCCAAATTCAGATCTGAGTTACAAACATGCTATTAATGTAAATAATCAAAAATAGCTCTGAAAGCTGCTGAAATCAAATTTCAAAAGATTTACCTTATCTCTTGGTTAGTAATTATTTCTGGATAAAATAATTAAGAACACAAAAATAGGTTTAATAATATAGGTAAATTTGCATAGCCTTGATTCAATGGTCAGCCCAAATTAGTCATGGATCTATACCTTCAATATGAGTTGTAAAATTACCACATAATACCAACAGATGCTTGATTTCCAAATTGCAGGAGAATAAAAGTAGCCATCAAATGGCATGCATTCCAAAATCAGTATTAGTCACCCTATTAAACATGCAGTAATCACTAAAGGGAGCTAAAATTCACAGTAACAATATAAATTTAGTCATCTGCATATTCCATAAGAAAATCACCAAAGGACAACTGATTACGTATGTAGATTACTTCCGTGAGTGAGTGACCAACAGCAGTCTTTTGGAAATTCATTCCATTTGATGGCATTGTCCTCCTCCATCATGGAGACCATGCACTACTGGTATTAGAGCAATTTTTTACATCCGCTTGATATTGTGGGTATAGATAAATGCCTAATTTGGGATTACCCATTGAGTCGAGGATACTCAAGTTACCTATAATATTGAACACATTTTTATGTCCTTAAATATTTTCGCTAAATGATTAGTAACCAATAGAGACGAGCAAATATTTGAAATTTTAATTGACATTTTTGCCAAATTTTCTCCATAATACAATTCGTGACAAATACATTGCACAAATTTCAATACTGGAAAGCTTGTAATTGCTCATACAATACACATGGGAAGGAAGAGAAAGAGAGAAAACTTTGCAGGTATAAGAGCTTTATACTTTAAATGCAAGAAAAAAGGACCTTACAATTTACAATTGGTGAATGAGAGAGTAACCTGCTGACCGTAAGAATTTACACTCTAAGGGAGAAAGACTTACCCAGTGAATCTGGAGATGAAAATGATTCTGCTATACAAACTGTGCTCCACTGGAACCACTGATCTGTTATGGCCCAGGTACTGACTCTCACTGAGCAAGGAATGATAACAGTAAGAAGTCATAGCTGCAGGACATTAATATGACAGTCTGCACAACAATGACAGAAACATTTTTTTTTAGAACCACAAGTTGACTCTCAAAATGTTCGAATTGTGTGAAACCGACATTTCAGGAAATTTGTCTTGAACTCGAATTTTGAAATTTGATTTTGGCTGGTTTTCAAAATTTGTTTTTATTTAGATTTTCAGCAAATTGATTCACAATGAATCATAAGTTCCTCAACTGCTGTGAAAAGACATGTGTAACAATCTGAGCTCTTCGAGAATTGAATACAACCTATTTCAAGCTCTTTAACTCAAAAAGAGCCTTAGTAATGTCATAGTTAGAGTTGAGTGAATATCTTCGATTCCTCGCTTATTCGCAAGCTATAGCGCTTGCTGAATATGCTACAGCGGAACCCGGCTTCCTGGATCACCCAGCTGAACAGCTGATCGGCACCGCAGCTGCATGTGTCACGGCTGTAGCCTCTGGAGTTCGGAAAGGCAGATTTTAATGGATTTTAATGGACTCAGAAAGTGGGTAAGAAAGGTCCAATGGCTGGATGTTCTAAATGACCGAAATGTCCAAGAAGGCTGGAGATTTTGCTAAATTAAATTCTCACTGCACAATCAGTAAAAATCTTGAAAAGAAAGAAGAATTTGAAGTATTTAAAGTGGCCAGATGAATGAACACAGAACTTAAACACTTGTTAAAAAAAGAAAAAAAGAAATGTATATTAAATAAAAAAAGGGGGGCATATAGTAAAGAATATAATGCTGTCTACAGGAATGCAGGGCAAGCACTAGAAGATCTAAAGCTAGAAATGAAGTGAGGCTTGCAAGGGAGACCAAAAGCAATAAAAAAGATTTTGGGGGTAAGTCAAAACCGAAAGAAAAGTCAAAGATGCTCTAGAATTTTTAAAGGATGAAAAAGGTAAAGTGGTCAAAAATAACGTTCAGGAGGGTGAACTTTAAATTTCTATTTTGCATCAGTGTTCTCTAGGAAAGCAATTGTAACATCCGTTGATCTTCACAGTTCTATTGAAGGAATTAAAGAATGCACACTATCTATTAATAAAGAGAAGGTGAGGGAACACTTAGCTAATTTAAATTAATTTAAATCTCCTGGTCCAGATGAATTACATCCTAGGGTACTGAAAGTGTTAGCAGAGGAAATTGCAGAACCACTAGCCAGAATCTTTGAAAAATCCTTTCAAACAGGCGAAGTCCCTGAAGATTGGAGAAGGGCAAATGTTTTCCCTATCTTCAAAAAATAAAAGAAGATGGAGCCAGGAAATTACAGGCTAGTGAGCCTTACGTCTATACAAGGAAAGATCTTTAAAGCAAATTATTCAACAGCATGCATGTAAGTACTTCGATAAGAATACAGTAACTAACCAGAGCCAGCATGGGTTTGAAGCAAACATATCATGCCAGACTAATCTAATTTCCATCTATGATGGAATCACTGACAGGGTGGATAAGGGAAATACAGCAGATATAGAATATCTCGGCTTCAGCAAAGCATTTGATAAAGCATCTCATACCATCCTTATTGAAAAAATGACCAACTATGGGATTGACAATGCTGCAGTTAGGTGGATTCATAACTAAGTTATCATACTCAAAAGGTGGGGATAAATGGTTTCACATCCAATTGGAAGAGTGTTTCAAGTGGAGTACCGCAAAGCACTGTCCTGGCCAAAGTATTGTTCAACATTTTTAGAAATGATCTAGATAAGTGAACTAAAGGTACACTAATCAAATTTGCATATGATGCAAAACAGGAGGGATAGCTAACACTAGAGAAGACAGAGAAAAGATTCAGAAGGATCTAGATAAGCTTGAACAATGGACAGCGATCAATAAAATGGTATTTAACAGGGAGAAATGCAAGATTGTACAGCTGAGCAAGAAAAATGAAAATTACATCTACAGATTGGAGGAAAATAACTAAGCAACAGCACATGTGAAAAGGTCTTGAGTATACTAATAGATTACAGACTGCACATGAGTAAACAGTGTGATGCAGCAGAAAAAAAGGCAAACACAGTTCTAGGATGTGTTAAGAGAAGCATAGAGTCTAGATCACGAAAATTAATTATCCCCTTTACTCTTCCTTGGTCGGGTCTCACTTGGAATACTGTGTCCAGTTTTGGACATCACATTAAAAAAGACATTGAAAAACTGAAGTAAGTTTAAAGTAGAGCTATTAGGATGTTGAGTGGACTGCAAAGTATGTCATGTGAGAAACGGTTAAAGGATCGGGAAAGTTTAGTTTGCAAAAAAGAAGACTAAGAGGAGACTTAACAACTGTCTACACATGTCTGAAGGGATGTCACAGTGTAGAGGGACTATCCTTATTTTCATTTGCACATGAAAACACAAGAAGTAATGGAATGAAACTGAAAGGAAGAAGGTACAGATTAGATATTAGATAATACTTTTTGACAGTGTTATTGATCAATGATGGAACAGGCTGCCATGAGAGGTGGTGAGTTCTCCTTCAATGGAATTCTTCAAACAGAGGCTAAACAGGCATCTGTTTGAGATGTTTTAGTGAATCCTCCTGTCACGATGTGACCCAAGTGGTGTGACACAACCCCACGAATGGTCGGTCAACGTACGACACAACAAACGAGGGAACACCGGCGAAACTTTAACAATGGTAGGCCCTTACATTCACCTAAGGATGTGCCCTGATATCCATATCATCCCTATACGGGTTCTTTCACCCCGTCACCGAGCAGGATACCTAAAACCCTCACTTGCCCTGCTTTAATCCCTAAATAGGGTGCTGGCAGGTGAGAGTCAGTAGTCCCACCACTGCTCTAATGAACACCAAGGTAAAGAAAGACAGACACCACAGGGAATGGGGAACAAAATACAACACTTAGCTTTCTCTGCTGCAATGCAAGGCACAGCAGAGTAAGGCACCAGATCACAGTATTCAGCTGAAGTACCACTGCACCCTGAAAGCTCCAGGATACAACTTGGTCGGTCTCCAGAAGGACCTGTATCACCAACAGTCAACTGATGCATCAGGTGACTCTATAAAGGATGTGGGAGTGGTCACTAGCAACATCAGCTGACTCAGCAACACTGCAGTAACACCATCTTGCCAGCAAGGAGAAACTGCATTTAACCCCCGCTGGCCTGAATGGAAAAAGGTTTAAATGTGAGTGGAACCAGAACTACCACAAATCCAAAGATAAATCGTGACACCTGCATTGAGCAGGTGGTTGGACATGATGACCCTGGAGATCACTTCCAACTGTAACATTCTATGATTCTATGATATTCTGTGTCACAAGTAAGATAGTGTCTTCTTTCATAAGTTCTAGGGAAGAACGGCACTACTTTTGTTTGCAGGTGCATGGATAGGGTCCCAAAAGATTACATATAAAATGTCCAAGAGTCCGGCAAATATTTTGGTCGTTAGACCTTTATCAGTTATACAGTAAGTGGTTTAAATAAATTCAGAGAGGTTGGTGACTTCCTTCTCTAAGAAATCAGATGGTTTAGTTTCCTTTGGAACGGTACTCGCCACCCTTCTGGCTGCCACAGGCTCAGTTTCTCTAGACCCAAGATTATGCTTGAAACAAAAAGAGCCGAATATGCATATGCTGTATGTTTGAATCTCTCTGAATATATTTGAACCAATTAGTGTTTAACTGATGAAGGTCTGAAGACCAAAACGTTTTGTACATTTGCTTCATGCTGTAAATAAACTTACTAAATACAGTGCCGGACTCTTGGACTTTTGTTTTTC
Source organism: Oophaga sylvatica (assembly GCA_033576555.1). Taxonomy (NCBI): domain Eukaryota; kingdom Metazoa; phylum Chordata; class Amphibia; order Anura; family Dendrobatidae; genus Oophaga; species Oophaga sylvatica. The sequence goes on from JARQOD010000008.1 coordinate 51,336,854, forward strand.
ATATGTAACCTGAGGTTTTGGACGGACAAATTTTTCACCTTTTAACATAAGTGGGCAATTTATACAAGAAAGACAAAGATAACATCCTTTCCTACACTTACCAGTTATATGTGTTTATACATATACATGCACACAGCTGGTGAAATAAATATTGAACATTTCACCAATTTTCTCAGTAGATACATTTCTAAAAGTGCTATTGACATGAATTTCTCTGTTATGTGTAGCTATCTATCCTAGCTATCTTTAACAACCCATGTAATTCAATGAAGCAAAGAAATCAAACCATAGCTATCCATAAATTATGTGTAATACTGAGAAATGACAAAGGGAAAAAGTATTGAACATATGAAGAAAGAGTGGTGCAAAAAGCCATAGAAAGTCATGGCACCAGAACAAATCTATCAGTAGCTAGAAAGCAATCCTGCCACTTAGTGAAAAGTAACATCAGCTGGTTTAATTGATGGCTTATAAAAAGGTGTCTCATTACCAAGGTGCCACACGAGACATTAACACATTGAAATTTCACCTAACTTAGAATTGTTTCATCCATTTTTCAGTACATTAAATAGTAAAATAAATGACCATATTCAAAACTACTACTTGTCTCTGAAAAAAATAATTTTATCTCGAAGATTTCATTATAAAACATAAAAAAACATTTTACAAATGCAGCAAAATAATAAAAAATAAAACAGTAAATATGCTCACAGAAATCATTATGAATATTATGAAAATCTTTTGGTATTTATAGTGCATTTTAAAGGAGAAAATAAAACATAAAACACAGATAAACATGTACAGTTGTGTTAAGTGTTTGCCCCTTCCTGATTTCTTATTCTTTTGCATGTTTGTCACAGTTAAATGTTTCAGATTACCCAACAAATTTAAATAGGAGACCAATAAAGCACAAGTAAGCGCAAAATGCAGTTTTTCAATGAACTTCTTTATTGTTAAAGGAAAAAAAATCCAAATCAATGGGCCCTGTGTGAAAAGGTGATTGCTTCCCAAAGATGAACCACAGTTAATTTATGTTTTAAGGGTGGTGGGCAGAGTTCAAATTCCCTAGCCACATGCAGGCCTGATTGCTGCCACACCTGTTCTCATTAAAAAAAAAACTTAAATAGGTCCTGTCTGAGAAAGTGAAGTAGGCCAAAAGATCCTCAAAATCTAGACATAATGCTGAGATCCAAAGATTTTCTGGAACAAATGAGAAACAAAGTAACTGAAATGTATTAGTTTAGAAAAAGGTAATAAAGCCATTTCTAAAGCTTTGGGACTCCAGCGAATCTCAGTGAGAGCCATTATTTACAAATGGTGAAAATATGGAACAGTGTGAACCTTCCCAGGAGTGGCCAGCCAACCAAAATTGCCCTTAGAGTGAAGTGACGACTCATCTAAGAGGTCACAAAAGACTCCACAATGACATTCAAAGAACTGCAGGCCTCACTTGGGTTAGTTAAGTTAGTTTGTTCATGATTCCACCATAAGAAAGAGACTGGACAAAAATGGCTTGCATGGCAGAGTTCCAAGACGGAAACCACTCCTGAGCAATAAGAATTTAAAGGTTAATCTTAGTTTTGCCAGAAATCATCTTGATGATCCCCAAGCCTTTTGGGAGAATACTCTGTGGACTGATGAGACAAAAGTTGAACTGTTTGGAGGAGTATGCCCCATTCCATTTGGAGTAGAAGTAACATAGCATTTCAGAAAAGGAACATCACACTAACAGTAAAATATGGTGCTGGTAGTGTGATGGTCTGGGGCTGTTATGCTGATTCAGGACCTGGAAGACTTGCAGTGGAATGGAACCATGAATTTTGCTGTCTACCAAAAAATCCTGATGGGGAATGTCTGTCCATCTGTTTGCGACCTCAAGCTTAAGTGCCCTTGGGTAATGCAGCAGGACAATGATCTAATACATTCCAGCAAGTCCACTTCTGAGTGGCTTAAGAAGAACACAATTAAGACTTTGGAGTGGCCCAGTCAAAGTACTGACCTTAATCTGATTGAGATGCTGTGGCATGACCTTAAAAAGTAGTTCATGTTCAGAAACCTCCAATGTGGCTGAATTACAACAATTTTACAAAGATGAGTGAGCCAAAATTCCTCCAGAGCTTTGTAAATGTCTCATTGCCAGTTATCACAAATGCTTGATTGCAGTTGTTGCTGCTAAGGATGGCTCAACCAGTTATTTGGTTTAGGGAGCAATCACCTCTTACGCAGGTCCCTATAGGTTTGGGTTTCTTTTTCCCTTAATAATAAAGCCCTTCACTTAAAAACTGCATTTCATGTTTATTTGTATTATCTTAGTCTAATATTTAAATTTGTTTGGTGATCTGAAACATTTAAGTGTGACAAACATGCAAAAAAAATAGGTAATCAGGAAGGGGCAAACACTTTTTCTCACAACTTTATGTATCATTATATATCAGTTATTTTTTTTTTCTCATTACATTGACAGAAAAATTAAAGAAATAAAGTGTTAACAATAAAAGCATTTTTGTGCATCATCTCTCTAATCCATCATCCAATAATTTTTTGCAATGCCTTCATGCTTTAATTTCTGTTCTGCTGATAATTTCTCTGCTGATACGGATCCAGAATGAACAGATGTTAACTAATGGTAACATACAAATTTGGCATCCACTAAATTGCTAAAGAAATGAACAACAAAAAAAATCAAAATAGCTTGAGTTATTTACTCTTTTATGTAACCATAGGCAAAACTTATATAAAAGACTGAATGTTCTAGCATGACCCTGCATTTTTTTTAAAGTGGCATTTTTAATGGCCTATGTCTCTTTGATAAATTTCTTATTTTGCGAATAAATCTATTGGTTAACTATTGAAATGGTGCCCTTAAAAAATGACATTTCATACCTTTAAACTGACAGCTTTGCTTTTTTCTCTCAGAGAAAAGTGAATAAAAATAGCTGTTCACATCTACTTAAAATATGAAAAAATAACATAAAAGGCTTTTAAGAGTTGTTCTAGTTCCAGGGTCTGATTAAAAATCTGTAAAGTCTGAGACAAAACTTTCATTTTGTTGGAAAAGGTAAAAGGTCACTTTACTGTGACCCAATGAAAGAATTTACAGGATTACATTTCAAGAAGATTTGAAGATTCCATTTCATGAAAAATGATAAACTCCAATGCAAAAATAGAACAAATGTCTCTCGTGTTTGGGGGTCATGGTGATGTTACTTTGGTGTATTCTCAAAGATTTAAAACACACACATATACTTTCTGAAGGCAAATAGGGAAAACAGTACTGTAAAGTAGTTTCTGCATGAAATAATCTCTTGACATTTTAAATATCCTCTGCAATACTAAGACTTTTGACTACAAAGTACAAAATAAAGTAAAAGTTTTTTTTTCAACGCAAGTAAAATGTCAAGAACTGCAATTTCTATATTAGATTGTTTTTACACTTATATAGTGTGATCCAGTAACCCTCATGCTGTAGAGTAGCTCATCTCAAAGATGCTGCTACAGAGGCGAAGGACCCCACAGTGACAAGTATCAGAACACAGCCGTATAGTCAGAGGTCATAATAATGTAAATGCTGATCATGAGATTACTTCCATAATATTATATGCTACTAGAGATTGTAACAGCAGGTTATCAATATCAAACTGGTGTTAGTGTGACATCCAGCACCCTTGCTGATCAGTTGTTTCAGCTGCTGGTAATGGCCTGTTTTTCTCAATTGCGATACGGAACTACACAGCTACATCAACTGTATAGTGGTCACAACGGGGTAATACAGATAGATTACTAGCAAAGATTTATATTTCACATATATGGGTTTTTTATGCATATATTTTGATATTACATACCCTATTTTTCTAGGATCTGTAAGCAAAAGAAGTTATTGCTACCAAAATATAGTGACACAAATTATTATTTATAAATAAGTTTCTATGTGCAAAAATTGAGCAAAAGTAGCAAATCATAAAAAGTTTATAAATGTGATATCACTGTAATCACACTGACCCAAAGAAAAAAAGTATCTCTTTTATAGGACAGTGAATGGGGTAAAAAAGCAATTAAAACAATTTATGAATTGCTGGTTTTTGTTTAGTTGCCATGCAAAAAACTGAAATAAGGCAATAAAAAAGCAATGTAGTCTAAACTGAAGGCATGCTCCAACACAGCTTTTTCAGCTGAAAAATAAAAAAGTCATAGCTTTCAAAATATGGCTGTGTACTCACTTATGCCGTTCGCATCCATCAGGTCATCGATTTGCATCGATAGAGAGGTCTTTGTCCATGCTAGTTAACAGGTTGATATGTGATGTGCCAACATGGTGGAATTCCACTCTGCACATTTTGCAGCGACTGTGGCAGCAGCAATGAGCCATGATGCAGTATGTCTTGTAGTATAGCCTGGGCCAATGCAGTACGGTTATGGTGCATATCACGTTAACGGAGTGGGCAAAGATTAAGGACCTCTGCACCTTTCTGCACAAATTAAAAATGGCTACTAAGATGGTTATCACTGATGATGCCATTATCAGCATCACTATTCGGTCATCCACATGCTGGAGCAGACTTTGATTAGCCTGCAGAAGGACATGGTGGTCCCAAAGGAAGAGGAGCAAGCAGAGAAGGAATGGAAAGGGAAATCAGTGTCTCAAAGTTCCAGATTGTCTTCACACAGGCGGGTGCCAAGGGAGGGTGAATTACTACTTTTGAGGGGGGCTGATGATACCAGAATACTGGTAGTGAAGGTGCAAGATCCGATTAACAAATGAAGGAGGAAGAGGTGATGGGCAAGCAACTGTCAGTAGATGAAGAGGATAATCGTCCCCACTCTGTTGTTCATGGTTGGCGGGAGGGATGGAGGATACAAGCATCGGTGTTACCCAGCCATCAACACAACATGGGCTTGGACTTCATGTAAGAGCCCGACATATGAGTGCCTTCTTGCTGCACTAACTGCAACATGATCTCTTTATAGTTATGATTCAAAATAGTGCTGACTACTGTGTTGCCACTCTGTTACATACACATTTTCCTCCTCCTCTCATCTTCCCCTTGCTGTTGGGGTTCCTCAAGGATCAGTACTAGGCCCCCTCCTCTACTCTTTGTATACTGCCCCTATTGGACAAACAATCAGTAGATTTGGTTTCCAGTACCATCTCTATGCTGATGACACCCAATTATACACTTCTTCACCCGTTATCACGCCTGCCTTTCTAGAAAACACCAGTGATTGTCTTACCGCTGTCTCTAACATCATGTCCTCCCTCTATCTGAAACTGAACCTGTCAAAAACGGAACTCCTCGTGTTCCCTCCCTCTACTAACCTACCTTTGCCTGACATTGCCATTTCCGTGTGTGGTTCCACCATTACTCCCCAGCAACATGCCCGCTGTCTTGGGGTCATACTTGATTCCAAGCTTTCATTCACCCCCCACATCCAATCACTGGCTCGCTCTTGTTATCTCCACCTCAAAAACATCTCTAGAATTCAACCTTTTCTTACTTTCGACTCTGCAAAAACTCTTACTGTTTCTCTTACTCATTCTCGTCTGGACTATTGTAACTCTACTAATTGGTCTCCCTCTTACCAAACTCTCCCCTCTCCAATCTGATTTGAATGCTGCAGCCAGGATCATATTATTCACCAATCGTTATACCAATGCCTCTACCTTGTGCCAGTCATTACACTGGTTACCCATCCACTACAGAAACCAGTACAAACTTATTACCCTCACTCACAAAGCACTCCATGGCTCAGCACCACCCTACATCTCCTCCCTTGTCTCAGCCTACCATCCTACCCGTACCCTCCATTCTGCTAATGATCTGAGGTTAGCATCCTCAATAATCAGAACCTCCCACTCCCATTTCCAAGACTTTTCACGTGCTGCGACAATTCTTTGGAATGCCAGGTTAATATGATTAATCCCCAATCCCCACAGTTTTAAGCGTGCCCTAAAAATGCACTTGTTCAGACTGGCATACTGCCTCAATGCATTAACCTAATCATCCCTATTGGCCCATTCAAAACTTTTTCTACCATAATCAGGTACCTTGTATTATGTTCTCACCCGCTTTATGCATTTAATAGCCCTCTGTGTCTGTACAGTTACATATTTTGGCTTTTAACTGGTTCATGCAGAATTACATGAATACCCGATTCGAATACTATCGCTGGTGCGAACAATGAAAGCAATTGTTACCATCTACCTTTTGTGTCTCCCCTTTTTCCTCATAGATTGTAAGCTTGCGAACAGGGCCCTCATTCCTCTTGGTATCTACTTTGATCTGTGTTTATTGTTATGCTGTAATGTCTATTGTCTGTACAAGTTCCCTCTATAATGTAAAGTGCTGCGGAATATGTTGGTGCTATAGAAATAAAATTATTATTATTATTATACGAGTAAATCTTGCCAGATGCTTCCCACCCTGGAAATGGACCTGCAAATGCTGGATTATCGAAACACGCTTTTACACAACCTTAAGAGAGGTTTTCCCCATGGCAGCAGTGAGGCACACAGTGTGCATCGCAGATATACACTTCCAACCTCCGGGATGTCAATTCATCAATACTAAAACATTAACAGCAGCAGCAGTAGTAGTGTAAGTGGCAGGAGCAATTTTGGTGAGTTTTCTTACACATTTTTTAGACCAGCTCATGCACCAGCACAATAGAGTCTAAGTCGGACACGTGGTGAACACATGGAGAGGATGGAGCAGGAGTATCTACAACACAATATCAATATCATCAGGGAGAGTTTGGACCCTTTCACATTTTGTTTTACAAAAATGCATGAGTGGCCTGAGCTCGCCTGTCACGCCTTGGATGTTTTATCAGGCCCGGTAGCCAGCGTTCTCTCAGAACGTGTCTTCAGTGCAGCTGGTGGCATCCTGATCGATAAGCGCAGATAGTGTAGTTTTTAGTGTGCTGCATCGATCTCCCATAATTGCAGTCTGTGAGGCTTCTCTTCCTGCTTTTGCAGCTGCAGACGTTAACACTAATTTGTGGAAATGTGAACAATCCTGATTCGGTCTCTATATGTAGAGACTAAAAATATCCATACAGGAAAAGCAAAATAAAAAATGGAAAAATAGAGATACCAAGAAGATTACGGAAATTGTATTCTTCAAAACTCCTTCTTACTCCTGGAGGAATGTAAGGAAACTCAATTTTTCATTGACCCCTTTCTGGCGTTAGATATAATATTCTGCCCATGTGCCCGAGTCCAATTTGACCATGGATGGAATATTACATCATAGCGATCCACAGCACTCACGGCGGGAGTGCGGCCGATCTTGGCTGGGTGTCAGCTGATTCTGACAGTGGACACCCGGCACTTTAAGCCCCGAAATACTTCGATCTAACAAGACAACATCTGGCTCACCAGAGCTATGTAAACTTGCTAATCATGCTCAGTACATGATCAGCAAGTCTCTCTGTCAGTGCAGCGCTGACAGCTTCTATAGCAAGTAGATGCTGCTTCATCTGCATGCTATAGAAGTGATCAGTCTGCAAAACATGTTTGTCCCATAGTGGAACTAAGTAAAAAAGTTAGGTTAAAAGTAAAAAAAAAATATTTTAATAATTGTAAAAATATAAAAACACCTAAAAAATAATAATCAAAAATCAATATATATTCTATCTCTAAATAAATATATTGAAAGAAAAAAAAAATTAAAGTACACCTATTTGGTATCTCCGCATCCGTAACGGCCCAACCTATAAAATTATCCCACTAGTTAACCCCGTTAGTGAACACCATAAAATAACAAGGCAAAAACATGCTTTACCATTATACCGCTGAACAAAAAGTGGATTAACACGTGATCAAAAAGACAGCTATAAATAAACATGATATCGCTGAAAATGCATCTTGTCCTGCAAAAAACGAGCTGCCATACTGCTCCATCAGTGAAAAAATAAAAAAGTTATAGCTCTCAGAATAGTGATGCAAAACCAGTTATTTTTTCTATAAAATAGTTTTTATTATATAAAAGCACCAAAACATAAAAAACATACAGTATAAATGAGGTGTCATCGTACTGACCAGAAGAATAAAACTGCTTTATCAATTTTACCACATACGGAACGGTATAAAACCCCTCAGAAAGAAATTCATGAATTGCAGATTTTTGCTCATTCTGTCTCCCAAAAATCGGAATAGAAAGCGATCAAAAAAACCATGTGCCCGGAAATGGTACCAATAAAAACGTCAGCTGGTCCCGCAAAAAACAAGACCTCACATGACTCTGTGGGCCAAAATATGGAAAAATTACACGCATCACACACCAGTTGGTGAGCCGGAAGCTGCAAACGCTGCTGAAGCATGGCAAGGGCGGCAGAAGCTGTAGATGACTTTCTAAAATGGGCACACAGGCCTGTGGGGCATTGACTGTGTATTTCCGCTTGCGTTCCAATGGCTGGGGCATGGACAACTGAAGGCTGCGCTGGGACAAGGATGTGGACGTGCCAAATGATGGTGTTAGTTGAGTGTAGGCAACGACAGGTGCAGGGCAGGAGGCATCTTCGCATGCACCATGGACAGGGAATTGGCTTGCATGCACAGCAGCGGAAGAAGCAGTGGTGTCACCTGCAGACACTGTTCCTGGAGCCTGGGGTTCCGCCCACAAAGTCAGGTGCTTTGCTGCCATGTGCCTGATCATGCTGGTGGTGGTCAGGCTGGAGTCTTTAAAAAACAACCAGACTCGGGAAGACCTAACATTTGTACTGCCAACATCCATTGTGTTGGTGTTACGAGGAATGGTTGCCCACCTTCTTCTGCGGCCACCACCCTGCTTCTTCCTGCCTGTTGGGGTGCTACACCTCCTGCCCCCTGTGGTCTGCTGTCCTTACTCTGCATGTCCTCCTGCCAGGTTGAATCAGTTACTATATCATCCACCACATCATCTTCCACTTCCGCACCCTGGTCCTCCTCCTGACTTTCTAGCAATTGTGTCTCATCATCGTCCACCTCTTGTGACACATTCCCACCATCGCCTTTGTGTGACCATGGCTGCTCAAATATTTGGGCATCGCTACATGCAATCTCATCTTACCCCGCTTCAAGACCCGAATCTATAAATGGAAAAGTGAACAGGAGTGTCCAAGTGTGGGATCAGTTGTCTATGGGCATTCAGCATGGTGGGAGGAAGGAGGAGCAGATTGAGGAATATGCGGTACAGACTCAAGGCTACTCAGACTTGGCCGTGAGGAAGACTGGGTGGTGGTGGTGGCAAAGTGACTGGAAGCATTATCCGCTATCCATCCAACAACCTTTTGACACTGCTCTGGGTTCAATAGTGGTATGCTGCTGCGGTACCCTCGTAATTGGGACAGGAAGGTCAAGAGAGAAGTTGTGGGTGTTTGTTGTGGCCCAATTTCAGCTTGCCCTTGGCCTCGACCTCTGCATGCACCATCATCATCATTTCCCTTGCCATGCACCTTGCCAATTTTAAATGGAGTACAATAATTTCCACGTTCGCTACAAATGGCTGAATTTGAAGCAAACCTATATGTGATCCTTGTGCGGAAAAACCACATATTAAAAAATCTGGCCTGTAGGTAACAATTTTTTTTTCAGCAAACTGGTGTCAATAACTAGGCTAAGACACAGGAAAAACAGTTGAGTGGAGGCTTCAAATGCCACAATTTGTAGCCCACAGATAGATGAGGCGTGTGAAGGAGATACTACACTACAAAATTTGTGGCCTGTATTTTTATTTTTTTACAGGAAAACAGTGTCAAGAACTAGGGTAACACAGCAAAAACTGTTGAAAGGAGGCCTCAAATGCCACAATATGTAGACCACAAATAGATGATGCATGTGACAGAGATACCACACTGTAAAATATGTGGCCTGTATTTTTTTTTAACAGCAAAATAGTGTTAATAATTGGCGTAACACACAGCAGCAACAGTTGACTGGAGGCCTCAAATGCCACAATTTGTAGCCCACAGATAGATGAGGCGTCTGTCAGAGATAGCCCACTTTCAAATATCTGGCCTGTATTTTTTTTGGCCAGCAAAATTGTGTCAATAAGTAGGCTAAGACACAACAAAAACAATTCCATGGAGCCCTGAAATGGCATAATTTTGAGCGCAATGATATGCGATCCGTGTAGTGGACAAAACTCAGTGTAAAATATCTGCTCTGCAGCTAAATATTTTTTGGCAGCAAAATGGTGTCAAGAAATTGTATAAGAAACCTCCAAAAAGCACCAATGAGAGAGGGGATCTGCCCTTCAGGGACAGGAAACCTACAGACATAAAAGGGCGGCACCTCTCTTCCACATCAGTTGGATTACAGAGCATGAGGGGACCTAGCCAGGTTTATAGCCATACATATACATTTATTTTTTCCATACCCAAATAACAATCCACACGTGACTATACTAAGGCAACAAGAAGTACTCACCCACACGTGAAGGGAGGGAATATAAGTTTGCTGTCATGGGCTCTGAACAACACCGTTACTGGAAAATAACTAATCATTTATTTGTTCTCCCATGACAGCACCAACGAAAGAATTACAGAGAGGTAAGGAAATTAGGGAGGGACCCAAGCCTGAACTCCCTTCTCCCAAATGTGAGATTGGAGGAGACACCCATATCCAGTCTATAATGTCTGAAAAACATGGAGGGAGAAGACCATGTAGCCGCCTTATATATCTACTCAATTGACACCTCCGATCTCTCAGCCCAGGAAGTTACCACGGCTCGTGTGGAGTGAGCTCTCAGACCCTCCGGCACTGCAACATCACTTGCTTTATAGGCTAAAGAAATTTCCTCCCTTATCCACCTAGTTAAGGTGCTCTTGGAGACTCTCAGCCCCTTCCTAAATCCCTGAAAGGAAATAAATAGGGAATTCTCTTTTTTCCAAGGGTCAGTCCTTGTAATATAACTAAGCAGACACCCCCTAACATCTGGAGTTTTCTCTCTTTCTGATTTCCGGGATTGGCACAGAAGGAAGGAATCACTCTCTCTTACAGTCTGTGGAATTTAGAATCTACTTTTGGTAAATACGAGGGATCTGGTCTTAAAATAACCCTATCTTCCCCAAACTGGACACAAGTAGGCTGCTTGGATAGGGCCTGGATGTCACTAAACCTATGGGCAGATGTCAGTGCCACCAGAAGGGCCATCTCGAGGGAAAAATTTTTTTTTGGTGCTTTCTCAATGGGCTCGAATGGAGCTTCTGTCTACACTGTTAACACTAAATTTAAATCCCAAAGTACCAATTTCTGCTTAAGGATAGGTCTAGTCCTAGCTGATGTCCTTATTAATCTAGATATCCAATAAATGCCCGCTTGATCACAATTATACAGGGCCCCCAGTGCCGCAACCTGGACTTTAAGGGTGTTTGTGTCCAGACCCATCTCTAGGCCCTTTTTGTAAGTACTCCAGTACCTGGTCTATCTTAACGTTTCCTCCAACTTCCGCACCAGAAACTGATAGGAACTTGTTCCAGGTTCTGGCATATATTTTCATTGTGGATGCTGTTCTGCTTCTAAGTGTCCACCAAGTTGTCTGAAAATCCTCTCCTCTTTAAAAATGCCCTCTCAAAGTCCACACTGTTAGATGCAGGTTGGAATCTCGTGAATGAAAGACCGGGCCCTGGGAGAGGAGGTCCCTGAGTTCTGGGAGGACCCAGGGGTCAAAGATGGACATCCTCCTCAGCCCGGAAAACCACTGTCTCTTGGGCCAAAATGGGGCTATCAAAATAACATGTGCCCTGCCTTCCCATATTTTCCTTAGTACCAATGGGATCAGGGCTATTGGAGGAAATGCGTATATGCTAGTTGGAATTCTCATGGGATTAGGAGAGAATCCACCATTTGAGGACTTTCTCTGGGGTTTAAGGAACAAAGCTAACGTACTTTCCTGTTCTCTCTGTTGGCAAAAAGATCTACATTTGGACACCCCCACATCTGCACAATCTGGTTGAAAATACTCTAATTCAATACCCATTCCCCGGCCTGAGCTGGTTGCAGCTTAGGAAATCAGCCTTTCTGTTCTCCTTTCCTTTTATGTGCAGGGAGGATAATGACAGTAGATGTGTTTCGGCCATCTGGAAAATACGATCCGTCACCTCTATTAAATATCTGGACCGGGTTCATCTTTGGTGGTTGATGTAGGCCACAGTTACCTGATTATCGGACAGCACTCTGACATGTTGACCCTGCAAGGACATAAGGAGCCAGCTAATTGCTAGCTCCACCACTAATAATTCTTTCCTGTTAGAGGAACCGGCTTGTTCAGCAATTGTCCAGGACCCTTGGACCCATACCTCCCCCATATGCGCCCCCAACCCCTGGGCTAGCGTCAGTAGTAGTAATCCGGGAGATATGGTTAACCTAGGGAACCCCTTTAGCTAGGTTCGATACATTTAACCACCAATGCAGGGATCATATTGTAGAGGGGGACAGAGAGAATTTTTGATCCAGGCACCCTCCTAGTTGCTAATCATTATGCAATACATCCCACTGAAGGACCCTAGTATGGAACTGGGCCCAGCGAACAGCTGGAATGCACGACGTGTGTGAGCCTAGAAAAGACTTTGCCTTTTAGAAGACATAGATGAATTGATTACTGCATTCTGAACCTGATGCTGAATACCACTTATTTTAGATGCTGGTAAATGACATTCCTGCACTTCAGAATTCAACACCAGACCCAGGAACTAGTTATGAGCGAGCATACTCATTGCTCGGGTTTTCCCAAGCATGCTAGGGTGTCTTCCGAGTATTTGGTTGTGCTCGGAGATTAAGTTTCTGTCGATGCAGCTGCATGATTTGTGGTTGCTGGACAGCCTGAATACATGTGAGGAATGCCTGGTGGTCGGACGTCAGCTGCTCTGGTTAGGTGGCAGCACTGGATTGACTCACGGGCAATGTGAGTGTTTGGGGTGGAGCTTTGGCTTTAAAAGGCTCCCAGCGATGCCCACGGACATGCTAGTTTCATTTGTGTTGGTGTGTGTGAGTGGACATGCCACCATTGACTGCACATGTGTGTGTTGTTGTGATCTTAGTCAGCTAAGAACCAGTTTGGGTTTTTGCTTGCTGCTTGGCTTAGCAACTGTATCCGGTCATGTGTGCGGTTAGCACATCTGAGTTAGAGAGCAATATCCAACTACAGAGCTATGCTCCCCTGTGTGTTCTACAGGGTCTTTTTGTAGCTTGCGTCAGCTTAGCTTTTGTTTGGACTCAGCATCTGTTTCGGCCACGTGTGCGATTTGCATGGGTCAGTCACAGAGTGAGCTCTTCCCATGTGCTAGTACCCTGTGACGTGTAACAGGGTCAGCACTTAGCATTCGTTGTATCAATCTGTGCAGTAATAGAGCTGGACACGTCTTCTGTTCACACAGTGTGACGTTTAACACTGTGCCTTCAAGTCGCAACCTAGCTGCCTGGTTCCATCATTGCTCTATAGCAGCAGTTTTTCATCTCTGCACAGTGGACCCTAGTTTGCGATTGCACTTTATTACTCATATTTAGTTAGTGCAATCTACCAACCCTAAGGCTAAGTGCACACGTTCAGGATTATTTGCGTTTTTTTAGCGTTTTTTCGCGGGAAAAAACGCGTCAAAAACGCATGTATTAAGCATCCTATCATTTAGAATGAGAACGAAAAAAAGAAAAATCCAGCGTAGAGCAGAAGTATTAAAAAAGTTCAATTCTTTAATGAATAAGATAAAAAATAAACAGCAATATATGAGCAGTACAGGTCCACAAAAATGTAACAGAGCGATCAACGCGTTTCGACGTAAAGTCTTTCTCAAGATCTTGAGAAAGACTTTACGTCGAAACGCGTTGATCGCTCTGTTACATTTTTGTGGACCTGTACTGCTCATATATTGCTGTTTATTTTTTATCTTATTCATTAAAGAATTGAACTTTTTTAATACTTCTGCTCTACGCTGGATTTTTCTTTTTTTCGTTCTCATCTGCTCTGGTTGCTCTGCCATATCCGTGCGAGGAGTGAAGACACACATGCAAGGTGAAGATTGGGGTAAGCTGACATCTTTCGTTTTTTTTTATCATTTAGAATGAATTCCGCAATTTTTGTGCACATGGTGCGTTTTTTTCCGCGAAAAAAACGCATTGCGGAAAATCTAGCAACATGTCCATTAATTTTGCGGATTTCTAGCGTTTTTTCCCGCTATATTATTGACCTAGAAAGTTCAGGAAAAAAATCGCGGTAAAAACGCATCAAATCCGCACAAAAAAACGCACCAAAAACGCGCAAAAACACCGCGCAAAATTCGCGCAAAAAAACGCGCGTTTTTGCCGCTAAAAAAGCCCGGTTTTGCTCAGGAATATTCTGCAAACATTCCTGAACGTGTGCACTTAGCCTTAGAGTTGTGGAAAGATTAGTCTCCACAAACCTAAATGGCAACATTTCAAGGGCAAGCAGTCTGGAAATGTGGCCATTTAGTATTGTGACTTGTGGGTTGGAGGTTGCGTATTTACGATTGCGTTTCAAGGACTGAGGTAGGGACAAATGAATGCTGCACTGGGACAAGGACGTTGACATGGTTGCCGGTGGTGGTTGCCAGTGTGCAATGACAGGTGCGAGTCGGAAGGCATCTTTGCCTGCATCATGGACAGGGGATTGACATCCACATAGAACAAGTGAAGAGGCAGTGGTGTCACCCACAGACACTGTTTCTGGACCCTGTCATTCGGACCATCTAGTCAGGTGTTTTATTTTTTAGAAACAAACACACAAAACTTTGAAATTGGGATTTAAAAATCAAGTAACCATCAAAATGTTCACATGACCACAAGCTATGGTCTGTCTTTCTTACTGATACTTAGGCAACTGTAACTTTTAAGAGTAGTGCATTACAAGGCAATGTTCCTTCAGGTATTTGAATGTAAAAATACATTAATTATTTAGATGTTTTCACATTTTGTTACAATAATTTGTCTAACGTAAAAGAAAAAAATGACAAGTATGATTTTAAATTTGAGCACTAGCACATGCTATGATTTTCATACTTTTATCACAAGTCTTTCAAATTTTACTATTGTTACTTTAGAAAGAAAATTGCTGTTACTATTTGAAAATTTAATAATTAAGCAATAAGCATAATTAAAAATTTAAACCAGTGTTTTATCTGGTTAGGATTTAAAAGGTTCAGCTAAAGGGATACTTTAAAGTTTCTGAGCCTACAGAATTGTCCATTTTTCTGCATAAGTTTGGCCATGAACTCCAAAAAGTAGATAAAAGGAGCAAAATAAAAATATTAGTAAAACAATTAGACTTTTAGGCTATGTTCAAATATTGCTTTTTTACTGTGTTTTTTCTGCAAAACCTCATCTCTTAGCAGTAAAACAGCTGCAGACAAATTTCACGTTTTTTCTGCCTTTCTAGCTGTTTTTGCTGTGTTTCTCAGGATCCCAAAGTTCAGCTTTGTTTCTACTCTATGGTTAAAAAAGTTCATGAAAAAATACACAATTGCACTCAATGCCCTACACATTAGTAGGGCATTGAATTGATAGAGCATTGTTTACTTTTACACATTGACCGAAAATTGAAATAGTTGGGCATTATTTACTTTTAACCCCTTAGTGACCCAGTCAACTTTGTATTTAATGACAAAGCCCATTTTTACAATTCTGACCACTGCCACTCTATGAGGTTATAGCTCTGGAACGCTTCAACGGATTCACTGATTCTGAGAATGTTTTTTCGTGACATATTGTACTTCATGGTGGTGGTAAATTTTTTTTGATATGACTTGCGTTTATTTATGAAAAAAACTGAAATTTGGCAAAAATTTTGAAAATTTTGCAATATTCAAAATTTTACATTTTGTGCCCTTAAATCAGAGTTGTGTCACACAAAATAGTTAATAAATAACATTTTCCACATGTCTACTTTACATCAGCACAATTTCGTAAACATATTTTTTTGTTAGGATGCTATAAGGGTTAAAAGTTGACTAGTGATTTCTCAATTTTCCAACAAAATTAACAAAACCATTTTTTTAGGGACCACCTCACATTTGAAGTGAGTCTGGGGGGTCAATATGACAAAAAATACCCAAAAGTAACACCATTCTAAAACCTGCACCCCTCAAGAAGTTTATTAACCCTTCAGGTGCTTCACGAGATCTAAAGCAATATGAAAGGGAAAAATGAATATTTTACTTTTTTCACCAAAAATTTACTTTAGACCCAAACTTTTTTATTTTCACAAAGGTAGCAGGAGAATATGGACTACATAATTTGTTTTGCAATTTCTACTGAGTACACCGATACCCCGTATGTGGGAGAAAGCCACAGATTGGGCACATGGCAGGGCTCAGAAAGGAGGGGGGCACCGTTTGACTTTTTGAATGCAAAAATGGATGGAATCAATAGCGGGTCCCATGACAGGGTTGGAGACCACCTGATGTACCTAAAGAGTGGAAACCCCAATTCTAACTACAACCCTAACAAAGCCCAAACCCCATCACTAACCTTAACTAGTGTTGAGCATTCCGATACCGCAAGTATCGGGTATCGGCCGATATTCGCGTTATCGGAATTCCGATACTTAATTCCGATACTTTTTCCATATCGTATACCGGAATCGGAAGTTCCCATAATTCTTTGAGAGGCAATGTGATTTTAGTCAGCCAATGAGGAATCCTACGAAGTGTGGGCACATCCTGTAATGCTGCGGTCATCTTAACTAATGGCATGGCTGTGATTGGCTGCTGAAATGATGTCAGAATGCACTATAAAAGGCGCCGCCGCCATTTTAGCGTCACTGTGCTGTGAACTCAGTAAGGGACAGAACGCTACTCTGCTAACTCTGAGGGACAGTTACATATTGCGATTTTGTGTACTACTGTGCTTGAGGCAGGCTAGTTTACCAACCGCTGTGTAAAGCTTCATTTTGCCAGTGTTGTTTTAACAGCTCTGTGCAAGGTGTGTGTGTGACAGTGCAGGTGACGCTGCAGTTTGCTCTGCATCCACCGCTGTTTGTAGGCATCTGCACGTGTCACTGACTCTTTTTTTTTATTTTATTTAGTGGAATTGGTGCAGCTCCATTATATTAGAAAAAAATCAAATCTATTAGTGTGACGTGCTTCCATCCGTATACAATACATTGGTTGCAAACACTATAGAACTACACAAAGGAGCTTTTCACAGATAGTGAATAGTTGTGTTTCAGTGTTCACTGCAGTCTGTGAGGTTTTGATTTTTTGAGTGCAGATCACGCTCCAGTTAGTTCTTCAACCACTGCCGGTTGTAGTCTGCTGAGCGTGTGTCACTGCCTCATCCTTCACATTTTTCTCTAATTGGTGCTGCTCCATTTTAGTGGAAAAAAATCTAATCTATTAGTGTGACGCGCTTCCATCCGTATACAATACATTGGTTGCAAACACTATAGAACTACACAAAGGAGCTTTTCACAGATAGTGAATAGTTGTGTTTCAGTGTTCACTGCAGTCTGTGAGGTTTTGATTTTTTGAGTGCAGATCACGCTCCAGTTAGTTCTTCAACCACTGCCGGTTGTAGTCTGCTGAGCGTGTGTCACTGCCTCATCCTTCACATTTTTCTCTAATTGGTGCTGCTCCATTTTAGTGGAAAAAAATCTAATCTATTAGTGTGACGCGCTTCCATCCGTATACAATACATTGGTTGCAAACACTATAGAAGTACACAAAGGAGCTTTTCACAGATAGTGAATAGTTGTGTTTCAGTGTTCACTGTAGTCTGTGAGCTTTTCATTTTGTGAGTGCAGATTACGCTCCAGTTTGTACTTCAACCACTGCCGGTTGTAGTCTGCTGAGCGTGTGTCACTGCCTCATCCTTCACATTTTTCTCTAATTGGTGCTGCTCCATTTTAGTGGAAAAAAATCTAATCTATTAGTGTGACGCGCTTCCATCCGTATACAATACATTGGTTGCAAACACTATAGAACTACACAAAGGAGCTTTTCACAGATAGTGAATAGTTGTGTTTCAGTGTTCACTGTAGTCTGTGAGCTTTTCATTTTGTGAGTGCAGATTACGCTCCAGTTTGTACTTCAACCACTGCCGGTTGTAGTCTGCTGAGCGTGTGTCACTGCCTCATCCTTCACATTTTTCTCTAATTGGTGCTGCTCCATTTTAGTGGAAAAAAAACTAATCTATTAGTGTGACGCGCTTCCATCCGTATACAATACATTGGTTGCAAACACTATAGAACTACACAAAGGAGCTTTTCACAGATAGTGAATAGTTGTGTTTCAGTGTTCACTGTAGTCTGTGAGCTTTTCATTTTGTGAGTGCAGATTACGCTCCAGTTTGTACTTCAACCACTGCCGGTTGTAGTCTGCTGAGCGTGTGTCACTGCCTCATCCTTCACATTTTTCTCTAATTGGTGCTGCTCCATTTTAGTGGAAAAAAATCTAATCTATTAGTGTGACGCGCTTCCATCCGTATACAATACATTGGTTGCAAACACTATAGAACTACACAAAGGAGCTTTTCACAGATAGTGAATAGTTGTGTTTCAGTGTTCACTGTAGTCTGTGAGCTTTTCATTTTGTGAGTGCAGATTACGCTCCAGTTTGTACTTCAACCACTGCCGGTTGTAGTCTGCTGAGCGTGTGTCACTGTCTCATCCTTCACATTTTTCTCTAATTGGTGCTGCTCCATTTTAGTGGAAAAAAATCTAATCTATTAGTGTGACGCGCTTCCATCCGTATACAATACATTGGTTGCAAACACTATAGAACTACACAAAGGGGCCTTTCACAGATACTGAACAGTTGTCTGCAGGGTTCACTGTAGTCTGTGAGGAATAACCACACTTAGGCCTTAACTTTTCTGACTTTCTTTATCAATCTACCAAGATGAAGAAGTCAGTGAGTAAGGCACGTGGTCGTGGTCGAGGCCGTGGATTTGCAGCAGGGAGAGGACGTGGGGATTCTGTGGCTGCTGCCGCACCCAGTGACACAGCATCCACCAGTTTTCCCCGTGAGCGTTCCTTTATGCGCACTTTTGTAGGAGCTCAGCGTACCCCCCTGCTGCGTGAAGAACAAATTGAAGCCGTTGTTGGTTGGATGGCAGCCAATGCATCGACTTCAATACCTTCCACCTCCTCTCAGGACCACAGCACTGTTGAACAACCATCAGTCTCTTCACCGCCTGCCAAATTGCCCAGGCAGTCAGAGAGCTCTGTACAGGAGCCAGCTGAGTCTCTGCTTCTGTTCTCAGAATCTGTTGGCTTGGAAACAGGGGCCCAGCCAAGCAGCATTCTGGAATGTGAAGAAGAGGCAGTATGCAGTGATGCGCAACAGCTGTGTCTCTCTGAATCTGAAGAGGCGGGTGAGCCAGTGCCGATGGTCAGCACACCGCAGAACGCATCTGATGATGATGAGACTCAGTTGCCAGTTTCTGTTGAGCATGGTGCTGGCCAGACCACCCAACAACAGCAGGTGTTGGAAGAGGGTAGTGGTGGAGATGATGAGGTCCAAGACCCAACATGGCGTGAGGAACAGGAAGGTGGTGGGAGCAGCTCTGAGGAAGAGATTGCACCAACGGTCCAAACAGTAGGGAGAGGTAGGCTGCAGACTCGCTTGCCTGTAGCCTCCAGTTTGGCACCCGTTCGGAGCAGTTCTCTTACAACAGCCAAACCGGGCGCTCCCAGGACTTGCTCTGCGTGGTCCTTTTTTGATACAGTTGCAGATGATATTTGCTATGTCAAATGCAAGCTGTGTAATCAAAAAATTAAAAGAGGTAAAAGTGTCAGTAACCTTAATACAACAAATATGTGGAAACATGTGCGGTCAAAGCACTTTGTTGAGTTACAAAGACACACTGGAGATGTAGGCCAACCTACAGCAGCACCTACATCTTCAGCTCCTGTTGGAGCCTCTTCCTCCAGTTCACACACAGCTGGTAAGGCTTCCTCAAAGGATCGCCATGGAAGAACCTCTGTCACTGTTGTCCAGAGACACAGTGTTATTCCACCCACAGGTGCAAGTTCCCTGTCATCCTCACACACCCAGGCCACAAAACAGCCATCGGTAGCACAGGCATGGGATAAAAGACGGCCATACTCGGCAAACCATCCACGAGCACAGGCTCTGAATGCTGTCATTGCAAAACTCCTGTCCCTTGAAATGCTGTCATTCAGGCTGGTGGAGACTGACAGTTTCCGTGAATTAATGGCATTGGCAGTCCCACAATACAATGTGCCCAGCCGATTTTATTTCAGCAGGCAAGCCGTCCCTGGTCTGCAAAAGCATGTTGAGGCAAAAATTAAACATGCGCTACTAAACGCCGTCAGTAGCAAGGTCCACCTGACCACCGATGCGTGGACCAGTACCCATGGCCAGGGACGATACCTTTCACTCACTGCCCATTGGGTGAATGTTGTGGAGCCGGGTACAGATCTTGCGAGTGGCGCTGTACGTGTTCTGCCAACTCCAAGGATTGCCGGAATCAAGTCTGTCCACATTGACTCCTCCTCCTACTCCAGTTCCTCAGAATCATCGCTGCAGGAGCCGTCACGGTCTACCTCCACATGGACCCGTGGACGCTTACCTGATGCGACCGATATGAGCACAGCCGTGGCCAAACGGCAACAGGCCGTTCTGAAATTAATTCCCATGGGGAATCGAAGCCACACAGCGCAGGAGGTCTGGAATGCCATCAAGCAGGAGAGCGACGTGTGGTTTTTGCCAGCGAATCTCCAGCCAGGTTTGGTAGTGTGTGACAATGGCCGAAATCTGGTGGCAGCTCTGGGCCTTGGCAACCTCACTCACATACCATGTCTGGCACATGTGCTCAACTTGGTCGTGCAGAGTTTTTTGAGGGACTATCCGGATCTTGATGCACTGCTGCACAAGGTCCGCCTAGAGTGCGCTCACTTGCGACGTTCCAGCATGGCCAGATCGCGCATTGCAGCTCTGCAACGCAGATTGCGCCTTCCTGAACATCGCATCATATGTGACGTATCCACCAGGTGGAATTCAACGTTACATATGTTGGAGCGGTTGTGTGAGCAGCAGCCAGCAGTTATGGAGTATCAGCTGCATCAGGCGCAATCAACACGCAATTTGCGCCGTCCACACTTCACCATTAATGAGTGGGCCACTATGAAGGACATGTGCCACGTTTTGCGTGCGTTTGATGAGTCAACGCGGATGGCGAGTGCAGATGATGCACTAGTCAGCCTGACTGTCCCCCTTATCTGCCTGCTTCAAAAAACACTGCAAGCAATAAGGGATGAGGTTTTGGAAGAGGTGGAGGATGAGGAGTCACAAATTCCATCACCTTCTGGAAAGTCAGCGCAACGTGGTTCCTCACAAAGGGCTGGGCAGGGCTCACTTTGTGAGGAGGATGAGGAGGAGGAGTCAATGGAGGAGGAAGACATCGCTCCAGAGGGAGGTACACAACGCTCTAGTCAGTATGTAGAGCGAGGGTGGGGTGATGCAGAGCAGGCAGAGATAACGCCTCTTGCAGAGGACAGCGTTTCTTTGCCAGTTGGGAGTCTGCAGCACATGGTTGATTTCATGCTGCAGTGCCTAAGAAACGACCGCCGCATCGCCCACATTCTCACGACGTCTGATTATTGGGTGTACACCCTCCTAGACCCTCGCTACCGGGACAACGTCAAAAGCCTCATCACACCGTTGAACCGGGAGCGTAAAATGCGGGAGTACCAAGACACACTGGTGCAATCCCTAATGTTCTACCTTACTGCCGAGAGCACTGCTGCTGCTACTGCTTTACAAAGCAGCTCTGTGCGTCGAGGCAGTGTAGAGAGCTCTGCAACAAGAGGGAGCACACGCAGTGCCTCTGCACAGGGAAAGACCAGTATGTTCAAAATGTGGCAAAGTTTTGTGGCAGCGCCACAAATGTCTACACCATCCGAGAGGGCTCCAGTCAGCGGGAGGCAACGTATCCGTCAGATGGTGACAGACTACTTGGCTTTGCCTCTCAGTGTACTCCCAGATGGCTCTTCCCCATTCAAGTTTTGGGTCTCTAAGCTGGATACATGGCCAGAGCTTAGCCAGTATGCATTGGAGGTGCTGGCTTGCCCTGCTGCCAGTGTATTATCGGAGCGCGTCTTTAGTGCTGCAGGTGGTGTACTAACAGACCGTCGCATGCGACTATCCTCCGATAATGTAGACCGGCTTACTTTTCTGAAAATGAACAAGGCATGGATCTCGCCAGAATTTCTCTGTCCGTTTTCAGATTAAATAACTGGTTCGCAACGTTATCCATGTCTCCTGTTATGTTCATCTTTCTACCACCTGAACTCTACTCCCTGGGCTCCAACACTGCCAGTTGCTGCTCAGAAGTGTCGTGTCCACAGAACAAAACACAAGCTCTACTGTTAGTGGGGTTCAGTAACGCCAGCTGTTCCCCTGCTGTGTCAACGGCAAGAAGTGTCCTGTTCCCGACACATGGACAGAAAAACACATGACCAACATGCTCCAAATAGGGAAGAGCCGTCACCCTGCTTGTTATGCTGAAAACATGAAATTGTGAAGTTTTGCAGGCCTAGAATGATAAATTTTTAAGAAAAATATGGACAAATAATAATTTGTCATCACAGCGCATATCTGCACATGTCTATTAGAAATGGTAACAAAAAATAAAACATAGTCTACTCTTCACATTTTTAAATTAATGCATAAAAGTACATTTCAGACTTATGAATTAATGCTTTTAAAGGAACTTTATCTGTACCTGTAAGATAATGCACTCAATGGATGTACGAATCATTACATCCTCATCATCATCATGACGAGTTTTATTTATGACAGACATTATAAAATACACATACTGATGCCAACTGTAACTTCAAACACCATATATGAAATGGCCAGCATGTAAACATGGTAATAATGTCCAATAATAAATTATTACATCTAGAAAGTGCATCATGCATACTGACAATAGGTACTTATACCTGCAAGTGCTGTTGAAACAACCACAAGAGATATAAATTAATACTGGTATATAGGTATCACAGTGCATAGTTACTCATGGACAATGTTGATGTAATACTGTATCTCAATTAAGTCAGCGTCAACCATTAGGCTTGTTAGTCTTGTACATTGTTAAAGAGGGAACGTAATTTTTTGGTTTGTCATAGGTGTAGTATTACACATTAAATTATTACTGCTGTATTTTTTTTGGCGTCCCTAGTGCGCAATAACGCAGCCTAACCTCACATTTGATAGTCAGCTAATTGCCACACGCTACCCTACCCTACGCGTGACAGTAGGAAGGTAGTGTTGACGGATAAAGCTTTGCGCAAACAGACATTCTTTTACCCTCTTCAACACTCTACAAGCAAAAAATGCATGATTTCAGCCGCAGACTTTATTGACGTACAGTATAACATCGGCATTACCCATCAGAGGCTGTCCACTGTGTGATACAGACATAGAATATACCTTTGCTATCCGTAGCCTTTGTTTCACCTACACTTGCAGGCACACACTTAAATTGTGACAAACAATGCCTAATGTTTTTTTAAATGGTTATTTTTTATTGTACATTATTGTGTCATCAATCACATTGATGAGTCCATGCTGGACATGTCATACATGCTATAGAAAGTTACGATTTTATGAACTTAAATAATTAAATTGTCTGTGACTGTCACATAAAATTTGCGATGATGATGATGAGTGACTATTACAAAATCCATTGTCTTCACTATGTTATAGTTTAACATTGCGTTCCTTAAGCATTATTCATAAAAAAAAAAATGTACTTTTATTCTTAAATTTACAACACTATATTTTGTTACCAATTTTTTGGGTGTTGTGTTGTTCCATTTATTTTTGGCATGTGCATATATGCGTTTAGATTTGTATTTTCTTTATTTTTCCTTCTTGAAATTAGAAAACATGTGTATCTTTGTACCGTGTTAGCCAGTAGATAGAAAAATATTTAGACTTCAGAGTCAGCAGTGGTTCATACCTTTTTATGGATAACTGAAAAGATGGAAACAAATTGCAAGCTTTCAAGGCTACTCACGTCTCTTCATCAGGGAAAGACTAACTAAAAAAATTAAGCATCACATATTTCTATACACAACAGGACACAGGAATATTGCAATAGGTAAGACAAGTAAGTGACGTGTATCAGAACTGTCATTATCTCACAGGGATGAACATAAATATTCAAACAGTTCCTAGATAAGGATAGAAAGTTTGATTGCCCTCTCATTGGCGTATTTTTTGGGGTTTTCATGACCCTGGAAGGGCATAGACGCAGATTCCTTAATTGATATAGAATGACATAAATCCATGTGATCTATTCATTCCATCACTAACAGTGTCAAAGGTCATGATGAGCTTATATTCTGAAACCTTTGTACGTTTCTCATATTTGAAGTTATATTTTAATAACAGTAATTCCATATCCATGATGCTATGACCGGCGGGCATACAAAAGTCTTTTGCCACAGCTAAATTCATTAATTTATCTGTGATTGTGTGGCGCTGATAATTCATCGTTGTTCTCCTTTTTGTTGCCGGTCTCCCCTCACTTGTCCCTCCCTCACTTGTCTTAGCTATTCCTGTGTCCTGTTGTGTGTAGAAATATGTGATTCTTCATTTTTGGCTTTACTCTTAGCCTGATGAAGACACCTGAGTAGTCTCGAAAGCTTTGAATTTGTTACCATATTTTCAGTTAGCCATTAAACGTTATCAACCACAGAGGACTGTCAAGTATAAATATTTTTCTATTCTTGTAATTGAAATTTATCATTTTATTGTTGTAGTAAAACTTCATTTATTCTTGTTTGAAGTACATACATTTGCAATGGCCACGTAACAAGGCAATAACTCAATATTTTATGCCTACACCCTCCTTGACCCTGGGCTCCAACACCGCCAGTTGTTGCTTGGAAGTGCTGTTAGCACAGTTAACACTTGCTCCTGTGTTACTGGGGTTCAGTAATGTCAGCTGTTCCCCTGCTGTGTGAACGGCAAATAGTCCTGCTGCCTCCACCATGTTCTGTTCTCATCCCTGGGTTACAACACCGCCAGTTGTTTCTCGGAAGTGCTGTTAGCACAGTCTACACTTGCTCCTGTGTTACTGGGGTTCAGTAATGTCAGCTGTTCCCCTGCTGTGTGAACGGCAAAAAGTCCTGCTGCCTCCACCATGTTCTCTTCTCATCCCTGGGTTACAACACCGCCAGTTGTTTCTCGGAAGTGCTGTTAGCACAGTCTACACTTGCTCCTGTGTTACTGGGGTTCAGTAATGTCAGCTGTTCCCCTGCTGTGTGAACGGCAAATAAGTCCTGCTGCCTCCACCATGTTCTCTTCTCATCCCTGGGTTACAACACCGCCAGTTGTTTCTCGAAGTGCTGTTAGCACAGTTAACACTTGCTCCTGTGTTACTGGGGTTCAGTAATGTCAGCTGTTCCCCTGCTGTGTGAACGGCAAAAAGTCCTGCTGCCTCCACCATGTTCTGTTCTCATCCCTGGGTTACAACACCGCCAGTTGTTTCTCGGAAGTGCTGTTAGCACAGTTAACACTTGCTCCTGTGTTACTGGGGTTCAGTAATGTCAGCTGTTCCCCTGCTGTGTGAACGGCAAAAGTCCTGCTGCCTCCACCATGTTCTGTTCTCATCCCTGGTTACAACACCGCCAGTTGTTTCTCGGAAGTGCTGTTAGCACAGTTAACACTTGCTCCGTGTTACTGGGGTTCAGTAATGTCAGCTGTTCCCCTGCTGTGTGAACGGCAAAAAGTCCTGCTGCCTCCACCATGTTCTCTTCTCATCCCTGGGTTACAACACCGCCAGTTGTTTCTCGGAAGTGCTGTTAGCACAGTTAACACTTGCTCCTGTGTTACTGGGGTTCAGTAATGTCAGCTGTTCCCCTGCTGTGTGAACGGCAAAAGTCCTGCTGCCTCCACCATGTTCTGTTCTCATCCCTGGGTTACAACACCGCCAGTTGTTTCTCGGAAGTGCTGTTAGCACAGTCTAACACTTGCTCCTGTGTTACTGGGGTTCAGTAATGTCAGCTGTTCCCCTGCTGTGTGAACGGCAAAAAGTCCTGCTGCCTCCACCATGTTCTGTTCTCATCCCTGGGTTACAACACCGCCAGTTGTTTCTCGGAAGTGCTGTTAGCACAGTTAACACTTGCTCCTGTGTTACTGGGGTTCAGTAATGTCAGCTGTTCCCCTGCTGTGTGAACGGCAAAAAGTCCTGCTGCCTCCACCATGTTCTGTTCTCATCCCTGGGTTACAACACCGCCAGTTGTTTCTCGGAAGTGCTGTTAGCACAGTTAACACTTGCTCCTGTGTTTACTGGGGTTCAGTAATGTCAGCTGTTCCCCTGCTGTGTGAACGGCAAAAAGTCCTGCTGCCTCCACCATGTTCTCTTCTCATCCCTGGGTTACAACACCGCCAGTTGTTTCTCGGAAGTGCTGTTAGCACAGTTAACACTTGCTCCCGTGTTACTGGGGTTCAGTAATGTCAGCTGTTCCCCTGCTGTGTGAACGGCAAAAAGTCCTGCTGCCTCCACCATGTTCTGTTCTCATCCCTGGGTTACAACACCGCCAGTTGTTTCTCGGAAGTGCTGTTAGCACAGTTAACACTTGCTCCTGTGTTACTGGGGTTCAGTAATGTCAGCTGTTCCCCTGCTGTGTGAACGGCAAAAAGTCCTGCTGCCTCCACCATGTTCTCTTCTCATCCCTGGGTTACAACACCGCCAGTTGTTTCTCGGAAGTGCTGTTAGCACAGTTAACACTTGCTCCTGTGTTACTGGGGTTCAGTAATGTCAGCTGTTCCCCTGCTGTGTGAACGGCAAAAAGTCCTGCTGCCTCCACCATGTTCTGTTCTCATCCCTGGGTTACAACACCGCCAGTTGTTTCTCGGAAGTGCTGTTAGCACAGTTAACACTTGCCCTGTTTACTGGGTTCAGTAATGTCAGCTGTTCCCCTGCTGTGTGAACGGCAAAAAGTCCTGCTGCCTCCACCATGTTCTCTTCTCATCCCTGGGTTACAACACCGCCAGTTGTTTCTCGGAAGTGCTGTTAGCACAGTTAACACTTGCTCCCGTGTTACTGGGGTTCAGTAATGTCAGCTGTTCCCCTGCTGTGTGAACGGCAAAAAGTCCTGCTGCCTCCACCATGTTCTGTTCTCATCCCTGGGTTACAACACCGCCAGTTGTTTCTCGGAAGTGCTGTTAGCACAGTCTACACTTGCTCCGTGTTTACTGGGGTTCAGTAATGTCAGCTGTTCCCCTGCTGTGTGAACGGCAAAAGTCCTGCTGCCTCCACCATGTTCTCTTCTCATCCCTGGGTTACAACACCGCCAGTTGTTTCTCGGAAGTGCTGTTAGCACAGTCAAACACTTGCTCCTGTGTTACTGGGGTTCAGTAATGTCAGCTGTTCCCCTGCTGTGTGAACGCAAAAGTCCTGCTGCCTCCACCATGTTCTGTCTCATCCCTGGGTTACAACACGCCAGTTGTTCTCTCGAAGTGCTGTTAGCACAGTTACACTTGTCCTGTGTTACTGGGGTTCAGTAATGTCAGCTGTTCCCCTGATGTGAACGGCAAAAAGTCCTGCTGCCTCCACCTGTTCTGTTCTCATCCCTGGGTTACAACACCGCCAGTTGTTTCTCGGAAGTGCTGTTAGCACAGTCTACACTTGCTCCTGTGTTACTGGGGTTCAGTAATGTCAGCTGTTCCCCTGCTGTGTGAACGCAAACAGTCCTGCTGCCTCATTTCATTTCTGTACTCTGCTACCCATCCGGGTTCCAGACCGCAGTGTTTCTCCGCAGTGCCTTTGCCTAGTTCACGCTCCATGTCGTTACTCGAGTTCCAGAACGTCTGCTGGTCCTTGTAGTGCTTGGACAACAGTGTCCTCCTGTTATGTTCCATCCCTGGTACAACACGCCAGTTGTTCTCGGTAAGTGCTTTAGCTCAGTTACATTGCTTCTGTACCTGGGTTCCAGCACAGTCAGCTGTTCCCTCTGTTACATCATTGGCCTTGCTACTTAATTTCCATGGACCTTTGACTCCATCCGGGTTCCAGTACCGTCAGCTGGTTCTCCCGCAGTGCCTTTGGCGTAGGTGCCTCCATGTCGGTATCCGAGTTCCAGCAACGTCTGCTGGTCCTTGGTAGTGCTTTGGAGCACAGGTACCTCCTGCTTAGTAACCGTGTCCCAGTAACGTCAGCTGGTCCTCGGTTGTGCCATTGGCTCTTTTCCTTCTGCTGACCCTCCGGGTTCCAGCACAGTCAGCTGGTCCTCGTTACTTTCATTGGCTCTTGTACCTTCTGCTACTCATCCGGGTTCCAGTACCGTCAGCTGGTTCTCCGCAGTGCCTTTGGCCTAGTGCCTCCATGTCGGTATCCGAGTTCCAGCAACTCTGCTGGTCCTTGGTAGTGCTTTGGAGCACAGGTACCTCCTGCTTAGTAACCGTGTCCCAGTAACGTCAGCTGGTCCTCGTTGTGCCATTGGCTCTTTTCCTTCTGCTGACCCTCCGGGTTCCAGCACAGTCAGCTGGTCCTCGTTACTTCCATTGGCTTTTGTACCATCACCAACAGGACAAAGAAGGTTAAGACAAACTACAAGATACAGAACAAGAGACAGAAGAACAATAAGCAGAAGATCAAAAAGCAGAAGAACATTAAGTATAAGACCAAAATGAAGAGCAAAATATATGCTCTAAATTCTAAGCAGAAGAAGACTAAGCAGTGTATGGGGGTGAGTCCGTTCCTCCTCGTGGTGCCCCTGGAAAATGCCTGATGCTGCTGCAGGCTAAACTGAACGCGGACAAATACTGTTGTAATTAAAATCTTTTGTGACAGCAAGAACGGAAGGATGAAAATTCAGAGTTTTACAGATTACAAGTACAGGAATGTCTGTCACAAATAAGAATATGATGAAAAGGATGAATAGGAAGAAGATGAAGAAGTAGAATATGAAGAATAATAACTGTTTAATAAGAACAATATAAGTAATGTTAACAAAAAGATGAATAGCAAGAAGTTTTAGAAGATTAAGAAGGTGAAGATGAAGAATAATTTGATGAGAAAGATGATGCTGCTGAAAATTATGAAGGAGAAAGTGTGTGAAAAGTTAAAAAGGTGAAGACCATGGAAGTTGTGAAACAGACATATTTGACAAAATAGAAAAAAGGTTAACAACATTGTCAATTTGTTCGTCAATCCGAACGTATTTCCTAAAAAAAAATAAATAATGCTATTCCATTGGATTGGGTCAAACATCTATGCCTTTAATGTCTCCTCAACCTCCCCCAATACATTCTACATTACTCTTTCTTGTTTTCCTTCATGTACAATTAACCAACAAGGCAAGAATGGTTTTTTTTTAATTTCGATATTTTGTTCCCATAGACTTACATGGGACTTCCGGTATCGGTATCGGGTATCGCCGATATTTTAGTGATATCGGCGATACCATTACGATTCCGATACTTTAGGATATCGGAAAGTATCGCTCAACTCTAACCTTAACACATCCCTAAGCTTAATCCCAACCCTAACCATAACCCTAATCACAAATCTAACCCCAACATACCCCAACCCTAATTCCAACCCTAACTGCAACTTTAGCCCTAACCACAACGCTAACCCCACCACAACAAAATTAACAAATAGGAAAAATGTCCTATTGTTGCCAAGTACCAGCCAGCAGATCTTGGCGGGCGCACTGCACATGCACTCGCCATTTTCTTTTGGGAAGAGGACGTGTAGAGCTAGAGGGTCCAGAGATGCCTGAGGTACCAGGGGTTTTGAGGGACCCCATTTCTCTCTCCTCTGGTATGTTAGATCATATCAGAGGATAGAGAAATGAATGGGTAGCTAAGACCCTGGAGATTTTCCTTCGCTGGGGGGGCACTTTACCCTTATTTCTCAGCTCCGTTAAAAAGTGGTGCAGAGGAATAAGTACCCTTAACTGTTGCTGTTAAAAGGCGTATCGGCGGCCTTTAAGGGGATAAAAATATTACTAATTTAATTAAACTGTACTGAAACTAACATTAATTGTCATGCAAAGACACCAACATATTATTGTTTCAACTTGTGGAAATCTCAAAAATAAATGTGTTTCACATCCTACTGTACCTGCAATAATTCACCAAAATACTGCAAAAACTGATGCATTTTTTGTTGCATTTTTGCACCTACTCATTGCTTTCTATTGATGAAAAAAATATGCATAAATGCTGAAAGAATTGACATGCTGTAGTTTTAAAAAATGCAGCAGTTTTCCAATTCAGTCAGGAAAAAAAATACAAGAGTGTGTGAGGCACACCTGAGGGTCCAGTCCCCACAGAAGTATTGCACCTCAGCCAGAGGTGTGATACTTAGCTCTCGTGTAAGGAATAAGGGGGCACTGGCCAGCGCTCGCATATGTGCATCCAACACAGATCACATGACCTCAGGCTAGAGGGGAGGGGCCCCCAGCTCTAGCGGGAAGGGAGTGTGACAGTTGGAGGAAAGTAGTCAGTTGAAGACCAGAGCAAGAGTTGAGAGGAGCTGTGGAGAAGTTGTGAGTTGGAGGAGATTCTGTGAAGATTGGAAAGGAGCAGTTGTGAGGAGAGAAGCTCGCTCCTGGAGAAAGAAAGAGTCCTAGGGGCCAGGGAAATGAGGAGTCCACCCTTGGCACCTGAATCCAGCCTGACCAGAGTCAGAAGAACGGACCAGGTTGCAGTAGGCAACTGGCCCCAGACTAGTGGAGAATCTGTAAGACTCAGCTAGCAAACCGGAGGCTGTAGTAACTGTATGTGCGACAGCCAAATCCGCCCGACAGGATCTGAGGCTACTGGCTTGGGACACTGTGAGTGAGGAGCAGGGTAGGAGTGGCGTGAGCCAACGCTGGGAGAGACGACCAGAGAAAGGAACATAAGAAGGGAGTTCTGGCAAAGTTTTCCCAAAACTACCCGAGAGCTGGCTGGGCCACTGACCCAGAGGACACAGCACCCCGGCTGGGGATTGTAACCTAAGAACTGTGAGTAAAGTGTGAAGACTGCACCCTGCTGTGTCCTCAGATTAATTTACTGTGTCACCTACCCTGCACTACAACTGTTACCAACATCTTTAACCCTATAACTGCCCTGGGACCTAGCTCTGTCCGTGGAGAGCTGTAACATCTCTGCCTCATCACCAGCTGCCCCTAACATCGGCCTCCAGCCATCGGCTTTCCCTCTGCTGGTTACGAAAATTACACGCAAGCCCACATCATTTTTTTCAGAAAAATAATCTTTTATTAATTAAATACATGTACAGTAAGCTGCACACACACTGTACTAATTGTATTTGTCACAGACATCTGTATATCTACCTATTCTATATATATTTACAGTATGCAATCCATCTTTTCTATCCTGTCGGCTCCTGCTGTGATTTCACTCTACCGCGGCTTCTGAATTGCCGGCATTGCTTCTATCTATCTATGTAACATACATACATATATATTTATATATATGTGTGTGTCACTGAAATCAACATATCTATTCTATGTGTATATATACTTTCTATTTGTTCTATTCTAACCTGTCACGCTGTGATTTTACTGAAAGCGGCACATGAATTACTGGCTTTTGTTCTATCTTTTACCGAATGTAACCGACTTTTTCCGATTTTAAGAAAATGCTAGTGTTACCTATCACAAATCCGAATGTACCATATTTTTGCCAAATTTATGTTTGGCGACAGTTTTCCGAACATATTCGCTCATCACTATTCATGATACCAAAGGCCTATCTTTGCCTATTGTGAGACAGTAAGAGAAATCATATGTGTCATGTGTCCCCCAGGAAGCATATAGATGCAAATTAAACCCGCTAGAGTGCATTGTAATCAGTCACAACTGTGGTTGCAATGCAAAATAAAAGAGAGTGTGGATTTGGTAAAACTATTTGACCAAGTCAAATTTAAGAAAACCTGACGCTGGCTTTTATTTTTGGTGAGATCTGCAGAATGGTAGTGAGGAAGGTCTCTCCCACCTCTCTGGGTTTTGAGAGTGGCTGATATCCATTTAACCTTTAAGCTGAGGCTTGGGTGTGTCAGTGTTTTTTTGCAAGCTATAAAGCAGAAGCCTCTATGCAAGTCAGGACTGTGAGACTGAATTCAGGCCAGCAAAGGCAAAGTAACTGATGCACCCTCAAGGGATATAGTGGTATGGTCGCCCACGGCAATAGGCAGATACAGACTTTCCGTTTGCAAACCGAAGGATAAAAGTTCTGGATTTATTTTGTGAGGTTGAAAATGAAGAATTTTATGTTGGACTATCCTGGGTCACTGCCTCTTTACAGCAGTTTGTGAACACCACTGCATTATACTATGTTTAGAATAGATCACCAATATCAGATATTGAAATGAATAGGAGCTGGTAAGCAATACCGAGCAGTGGTCAGAAAATAATGTGATGGAGATGTGCTATTTGATGCATACAATGCTAATATTACATTACATTATATAACCTCAGGGACAGCTAATTGGTGAGGGTGCCAGTTGTCAGTCCCACACAGATCTGCAATCGATAATCTAATCTTAGGATAGATTATACATTTCATAATAATGGAAAATTTCTTTTTAACCTTCTTTCAACAATCATCTTTTCTTCTGCTATGTACATATATTGTGACTTTAGATAAACTTCTTTTAAATAAGTATACAAACTTTAAAGACTTTTCATGGTTTATCTAATCTACAATAGACATTAATCACAAATCCATTAATTGTTTACTGACTGAAGAGCTTTCTCATTCAGTTCTGGACTAAACACGTAACAACCCAAGTATAATAAGTATGGCAGACTTTCTCCCAAGCAACATCTTATTATGTACTATTTACAGGCAGCTATTATTTTACCTTAAGATGCTAAACAACTGTACCTCCCTTTCCTTTCCCCACTTACTTCCATTATAATTTCTTCAAATAAACATGCCAATTGTTCCTAGTGATAAAATAAAAACATATGTATTATCACATCCACATATTAAGTGCTGTGAATTCAAGTATTCTGGATCTCATCAGATCAATAGAATGCGCTAACAACATGTAGTAGATAAGATAACTGGTCAGTTTATAAGAGTCCATAGGTCCACTTTTCTTGCTCAAAGGCTGCGAGGCACAGTTCGCTCCAGTCCTATAAAACCAATAAGTCCAAAATGATGTCATAAGTCTTTCAGTAGTGCCCCGTAAGGTGGCTAGTACCTAAAAGTCTATCTCCATGAATGACGCTCCTGAATGCTGATGTTGATTGATGATTGTAACATCACAGAGCAAATTATTGAGCAGGGCCAAATTTGAGGGATCTGCTGACACTCACCAGATTCACTCTTCTCTACTGATAATAAATAATTTCAATGTGGGGCTTAGAACCTCAGCTTAATGTTTTTAAAGATCAACTTGGTAGCATACGGTTTAATCAGTGTGTGTTCTGATCTCTTTTAATATGACATTCTAACATGTTTTCCCTTTCAATTTCTTTTACTCTTGTTGTCTTACATCATTTATCTGGAGACTTGTTAAAAATTGTTTTGGTTATTGAACTTGTCCTATCAAAGGAACGAATTCTTGTTTGAAAGATGTATTTTTTTGTGTTTGCCTGCATCTCTTTCTATTACTCTTGCTATTCAACTTTTAGTAGCAAGGGATCAGAGTGACTGAAGAGATGATAAATCGTTTGAGCCAAGCAAATAAAACAGACACACACAGAAAATCAATATCATTTTGAAAGATCAAGTTGAGTTTATGCCTATCAAAGTGACTCTTGCATCACAGACATTATCTTTCCCTTGTTTTGTTCAATTGCTTTAGCTTGTTGAGCACCATTTGAAGGACATTGTCCTTATTAAATCGGCCAATGGATAAGAAGATCTCTATTGGTTTATAGTGTTAAGGGTATGCCACACTAAACGGGATCGCAAACGAGATCGCAAACGAGATCACTAAAACGTCACTATTTTGCGATCTCGTTAGCGACTTAGCTGTGTGTGGCATGTAGCAACTATGTGGCCCCTGCTGTGATCTCGTTGATCGTTCACTAGAGTTCTGGACCGTTTTTTGATCGTTGGCGTCCCGCTGGTGAGCCTATATCGCTGTGTTTGGCACCTTTTTGCGAACGACCTCGTTTGTGACGCATATGGGTTTAGCGTCACGGAATGGATTGCAATATCTATAAGTTCTCTTTTGCGTCACAGAGAGGATCGCAGCAGTTGCAAAGCAGGCTAGCAGGACGCAGAGAGCAGGAGCGATGCTGGAAATTCCTATGAATCAGAAGCGCTCAGTACATGCTGACATCCTAACGACCGCCAAAGTCATTAAAGAGATCGCTGACCGCTGATATGTCGTTTATGAGATCTCCTGTTTGGCAGCTACTAGCGACCTAAAAGAGATCTCACAAACGATCTCATTAGCTTGCGTCGTTATTGAGATCGCTAACGAGATCACTAAGTGTGGCAGTACCTTTAGCATAATGCAACTCCCTTCATGAAATCATTGTGAACCATGGCATTTTCATGGCTTATATAAATATATTATTTTCTTAAGGCTCAACAAAGAATTGTGAGGCAGTGATGAAATAATACGTTAGGGCACATTCCATGTGCTCAGTCAAAAATGTATTGGCATATACAGCACAGACCAATGGGAATGGTTTTCACTTCACAGGTGTGCCCTGTCAGGTTTAATAAGTGGGATTTCTGGCCTTATAAATGGGGTTGGGACCATCAGTTGTGATGTGCAGAAGTCTGGTGGATACACAGCTGATAGTCCTACTGAATAGACTGTTCGAATTTGTATTATGGCAAGAAAAAAAGCAGCTAAATAAATAAAAACGAAAAGCCATCAGTACTTTAAGAAATGAAGGTCAGTCAGTCTGAAAAATTGTAAAAACTTTGAAAGTGTCCCCAAGTGCAGTTGCAAAAACCATCAAGCGCTACAAAGAAACTGGCTCACATGAGGATCGCCCCAGGAAAGGAAGACCAGGTCAATGCCACACAGAGTTCTAGCAGCAGACACATCTTTAAAACAACTGTTAAGAGGAGACTTTGTGCAGCAGGCCTTCATGGTAAAATAGCTGCTAGGAAACCGCTGCTAAGGACAGGCAACAAGCAGAAGAGACTTGTTTGGGCTAAAGAACACAAGGAATGGACATTAAACTAGTGGAAATCTGTGCTTTGGTCTGATGAGTCCAATTTTGAGATCTTTGGTTCCAAACACAGTGTCTTTGTGCCACGCAGAAAAGGTGAACGGATGGACTCTACATGCCTGGTTCCCACCGTGAAGTATGGAGGAGGAGGTGTGATGGTGTGGGGGTGCTTTGCTGTTGACACTGTTGGGGATTTATTCAAAATTGAAGGCATACTGAACCAGCATGGCTACCACAGAATCTTGCAGAGGCATGCTATTCTCGTATTATTATTATGCCTCATTCTTACATTAACTAAGCGGATGGTTTTTGCTACATATGAAGAGAAGTCAATTTTGCGTCACAAAGACGAAACTTGACTACCATGATAAGGTAAATAGTCTACTCTCATCAAATTTTAAAATTCAAGGTTTTGTTATTATTTCCTTGGTTAAAACAAAAAGACAATCAGTTCCCGGTCACAATCAATATCATAGAACAATGGAAACTACTAAAGAGTAGGGTTGAGCATTCCGATACTGCAAATATCGGGTATCGGCCGATATTGGCTGTATCGGAATTCCGATTCCGAGTTCCGATATTTTCGTCATATCGGATACCGGAATCGGGATTGTCACTGTCACTGTCAGTGTCCGTCGGTCGGGTCTGTCAGGAGTCAGCGGCACTTACCTGGCAGAAGATCTCCGGCGGTCACGTCCTGGACTGCTTCATGGCCGCCATCCTCTTCTCCCCGGCGGTCACATGCAGTTTCTCGCGATAACTGCAGTGACTGCTGGGTAATCCCGGCCGTAAAGCAGTCAGTCCGATGACGTCACCGCCGGGGAAGCAGGTAATCAGCTGTGCTGCGTTGCAATGACAGGCTCTGCCTGTCATTGCGATGTAGCAGATCTGGATCGTCGTGGGACTGTCGTTATGGACTGCGTCGGACAGGTGGTATACTGTTGGTTTTTTTTTTTTCTTTTTTTACAGGAGATCGATGGCGTCGCAGGAATGAGAGTATAATAAAATTAATGAAAACTGTGTTGTCTCTTTTATTTCATTAAAATACTTTTTTCTTGCTTTGTCTTTTTTTTAAACATTTAAAAACTTTGGGATTAATAATGGATCGGTGTCTTATTGACACCTCTCCATTATTAACCGGGCTTATTGTCACCGTGCAATCAACGGTGACATTAACCCCTTATTACCCCGCTTGCCACCGCTACAGGGCAAGTGGGAAGAGCCGGGTAAAGTGCCACAATTGGCACATCTTTTGATGCGCCAAATGTGGGGCTGCTGTAGCCTGGTATTATCAGGCTGTTGAGGGCCAAAATCCATGGGCCTTGACAGTCTTTTAATACCAGGCCGCAGCAGTCTGCATTTTACTTGGCTGGTTAACAAAAATAGGGGGGATCCCCACGCCGTTTTTTTTTCGAGGGGATCCCCTATTTTTGTTAACCAGCCAAGCTAAGCAGACTGCTGTGGCCTGGTATTATCAGGCTGGCAAGGTCCATGGATATTGGATCCTTACCAGCCTGAAAAACCAGGCCTCAGCAGTCTGCTTCATCTGGCTGGTTAACAAAAATAGGGGGGACCCCACGCCAATTTTTTTCGAGGGGATCCCTATTTTTGTTAATCAGCCAAGATATGCAGACTGCTGTGGCCTGGTATTATCAGGCTGGCAAGGTCCATGGATCTTGGCTCCTTAACAGCCTGAAAATCCAGGCCTCAGCGGTCTGCTTCATCTGGCTGGTTAACAAAAATAGGGGGACCCCACGCCAATTTTTTTCGAGGGGATCCCCTATTTTTGTTAATCAGCCAAGATATGCAGACTGCTGTGGCCTGGTATTATCAGGCTGGCAAGGTCCATGGATCTTGGCTCCTTAACAGCCTGAAAATCCAGGCCTCAGCGGTCTGCTTCATCTGGCTGGTTAACAAAAATAGGGGGGACCCCACGCCATTTTTTTTATGAAGGGAACCCCTATTTTTGTTAATCAGTTCCCTCTGACGTCACTGATTGTGTCCCTGGCTGACCTGAAGTGAAAGTGTAAAGCAATCAATTAAGCTTTCCACTTAAGGGCCCGTCTCACATAGCGATATCGCTACCGAGATCGCTGCTGAGTCACTAGTTTTGTGACGCAGCAGCGAGCTCACCAGCGATATCGCTGTGTGTGACATTCAGCGACGATCAGCCCCCCTGCCGGGTATCGCTGATCGTCGCTGAAATGTCAGGACCTTTTTTTGATCGCTGGTTTCCCGCTGACAGGCACACATCGCTGCGTGTGACAGGCGGGAGACCAGCGATCCGCTGGTAACCAAGGTACACAGCGGGTTTCCAGGCGCGGGGCTGTGCCTAGAAACCCGCTGTGTACCTTGGATACCAGCGCCCTGATGCAGGGAGCTGGTATCCAAGGTACACAGCGGGTTTCCAAGCGCTGCGCGGTGCCTGGAAACCCGCTGTGTACCTTGGTTACCAGCGGATCGCTGGTCTCCCGCCTGTCACACGCAGCGATGCGTGCCTGTCAGAGGGAAACCAGCGATCAAAAAAAGGTCCTGACATTTCTGCGACGATCAGCGATACCCGGCAGGGGGGCTGATCGTCGCTGAATGTCACACACAGCGATATCGCTGGTGAGCTCGCTGCTGCATCACAAAACTAGTGACTGAGCAGCGATCTCGGTAGCGATATCGCTATGTGATACGGGCCCTTAAGCGATGTTACCCGCAGTGTCGCTGTCCCAGATCGCTGCCTGAGCTGCCTGTTTGGCAGCTCAGCAGCGATCATGTAGCGATACACCAGCGATCCTGACAAGTGCATATCGTTGTCGGGATCGCTGGTGTATCGTTATGTGACACCCAGCCTTTACTCTCCTGTCAGCCAGGAGAGGAACTCATTCATTTGGGGTTTACTGTGAGGCTGCAGCATTAGCTGCGGTCCCTGCAGTAAACATTAACCCTTTCTGAAGGATTACACCGTGGGACCTGACTGTGCATGGGATAGGTAAGAATAATTTTGCTTTTTTATTTTATTTTTATAACAGGAAATGGTTTTTGCAGTAAAATAAAAGATGGTCAAAAACATGTGTCTTTATTTCATTAAAATGATTTTTAATTAAAGTGTGTGTGTTTTATTTTTATTTCATGCAATAGGATTAATAATTGATAGTTGTCTAATTGACAGCTCTCAATTATTAACCTGGCTTAAGGTCACCTTTCAATAGCAAGGTGGCTTTAACCCCATATTAACCCATTCGCCACCGCTACAGGGCAATGGGAATAGACGGGCAAAGTGCCAGAAAGGGCGAATCTAATTATAGATTTGTCTTTCCTGGGGTGTCTGGGGGCAGATGTTAGTAGCCGGGGGGGGGGCAAAAATAATGGTCCCTCTCTGGGCTATTATTATCTGCCCCCACTCACTGGCTTTGTCTGTCTGGTTGCGAAAATAGGGCGGGAGCCCACACATTTTTTTTCAGCAATTTTACACCTCATATATATATATATATACATGTCATTGAATTTGTGACATATATATATATATATATATATTTATATTTGTAGTTCATACACTTCTACATAGTATAATAGCCGCTAATTCAATTGCCGGCTTTTGTGAAAATGCAGAACCCGACATGAAATGACACTTGGTGTACATAGGGTTAACCATGTATTTTTATGTCCTTTGCTATCTATTCTGCACAAACAATTAAATCAGTCTATGTGTGCAAAATTTCACACCTCTAGGGGTTAATTAAAGGTGTAAATTCGTAGCAAAAAAGTCAGTTTTTTTTACAACGAATTTACACCTTTAATTAACCCCTACAGGTGTGAAATTTTGCACACATAGACTGATTTAATTGTTTGTGCAAATCAGATAGCAAACGACATGAAAAGACATGGTTAACCCTATGTACACCAAGTGTCATTTCATGTCGGGTGCTTCTGTCTTTTCACTGAAGCCGACTTTACCCGGCAATTGAATCAGAGGATATTTTACTATGTAGAAGTGTATAAACTATACATATATGTATATATATATGTCACAATGACATGTATATATATATATATATATATATATGTATTCTATGTGTGTATATTTAGTGTTTACAAGGAAAGAATGGGGTTTTTTTAGTTACGATATTTTGTTCCCATAGACTTACATGGGACTTCCGGTATCGGTATCGGGTATCGCCGATATTTTAATGATATCGGCGATACCATTCCGATTCCGATACTTTTGGATATCGGAAAGTATCGCTCAACTCTACTAAAGAGGCAATTTGCCCTTTTCAGTAAAGATGCCACATATGTCATGTGTGCATTGCCACGAAGATCGTCGCGGTTGCACATTTTGACTTTTCACAGCTGAGCTGCTGTTTCTTTGTGTTTGGCAGCTAGGGAGTTAATTCTGTCTGTGCTCGGTGCTGGGACTGGGTGCAGTTTCTCCCGGCTGCAATTGATTATTTGTTGATTGGTTTCCTTTAAATTCCTGGTTGTCTGCTTGGGGAGTTGCCAGTGAAACCTTCATGCAGACCACAGATAGGAATGAATCTGTATAGACTTTAGTTGTGAGCTCCTTAGTTGTTCTAAGCTCAACTTGGTTTGAGTTTATTTCCCAGACCATTTATGTTCCTTTGGTGTTTGAGTGTGTATGCAAGCGAGTGTTATCCTGTCTGTCTTATATGTCTAATCTGTGTATTTAGCTGCGATCAGCCCATATCCCTTTGGTGGTAGTCAGGATCCTTCTTAGGACTGATTACAGGGTTCAGGGTCTGATAGGAGACAGGGTTAGGTTGGAGACTTGGACCTCTGAACCATTATCAGTACCTCCAAGGTGAGGGATTAGTTAGGACCCCAGTTTAGGGTCAGGTTAGATCCCGGTCCACCTCTTTCCTGTTTCAGCTCATCAAGTCCTCAAGATTAACCCTGAGTTCAGCAGATATCGTGTCAGGTAAATCTATTCTATACTTACATGCTGATGTTGCTATACTAGTTGTTGTATAGAGTGTTGTTCCTGTATTAATAGTTTACTGACATTGTATACATATCATTAGACAGCGTGACATTTTCACTGGCCATAAAAATTATCTCCAGTTACCATGGATCCAGTAGCCCAGCTGGCTCTGCAGTTGCAGGGATTATCCATGGAGCTGACGGACATTAAGTCCAAAGTTTTGTCTCCCCTGGAGCAAACCAGAGTTGAACCTAAAGTAGCTCTCCTGGACAGGTTCACTGGTGGGCGAGACAAATTTTTCACCTTCCGGGAGGCATGTAAATTGTATTTTCGGCTTCGGCCTCGATCATCAGGGAGTGAGGAGCAGAGAGTGGGAATTGTTATCTCACTTCTGCAAGGGGACCCTCAATCCTGGGCATTTTCCCTTCCTCCGGGATCCCCGGCTCTACTGTCTGTAGATCAATTTTTTACTGCCCTGGGATTGGTATATGATGACCCAGATCGGGTCTCTCTTGCTGAGACAAAATTACGTAAGATACAGCAGGGAGATCGTCCGGCAGAGGAATTTGCTTCTGAGTTTCGTAGATGGGCCACAGATACTCAGTGGAATGACCCAGCTCTTAGGAGCCAGTTTTGTCATGGGCTTTCTGATAAATTAAAAGACGTTTTGGCTCAGTATGAGTCTCCTCCTTCTCTGGAGGCTGCTATGGCCTTAGCTATCCGTACTGATAGACGGCTTCGGGAGAGGGGTGAGGTAACCCCACTCCCTGTTGTTTCTCCACCTACCACTAAAGTCCCTTATGTTGAGGTTCCCCTTGTCTGTTCGGATGAGCCTATGCAGTTGGGAGGGACATCATTTCGTAGGAGGGATTGGCGGTACGCCGCAGGACTAGAAGATGTTTTTTCTGCGGGAAAGAGGGACATTTTGTTGGAGAATGTCCATCCCGTGCCTTGTTGAGCCAAAAGTCGCCGGAAAACTGTTAATCCCAGGTTGTGTGATGGACGACAACCTGGGAGTATGTATTTCATCCGCCAGTTCTTCTCAGTTCCTTGTACCAGTGGAGGTGGTAGTTGGTACGAGAGTGGAGAGATTGTTCTTCTTGATAGTGGTTCCGGGCTAATCTGGTTGACGCTCAGTTTGCTCAGGCTCAAGGTATGCATCTGAGTGTATTGGTCAAACCGATCCCTATATTCTCCATTGACGCCAGGCCTCTCGGCCAAGGTAGCTTTGTTCATGAGGTTCATAACATTGACCTTCGGGTAGGGGCAATACATAGGGAACAATTATCTTGTTATGTGTTGGAGGTCTACCTACTCCCATTGTGTTGGGACTTCCTTGGTTGGTTAAACATAACCCTGTGATTAATTGGCAGTCCAGAGAAATAAGCCAATGGGGTGAGTTTTGCAAAAGCAACTGCATGAACACAGTCATCAGTGCGGTCGTGCCTAGTACATTGCCTCCTTTTTTGGAGGATTTTGGGGATGTTTTCTCTGAGGAGGGGTGTCAGGAGTTGCCTCCTCATCGCGTGTATGACTGCTCTATTAATCTCCTTCCTGATGCTAAGTTGCCTAAAGCTAGGTTGTATAATCTTTCTGGTCCTGAGAGGAAGGCTATGAAAGATTATATTTCTGAAAGTCTGGCCAAAGGGCATATTAGACCTTCATCTTCCCCAGTAGCCGCAGGGTTCTTCTTTGTGAAGAAGAAAGATGGAGGCCTACGCCCTTGCTTGGATTTCCGCGAACTTAATCGGATTACTGTTCGAGATCCGTATCCACTCCCTCTTATTCCTGATCTCTTCAATCAAATTGTTGGCGCCAAATGGTTTTCTAAATTGGATCTCAGGGGGGCGTATAATCTGATTAGGATAAAAGAGGGGGATGAGTGGAAAACGGCGTTTAACACGCCGGAGGGACATTATGAGAACCTAGTCATGCCTTTTGGTCTGACTACTGCACCAGCAGTATTCCAACATTTTGTTAATGACATTTTTCGTCACCTTGTGGGGCTGTTTGTGGTTGTATATTTGGACGACATTTTAATTTACTCGCCAGATCTTGTGTCTCATCAGGAGCATGTGAGACAGGTGTTGCAGATCTTGCGAGACAATAAACTATACGCCAAACTGGAGAAGTGTGTATTTGCCGTACAGGAACTTCAGTTTTTGGGTTTTTTGGTGTCAGCCTCCGGTTTCCGTATGGACCCTGAAAAGGTGAGAGCAGTGCTTAAATGGGATCAGCCAGGGGATCTTAAGGCTCTGCAGCGTTTTTTGGGGTTTGCTAACTACTACCGGAAATTTATTTGTAATTTCTCATCTGTCGTCAAACCTCTCACTGACATGACAAGAAAAGGGACGGATTTTTCTAAATGGTCGGACAAAGCTTGCCAAGCCTTTTCCTCTTTGAAGAAATGTTTTGCTTCGGCACCCGTTCTCATCCAACCAGATGCATCTCAGCCGTTCATTGTGGAGGTGGATGCGTCTGACGTAGGGGTGGGTGCTATATTGTCCCAGGGTCCGTCCCCTGGTAAATGGCATCCGTGCGCTTTCTTTTCTAAAAATTGTCGTCCGCCGAAAGGAATTATGATATAGGCAATAGGGAACT
Source organism: Oophaga sylvatica (assembly GCA_033576555.1). Classification (NCBI taxonomy): domain Eukaryota; kingdom Metazoa; phylum Chordata; class Amphibia; order Anura; family Dendrobatidae; genus Oophaga; species Oophaga sylvatica. The sequence continues at coordinate 51,379,460 of JARQOD010000008.1, forward strand.
TTTGGCCATTAAGTTAGCTTTTGAAGAATGGCGTCACTTTTTGGAGGGGGCAGTCCACCCGGTTACCGTTATTACTGATCACAAGAACCTGTTGTATTTGGAATCCGCTAAGCGTCTGAATTCCAGACAAGCTCGATGGTCGTTGTTTTTTACCAGGTTTAATTTTGTCGTCACTTATCGCCCGGGGTCTAAGAATGTAAAGGCTGATGCCTTGTCTCGCAGTTTCCCAGGGGCCGGGAAAACGGATGACCCGAGTCCTATCCTTCAGGAGGGGGTGGTAGTGTCGGCTGTATTTTCTGAGCTTGAGGAGGAGGTGTTAGAGGCTCAGGGGGACGCCCCTGCAGGACCTCCAAGGAGACTGTTTGTCCCAAATCTGTTGAGACAAAAGGTTATTGAGGCACATCATAATTCTGCTCTAGCAGGACATCCAGGGAGTAAGGCTACTTTAGATCTCCTTTCTCGCCGGTTTTGGTGGCCTAATGCTAATAAAGATGTTATAACTTTTGTCGCGTCATGTGGGGTGTGTGCTCGCTCTAAAACCCCTCATACCCGTCCGTCTGGGACCCTTTTACCCTTGAAACTTCCGGAGCGTCCATGGACTCATTTGTCTATGGATTTCATTACGGACCTTCCTCCGTCGTCAGGGAATACTGTCATACTGGTGGTTGTTGACAGGTTCAGTAAGATGGCACATTTCGTTGCTCTTCCTGCACTCCCTAATGCTAAAACTCTGGCGCAGGTGTTCATTAGGGAGATCGTTAGACTTCATGGGTTGCCTTCTGATGTGGTGTCAGATAGGGGTCTCAGTTTGTGTCCAAATTTTGGAGGGCATTTTGTTTACGTCGGGGGATGCAATTGTCATTTTCCTCGGCTTTTCATCCGCAGACCAATGGTCAGACAGAGCGTCTGAATCAGAGCTTAGAGACATATCTCCGGTGTTTTGTCTCAGAGAACCAAGAGGACTGGTCTTCTTTCTTGCCTCTGGCAGAGTTCGCTCTTAACAACAGGCGGAGCGGGTCCACTGGTAAGTCCCCGTTTTTTGGGGCATATGGTTTCCATCCCCAGTTTTGTACTTTCAATGGGGGGGCCCTTCTGGGGTTCCTGAGGAGGAGCGTTTCTCGTCGTCACTTGCTTCTGTGTGGAGAGGTGTATTGAATAATCTGAGTGCGATGGGGAACCGTTACAAACGTATGGCTGATAGGAGGAGAGTTTCTGGTCCAGATCTGAATGTGAACGATCTGGTATGGTTGTCTACCAGGAATATAAAACTTAAAGTGCCCTCCTGGAAACTGGATCCCAGATTCATCGGGCCGTACAGGATCAGTTCCATAATTAATCCTGGGGCATTTCGTCTGGACCTCCCTCCTACGTTTAAAATTCATAATGTGTTCCACAAGTCATTACTTAAAAGGTATGTGGCACCAGTCATACCGTCACCTCTACCTCCTCCTCCTGTGTTGGTCAATGGTAACTTGGAATTTCAAGTATCAAAGATCATTGACTCACGTCTGAATCGCCGGTCCCTTCAGTACTTGGTGCATTGGAAGGGGTATGGTCCAGAGGAGAGGACGTGGGTCCCTGCGTCTGATGATAACGCAGATCGTTTGGTTCGGACCTTCCACAGAACTCACCCGGGCAGGCCTGGCCCTGAGGGTCCGGAGGCCCCTCGTAGAAGGGGGGGTACTGTCATGTGTGCATTGCCACGAAGATCGTCGCGGTTGCACATTTTGACTTCTCACAGCTGAGCTGCTGTTTCTTTGTGTTTGGCAGCTAGGGAGTTAATTCTGTCTGTGCTCGGTGCTGGGACTGGGTGCAGTTTCTCCCGGCTGCAATTGATTATTTGTTGATTGGTTTCCTTTAAATTCCTGGTTGTCTGCTTGGGGAGTTGCCAGTGAAACCTTCATGCAGACCACAGATAGGAATGAATCTGTATAGACTTTAGTTGTGAGCTCCTTAGTTGTTCTAAGCTCAACTTGGTTAGAGTTTATTTCCCAGACCATTTATGTTCCTTTGGTGTTTGAGTGTGTATGCAAGCGAGTGTTATCCTGTCTGTCTTATATGTCTAATCTGTGTATTTAGCTGAGATCAGCCCATATCCCTTTGGTGGTAGTCAGGATCCTTCTTAGGACTGATTACAGGGTTCAGGGTCTGATAGGAGACAGGGTTAGGTTGGAGACTTGGACCTCTGAACCATTATCAGTACCTCCAAGGTGAGGGATTAGTTAGGACCCCAGTTTAGGGTCAGGTTAGATCCCGGTCCACCTCTTTCCTGTTTCAGCTCATCAAGTCCTCAAGATTAACCCTGAGTTCAGCAGATATCGTGTCAGGTAAATCTATTCTATACTTACATGCTGATGTTGCTATACTAGTTGTTGTATAGAGTGTTGTTCCTGTATTAATAGTTTACTGACATTGTATACATATCATTAGACAGCGTGACAATATAGCTGTTATAAAAACCTGAATTCTTTCCCTTAGAGATTTTCCCTAATAGTGCCCCTACCTTGCCACAGAGGTTAGCACCCTAAAAATGTATTCAAGTTTGTGGCATCCCCGCTCACCGTCCTGTTCCTCATTCTCCTCAGCCTTCTTTTCATTATCACCGAATCTTTGCTGAGAAAATGACATGGGGCTGGGTTGGGTAGTATAACCCCATGTACTTTCTTCCTCCATCTCCACCTGGTCCACATGCAACAATTCCTCTTTAATTGTGAGCAGCAAGAGTTTGAGTGGACACAGAAGCCGTATGGTTACGCTGTTTATGGAATCATCACTGCTCACCATCTTGGTTGATTCCTCAAAGTTTTGTAGAACCTCACATACAGTCAGGGCCATAAATATTTGGACAGTGACACAATTTTCACGAGTTGGGCTCTGCATGCCACCACATTGGATTTGAAATGAAACCTCTACAACAGAATTCAAGTGCAGATTGTAACATTTAATTTGAAGGGTTGAACAAAAATATGTGTTAGAAAATGTAGGAATTGTACACATTTCTTTACAAACACTCCACATTTTAGGAGGTCAAAAGTAATTGGACAAATAAACATAACCCAAACAAAATATTTTTATTTTCAATATTTTGTGGCGAATCCTTTGGAGGCAATCACTGCCTTAAGTCTGGAACCCATGGACATCACCAAACGCTGGGTTTCCTCCTTCTTAATGCTTTGCCAGGCCTTTACAGCCGCAGCCTTCAGGTCTTGCTTGTTTGTGGGTCTTTCCCTCTTAAGTCTGGATTTCAGCAAGTGAAATGCATGCTCAATTGGGTTAAGATCTGGTGATTGACTTGGCCATTGAAGAATGTTCCACTTTTTTGCACTCATGAACTCCTGTGTAGCTTTGGCTGTATGCTTGGAGTCATTATCCATCTGTACTATGAAGCGCCGTCCAATCAAGTTTGCAGCATTTGGCTGAATCTGGGCTGAAAGTATATCACGGTACACTTCAGAATTCATCCGGCTACTCTTGTCTGCTGTTATGTCATCAATAAACACAAGTGACTCAGTGCCATTGAAAGCCATGCATGCCCATGCCATCACGTTGCCTCCACCATGTTTTACAGAGGATGTGGTGTGCCTTGGATCATGTGCCGTTCCCTTTCTTCTCCAAACTTTTGGCTTCCCATCATTCTGGTACAGGTTGATCTTTGTCTCATCTGTCCATAGAATACTTTTCCAGAACTGAGCTGGCTTCTGGAGGTGTTTTTCAGCAAATTTAACTCTGGCCTGTCTATTTTTGGAATTGATGAATGGTTTGCATCTAGATGTGAACCCTTTGTATTTACTTTCATGGAGTCTTCTCTTTACTGTTGACTTAGAGACAGATACACCTACTTCACTGAGAGTGTTCTGGACTTCAGTTGATGTTGTGAACGGGTTCTTCTTCACCAAAGAAAGTATGCGGCGATCATCCACCACTGTTGTCTTCCGTGGGCTCCCAGGTCTTTTTGGATTGTTGAGTTCACCAGTGCTTTCTTTCTTTCTCAGGATGTACCAAATTGTAGATTTTGCCACTTCTAATGTTGTAGCAATTTCTTGGATGGGTTTTTTTCTGTTCTTGCAGCTTAAGGATGGCTTGTTTCACCTGCATGGAGAGCTCCTGTGACCGCATGTTTCCTTCACAGCAAAACCTTCCAAATGCAAACACCACACCTCAAATCAACTCCGGCCCTTTCATCTGCTTAATTGAGAATGACATAACAAAGGGATTGCCCACACCTGTCCATGAAATAGCCTTGGAGTCATTTGTCCAATTTGTTTTGGTCCCTTTAAAAACAGGGTGGCACATGTTAAGGAGCTGAAACTCCTAAACCCTTCATCCAATTTTAATGTGGATACCCTCAAATGAAAGCTGAAAGTCTGGACTTCAACTGCATCTGAATTGTTTTGTTTCAAATTCATTGTGGTAATGTCTAGAACCAAAATTAGATAAATGTTGTCTCTGTCCAAATATATATGGACCTAACTGTATGTCAGATATCCATGCCCACACATAGGTTCTTATGTGCGAAGTCTAACAGGAATACTGATGGGTATGTTGTAATTGGTATTCAACTATTGTCCACTTATGTTCACAAAGCCTTGCTAATATGTATAATGTGGAGTTACAGCACGCAGTCATTATCACAAAAAAACATGCCTGGTTGTAGGTTCAGTGGTGATAGCCAGAAATCTGTCTGGTCTGTTATACCTTTCAACAACTGTGTGGCAGTTTGCTGCTTGTCACCTAAACAAATTAGTTTCAGCAGAGCCTGTTGATGCTTCACCAAGGCAGTGCTGCAGTGCTTTCATTTTTCACCATTAAAATAATTAAAAAATTGGACACATGTATTTCACATCCTACTGATAAGCAGAATCAGCAGATAAGCTGATAAGCAGAATCATATTGTGAATAGTGATGAGCTAATATGTTCGGAAAATGATTCCACACGAATATGGCATATTCAGATTCGTGATCAGAAACCCGAACAAAATTTTATAAAATCGGTAAAAATCAGTAACATTTGTTAAAAGTGAGGGAAAATATTTGCGTTGCCACAAAAATATTTTCAGCACTTTAGCAATGATAATGGTGGTGTATCATGAGCGTTTGGCATGTGTTTGATGAGGGGAAGGGGTTTTCAGAGCCCAGAGGTGCGGCGTTCTTGTAAGCACAGCACAGCAGTCATTTTTGTTTTTTCCCTAACTTTATGTGTTAGGCAATCAGGGCGCAGGAAACACCCACAATGTCCTGACAAAACGGCTTGTGTCATTGGTTGCTGAAATCACATGTCCCTCTCCATATAAATAGTGGACATCTTCTTTTACTGCAATTTTGACACTGTAACAGCGTAGAGAGGCTGCTCCTGACGCTGCCACTGTTAGCAGCAAGATTTTAGCTAGTTAGTTAGGCGGTTGTATATTAGTCAGATAGTGTAGCTAGATAGCGTCCAGTGTGGCTGTAAAATTTACCTTCTGGAATTATTTTTTTTGGAGGGGGGACATTACTGAGGTTCACAGACAAAGCCAGCAGGGCATGTGTCCTACAAGTGTGTAGTGCACTGCTTCTATTGTGCTCCATGCACAAGTACAGCATTCTAAATAATATTTTTTCACTAGCTAAATGTGAAAAAGCCTGCTGTATCCCACATTTTAGCTAGTTAGATAGGTGGTTGCCTATCAGTCAGATAGTGTAGCGAGATAGTGTCCAGTGTGGATGTAAAATTTACCTTCCGCAATTTATTTTTTGGGCCATTACTGAGGTTCACAGACAAAGCCAGCAGGGCACATGTCCTACAAGTGTGTTGTGCACTGCTTCTATTGTGCTCCATGCATAAGTATAGCATTCTAAATAATATTTTTTCAATAGCTAAATGTGAAAAAGCCTGCTGTATCCCACTTTGTCATTTATTGCTGTGGTGATATGAAACTGACTGCAGACCTAAGGCATATTGAAAAAAGTAGATTTTTTTCTGTTGCTAAATGTGAAACTGCTTGCCGTATCCCACGCTGACATGTTGTGGCGGTGATATGAACCTGTCTGCAGACCTAACGTACATTAAAAAAAATTTGAATATTTTCTGTTGCTGAATGTGATACAACCCGCCGTATCCCACATTGTCATGTTTTGGTGGTGATATGAACCTGTCTGCAGACCTAACGTCCATTAAAAAAAATTCTAATTTTTTCTGTTGATAAATGTGATACACCCCGCTATATCCAATCTTTTCATTTAGTGGCGTTTAAATTGTTCTGTGTGCAGAGCTGTTGCACATTAAAATTATTTTGTTTTATTTTTTTTACAAACATGATACAGCAGGCGAGATCTGAGTTTGAAATTGTTTTGAGCCTATCTTCTAGATTATGTGCTTCTTTGGCATCCAATTTCTTATGGGAATCTTTTATACCTAGCTTGAGACATGCCTCTGTTACACCTATCTTCTGACAAGCATCAAACGCTCTCTGGTAATTGGTGTTGGGTAGATGAATAATAGTTGTAGGCTGGATCCTGAATCTTGCACTTCCCATAGCCGCCCTGTTATTGATCGTGTTGTACGTTCCCATTCCCGCCCCCTAAAATTCTTCTGTTACTAACATCATACAGTAGGGGACATGTCAGTTTTAAATTGTTTGGAGCATCCACTCAATCTTATACAGGTCTTATCGACAGGCCCCCCCAAAATTCTTCTGTTACTAACAACATACAGTAGGGGACATGTCACTTTTAAATTGTTTTGAGCCTATCTTCTAGATTATGTGCTTCTTTGGCATCCAATTTCTCATGGACATCTTTTATACCTAGCTTGAGACAGGCATCTGTAACAACTATCTTCTGATGAGCATCAAACGCTCTCTGGTAATTGGTGTTGGGTAGATGAGTAATAGTTATAGGCTGGAACCTGGATCTTGTACTTCCCATAACCGCACCGTCATTGATCGTGTTATACGTTCCCATTCCCGCCCCAAAAAATTCTTCTGTTACTAACGTCATACAGTAGGGGACATGTCACTTTTAAATTGTTTGGAGCATCCGCTCAATCTTATACAGGCCTTATCGACAGGCCCCCCAAAAATTCTTCTGTTACTAACATCATACAGTAGGTGACATGTCATTTTTAAATTGTATGGAGCATCTACTCAATCTTATACAGGCCTTGTCGACAGGCCCCCAAAAATTCTTTGTTACTAAGTCAGTCAGTAGGGGACATGTCACGTTTAAATTGTTTGTAGCATCCACTCAATCTTATACAGGCCTTATCGACAGGCCCAAAATAATTTTTCTGTTACTAACATCATACAGTAGGGGACATGTCACTTTTAAATTGTTTGGAGCATCCACTCAATCTTATACAGGTCTTATCAACAGGCCCAAAAATATTCTTCTGTTACTAATGTCATATAGTAGGGGACATGTGACTTTTAAATTGTTTGGAGCATCTACTCAATCTTACACAGGTGTTATCGACAGACAGGGGAGATCTCAGTTTTAAATTGTTGGAGCACATCTTTGTCATAAAGGACTCATCCACACAGAATTTTATTTTCTGTGACTAACTCGCTTCAGCATGCCATATTTCACCTTCTCATTTAGAGCCACTGAAATTCAGCTGTGCAGAGGTGATACAGAGTAAAAAAATCTAATTTTTAGTTGCTAATCCTGTGCTCATAGCACTCTATTGGGCAACATGACTGGAAAAAAAGCAAGGTTGTGGTGGAAGGGGATTAGGCTCGGTTATCGAGGTCTAAATGGGGTAGGTGGTGAAATTGGTGCCACTTTCTTGGTGTCTGCCACAAATTTTTGGAATCTTTATTTTAACAGGTTTACAAAGTCAACGCATTTCGAGGTCAATGCAGGACCTCTTCATCAGGACAAAAATAAATAAAAGCACCCTAGGTTACCTCACAGGCTTCATATATTCAAAATTCTTCAGGATGTGTTTGGCCTACCAGACGCCTACACGTATTACATTGCTAACCAACTCTCACATTTGACCATAGCTTGCAACGATCTATCACCCCTTCATGTTGATACATAATACTTACATTTGGATTCTTGTGATAGAGCCCAATTATGGTGTTCAATCATGCAACCCACAATAATTTCTTCATTTAACTCCCTCATTAAGGAATTTTTCATCTTACCAGTTTTTCTAGGTATATCAACAAACCAAATTAATTGATTCAAAAAAGTTCTTAAATTTGAAGATTTAAAGAATCCATGCTATTTTTGGATAAACATGCTAAATATTGTTAAAAACGTTTTTTGATAAACTGGGATTTTACATTGTTCAGCCCAGTGAGAATGTAATTATAAATGGCTTTGCGAACAATGTGTATTTTTTATGTTTATTTTCCCCACTATGTTCCTTAAGCAATAACATTTATCTTTTTTAATTCATTTAGCCAATTGATGCAAGCAAGTAGAAACCCGTTGAGTTTTATTAGCGCTGTTTGTGGGCTAAAGAATATTGATTAATAATAATTACTGTACTAATCTTTTAGTGGAGGTGGGGTTAAAAAAACACAATTCAAATATTATTTGTAACTTATAAGCATCTAACATGAGGTATAAATGATGACGTTTTATTGATCCTTTGGATCCTTGGGATTACAGGGATACCACATTTATTATTTTTTCATGTTTACCTACTTTTTCTTCATTACCAACAATTTTATATACTTTTGCATTTATTTGTTTCACTATGCTCACCATTTGGAACTTATGATGCAATAATCAGAAAAGGAAAAAATCCAGCAAAGGGCAGAGGTTTCTAAAAATTGACTTTTAACCCCTTCATGACCCAGCCTATTTTGACCAGACCTTGCCATTTTTTGCAATTCTGACCAGTGTCCCTTTATGAGGTAATACCTCAGGAACGCTTCAACGGATCCTAGCAATTCTGAGATTATTTTTTTGGCACATATTGGACTTCAATGTAGTGGTAAATTTAAGTCAATATTTTTTGCGTTTATTTGTGAAAAAATGGAAATTTGGCGAAAATGTTGAAAATTTCGCAATTTTCAAATTTTGAATTTTTATTCTGTTAAACCAGAGAGTTATGTGACACAAAATAGATAATATATAACATTCCCCACATGTCTACTTTACATCAGCACAATTTTGGAAACAATTTTTTTGTTAGGAAGTTATGAGGGTTAAAATTTGACCAGCGATTTCTAATTTTTACAGCAAAATTGACAAAACCATTTTTTTTCGAGACTACCTCACATTTGAAGTCACTTTGAGGGGTCTATATGGCAGAAAATACCCAAAAGTAACACTATTCTAAAATCTACACCCCTCAAGCTACTCAAAACTACATTCAAGAAGATTATTAACCCTTCTGGTGCTTCACAGGAACTAAAGTAACGTGGAAGAAAAAATGGACATTTTAATTTTTCCATCAAAAATTTTCTTTTAGCATAATTTTTTTCATTTTCACATGGGCAACAGGATAAAATGGATCCTAAAATTTGTTGGGCAATTTCTGCTGAGTACACTGATACCTCATATGTGGTCATAAACCACTGTTTGGGTGCACGGCAGGGCTCAGAAGGGAAAGATCGCCATTTAACTTTTTGAATGGAAAATATGCTGGAATATTTAGTGGTTGCCATGTCGCATTTCGAGAGTCCCTGAGTGATTAAACATTGGAACTCCCCAACAAGTGACCCCATTTTGGAAACTAAACCCCCCAAGGAACTTATCAAGATGTATAGTGAGCACTTTGAACCCCCAGATGCTTCACAAATTGATCCGTAAAAAAAAGAAAGTATTTTTTTTCACAAAAATTTTCTTTTAGCCTCAGTTTTTTCATATTCACATGGGCAAAAGGATAAAATGGATCTAAAATTTGTTTGGCATTTTCTCCTGAGTATACCGATGCCTCATATGTGGTCATAAACCACTGTTTGGGCGCACGGCAGGGCCCAGAAGGGAAGGAGCGCCATTTGACTTTTTGAATGGAAAATTAGCTCCAATTGTTAGCTGACACCATGACGCGTTTGGAGAGCCCATATGTGCTTAAACAGTGAAAAAAAAACACATGTGACACCATTTTGGAAAATAGACCCCTCAAGGAGCTTATCTAGATGTCTAGTTAGCACTTTGAACCCCCAAGTGCTTCACAGAAGTTTATAAACGCAGAGCAGTGAAAATAAAAAAATCATTATTTTCCTCAAAAATTATCTTTCAGCCCGCTATTTTTTATTTTCCCAAGGGTAACAGGTTAAATTGTACCCCAAACATTTTTGTCCAGTTTGTCCTGAGTATGCTGGTACCCCATATGTGGGGGGAACCACTGTTTGGGCGCACGGCAGGGCTCAGAAGGGAAGGAGCGCCATTTGACTTTTTTAATGGAAAATTAGCTCCAACAGTTAGCGGATACCATATTGTGTTTGGAGAGCCCCTGTGTGCCTAAACTTTGGAGCTCCTCCACAAATGACCCCATTTTGGAAACTAGACCCCCTAAGGAACTTATCTAGATGGACAGTGAGCACTTTGAACCCCCAGGTGCTTCACAGAAGTTTATAACGCAGAGCCGTGAAAATAAAAAATCATTTTTTCCTCAGAAACTGATTCTGTAGCCCACATTTTTTTATTTTCACAAGGGTAACAGGAGAAATTGCACCCCAAAAGTTGTCCAGTTTGTCCTGAGTACGCTGGTACCCCATATGTGTGGGAGAACCACTGTTTGGGCACACGTCAAGGCTCGGAAGGGATGTAGTGATGTTTTGAAATGCCGACTTGATGGAATGGTCTGTGGGCATCTTGTTACACTTGCAGAGCCCCTGATGTGCCTAAACAGTAGAAAACCCCCACAAGTGACCCCATTTTGGAAACTAGACCCCCCAAGGAACTTATCCAGATGTGTGGTGAGCACCTTGAACCCTATGTGCTTCACAGAAGTTTATAATGCAGTGCCGTGAAAATAAAAAATCATTTTTTTCCTCAGAAACTGATTCTGTAGCCCACATTTTTTTATTTTCACAATGGTAACAGGAGAAATTGGATGCCAAAAGTTGTGGATGCCAAAAGTTGTTGTACAGTTTGTCCTGAGTACACTGGTACCCCATATGTGGGGGGGAGCTACTGTTCGGGCACACGTCGGGGCTTGGAAGGGAAGTAGTGACATTTTGAAATGCCGACTTTGATGGAATGGTCTGCTGGCATCATGTTACATTTGCAGAGCCCCTGATGTGCCTAAACAGTAGAAACTCCCCACAAATGACCCCATTTTGGAACTTATCTAGATGTGTGGTGAGCACTTTGAACCTCCAAGGGCTTCACAGAAGTTTATAACACCCGGGCATGAAAATAAAAAAATCATATTTTTTCCACAAACATGATCTTTTAGTCCCCAATTTTTTTATTTTCCCAAGGGTAACAGGAGAAATTAGACCCCAAAAGTTATTGTCCAATTTGTCCTGAGTACGCTGATATCCCATATGTGGGAGAAAACTACTGTATGGGCACACGCCGGGGCTCGGAAGGGAAGTGGTGACGTTTTGAAATGCCGACTTGATGGAATGGTTTGCGGGCGTCATGTTACATTTGCAGAGACCATGATGTGCCTAAACAGTAGAAACCCCTCCAAGTGACCCCATTTTGGAAACTAGATCACCCAAGGAACTCATCCTGATGTGTGGTGAGCACTTTGAATCTCCAAGTTTTTCACAGAAGTTTATAACGCAGAGCCGAGAAAATAAAAAAATCATTTTTTTCTACAAAAATAATTTTTTTAGTCACCAATTTTTTTCCCAAGGGTAACAGGAGAAATTAGACCCCCAAAGTTGTGCAATTTTTCCTGAGTACGCTGATACCCCATATGTGGGGTAAACCACTGTTTGGGCACACGTCGGGGCTCGGAATAAAGGGAGCACTGTATGACTTTTTGAACGCAAAATTGGCTGGAATCAATGGTGGCACCATGTCGTGTTTGGAGACCCCCTGATGTGCCTAAATAGTCGAAACCCCTCAATTCTAACTCCAACCCTAACCCCAACACACTCCTAACCACAACCCTAATCCCAACACAACCCTAACCCTAATCCCAACCCTAACCATAACCTTAACCACATGCCTAACCCTAATCCCAACACACCCCTAACCCTAATCACAACTCTAACCCTAACCACAAGCCTAACCCTAATCCCAACCCTTAACCTAATTCTAACCCTAATTCCGACCCTAACCCTAATTCCAACCCTAACCCTTATTGTAACCCTAACCCTAATTCCAACCTTAACTCTAATTCCAACCCTAACCCAAATTCCAACCCTAACCCTAATTCTAACCGTAACCCTAATTATAACCGTAACCTTAATTCTAACCCTAATTCTAACTCCCACCCTACGAGAAAAATAAAAAAATATATTTTCTTTATTTTATTACTTGTCCCTACCTATGGGGGTGAAAAGGTGGAGTTTATTTACTTTTTTTTATTTTGAACACTGTGAGAGTTTATCACTGTGACTAAATTAAATGTATGGAATCTGCTGGCTGGCAGGCGCACTGCGCTTGCGCCCGCCATTTTGCAAGATGGCGGCGCCCATGAATAATCCTGGAGGGACACCAGTACTGGCACAGGGACATTGCAGGTCCCAGGGGAGGTGAGGTGGGATCGGAAGGTGGGGGGAGCGGAGGCAAGGAGGAGGGGAGCAGATAGTGACAGCGGTGACCGATCGCCGTCATCAATCGGTGGTGGGGGCCAATCGCCGCTGTCTCTCGGTGTGGGGGAGGGTCGGATCTCTGTCTCCAGCCATGGCTGATGCTATTGCAGCATCGGCCATGTCTGGATTGTAATATTTCACCATATTTTATCGGCGATCGCTCTGATCGGTTGTTTCTCTTTTAATAGCCAATCAGAGCAATCGTCGATGTGAGGGGGCTACGTGCAGAGATGGTCTGCTGTCAGGGACAGCAGCCATCGTAACCCGGTCACCGCGTGATGCCACACTGTGACCTGAAAATGGTGGCGCCGTACTAGTACTGCTCTGGGCAGAAATGCTCCTCCCGCAGAGCAGTACTAGTACAGTGGAGGTCGGGAAGGGGTAAATCCAAGTACAGCTTTGCAAGGTGTTGGTTTGCAACTGGCAAGATACACACCCAACATCATTAAAGGGAACTTGTCAGCAGGATTGTGCTGAATAACCTACAGACAGTGTCAGGTTGGCACCTTTATACTGATTAAAATGATACCTGCCTGTGCGTGCCTGGTTTAATCAGAATAATGGGGCCAACTTGACACTGTCTGCAGGTTACTTAGCACAATCCTGCTGACAGGTTCCCTTTAAGAACTATCTTTAGCATAAAAGAGTCAAGGAGTCCTGGACTGATTAACTTGCACCCACATGTATGTCTGGGAATATATGGAGAGACAGAAGGATTTGCAATGGCCTACATCCATTGGCTAGTTCTCCAAGATGTATCGAATAACTTCTCGGCTTTGCTCCTTCAAAAACAGTGTGCCAGTGTAACGAGAAGATTTGATTCTTTGATACTGTTTTGAAAGCTATGGGGGGTCACATTAAATATTAATTTATTTTATAGTTCTCTATTGTCATCTGTGTTTAGCATGTACACCACATTTTTCTGACCGTGGCCAATTGAATGCCTTTGTGACTTTTATTGCAATATACATACGCAGAAAAACATTTTTTCCACTTTATAGCTGTATCAATCTATAGGGTCAGTGCAAAAATAATGTAAAAATAGTAGTAGTTATAGGATGTCAATACAATGACATACTTCTGAGTCTTCCATTAGATGTATCAACCTTGGCTCAAAAACACTCAAATGCCTTATATACAGAGCCTAAGTAGTATGGAATATTTTTCATTTGACTCATCTAAGTTAAATATACCAATCTGTAGATAAGTTTTTTTTTCATAATGAAGCACAGTCAACAATTTAAGCAGGAACAGCTGCTTAATCACACAATTTAAATGAATGTAGAATCTAACCTGACTCCATATGTTTCATCTTTAGTAGAAGTAGCTTTTAAAAGAAACATTTTGGTCACTGTTCAAGGCAGAACTGGAAGGAAAAAGAAAGTATCATATGCAAAACAATATTTTATTAATTGAACAGCAGTTGGTGACTTTAGTCAACTGCTGATCTTTTTATTCAACTTATTTAAAGATCATCAAAGTTGTATTTACATATATCTAAATAAAAAAAATGAATGTAAATCCATAATAAATTAATGCTGCAAATATTTTTTTTCACTAATATTCTTTTTACATCTTTACTAGGTATGAGCGAACATGATCAGTGAAGCTGGCATATCACTCAAGTATCTGGGTGCTCGAATGTACTCAACACTAGGCGAGCATTAGCCATTGCTTGAATTTGAAACTCTAATCCCATTTTGGCGCCCGTTACACTGCCAATAAACATGCGGGGATTGCCTGCGAGTCACTATAAAGTGGTAGCCATTTTGATAGTGGTATTACTGTGATTGGCTGGCCATATGACATAATCAGAGGTTATAAACGAACAGGTACTGTTGAGCTTGGCTCGTTGACACCATTGCATAGCTCAGGGACAGTTCTTATTAGATGAAGAGAGAAATAAACACTTGAAATAGATTACTCTGTAATTACTCTATATAATATATGAGTTTCACTTTTTGGATTGAAGAACTGAAATAAATTAACTTTTTGATGATATTCTAATTGTGTAAGTAGCACCTGTATGTCTGACATTTGTGCAGTTCTCCAAGACTTTGAGGACTCCACAAAGATGTGAGCAGTGATGATGCTATAATCAGTGCAACGATCCTACTTCTGTGCCTACTTAAACAGTCGCTGCTGACAATTAAACATGAAGCTTTGCAGGTGGAGATGGAGGAAGACATGAGACAGGGAGATACTACCCAGCCCAGTCTCATCTCATCTGCTCAGTGCTGATTCAGTAACATTGTGGAAGAGGAAGAGGAACGGAAGCTGGCTTATAGCACAGCAGAGGTTAGTACCCACACAAGCTTTTTCCTATCTCTCCTTCGTAGATGGGCTGAGGAGTGGAATGAGGATGAGAGTTGGAAGAGGAGGAGATGGAGAGTAGTCATCATAGTGGAGACAGAGAAGTTTTGGCTGTAGGGAGCTAGGCACATATGGCAGTCTTTATGTACTGCTGCCTTTCCTGTGACCCTCGCATTATTCTTTTTTGACAAAAAAAACTACTGGTTGTTCACCCTGCTAGACCCACGCTACAAAGAAAACCTTGCATCTCTCCTTTCCAAGGTGAAATGGTCTGCTAAATGGTGCTATAGCAGAAGGCCATTGTGGAAAATATGTTGAAAAAATTCCCATCAGACAACGTTAGTGGCAGGGGGCAAGCTTCTTTGCCCAACCAAGGAGGAGAGGCAAGGGAGACACACCAGGTACAGCAGAGTTATGGGTACACTGTCAAAAGTCTGGGCCAATTTCATGACACTATCCCAGCTTCTAGGCCCTGATGACCGGGTATTGTTGACAAGGAGGGAAAAGTTTTTAAAGATGGTCAAGCAATACCTTGCCGACCAAACCAGCATAATCACTAATTCCTCTGTGACCTTCAGCTACTGTTCTCAAAGCTGGGTACCTGGCATGAGCTGTCCCTCAGTGCCTTGGAGGTGTTGTGCTGCTCTTCCACTAGTGTCTTGTTTTAGCGGGTTGCTAGTGCCGCCGTGAGAGTCAAAACAGACAGGCGCTTTTACCTGTCAACAGAAAGTGCTGACAGGCTCACTCTGATAAAAATGAACAAAGCTTGGATTAGCCCCAAACTTTTCCACACCACTAGGTGACAGCAGCACATACAATGTTTTTAACATTCAATATTTGAATGAGGCCTTACAGGTGTTGCCTTCAAGGGTCTATGGATGACTGGATGACCGAATGACCATACTTACATTTTTTCTTGGTTTTGCACTTTGCGCAAAGCCTTTATGAGTGTAGGAGTACATCAACTTCACTTTTAAAATATTTTAATGAGGCCCGCAAGATATTGCCTTCAAGGATATATGGATGACTGCATTTCCCTCCTTAAAATTTTTTCATTGCTTTCCACTGTGTGTGGAACCTTTATGAGTGTAGATATGCCAATACTACATTTTCTTATTTTTTTTTTATGAAACACTCCATTTGGTGCCTTCAAATGTGTATGGATGACCCTGCTTGTAATTTTTGGTAGACTATGTACTGTCTGCATAGCTTTTGACTGTAGAAGTACAATTGCATTTTGTTCACAATATTTGCATGAGGTACTAAAGTTGGTGCCTTCAAGAGTGTGTGAATGACGCTGCTTGTAATTTTTGGCAGAGTTTTCACTTAGTGTTTAGCCTTTATGAGTCTAGGAGTACCCCTACATGACAATTTGAACATAATGTGTATAAGGCCCTCCTTTATCTCTAAGGGTGTATCTGAGTCCCTCTTGAATCATATTTTGGCAGTTCTTGCTTCCTTCATAAATTACACTGAAATTTCCAATGTTTTTAATAAAATTTCAATTATGGTTTACTTAAGTTACTATTATTTTTTGTAATCCTTTTTAAATTTTTCCTTATATGCAAGTCATTATGCAGAAAAAAATGGTTCTTAACATTTTTTCCTGTGAACTCCAATTTATCATTGATTTTGAATGTTTTTTGTCAGTCCTTTAAGTGGAGTAAAAGTGTGACACCATTTTTCCCATCAGTGTTCTGAGAGTCAGACATGCTTTCATGGGACTTCCCCGTGCTGTTCTTCCATTCAGCACTTTTTCCATCCATTTGCACTGCCCCCATTGACTCCCATTATTCTCGTTACTCGAAACAATCACCCGATCATTAGGAATTGCTTGGTTCCAGTGTAGTAAAGGGTATGCCACACTTAGCGATCGCACTAGCGATCATGACAACGACACGACCTGGCGAGATCGCTAGTGCGATCGCTAAGTGATCGCTAGTTAGATTTCAAACATATCTCATCAGCGATCTGTATAACGACCTCTGCGGTCGTTGGGAAAACCTAGTCCCACCTACGATGCTGGTGAAGTCGTTCATAAAGGGTGTCACACTCAGCGATTCAGGCTCACCAGCGGGACACCAACGACCAAAAAACGGCTCAGAGCTTTCATAAGCGATCAACGACATCTCAGCAGGGGCCACATCGCTGCTACATGTCACACACAGCTTAGTCGCTAACGAGATCGCTACTGTGTCATAAATGGTGACGCAGTAGTGATCTCGTTAGCGATCTCGTTAGCGATCTCGCATAGTGTGGCTTACACTTAAGAGTTATTTTTAATGGTTTCAACACTCCAATTAATTATTTTACTAATTATTGATATATATCCTTATTTTCAAGGAGTGTAGCAAAAGGTCATTGAAAGTTAACCCCTTCACCCCCAAGGGTGGTTTGCACGTTAATGACCGGGACAATTTTTACAATTCTGACCACTGTCTCTTTATGAGGTTATAACTCCGGAACGCTTCAACGGATCTTCGCGATTCTGAGATTGTTTTCTCGTGACATATTGTACTTCATGTTAGTGGTAACATTTCTTCCATATAACTTGCGTTTATTTTTGAAAAAAACGCAAATATGGCGAAAATTTTGAAAATTTAGCAATTTTCAAACTTTGAATTTTTATTCCCTTAAAACAGAGAAATATGTAACACAAAATAGTTAAGAAATAACATTTCCCACATGTCTACTTTACATCAGCACAATTTTGGAATCAAAATTTTTTTTTGTTAGGAAGTTATAAGGGTTAAAAGTTGACCAGCGATTTCTCATTTTTACAACAAAATTTACAAAGCCATTTTTTTTAGTGACCACCTCACATTTGAAGTCACTTTGAGGGGTCTACATGACAGAAAATACCCAAAAGTGACACCATTCTAAAAACTGCACCCCTCAAGGTACTCAAAACCACATTCAAGAAGTTTATTAACCCTTCAGGTGCTTCACAGGAACTAAAGTAACGTGGAAGGAAAAAATGAATATTTAACTTTTTAGCCACAAAAATGATCTTTTACAAACTTTTTTTTTATTTTCACAAGGGTAAAAGGAGAAAATGGACAGATAAGGTTGTTATGCAATTTCTCCTGAGTACGCCAATACCCATATGTGGGGGAAAACCACTGTTTGGGCACACGGCAGAGCTCGTAAGGGAAGGAGCGCCGTTTGACTTTTTCAAACTAAAATTGGCTGGAGTTGAGATTGGACGCCATGTCGCGCTTGGAGAACCTCTGATGCGCCTAAACAGTGGAAACCCCCCACAAGTGACACCATTTTGGAAATTAGACCCCCTAAGGTACTTATCTAGATCTGTTGTGAGCACTTTGAACCCCCAAGTGTTTCACAAAAGTTTATAATGCCTGGGTGTGAAAAAAAAAAAAAAATTCCACAAAAATGATTTTTTAGTCCTAAATTTTTGAATTTTCCCAAGGAAATTGGACCCCAAAAGTTGTTGTCCAATTTGTCCTGAGTACGCTGATACCCCATATGTGGGGGTGGAAAACTGTTTGGGCGCACGGCAGGGCTTGGAAAGGAAGTAGTAACGTTTTGGAATGCAGACGTTGATGGGGGTCATGTTCCGTTTGCAGTGCCCCAGATGAGCCTAAACAGTGGAAATCCCCCACAAGTGACCCCATTTTGGAAACTAGACCCCCTAAGGAACTTATCTAGATCTTTGGTGAACACTTTGAACCCCCAAGTGCTTCACACAAGTTTATAATGCCCGGGCATGAAAATAAAAAATCCTATTTTTTTCCCACAAAAATTATCTTTTAGTCACTAATTTTTTATTTTCCCAAGGGTATCAGGAGAAATTGGACCACATAAGTTGTTGTCCAATTTGTCCTGAGTACGCTGATGCCCCATATGTGGGGGGGAACCACTGTTTGGGCGCACGGCAGAGCTCGGAAGGGAAGGAGCACCATTTGACTTTTTCCAACCAAAATTGGCTGGAATTGAGATTGGATGCCATGTTGCATTTGGAGAGCCCCTGATGTGCCTAAACAGTGGAAACCCCCCACAAATGACCCCATTTGGGAAACTAGACCCCCTAAGGAACTTATCTAGATCTTTGGTGAGCAATTTGAACCCTCAAGTGCTTCACACAAGTTTATAACGTAGAGCCGTAAAATTTAAAAATCATATTTTTTCCACAAAAATGATCTTTTCACCCGAATTTTTATTTTTCCAAGGGTAACAAGACTCCAAAAGTTATTGTGCAATTTGTCCTGAGTACACTGATACCCCATATGTGGGGTTATACCACTGTTTGGGTGCATGGCAGAGTTTGGAAGGGATGGAGCGCCGTCTCACTTTTTCAACGCAGAATTGGCTGGACGCCATGTCGTGTTTGGAGAGCTCCTGATCTTCCTAAACAGTGGAAACCCCCACAAATGACACCATTTTGGAAACTAGACCCCTCAAGGAACTTATCTAGATGTGTGGTGAGAACTTTGAACCCCCAGGTGTTTCACTAAAGTTTATAACGTACAGCCTTAAAATAAAAAATCCTTTTTTTTTTTTACAAAAATGATTTTTTTCGCCCCCAATATTTTATTTTCACAAGGGTAACAGAAGAAATTGGAACCCAAAAGTTGTTGTCCAATTTGTCCTGAGTACGCTGATACCCAATATGTAGGAGAAAACTACTGTATGGGTGCACGTCAGGGCTCGGAAGGGAAGTAGTGACGTTTTGGATTGCAGACTTTGATGGAATGGTCTGGGGGCGTCATGTCGCATTTGGAGAGCCCCTGATACGCCTAAACAGTGAAACCCCCCACAAGTGACCCCATTTTGGAAAATAGACCCCACAAGGAACTTATCTAGATGTGTGGTGAGCACTTTGAACCCCGAAGTGCTTCACAGAAGTTTATAACGCACAGCCGTAAAAATAAAAAATCCTTTTTTTTTTTACAAAAATGATTTTTTCGCCCCCAATATTTTATTTTCACAAGGGTAACAGGAGAAATTGGACCCCAAAAGTTGTTGTCCAATTTGTCCTGAGTACGCTGATACCCAATATGTGGGAGAAAACTACTGTATGGGCGCATGTCAGGGCTCGGAAAGGGAAGTAGTGACGTTTTGGATTGCAGACTTTGATGGAATGGTCTGGGGGCGTCATGTCGCATTTGGAGAGCCCCTGATGCGCCTAAACAGTGGAAACCCCCCACAAGTGACCCCATTTTGGAAAATAGACCCCACATGGAACTTACCTAGATGTGTGGTGAGCACTTTGAACCCCGAAGTGCTTCACAGAAGTTTATAACGCACAGCCGTAAAAATAAAAAATCCTTTTTTTTTTTACAAAAATGATTTTTTCGCCCCCAATATTTTATTTTCACAAGGGTAACAGGAGAAATTGGACCTCAAAAGTTGTTGTCCAATTTGTCCTGAGTACGCTGATACCCAATATGTGGGAGAAAACTACAGTATGGGCGCATGTCAGGGCTCGGAAAGGGAAGTAGTGACGTTTTGGATTGCAGACTTTGATGGAATGGTCTGGGGGCGTCATGTCGCATTTGGAGAGCCCCTGATGCGCCTAAACAGTGGAAATCCCCAACAAGTGACCCCATTTTGGAAAATAGACCCCACAAGGAACTTATTTAGATGTGTGGTGAGCGCTATGAAGCCCCAAGTGCTTCACAGAAGTTTATAATGTACAGCCGTAAAAACAAAAAAATCTTATTTTTTTTACAAAAATAATATTTTCGCCCCCAGTTTTTTATTTTCCCAAGGGTAACAGAAGAAATAGGACAAATTTCACAATAACTATTGGGGTCCAGAGTACGCTGATACCCCATATGTGGGGATAAACTACTGTTTGGACGCATGGCAGAGCTCAGAAGTGAAGGAACACCGTTTGACTTTTTCAAAGCAGAATTGGCTGGAATGGAGATCAGACGTCATGTCACATTTGGAGAGCCCGTGATGTGCCTAAACAGCGGAAACCCCCCAATTCTAACTCCAACCCTAACCCCAACACACCCCTAACCCTAGTCCCAACCCTAATCCCAACCCTAACCCTAATCCAAACTCTAACCCTAATCCTAACTTTAGTGCCAAACCTAACCCTAACTTTAGCCGAAACCCTAACCCTAACCCTAATGGGAAAATGGAAATAAATACATTTTTTTTATATTATTTTTCCCTAACTAAGGGGGTGATAAAGGGGGTTTGATTTACTATTTATAGCGGTTTTTATGATTGGCAGCTGTCACGCTAAAAGACGCTTTTTATTGCAAAAAGTAGTTTTTTGCATCGCCACATTTTGAGAGCTATAATTTTTGCATATTTTGGCCCACAATGTCATGTGAGGTCTTAATTTTTGCGGGACGAGGTGACGCTTTTATTGGTACCATTTTTGAGCACGTGACATTTTTTGATCGCTTTTTATTTCGATTTTTGGGAGGTTAGAATGAACAAAAATCAGCAATTCATGAATTTCTTTTGGGTGAGGCGTTTTTATTGTTCCGCGTGTGGTAAAATCGATAAAGCAGTTTTATTCTTCGGGTCAGTACGATTATGGCGATACCTCATTTATATAATTTTTTTATGTTTTGGCGCTTTTATAGAATAAAAACAATTTTATATAAAAAATAATTATTTTTGCATCGCTTTATTATGCGAGCTATAACTTTTTTATTTTTTTGCTGATGATGCTGTGTGATGGCTCGTTTTTTGCGGGACAAGATGACGTTTTCAGCGGTACCATGTTTATTTATAGCCGTCTTTTTGATCGCGTGTTATTCCACTTTTTGTTCAGCGGTATGATGATAAAGCACTGATTTTTTGCTTCGTTTTTATTTTTTATTTTTTAAGGGGTTCACAAAAGGGGTTAACTAGTGGGACAGTTTTATAGGGGGGGTCGTTACGGATGCGGCGATACCATATATGTGTACTTTTATTGTTTTATTTTTTTTATTTACAATAAGTAATGAATTTATTGGGGAATATTTTTTTTTTTTTTTTTTTTTTTATTTTGGATTTTTTTTTACACATGTTTATTTTTACTTTTTTTCACTTTTTTACTTTGTCCCAGGGTGGGACATCACTGTATTTCATCAGATCGCTGGTGTGACAGTGTGCACAGCACTCTGTCACACCAGCGATGTGACAGGCAGTGCAGGACGCTTCCTCATGCCTGCTCTCGGCAGGCACTGAGGAAGCCGCCTCCCTCCAGGACCCCAGCGCCATCTTGGATCCGGGTCCTGGGAGGGAGGAAGCCCTCAGAGCAGCGCGATCACATCGCGCTGCTCTGAGGGTCTCAGGGGGGCGCGCAGGGAGCCCCCACCCTGCGCGATCCTCCCCTGTGCCCCCAGTACACCGCGATCATGTTTGATCGCGGTGTGCAAGGGGTTAATGTGCCGGGAGCGGTCCGTGACCGCTCCTGACACACAGTCACGGGTGTCAGCTGTGATAATCAGCTGACACCCGGCGGCGATTAGCTGCGCTCCCGGAGGGAGCGCAGCTAATCGCCTATGACGTACTATCCCGTCCATGGTCAGAATGGCACGGGTTTTATGGACGGGATAGTACGTCTAATGTCAGAGAGGGGTTAAGTTCAACCAGGTGGTCCAATTGTCCAAGAAGGGCAAATAACCAGTTTTTGTTACAATCTTGATACTTATCTTTTAAAAAGGAGTCTTTTGAATTTCAAAGATGAGTGTTACCTGATTAGACCTTTCCCAAGAGATGTTTATGCTATATATGTTAATTTTAGGTTGTTAAATCCCCAGGACACATACTATGAGGGATCAAAGCTTTTAGAGAAGTTTCCATGTACAGTTTTTAACATATAAAAAGAGCACACAGACATACAGGACAGCAGAGATTGGAGATATGACCTACAGAGACACAGAGTTTGATTGATTTCAACCTTGAGAATGTAATGTATGAAAATGCTTGTTTTTTGATTCACATGTATTTATTTTACTTTATTGCTTATAAGTGTTATTGAGTGACTGTTTATTTCTTATCATTTATTAAGTAAATTCAATTTAGTTTTCTCAATTCTCGTGTGAGCATTTCTTATTCAGTACATTTCTTATTCAGTACAATAATAATCTTTATTTTTATATAGCGCTAACATATACCGCAGCGCTTTACAGTTTGCACACATTATCGTCGCTGTCCCCAAAGAGGCTCACAATCTAGATTCCCTATCTGTATGTTTTTGGAATGTGGGAGGAAACCCACGCAAACACGGGGAGAACATACAAACTCCTTGCAGATGTTGTCCTTGGTGGGATTTGAACCTAGAACTCTAGCGCTGCAAGGCTGTAGTGCTATCCACTGAGCCACTGAGCCAATCATTTGAATCCATTACAAAACATCCAGTAACAAGCATCCAAGCATTTTAGTGCTTGCTGATCTTTAATGAATATTTTCTTGTACAAAGCTATATCCCTAAATCCTCATTAAAATTGCAATTTATAGGAGGCATTATGTATAGTTTTCTATGAAATCTAAGGTAGTTTTGTAATTTGTGAACAAGTCTATAGATTTGGGAAAATAATGATCAGAACAATGGATTTCTACTTTGTGAATAGTTTTTTGGAATAGGCAGGAGATGGTTAGTATTTTTTTAAGCATATGAAGAAACACTGATGTTAAAAGCCGATAAATTGACCAAATACTTCTGAAAATCTGATACAAACTGGTCATGAAAATCAGTCCATTTTTTCTGCATACAAGAAAAATTAGTCTGACAATATTTCAGATTCAATAGATGACTCCTTGTTTATGTATATTAACACAGGCAAAAGAAGGTACTAGCATTCCATAGATGTCTATTGGAGGCACTTAACAGCTCCACAAAGCTTGAAGTCAAAAGACTCATTATGGCTTTATGTATAAGTCCAAAACCTTTTGTGCTCATAACTTGATAAAAGCTAAACTGGAATCTGAAAATGATAGGAAATATTGCAAACAACTTCTAGGCAAAAATATTATACACAAAAGTAGATGAAAAATAATATTAACTTTAATAATTTCCAGCATAAAAGTCATGTGCTCTCTAACCTGTTCAAAGAAAAACATATTGACCTATGAAGAAGACTCAGACCTTGAAACACCTGTAGGGTAAATTTCTAATTTCACTCAGACAGATAACAAATTGACATAATTTAACTAAATGAGAATGAAAGGATGGGAGTTGAGAGATGGATTGTAATAGCTAACTATTTATCTCTTTCCTGGCTAATTGTGGACATTAATAAAAGGGTTTAAAGTACTTTTTTAAACGTCATTTAATGATCTCTAAATTCATAGTTTTTTCTATCTCTCTCACTATTTCGTCTATAACAATTATTTTAGCAAAAGAAGTGAAAGATTTTATTACTGACAAATGGGTTTAAATTGATTTTTAAATGAGATGCTGAAAAGTTCTGCTTGCAAATGCAGCAAACCATAGAAAATGCATCTGAAAAGACAAATGTGGCTTTGATGCTGTTTTTAAATGAAACATATTTTGTCTCTAAAATCAGAATTATGTCAACCGCCCCCCAAAAAACTTCCTGCCATGTATCACATTTCGTTTTAATACAAGTTTTACTGGAGTGATTAAAAATACTCTATGTTCAGATTATTAGAATTATGGTTGAGCTGGATTTGCAGCTGCATTACAGACATGGAAATGTATATATAGCGTGTGAAATAAGTATTGAACACGTCACCAATTTTCTAAGTCAATATAATTCTAAAGGTGCTATTGACATGGGTCACCAGTGTTTATTGATGATGTGATTGAAGACAGAAGCAGCCGGATGAATTCTGACAGGTAAAGGGCGATGCTTTCTGTTTGGATTCAAACAAATGCAGCAAGGTTGTTTGGATGGTGTTTTGCAGTACAGATGGGAATGACCTCAAACATACTGCAAAAGCAACCCAGGAGTTTTTAAGGCAAAGGAGTGGAATATTCTGCAAAAAGGCAGAGACAATCACCAGCTCTCAACCCCATCGAGCAGCATTTCACATTTTTAAGACAAAACTTAAAACAAAAAGACCCACAAAGAATCAACAACTGAAGTCAGCTGCAGTAAAGGCTGGCACAGCATCAGAAAGGAGGAAACCCAGTGATTGGTGACGTCCATGGCTTCCAGACTTCAGGCAGTCATTGCCTACAGAGAATTCTCTTCAAAGTATTAAAAATGAACATTTTATTTATGGCAAAGTTAGTTTGTCAAATTACCTTTGAGCCACTGAAATAAGGAGGCTTTGTAGGAAAATGGTTGTTATTCCTAAATGTTTCACAGGATATTTTTCTTCAACCCCTTTTAATTAAACCTGAGAGTCTACACTTCAAATGCATCTTAGATGTAGTGTTGAGCGATACTGCTCGATATCTAAAAATATCGGATTGGAATGGTATCACCGATATCACTAAATATCGTCGATATCCAATTCCGATACCGGAAGTCCCATGTAAGTCTATGGGAACAAAATATCGCAACTAAAAAAACACTTTCTTTCGTTGTAAACACAACATATACACACATAGAATACATATATATATATATATATATATATATATATATATACATGTCATTGTGACATATATATATACATATATTTATAGTTTATACACTTTTACATAGTAAAATAGACTCTGATTCAATTGCCGGGTAAAGCCGTGACATACCCCATAGAAGTCGACGGGCTCGGTGCCGAGTACCCCCAAAACCTCACGAACAGGATTCTGTAGCTCGCTATAAGCGAGTCCTGTGTGCCTGAATTGAACTGGTTTTGTGCTTGAGAATTGCTAAAATCATCAGAGAATGTATTTGCCATTTTTCCGCCATATCTGCGTCACGACGAGGCACTGGTGAAGAAGAAGGGCGTGCTCTTCGTGGGTGTACACTCACTCAGTGGCGCGAAAACGATGGCCGACCACTCTAAATGGTACTGCAATGTAAGATCGTGCCCCACAGCTCTTGAGTTCCGCCTCCTCATCCTCCTCAGTGTGCGGAAACTAATGCGAAGGTCCCGCCTCACTACAAAAGAGGGGCCCTCTCCAGATGCTAATGACACATGTGACTTGGCAGAGATGGCTAATGGACACGAGCAGAAGTGTGAAGGGATGGAGCAGTCAGAGCTCTCCCCCCACGGAAGCGACCCGATCGCCACGGAACCACCGTTGGGCACCCGGCCTGGAAACCCTCCTACGCTGCAAGAAGCGGAGGATACCCTAAGAGGCCTGGCCCGGCACCGGGAGGAGGTCGCCAGGATGGAAGCCAGCTGGCGTGCCCTAAAACTAAACTTGGAGCGGCGCCAATCCCTCTTACCTGAAGTGTCTGTACCGGAAGGTGAGGCACCCATTCTAGCAGAGGAGTCCGTGCGGGCATCCCAGCCCTTGCAATGTGATCCGGTTGACGTTGTCGCAGTGGAGGCACCCGTTCCTGCAAAAAACGCTGCACCGGCAGCACCCCAGATCCCGCTGTCTGCCCCCGTCGCTGAGACAGAAGAAGCGACACCCGTCCTCATGGAGGAGGCCGCGCAGGCACCAGAGGTCTACCTGTCTGTACCGGAGCCCCGACTGTCATCTGTTCCAGAGCCGGCTGCTTCCTCCGCAGATGAGCGCCGCCAGGACTGTCGGGCGCCAGGAGAGCTGCCGCAAACCGGACATCGTAAGCTGCAGTTTGATGGTGGAGACATGGAGATGCTGGTGGAGGAGAATTACAACCGGCATCAGGAGGAAGAGTGTAGACGTCGGGAGAGAGAAGCCGAGCGACAAAGGGAGCAGCGAGAATCCCAAAAGCTTCGGCAACGTCACCTGGAGAAGGACCTGGCAGAGAAGGCACGTATGAGAAAGGATAAAAGTACGGTGAGGGAGCCGCGGCTTAAGGGTGCAGTACGGAACTTTAAGTTAAAAGGTGGTTGGGGCTTCATCCAGGAGCCTGGACTTTATTTAGAAGTTTTTGTAACCCGGCGGGACGTGGAGGCTCACCTCCCAGAAGGACACCCGGGGAGGGACCTGTTGCCAGGAGACTTGGTGACTTACACCCGACACTGGGGTTACAATGGATGGTACGCCCTAAATGTTACCAGGTGCGACCCCTACTCCCCAGAGTGTCAGGAAACTGACAGACCCTACGAGCCTTCAGCCTCCCCAACCAGGCCTCTGCACAAGTGCCCACCCCACGCCGTAAATCTCCCCAGCCTCCCTCAGTGGTCTCCTCAGCAGCCCCAGCTATGGACATGATAATGATAGCTGGCCCGTACCCGGCGCCTGTTAGGCCCCCTGGGTTCGTTCAGTCCGGGACATAGGGGTCCAGACCCGGAGGGAGATGAAAGAGGTGGCCACACAGACCCAGATAGCGGGTCACGACGTCACTGTACAGGCCACACGACGTCATCAGGTCTGGGTGGACCCTCCTGTCACGGATGTTTGACAAGCTCCAGAACAGTACCAGGTGGTACCTGGAAGAGGCCAGCCAAAGAAGTCTAAATAACCCGGACAGGGTCTCTGTATGTAAATAGTTAAATTATTGATGTACCCGGACGGGTGAATGTTCATAAAAAGAAGTCTATTGTTGCCTTAATATACCCAGGTTGGGTAATGGTTTGATGTACCCGGACGGGTGAATGTTCAGAAGAACAAGTTTATTGTTGCCTTAATATACCCAGGTTGGGTAATGGTGTTTCACTGTAATGAAAATGTTGAACTTTGAAGCCATGAACTGTACTGGCTCACAAACTTTTCTGTAAATAGTTGGCACTTCGGTGCTCCATCTTGGTTTTACAAAAAACTTTACTGTGCACTATTTTCAACTACCTCAGAAACTAAAAACCCGTTTGGTGTGGCCGAAAGTGAGGTCTGCTCAAGGAAAGTCTTGCAGCCCACCCAAGACCACAGTTGGAGGTTTGGAGCGGGTCCTCCACAAGCACAAGTAAAGGACACTGTGAAGTTACCCCGGTGGGGGTAGTCCTAAGAAGTCTCCACGAACTTCGGCACTAATGCTATTTGCACTTTTGTTGAATATGTATTTATTAACACACATGTATAACACATATCAAGGGTATGAACAGTAACAAAACATGTCACATAATATAAGCCATTTGCACTTTTGTAATGTTATTATTAAAAATTTTATTATGCACCTTGAAGTGTTTCCTGCTTTCTTACTACGTCGCATAGTCCACTCTGCTACATCACTTTGCACCATTGCTCTATCTCACATCTATCTGCCCTGGAAGGATAGCGTGTTACCTGTAGAAGACTTTTCACCTACCTGCACTACACCATCCCTTCCAGAGGACCTGCACAGCAGCGCTGGACACCCCTGACCAGGTACTACAGGTGGCGTCACGACAAACTACACGAACATTCTATCATCCCCTGGAAATATCCCACATTACAGTGATTGCCCAGGTCACGGACCGAGCTGTGCTACTCGTGACATCCCCCATAGAAGTCGACGTGATCGGTGCCGAGTACCCCCAAAACCCCTGTCTCTGTGCGACTCAACTTCCCTCACTGTGCTGGCACTTTACATTTACAAATGCCTCTGGGTTTTTTTTTTGGGGGGGTGGGGAATATTCAGACTTTTGCTATGGGGCCCCATGATTTATATGTACGCCCCTGCTGCTGAGGCATGGTATTTAAGGCTGTTAAGGAGCCAACATACATGGACCTTGCCAGCAGCGTCGGACTGGAGTACCTTGGGCCCACCAGAGAAAATATATTCTTGCGGCCCAACATCATACTTCCCAACCTTTGAATAAGGGAAAGAGGGACAAAGGCTGTGGCACGCTGTGCATGCTGCAGAAAATTTTAGGCCATGCCACATTGCACCACAGACTGTCCAGGAGTTGGTGGATGCTTTAGTCCAGGTGTGGGAGGAGATCCCTCACGAGACCATCCGTCGCGCTCATCAGGAGCATGCCCAGAAGTTGTAGGGAGGTCATACAGCATACCTCCCAAATTTGGAAGACAGGAAAGAGGATTAAAGGCTGCGGCGCTTGTTGCGCGCCGCTGAAAATTTTAGGCCACGCCCCGACAACACCCA
This sequence comes from Oophaga sylvatica, assembly GCA_033576555.1. Classification (NCBI taxonomy): domain Eukaryota; kingdom Metazoa; phylum Chordata; class Amphibia; order Anura; family Dendrobatidae; genus Oophaga; species Oophaga sylvatica. Next base: position 51,408,432 of record JARQOD010000008.1, read on the forward strand.
TTTCACAGTTAATCACACCCATATCCTCGCCCCAAGCGTAACCATTTAGCACTGCTGATCACACTGACTGGTAATGAGGGCACAGTGGCTGGTACTGAGGAAAAGAAAGAAAGAGCAGCGAGAGAGAAAGAACAAACAGAGAAAGAAAGAGAGGAAAGAAAGAAAAGAGAGAAAGAAAGAACAGAGAGAAAAAAGAACAGAGAGCGAGAAGGAAAGAACAGAGAGCGAGAAAGAAAGACTAGAGAGAGAGCCATAGGCGTAGCTAGGGTTTTGGTTTAGTGGGGGCAAAACTTCTGAGTGGGCCCATCATCAGAGAACCTCAGCAAATGACTGCGCTGTTGGCCAAAATAATCTATATATAAAAAGACCAATATTGATATTACCGCCATATGGTCTGTGTTAAATAATACCAGTCCTACAGAACATATAGATTACAGCACAGGTACAGATAATGACTTACCGCTGATGTTCTTTCTAATGGGATTGTTCACTTTTCATGTCTTTTCCATCTGGCCCACACCGACATGACGACTTCTCCAGCCAGGACTCGACTGCACCCCAATTAAAAAAAAAATAAAAAAAAACCTCACCTCCCGGCTCCTGTGCTGCTCACTGTTCTCCCTCTCAGCGTCTGACAGCGGGCGCCGGCAGGTGATGTTATTGCGCCCGCTGTAATACGCTGAGAGGGGGATTATGGGAGAGAAGGAGCGCTCGCTCCTTCTCTCTCCATGCGGTCAGCTTTATCGGCTGGATGCCGATACAGCTGACCCTCCGATGACGGGTGGGGGGCCCACTGCTGGCACCGGGCCCCCCCAACGCCTGTTCAGGCCCCATAGCTTCTGGGCGGCAGAGCAGGGAGAGCGATTCTCCCTGCTCTGCCGCAGAATGTAACTGTATCGTAGCTCCGGGTGGGCCCCCTCAGAGCGCGGGCCCCGGGGCCACCGCCCCCTCTGCCCCGCGACCTATCCTTTCAAATCAGGGCCCACCACACAGGAGCTGGGGCCCACCGTAGGTTTCTCCGGTGTCCCGGTGCCTCAGTCCGACCCTGCTTGCCAGCCTGATAATACCAGGCCACAGCAGTCTGCATATCTTGGCTGGTTAACAAAAATAGGGGATCCCCTCAAAAAAAATTTGGCGTGGGGTCCCCCTATTTTTGTTAACCAGCCAGATGAAGCAGACTGCTGAGGCCTGGTTTTTCAGGCTGGTAAGGATCCAATATCCATGGACCTTGCCAGCCTGATAATACCAGGCCACAGCAGTCTGCTTAGCTTGGCTGGTTAACAAAAATAGGGGATCCCCTCGAAAAAAAAACGGCGTAGGGGTCCCCCTATTTTTGTTAACCAGCCAAGTAAAATGCAGACTGCTGCGGCCTGGTATTAAAAGACTGTCAAGGCCCATGGATTTTGGCCCTCAACAGCCTGATAATACCAGGCTACAGCAGCCCCACATTTGGCGCATCAAAAGATGTGCCAATTGTGGCACTTTACCCGGCTCTTCCCACTGCCCTGTAACGGTGGCAAGTGGGGTAATAAGGGGTTAATGTCACCGTTGATTGCACGGTGAGAATAAGCCCGGTTAATAATGGAGAGGTGTCAATAAGACACCGATCCATTATTAATCCCAAAGTTTTTAAATGTATAAAAAAAAAGACACAGCAAGAAAAAAGTATTTTAATGAAATAAAAGAGACAACACAGTTTTCATTTCTTTTATTATACTCTCATTCCTGTGACGCCATCGATCTCCTGTAAAAAAAGAAAAAAAACAAACCAACAGTATACCACCTGTCCGACGCAGTCCATAGTAACGACAGTCCCACGACGATCCAGCTCTGCTACATCGCAATGACAGGCAGAGCCTGTCATCTCGACGCAGCACAGCTGATTACCTGCTTCCCCGGCGGTGACGTCATCAGACTGACTGCTTTACGGCCGGGATTACCCAGCAGTCACTGCAGTTATCGCGAGAAACTGCATGTGACCGCCGGGGAAAGATGATGGCGGCCATCAAGCAGTCCAGCCCGTGACCGCCGGAGATCTTCTGCCAGGTAAGTGCCGCTGACTCCTGACAGACCCGACCGACGGACACTGACAGTGACAGTGACAAATCCGATTCCGGTATCCGATAAGACGAAAATATCGGAACTAAGTATCGAAAGTCCGATAGAGCTAATATCGGCCGATACCCGATACTTGCGGTATCGTATCGCTCAACACTAATGGACGGTGAACAAAAATGACTGGATAAAAATGCATCTAATATTTAATGGTAGTACAGTGTACAGGATTAAGGTAACATGGCTGCTTTTCTCCAACAGGGCATCGAGTGTCCACAGCTAAGGACCACTGCTTAAACAAAATAAGACTGCCGTATTTCAAATAACAAGTGTGACACTGTTTTTGGTTATAATGCAGCCTTGCTTTTAAAACCTCGCACAAGTCCTTTATAGTAGCTATCTGGTTGGAACAAATTGAGATTCTGATTTGGCTTTTATCCTAAGTCATATTACAAGACTAGTTAAAGGGTTGATTGTGACTTGTAGAATCGCTACTTCCAACAGGTGGTGCTATAGAGTTCAAGTCCTCTTTTTCTTCTGAAGAGGCATTTTGCATATGGTTGGAACAAGTTATTATCACCTATCCACATGGAAGGTGATAACTTCTAGGTTGGTGGGAGTCTGACAACTAGGATCTCGGCAAATCTGTGAAAAGGGGCACTTACAGTGGCTTGTAAAAGCATTCACTGCTTGGCTTTTTACCTATTTTTTACATTACAACTTGTATTTAAATAGTTTTGTAATCCATTTTGTCTGTGATTCATGAGCAGTAAATAGTCTATGTTGGTGAAGTGAAGTGAGCAGAATATAGGCATAAATTAAATATATGGGATCAAATACCTAAAAATTGGCATGTGCATATGTAAGCAATTAACTTTATAAGTCACATGCTTAGTGAAAGGAAGTCTCCCTGTGTTCAGACTAAGTGTTACATGGTCTGTCAGTATTTACACTTTCCCTTTTCTGAAAGGCCACAGAGGCTGCAATACAATTATGCAAGAGGCATCAGAACCAAACAACACCTTGAAGACCAAGGATTTCCCCAAACAAGTCAGGGACAAAGTAGTTGAGAAGTCCAAGTCCGAGTTGGAGCACCATCAAATTCATTATCTTCAATTGGAAAGAAAATGGCACCACAATAAACCTACCAAGTGAGGGCCGCCCACCAAAACTCTAAGCCCAGGCAAGGAGGGTATTAATAAGGGAGGCAGCAAGAGAGCAAAAGTAACCCTGAAGAAGCTGCAGAGTTCCCAAGCAGAGACTGGAGTATCTGTCCATATGACCACAATAAGTTGTACACTACATAGAAGTGGCCTTTGTGGGAGAGTTGGCCGAAAAAAAAGCCCTTACTTACACAAAAAATTGCAAGGCTCATTTTGATTTTGCCAAATGTATGGAGGAAGGTACTGTGGTCAGATGAGACCAAAATTGAACTTTTTAGCCACCAAGATAAATATTATGCCAGGTGCTAAACCAATAAAGCTGATCATTCCAAGAATACCATCACTACAGTGAAACATGGTGGTTGCAGCACCATGCTGTGGGGACATTTTTTGGCATCAAGGGCAGGGAAAATGGTTCAAGTCGAGGGGAAGATAGATGGTGTGAAAAACAGGGATATTCTTGAGAAAAACCTGTTTCAGTCTGTCAGCGATTTGAGATTGGGATGGAACTTTACCTTCCAACAAGACAATGACCCAGAGCATACTGCTAAATCAACACTCAAGTGGTTTAAGGGGAAATGTGTAAATGTTTGGAGTATGTAATGAGAACAAAAACAAAGAGCGCAAAATGTGTGAAACCTTGTGATTTAGTAGATTATCAAATAGGGGCTAAGTGGCCAGTCACCTAATGGGGATGTGCACCCCTGCACAACCCCAGTTTGCACTTGAAGGGATGATCCCTGGGGACCATTGGAGACTGCCGTGCTCCACCACTGCTTTCCAGCACTTCCGGGTTCTGGTCACATGATCAGGGAACAGGATACGCATCACCACTGGTCCTTAAGCTGGGAAGTGTGGATCCAGCATTGCCCAGACACCGCAGGTCCTTAAGCTTCTCAATGGAATTAACTATGCTCATAGCTACTCCTGAAGGAAAAAAGTTGTAGCATCTGTGGAGCACTGAGATAAGGGATAAATGTAGGGGCAGCAATCTGGTTAATAAACCTTTATTAACCCTTCGATCTCCACAATATGTTTCGATACCATAAAACTATATTCATCAGGTGGTCCAAAGGGAAAGATGTAAAGATGTAAACATGGGAAACACCATAAAATGGAAAACACAATAAATAGCGCAGTTAAAAAGTAATAAATAAAAAATACCATAGGAAAATTTAAAAACTAGATATTCAAAAACACATAAATGAAATAAAATAAAATAAAAAAATCAATAAAAATAATAGTAAAAATAATAGACACCTACATGAGCAGCAACAAAATAAATATTCCATTCTATAAAACTTTTTATAAATAGATAATATTAAAGGTGGTCACCTATTATATAACAAAAAACTAATCTTGGTTTTAATAGTTAACCACATTGTCAATTACTAAATTGAGCCCCTCTGAACCCAGGGTGCCAAGTTTAAAAATCCAAAAGCACTCTTTACTCATGAGGCTGTTCCAATGGTCAGTGGTAGCATCAGTTATCTGATCAATTATAATAAGCCTCATAAATTTTGGGTCCGTTTGGTGAAATGTACTAAAGTGTTTAGATATGCTGTGTAATTGATATCCCATTCGTATATTGTGCCGGTGTTTATTGAGACGCGCATGCATAGTCTGTATAATGCAGCCCACATACTGGAGGCCACACGTACATTACAAGAGATATACAACATATGTTTATTGACAATCAACTCGGTGCTTGATAGTGTAAACTTGGCCTGTGGTTCTAGATGTAAAAGCTTTTGCTCCATTTTGGATAGTGTCATAGCATAAGCATTTGGGTGTCTTACAGGAATAACAACCCAACGGAGGATTGCTGATTGTTTTTGTCAAATTTGGTTTCAGAGTCGTGTTACTGCTGGCCACCATGTAACGTAGGGTTCTGTTCTTTCTATAAATGATTTTTTGCTTGACTGGGTGAGTATTCAGATAATACAGGGTCCCCCTTCAAGATGAACCAAAACTTGTTACGCAAATTCTGGATGGAAACCATTGATTGATTGTAGGTGGTAGCCAAGCTCCATTTAGTCAACTCCAAGATCGTTTTGCTATTACTACTAATAGTTGATACTATTTTACTAATATATGAGTATTGTGTAAGTGACTTTGTTTTGGTAAAAGCATCATGTAGCAATTTCTTGGGGTAACCTTTTTGTAAAAAACGTTTTCTCAGCGTTTTGGATTCCACGTAAAAATCCAAATCCCTAGTGCAATTCTTACGCACCCTCCAGTACTGGCCATAGGGAACATTGGTGATTCATTTGGGGAGATGTCCACTATAAAACCTTAGGTATCTGTTGACATCTACAGGTTTGAAGTAGGTAGATGTGAACACCTTCCCATCATCATCAAAACTAATCATCAGATCAAGGTATTGGAGGGCAGTGTCAGACAGAATTACAGTAAAATTTAACCCCTCAAGTATTAGTGTTGAGTTTATCAATGAAGTCAAGGCTCCCTCTTTAGTGCCTTTTCACAGGATAATCAAATCATCTATGTAGCGGCGGTAATACACCGCATGATCCATAGCCAAGGGGGACTGCGCAATGAAGACGGACTCGAACACTACCATGAACAGGTTTGCATAACTGGGGTAGAATCTCGTCCCCATTGCACAGCCCTTGTTTGGATTGGCTTAGTCAAAGCCCATACATTTATGGTCAGATTTGAAGATTGCTGTTCACCAGAGAAAACCATCTAACTTGAAGGAGCTGGAGCAATTTTGCCTTGAGGAATGGAAGAAAATCCTATTGCAAGATGTGGAAAGCTCATTGAGACTTATCCAAAGTGGCTTGCAGCTGTAATTGCTGCATAAGGAGGTTCTACAAAGTACTGACTTTAGGAGGGTGAATAGTTATGCATACTGAAGATTTCAGTTATTTTGTCCAATTGTTGTTTGCTTTGCAATAAAAAGAAAACCAAATGTTCACAGATATAGGCATGTTCTTTACATGAACTGATGCAACTACTCAAAAAACAGTGAAATTCCAGGATGTGAAGTAGCAAAACATGAAAAATGCCAAAGGAGTTAATACTTTCGCACGCCAATGTATATCTACAGTAGAATGGAATGGCATTGTGCAAGATCAACCGTCACTTAATTCATTCCCTATGGATCTACCAAATAAAACTGATAACAGTGCTCCAGAAGGCCCATAGACAACTTGTATAGGTAATAACTTATTCCAATCAGACAATTCCTTTAAGCCTTTCCTGTCATCCACCACACATTTGCACCTCTAATGGTTGATGCTAAATAACCCAGGTAATAAATTAGTGTTATGGTAATTACATAGACTCCCATTATTAACAGTGGGCACCAGCTGCAACAAATTGACAATGTCCTCTTGCATCTACCAGGATATGAGCTGAACCCTTCTCTGGGAACACTATATATCATTCAGGTGATAAATTCATGTAACATTTAGGTTTCCTAGGACTGTTTCCAACATTTTTCAAACTCTTTAACACAAACATAACCTTAGTAATGTCAGAATGACCTCATCATAGGAATGGATGGTAATCAATAGTAAACAGCAGCCGATTTATTTAGACTAACAGACTTTTTATACTTTAAAATAAAATAAAATAAATTAGCCCTCTTAGTCACTTGTAATCAGACTGTTCTTTGCAAAATACTAACTCAAACGGACAATGTTATTGTTAGCCACGTGCACACGTTAGTATTTGAGTTTTTTTACTTCATTATTTGTAAGCCAAAACCAGGAGTGGAACAGTCAGAGGAAAAGTATAATAGAAAGACAACACCACTTCTGCATTTTTTACCCACTCCTGGTTTTGGCTTACAAATACTGAGATACAAAAAACTCACCAAATACTCAACGTTTGCATGTGGCCTTAGAGGTAACATCATCCTTTTGTGGCTGAAATAAGTGAATCAAAACATGTTTCATAGTCCCCTCCACATCATCAAATTGTATACACTTGAGAAAGGCAAAGAAGGGCAATTGTTATCTCCCAATGGTGGTGGTGCTTAAAGTTACAACTAGTTGTTTCTACATTCTTAGTCATAGTATGTTCTATTTTTTTGCTTGTTTTTTAAACACTACTGCATCCATTGACATTGCCACTTTTTCTTTTACCATATATTTTGTACAAAACTATAATTAACATTCAACAATCTTTTCATCATAAATTATTTAATCTGTGCCAATGAGGATGTAATAAGAAATGTTAGGTAGATACCTGTATAGAAATCAAAATGCGAAAACAAGCCACAGCAATGGTGTGACATACACATTTGTTAAATATTGGACACATATGCAAAAAAATGGGCATGCACAGTTAAATGTCTGCATTTTGCTTTCAATTTTTTTCTAAACAAAATGTAGCCATTTTTCTAAAAATGATAAGATAAATTATGGGCAGATACACACGCAAAAAGACAATACCTATAACAAGGTGCTATATTGGTGCGACATGTATAGATGTAAAATTTAACTTGTAAAACAAATGTGAAAAAAAAATTGCATCCGATACACATACTTTGTGAAGTAGACAGTCAATGTTACAAGTCTGGACTTTATGATATTTTCTCTTGTATTAAAAAACAAACATTAAGAGTGGCTCCCTCTTCACAAAAACAAAACACACAAGAAATGTGAAATCTCAATATAGTCACTTGTGAAATGTAAGCACACTGTCTGACACTGATTTAAGATTATTTTTCTGCAAAAATTTTTTAGCTCACTTGCTTCTGCTATCTAATGAACTAAGAATGAGGAAAAAATGTGTAAACATAATACAAATGAAGCTGGTCAGATGCCAGCTACATCATATAATTTATCAATCATGGTGACAGGCACTGCCTCTGGTACCCACTGCTATTTTTTTACATGTCTCACTGCAAGGATACCAAGAATACGTGGCAAATTTGTCTGCGATAAAGGGAATAAAAGCATTGTTCATGGCAGTAACAAGTAATGTAAATATGAAAAAGGGCTTCTGGTGTCTAGCCAATGATCAAGGTGTTCATTTTTAATAAACTAGTACAAACATGGATCTTTATCTTCAACAGCGTGGTGAAAAGAAGCAGTACAAATCTAAAACATTGTTGCATTGCATAGATACACAAAACCCACTAAGAGGCAAAACTTTAAGTCTGGGGACACCATAAGGGTATGTGCACATGTTGCGGATTCTGCTGCGGATCCGCAGCGGATTTACCGCTGCGGATCCGCAGCAGAACTGCAAGTGACATACAGTAGCATTAAATTCAATGAAAAAAAAAAACCGCAGTGCACATGCTGCGGATTTTTCCGCGCGGATTTGGTGCGGATTTAAATCCGCAGCATGTCACTTCTTTTGTGCAGTTCCGCAGCGTTGTCAGACCTGCTCTAAGTGGCTGCGCCCACCATGCGGAAGCGATTCATGTGCGGATGGTACCCAGGGTCTGGAGGAGAGGAGACTCTCCTCCAGGCCCTGGGTACCATATCCATGTAAAAACAATAATTAAAATAAAAAATGATATTCTCACCTTCCGGCGGCCCCCGCAGCTTTCCCGCCTCTCAGCGACACTCCCGGCAATCGCGTTCCCAGAAGTGCTTTGCGAGATCACCCAGATGACGTAGCGGTCTCGCGAGATGCTACGTCATCGGGATGATTGCCGCAAAGGACTCCTGGGAACGAAACTTGCCGGGAGCGTCGCTGAGAGGCGGGAAAGCTGCGGGGGCCGCCGGAAGGTGAGAATATCATTATTTATATATTTTTTTATTATTTTAACATTAGATCTTTTTACTATTGATGCGACATAGGCGGCATCAATAGTAAAAAGTTGGTCACACGAGTCAAACACTTGTTTGACTCGTGTGACCACCCTGTCAATAGAAATCCGCAGGTCTGAAACCGCTGGGGAAATCCGCAGTAAATCCGCAGTAAATCCGCAGGTAAAAAACAGGTCATTTTACCCGCGGATTTCACAAAAACTGCGCGGAAAATTCCTCAGCCCATTCCGCACCGTCTGCACCTAGCCTAAAAATGTATTTTTACTGCTAAAATTTGTCATTGATTTTATTAGCATAGTTACCATTTTTTTATTTATTTTTAATTGTGTATTTTTTTTCATTTTATTCAATATTCTTCTCTCGCCTCTCGTATATGCTTAAGGACACATTCATACTATTAGTATTTGGTCAGTATTTTACATCAGTATTTGCAAGCCAAAACCAGAGGTGGAATAATCAGAGGAAAAGAACCGTATATACTCGTGTATAAATCGACCCGAGTATAAGCCAAGGCACTTAATTTTGCCAAGAAAAACTGGTATAAGCCGGGTATGCATTGTCCTCTCATTCCCATCCTGGTATGCATGGCTACTTATCTCCATCCTTGTCTGCATGGCTCCTTATTCCCATCCTTGAATACATGGCTCCTTATCCATATCCTTGTCTGCATGGCTCCTTATCCCCATCCTTGTCTGCATGGCTCCTTATTCCCATCCTTGTCTGCGTGGCTCATTATTCCCATCCTTGTCTGCATGGCTCCTTATCCCCATCCTTATCTTCATGGCTCCTTATTTCGTATGCATGGGTCCTCATCTCTGTCCTGTTATGCATGGTCACTCATCCCTATCCTTGTATGCGTGGCCCCCATGAGAAAAGCTTTTAAAAAAATATCCTTACCTTCCCTGTGCACCCTCACTGCATCTTGTTCCGGTGCCAGCAGCTCCTGCGGCCGGGCGATCACGTGTCCCCACTCATTAAGGGAATTAATTTTCACCTCTCTCCAAGCCTATCGGAGTGGAGAGAGGTGAATATTCATTACCTTAATGAGTGGGTAACTGTTATATCCCGGCCACTGTTGGAAGCCGGCGGCTACTGCTGTAACTGTGCGGACTATAAGAGAAATGAATATTCATTGCTAGTGCAGTAAATATTAATTTCTCTTTATCAGCGTGCACAGGCTTTAGCTGCAGCCACCTGCTCCTGCCTCCTGTGACCCGCTGCTCCTACACTCCCCCTCCCGCATTGTCTTCTGGGAGAATGACGCGTGTATAAGCCATGGGGGTGTTTTCAGCACAAAAAAAGTACTGAAAAACTCAGCTTATACATGAGTGTATATGGTATAATAGAAACATGTCATGATTTCTGCATTTTTCACCCACTCCTGGTTTTGGCTTAGAAATGCTGATGTAAGACACTGGCCAAATACTGAACTTGTGAGCATGGCCTAAGTGTGTGAATTTTGTCTATTGTTAATAGTTTATTTTTGCCTAATAATTAAAGTGGAAGTCTGGGATTAACTAAACAATTGATGTTCAATCAAAAAAGTAAAAGTCATCAGAAGAGATGAGTGAGGGTCCTATACCCAGCACTCCTACTGACCAGCTGAAATCTGCTCCAGTGTTTGCTTAATATAAGCTTCTGGTGCACCTCAGGAACTATACACATTGCTTAATAGCCACTGCTGTACTCTTCACCTAAACAAGTATTCACTGATCTTATTTTGATAACCCATTTTATGAATAATTCATTCGCTCCAGACAACCTCTTACTTTTTCCAAATCAATCTACTTGACCACGTTTCTGCAGTAATGAAGATATTTACCAGCCTGGTCACTTTCAAAATATTAATTATATCAGGAACAGAAAATTCATCCTTTATTTTAATTTTTTTTTATTTTGTTTACATTTTTAAATTTTATCTTATACAAAAATCTTAAAAGATAAAACTAACTATTCCAAATAATTTGAAATAAGAATTGTTTAAACAATATTATTGTGCCTATTAATAATATATTCTTATCATACCACGAAAAAAATAATTATATAGCTATTAAGCTATTAACTAAAGGAGTACTTATTATATTTTGTGCTAGTCAAAGATAAAATACAAAGTTGGTCTAATACGGCTAGTAGAATAGATCATTAAAAGGTTGATTAATAATTTTACTGTTACAAAAATGTTTACCTGGTCTATTTTTGGCTACTATTCATCTAAGGAAGATAAAGGAAGAAAATGATGGTTAAAAATACTAGGGTGATAAATTGCAGTAGTTTCTTAGAAAAACAGATTGTAGGCACCCCACTAGCAAAATATCTTTGAAATCCACTTGTGAATGGGTTTTGTTCTAAACTCATCTTTAGATAAAAGAGAGTTAATGAAAGGATAATTTCCTCTTATATGATAATTAAATATTCTACAAGGAGTAGACAAGCAGATCACTGTAGGGGACTGATCCTAGAGATATTCAATGAAACATTTGGATTTTTGTTCATTATGCTAGTTTTAGTGCTTCCCTTTGTAAAGTTGATTTAGGAAAACATCCTCTGTATTACTGTTTTATGCTTTGCGAATGCATGCAATTTCCTCTTTTAACAAATGGAATTATGTAATCATATATTTGATTTTAGTTGTAAAGTAAAATGTAATTAACCCCTTACTGCCATCAGACGTACTATCCCGTCCATGGTACCTGGGCCCGTATGACCGGGGACGGGATAGTACGTCATAGGCGATCAGCTGCGCTCCTGAGGGGAGCGCAGCTAATCGCCGCCGGGTGTCAGCTGATTATCACAGCTGACACCCATGACTGTGTGTCAGGAGCGGTCACGGACCGCTCCCGGCACATTAACCCCTTGCACACCGCGATCAAACATGATCGTTTTGTACTGGGGGCACAGGGGAGGATCGCGCAGGGTGGGGCTCCCTGCGCGCCCCCCTGAGACCCTCAGAGCAGCGCGATGTGATCGCGCTGTTCTGAGGGCTTCCTCCCTCCCAGGACCCGGATCCAAGATGGCGCCGGGGTCCTGGAGGGAGGCGGCTACCTCAGTGCCTGCCGAGAGCAGGCACTGAGAAGCCTGCATCTATGCCTGAGCGATCGCTGGTGTGACAGAGTGCTGTGCACACTGTCACACCAGCGATCTGATAAAATACTGTGATGTCCCACCCTGGGACAAAGTAAAAAAGTTAAAAAAGTAAAAATAAACATGTGTAAAAAAAAAATCCAAAATAAATAAAAAAAAAAAAAAATATTCCCCAATAAATTCACTTCTTCCTGTAAATAAAAAAAAAAACAATAAAAGTACACATATTTGGTATTGCCGCATCCGTAACGACCCCCCCTATAAAATTGTCCCACTAGTTAACCCCTTTAGTGAACCCCTTAAAAAAAAAAAAAAACGAAGCAAAAAATCAATGCTTTATCATCATACCGCCGAACAAAAAGTGGAATAACACGCGATCAAAAAGACCGATATAAAAAAACATGGTACCGCTGAAAACGACATCTTGTCCCGCAAAAAACGAGCCATCATAAAGCATCATCAGCAAAAAAATAAAAAAGTTATAGCTCGCAGAATAAAGCGATGCAAAAATAATTATTTTTTATATAAAATTGTTTTTATTCTATAAAAGCGCCAAAACATGAAAAAATGATATAAATGAGGTATCGCCATAATCGTACTGACCCGAAGAATAAAACTGCTTTATCAATTTTACCACACGCGGAACGGTATAAACGCCTCCCCCAAAAGAAATTCATGAATTGCTGATTTTTGTTCATTCTAACCTCCCAAAAATCGAAATAAAAAGCGATCAAAAAATGTCACGTGCTCAAAAATGGTACCAATAAAAACGCCAACTTGTCCCGCAAAAAATAAGACCTCACATGACTCTGTGGGCCAAAAATATGCAAAAATTATAGCTCTCAAAATGTGATGATGCAAAAACTATTTTTGCAATAAAAAGCGTCTTTTAGCGTGACAGCTGCCAATCATAAAAACCCGCTATAAATAGTAAATCAAACCCCCCTTTATCACCCCCTTAGTAAGGGAAAAATAATAAAATTAAAAAAAAGTATTTATTTCCATTTTCCCATTAGGGTTAGGGTTGCGGCTAAAGTTAGGGTTAGGGTTGGCGCTAAAGTTAGGATTAGGGTTAGGGTTGGGATTAGGGGTGTGTTAGGGTTAGGTTTGTGGTTAGGGTTGGGACTAGGGTTAGGGGTGTGTTGGGGTTAGGGTTGGAGTTAGAATTGGGGGGTTTCAGCTGTTTAGGCACATCAGGGGCTCTCCAAATGTGACATGGCGTCTGATCTCAATTCCAGCCAATTCTGCGTTGAAAAAGTCAAACGGTGCTCCTTCACTTCTCAGCTCTGCCATGCGTCCAAACAGTAGTTTATCCCCACATATGGGGTATCAGCGTACTCTGGACCCCAAGAGTTATTGTGCAATTTGTCCTATTTCTTCTGCTACCCTTGGGAAAATAAAAAACTGGGGGCGAAAATATCATTTTTGTACAAAAAAAAATATTTTTTTGTTTTTACGGCTGTACATTATAAACTTCTGTGAAGCACTTGGGGCTTCATAGCGCTCACCACACATCTAGATAAGTTCCTTGTGGGGTCTATTTTCCAAAATGGGGTCACTTGTTGGGGATTTCCACTGTTTAGGCGCATCAGGGGCTCTCCAAATGCGACATGACGCCCCCAGACCATTCCATCAAAGTCTGCAATCCAAAACGTCACTACTTCCCTTCCGAGCCCCAACGTGTACCCATACAGTAGTTTTCTCCCACATATTGGATATCAGCGTACTCAGGACAAATTGGACAACAACTTTTGGGGTCCAATTTCTTCTGTTACCCTTGTGAAAATAAAATATTGGGGGCGAAAAAATCATTTTTGTAAAAAAAAAAAAAGATTTTTTATTTTTACGGCTGTACGTTATAAACTTCTGTGAAGCACTTCGGGGTTCAAAGTGCTCACCACACATCTAGATAAGTTCCTTGTGGGGTCTATTTGCCAAAATGGGGTCACTTGTGGGGGGTTTCCACTGTATAGGTGCATCAGGGGCTCTCCAAATATGACATGACGCCCCCAGACCATTCCATCAAAGTCTGCAATCCAAAACGTCACTACTTCCCTTCCGAGCCCTGACGTGCGCCCATGCAGTAGTTTTCTCCCACATATTGGGTATCAGCGTACTCAGGACAAATTGGACAACAACTTTTGGGTTCCAATTTCTTCTGTTACCCTTGTGAAAATAAAATATTGGGGACGAAAAATCATTTTTGTAAAAAAAAAAAAAAGATTTTTTATTTTACGGCTGTACGTTATAAACTTTAGTGAAACACCTGGGGGTTAAAAGTTCTCACCACACATCTAGATAAGTTCCTTGAGGGGTCTAGTTTCCAAAATGGCATCATTTATGGGGGTTTCCACTGTTTAGGCAGATCAGGAGCTCTCCAAACACGACATGGCGTCCAGCCAATTCTGCGTTGAAAAAGTCAGACGGCGCTCCTTCCCTTCCAAACTCTGCCATGCACCCAAACAGTGGTTTACCCCCACATATGGGGTATCAGCTCACTCAGGACAAATTGCACAATAACTGTTGGAGTCTTGTTACCCTTGGAAAAATAAAAATTGGGGTGAAAAGATCATTTTTGTGGAAAAAATATGATTTTTAAGTTTTACGGCTCTACGTTATAAACTTGTGTGAAGCACTTGGGGTTTCAAATTGCTCACCAAAGATCTAGAAAAGTTCCTTAGGGGGTCTAGTTTCCAAAATGGGGTCATTTGTGGGGGGTTTCCACTGTTTAGGCACATCAGGGGCTCTCCAAATGCAACATGGCATCCAATCTCAATTCCAGCCAATTTTAGTTGGAAAAAGTCAAATGGTGCTCCTTCCATTCCGAGCTCTGCCGTGCGCCCAAACAGTGGTTCCCACCCACATCTGGGGTATAAGCGTACTCAGGACAAATTGGACAACAACTTATGTGGTCCAATTTCTCCTGTTACCCTTGAGAAAATAAAAAATTAGTGACTAAAATATAATTTTTGTGGGAAAAAAATAGGATTTTTTATTTTCATGCCCGGGCATTATAAACTTGTGTGAAGCATTTGGGGGTTCAAAGTGCTCACCAAAGATCTAGATAAGTTCCTTAGGGGGTATAGTTTCCAAAATGGGGTCACTTGTGGGGGGTTTCCACTGTTTAGGCTCATCTGGGGCACTGCAAACGGAACATGACCCCCATCAACGTCTGCATTCCAAAACGTTACTACTTCCTTTCCAAGCCCTGCCGTGCACCCAAACAGTTTCCCCCCCCACATATGGGGTATCAGCGTACTCAGGACAAATTGGACAACAACTTTTGGGGTCCAATTTCCTTGGGAAAATTCAAAAATTTGGGACTAAAAAATCATTTTTGTGAAAATTGTTTATTTATTTTTTCACACCCAGGCATTATAAGCTTTTGTGAAACACTTGGGAGTTCAAAGTGCTCACAACAGATCTAGATAAGTACCTTAGGGGGTCTAGTTTCCAAAATGGTGTCACTTGTGGGGGTTTCCACTGTTTAGGCGCATCAGGGGCTCTCCAAACACGACATGGCGTCCAATCTCAATTCCAGCCAATTTTAGTTTGAAAAAGTCAAACGGCGCTCCTTCCCTTACGAGCTCTGCCGTGTGCCCAAACAGTGTTTTTCCCCCACATATTGGGTATTGGCGTACTCAGGAGAAATTGCATAACAACCTTATCTGTCCATTTTCTCCTTTTACCCTTGTGAAAATAAAAAAAAGTTTGTAATAGATCATTTTTGTGGCTAAAAAGTTAAATATTCATTTTTTCCTTCCACGTTGCTTTAGTTCCTGTGAAGCACCTGAAGGGTTAATAATCTTCTTGAATGTGGTTTTGAGTACCTTGAGGGGTGCAGTTTTTAGAATGGTGTCACTTTTGGGTATTTTCTGCCATATAGACCCCTCAAAGTGACTTCAAATGAGAGGTGGTCCCTAAAAAAAAATGGCTTTGTAAATTTTGTTGTAAAAATGAGAAATCGCTGGTCAACTTTTAACCCTTATAACTTCCTAACAAAAAAAAATTTTGGTTCCAAAATTGTGCTGATGTAAAGTAGACATGTGGGAAATGTTATTTCTTAACTATTTTATGTGACATATTTCTCTGTTTTAAGGGAATAAAAATTCAAAGTTTGAAAATTGCAAAATCTTAAAAATTTTTGCCATATTTGCATTTTTTTCAAAAATAAACGCAAGATATATCAAAGAAATTTTACTTCTAACGTGAAGTACAATATGTCACGAGAAAACATTCTCAGAATCGCGAAGATCCGTTGAAGCGTTCCAGAGTTATAACCTCATAAAGAGACAGTGGTCAGAATTGTAAAAATTGGCCCGGTCATTAACGTGCAAACCACCCTTGGGGGTGAAGGGGTTAATATAGAAATGAATATACAATTTACAGTATTTAAACTTTTTTTATTTGCAGTGGTGCGTTACAATGTATAACTAAGTTGTCACAGGTGTTCTGCTGATAAGACCTCCAGTGATGAGCTTTTAGTGAAGAAAGAAGGGATTGTATTGGGCATGTCCATCTAGGCAATAAAAAAAAACTAATTTTATTGAATAAACATAAAAAATGATTAAAAACAAAACCTAGATTCTTAGGTTTTGTCTTCCAAGCTTCCTCTTTCATCCTACCAGAAACATGTTCAAAGATGTTCATGTCTGGTGACTGGGCTGGCCAGTCCTTGAGCACCTCGATCTTTTTTGCCTGGAGGAACTTTGTTGTAGAGATGGATGTATGAGATGGAGCACCATCCTGCTGCAGAATTTGACCCCTTTTATGATTTGGAATAAAAGAGGTAGCTAATACTTCTTGATATTTTAGGCTATTGATATTGCCTTCCACCTTGCAAATGTTTCGCACACCCCATACTAAATGTAATCCCAGACCATGATCTTTCCACCACCAAATTTACCTGTTTTCTGGGTGTATTTTGGATCCATACGGGCTCCAGTAGGTCTTCTGCAGTATTTGCGGTGGCTGTGGTGTAATTCTACTGAAGATTCAGAGAAATCCACCTTCTGCCACTTTTCCAGCGTCCATCAGTTTAGCAGGCTGTGGGACTTTGCAAATGCCACACGTTTTTTTATTTGCCTTTTGTTTAGTGCTGGCTTCTGGGCACTGATTCAACCATGGAGGCCATTTCGAGACAGAATCCTACAAACTGTTCTAGTTGACACAGGGACTTGAGGTGACCAGGCCTGTTGGAGCTCTGCTGCAGTGCTTGCTTTGGATTTTCTAACCAACAAACATTCCTCCTGAGCAGTTGTCTTGCGGGGTCTGCCGGACCTGGGCTTGTCAAACACATCTCCAGTCTCTTCAAATCTTTTATAAATTATTTGTACTTGACGCTGAGACACATTAACCCCTCTCTGACATTAGACGTACTATCCCGTCCATAAAACCCGTGCCATTCTGCCCATGGACGGGATAGTACGTCATAGGCGATCAGCTGCGCTCCTGAGGGGAGCGCAGCTAATCGCCGCCGGGTGTCAGCTGATTATCACAGCTGACACCCGTGACTGTGTGTCAGGAGCGGTCACGGACCACTCCCGGCACATTAACCCCTAGCACACCGCGATCAAACATGATCGCGGTGTACTGGGGGCACAGGGGAGGATCGCGCAGGGTGGGGGCTCCCTGCGCGCCCCCCTGAGACCCTCAGACCAGCGCGATGTGATCGCGCTGTTCTGAGGGCTTCCTCCCTCCCAGGACCCGGATCCAAGATGGCGCCGGGGTCCTGGAGGGAGGCGGCTTCCTCAGTGCCTGCTAATAGCAGGCACTGAGAAGCCTGCAGCTATGCCTGAGCGATCACTGGTGTGACAGAGTGCTGTGCACACTGTCACCCCAGCGATTTGATAAAATACAGTGATGTCCCACGCTGGGACAAAGTAAAAAAGTTAAAAAAATAAAAATAAACATGTTATAAAAAAAAATCCAAAATAAAAAAAAAAAAAAAAATATTCCCCAATAAATTCATTTCTTCCTGTAAATAAAAAAAACAAAACAATAAAAGTACACATATTTGGTATCGCCGCGTTTGTAACGACCCCCCCTATAAAACTGTCCCACTAGTTAACCCCTTTAGTGAACCTCTTAAAAAAAAAAAAAAAAACGAAGCAAAAAATCAATGCTTTATCATCATACCGCCGAACAAAAAGTGGAATGACGCGCGATCAAAAAGACCGATATAAATAAACATGGTACCGCTGAAAACGTCATCTTGTCCCGCAAAAAACGAGCTGCCATCCAGCATCATCAGCGAAAAAATAAAAAAGTTATAGCTCGCAGAATAAAGCGATGCAAAAATAATTATTTTTTATATAAATTGTTTTTATTCTATAAAAGCGCCAAAACATAAAAAAATGATATAAATGAGGTATCGCCATAATCGTACTGACCCGAAGAATAAAACTGCTTTATCGATTTTACCACACGCGGAACAATAAAAACGCCTCCCCAAAAGAAATTCATGAATTGCTGATTTTTGTTCATTCTAACCTCCCAAAAATCGAAATAAAAAGCGATCAAAAAATGTCACCTGCTCAAAAATGGTACAAATAAAAACGTCAACTCGTACCGCAAAAAATAAGACCTCACATGACTCTGTGGGCCAAAATATGCAAAAATTATAGCTCTCAAAATGTGGCGATGCAAAAAACTATTTTTGCAATAAAAAGCGTCTTTTAGCGTGACAGCTGCCAATCATAAAAACCCGCTATAAATAGTAAATCAAACCCCCCTTTATCACCCCCTTAGTTAGGAAAAATAATAAAATTAAAAAAATGTGTTTATTTCCATTTTCCCATTAGGGTTAGGGTTGCGGCTAAAGTTAGGGTTAGGGTTGGCGCTAAAGTTAGGATTAGGGTTAGGGTTGGGATTAGGGGTGTGTTAGGGTTAGGTTTGTGGTTAGGGTTGGGACTAGGGTTAGGGGTGTGTTGGAGTTAGGGTTGGAGTTAGAATTGGGGGGTTTCCGCTGTTTAGGCACATCAGGGGCTCTCCAAATGTGACATGGCGTCTGATCTCAATTCCAGCCAATTCTGCGTTGAAAAAGTCA
This sequence comes from Oophaga sylvatica, assembly GCA_033576555.1. Taxonomy (NCBI): domain Eukaryota; kingdom Metazoa; phylum Chordata; class Amphibia; order Anura; family Dendrobatidae; genus Oophaga; species Oophaga sylvatica. The sequence continues at coordinate 51,427,532 of JARQOD010000008.1, forward strand.
AACGGTGCTCCTTCACTTCTGAGCTCTGCCATGCGTCCAAACAGTAGTTTATCCCCACATATGGGGTATCAGCGTACTCTGGACCCCAAGAGTTATTGTGCAATTTGTCCTATTTCTTCTGTTACCCTTGGGAAAATAAAAAGCTGGGGGCGAAAATATCATTTTTGTACAAAAAAAATTATTTTTTTGTTTTTACGGCTGTACATTATAAACTTGTGTGAAGCACTTGGGGCTTCATAGCGCTCACCACACACCTAGATAAGTTCCTTGTGGGGTCTACTTTCCAAAATGGGGTCACTTGTTGGGGATTTCCACTGTTTAGGCGCATCAGGGGCTCTCCAAATGCGACATGACGCCCCCAGACCGTTCCATCAAAGTCTGCAATCCAAAACGTCACTACTTCCCTTCCGAGCCCCAACGTGTACCCATACAGTAGTTTTCTCCCACATATTGGGTATCAGCGTACTCAGGACAAATTGGGCAACAACTTTTGGGGTCCAATTTCTCCTGTTACCCTTGTAAAAATAAAATATTGGGGCGAAAAAATCATTTTTGCAAAAAAAAAAAAGATTTTTTATTTTTACGGCTGTGCGTTATAAACTTCTGTGAAGCACTTCGGGGTTCAAAGTGCTCACCACACATCTAGATAAGTTCCTTGTGGGGTCTATTTGCCAAAATGGGGTCACTTGTGGGGGGTTTCCACTGTTTAGGCGCATCAGGGGCTCTCCAAATGCGACATGACGCACCCAGACCATTCCATCAAAGTCTGCAATCCAAAACGTCACTACTTCCCTTCCGAGCCCTGACGTGCGCCCATACAGTAGTTTTCTCCCACATATTGGGTATCAGCGTACTCAGGACAAATTGGACAACAACTTTTGGGGTCCAATTTCTCCTGTTACCCTTGTGAAAATAAAATATTGGGGGCGAAAAAAATCATTTTTGTAAAAAAAAAAAAAGATCTTTTATTTTTACGGCTGTGCGTTATAAACTTCTGTGAAGCACTTCGGGGTTCAAAGTGGTCACCACACATCTTGATAAGTTCCTTGTGGGGTCTATTTGCCAAAATGGGGTCACTTGTGGGGGGTTTCCACTGTTTAGGTGCATCAGGGGCTCTCCAAATGTGACATGACGCCCCCAGACCATTCCATCAAAGTCTGCAATCCAAAACGTCACTACTTCCCTTCCGAGCCCCGACGTGTGCCCATACAGTAGTTTTCGCCCACATATTGGGTATCAGTGTACTCAGGACAAATTGGACAACAACTTTTGCGTTCCAATTTCTTCTGTTACCCTTGTGAAAATAAAATATTGGGGGCGAAAAAATCATTTTTGTAAAAAAAAAAAAAGATTTTTTTATTTTACGGCTGTACGTTATAAACTTTAGTGAAACACCTGGGGGTTCAAAGTTCTCTCCACACATCTAGATAAGTTCCTTGAGGGGTCTAGTTTCCAAAATGGTGTCATTTATGGGGGTTTCCACTGTTTAGGCAGATCAGGAGCTCTCCAAACACGACATGGCGTCCAGCCAATTCTGCGTTGAAAAAGTCAGACGGCGCTCCTTCCCTTCCAAACTCTGCCATGCACCCAAACAGTGGTTTACCCCCACACATGGGGTATCAGCGCACTCAGGACAAATTGCACAATAACTTTTGGAGTCTTGTTACCCTTGGAAAAATAAAAATTGGGGTGAAAAGATCATTTTTGTGGAAAAAATATGATTTTTAAATTTTACGGCTCTACGTTATAAACTTGTGTGAAGCACTAGGGGGTTCAAATTGCTCATCAAAAATCTAGATAAGTTCCTTAGGGGGTCTAGTTTCCCAAATGGGGTCATTTGTGGGGGGTTTCCACTGTGTAGGCACATCAGGGGCTCTCCAAATGCAACATGGCATCCAAACTCAATTCCAGCCAATTTTGGTTGGAAAAAGTCAAATGGTGCTCCTTCCATTCCGAGCTCTGCCGTGCGCCCAAACAGTGGTTCCCCCCCACATATGGGGTATCAGCGTACTCAGGACAAATTGTACAACTTATGTGATCCAATTTCTCCTGTTACCCTTGGGAAAATAAAAAAATAGTGACTAAAAGATAATTTTTGTGGGAAAAAAATAGGATTTTTTATTTTCATGCCCGGGCATTATAAACTTGTGTGAAGCACTTGGGGGTTCAAAGTGCTCATCAAAGATCTAGATAAGTTCCTTAGGGGGTCTAGTTTCCAAAATGGGGTCACTTGTGGGGGGTTTCCACTGTTTAGGCTCATCTGGGGCACTGCAAACGGAACATGACCCCCATCAACGTCTGCATTCCAAAACGTTACTACTTCCTTTCCAAGCCCTGCCGTGCACCCAAACAGTTTCCCCCCCCACATATGGGGTATCAGCGTACTCAGGACAAATTGGACAACAACTTTTGGGGTCCAATTTCCTTGGGAAAATTCAAAAATTTGGGACTAAAAAATCATTTTTGTGGAAAATTGATTTTTTTTTTTTTCACACCCAGGCTTTATAAACTTTTGTGAAACACTTGAGGGTTCAAAGTGCTCACAACAGATCTAGATAAGTACCTTAGGGGGTCTAGTTTCCAAAATGGTGTCACTTGTGGGGGTTTCCACTGTTTAGGCGCATCAGGGGCTCTCCAAACGCGACATGGCATCCAATCTAAATTCCAGCCAATTTTAGTTTGAAAAAGTCAAACGTCGCTCCTTCCCTTACGAGCTCTGCCGTGTGCTCAAACAGTGGTTTTCCCCCACATATGGGGTATTGGCGTACTCAGGAGAAATTGCATAACAACCTTATCTGTCCATTTTCTCCTTTTACCCTTGTGAAAATAAAAAAAAAGTTTGTAAAAGATCATTTTTGTGGCTAAAAAGTAAAATATTCATTTTTTCCTTCCACGTTGCTTTAGTTACTGTGAAGCACCTGAAGGGTTAATAAACTTCTTGAATGTGGTTTTGAGTACCTTGAGGGGTGTCAGTTTTTAGAATGGTGTCACTCTTGGGTATTTTCTGCCATATAGACCCCTCAAAGTGTCTTCAAATGTGAGGTGGTCCCTAAAAAAAATGGCTTTGTAAATTTTGTTGTAAAAATGAGAAATCGCTGGTCAACTTTTAACCCTTATAACTTCCTAAAAAAAAAATTTTGGTTCCAAAATTGTGCTGATGTAAAGTAGACATGTGGGAAATGTTATTTCTTAACTATTTTGTGTGATATATTTCTCTGTTTTAAGGGAATAAAAATTCAAAGTTTAAAAATTGCAAAATTTTAAAAATTTTCGCCATATTTGCGCTTTTTTTCAAAAATAAACGCAAGTTATATCGAAGAAATTTTACCACTAACATGAAGTACAATATGTCACGAGAAAACATTCTCAGAATCGCGAAGATCCGTTGAAGCGTTCCAGAGTTATAACCTCATAAAGAGACAGTGGTCAGAATTGTAAAAATTGGCCCGGTCATTAACGTGCAAACCACCCTTGGGGGTGAAGGGGTTGAAGATGCCAGCCACCTCTGCAGTTGATCTGGTCTTCAGCCTCTTGATAATCAAGGCTTTGTTCACAGTGTGGATTTTTGGCATGTTGTCAGAGCTCAAGTTGCAGTTCAAATGAAGGTCTGGGGTACAGGGTTTTATTTTATACAAACCCACTAATTAACTGATCATTTACTGAGCACTGGTGAGGATGTAAAATAGGATTGGGTGCATTATATGACCAGGCGACAAAACTTTTGTCTTGCCAAAATCTGACCATTCTCTGTTCATTAAATGATCAATATTTCAGCATTAATGCCAATTTATTTTCTTAACCTAAACCAAATTTGGGAGTGTTTCAGCTTTCAAAAGAGTAATTTATAAAACCAATGGATGAATTTAACATCAGGTTATAAGCTTTGATTTACATAACATGGATAAGCGACATAACTTCTGTCAGGGAGTGTATAGTCATGACTTTTTTTTGGTCATGACTCTTATTGGTCATGTTAAGACTATGGGAATCTGAGTGCGCCAGAAACGTGTCAGCTTTTCTTTCTAATAATATTTTAACGTCTATTCAATAAATTTTTTTTTATTATCTGGATGGATGTGCCGGATAAAATCCCATCTTTCTTCACTTTGACTGCACTCACCAGCAGGATCGTCACCCTCCAATGAATTTCCAACAGCGGCAAACATACTACACAGGGTGATGAGCTCTACAGACACACCCTTCTATCTGATTAGTTTTAGTTGTGGAAAAACCTTGCAGTAAATATGCCCTTCTTATACACAATGAAGTTAGGTAAACCTGACCATCTGATGTAAACAAATTGGTATCTTGTCTGCTTGACGAATCCACAAGAGCCGATGACCTGATACCAGAGAGTCCAAGAATAGGGACATTCTACATGCTTCCCAAAATCCACAAATCTGGAAATCCAGGGAAGCAAATCATTTCATGTGTGGGCACCCTTACTGAACAGGTATCTGGATGGGTAGAGGGTATTCTTAAACCACTGGTGCATGATACACCCAGCTACATTCAGGACACAACTGACTTATTGAATAAACTAGCAGCAAAAGGTCCTCTACCAGAAGGAACCATCCTGGCCACCATGGATGTGGATTCTTTGTACTCTAATATCCCACAGCAGGATGGATTAAATGCCTGCAAATTCATCATGGAAAACACAGGGACTGATGCTGATTCTGTGGTGAAACTTATAAAATTCTTCCTCACCCACAATTACTGTGAATTTGACAAGATATATCTAAAGGAGACTGGCACAGCATTGGGAAGTAAAATGGCTCCACAACATGCAAATCTTTTCATGGCCAAACTTGAAGGTGACTTTTAGTCCTCATGTTCCATCAGGTCTCTGGCCTATTACCGCTACATTGATGATATTTTAATCATCTGGATGGAGTCTAAGCCACAGCTAAAGATGTTCCACGAACATTTTAATCAATTTCATCCCACCATTAACGTAACACTCAACTACTCCAGCACTGAGATTAACTTTTTTGACACCATCATTAAGCTAAAGAACAATGAAATAGAGACATCCCTGTATCAGAAGCCAATCGACCATCCAACATACCTTAAATGGGACTGTTTCCATCCAAAACACATAAAAAACTCTATTATCTACAGCCAAGCCATCAGATACAATCGTATATCTTCCAACAGCAGGGATAGAGATGAACACCTTGGTCGTCTCAAAAAGACCTTTTTGAATCAGGGCTACCATCCAAGAACAATTCAAAACCAAATTACAAGAGCCACCAGAATATCAAGGAATTGCCTGCTACACTACAAAGCTAAAGAAGAACATAATCTGGTGCCTCTAGTAGTCACCTACAATCCAAATCTGGAAGTGCTAAGGGGAGCTGCATAAAAATTACAACCTTTACTACAAAAAGATGCCCGACTACAATCAATTTTTGCAGACTCCCCACTACTGTGTTTTAGGCAGCCCCCAAATCTAAGAAGCATGATTGTCAGAAGCTCCCTGTCCTCTCCAACAGCTGCAGGAACCTTTCCTTGCAACCAGAAAAAATTTAAAACTTGTCCATTTATAATGACCATGGACAAGATAAAGATCCCCAATTCACATCAGAACTACAAGATCCCAGGTACTTTAAGCTGCATTACATCTAATGTGGTGTACTTAATTATTTGTACTAAATGTCAAACTGGGGTCTGTATGTGGGGGAGACCAGGCAAAAACTGAGAACGAGGATGAATTCTCATGGCCACACAATAAGAGAAAAAAGAATGGATCTACCTGTGGAAAAACATTTTTGTATCCCTGATCACAGCACCATACACATGAAATTACTTGTATTAAACGGTAATTTCAAAACTCTGAGAGACAGAAGGGTCTGGGACTACAAACTTATGATGACCTTTGACACACTAAGAGCAGGAATGAATGTGTCACATGGATTTATGTCTTTTTACATAAATTAAGGAATTTGATCCTAAGACCTTGTGGGGTCATCACAACACAGTACCAGTCCCTAATCAGAGGACAGCAAAACTTTCACTTCTTATCTATGAACTGTTCCAATATTTATCGCCATAACTGTCAATCACTCTCCCATAATGATAGTTCTGCTTCACGTCACTTGTCTTATGTATTGCATTTTTTCTATGCTGTGTTGTGCATAAATATGTGATTCTTCAGATTTTGTATTAGTCTTTGCCTGATTAACAGACCTGAGTAATCTCGAAAGCTTGCAATTTGTTACCATCTTTTCAGCTAGCCATTAAAAGGTATCAACCACTGAGGACTCTCAACTCTGAATATTTTTAGATGTTTGCAGACATTCCATCATGACAGATGTATGGGACATGATGAAAGGGACTGAGGATCTCAACATGCTTGACCTTTTGTCCTCAGGGAAAATAGGCTGCAGTCTGTGTAATCAGGCAGCAGCTCTCTATCTGTTCATAACACATGTATGTGTATGTTTATTTTGGGGTAAGAAAGAATAGCTGTTGGTTATATTTCACACTAACAGTTTTTCATGAGTGTGTCACATGCTCCGGGGAGATCTGGGGTTAGGTACTCTTTAGGTTACTGCGAATCACAGATCTTCCATTTAGCCTGTGTGTTTTATTCCTCATATTAAATGGACTTTGCTCCTTTGTTGCTTAAGAGCTTAATGACTCCATGTATGCTGGATAGAGACATGCAGATTCATCTCAGAGCTGCTTCTGACCAGCTCATTTTCTCTCTCTATAAAACCTAGCCAGACCTTCTCGTCCCTGCCTGTGAAAGTTTTGCTTCTTGGCTTGCTGGAGTTGGTGTTAGAACCCTCTTGTTAGATTTTGTTTCAGTTTGCTGGTCACATGACCTTTTTACCCTATTTTGTCTGGCTCCGCCCTTCTGGCTTTGCTGGACTTCATTGTATTATCTACTCTTAAGCTAGCCGGGTGCTTAGGTGCCTTACTCTGTCAGTTTTGCTTGATCTTAGGATCTCTTAGTATTTGTTTTCTGTTTTATTTTCCCTGCTACACTTTCTGTTAGGAGGTGTCCACCTTTTCACCCAGTCCCTAGATCTTGTAGGGATTCCTCCCTCGCAACTATAGGTCTTCGTTCAGACTAGCTGAGGACTTTAGCGGGTCTGGTCGCAGGATCAGGTTCCCCGTTACATCGTAGGGATCCAGCTCAGTCCTATTGTAGGGACAGAATTCCCACCTTTCCTTAGTGCTTGTAGCAGATCATAACAGTAAGTCCAGCCAAGAAAAAAAAAAAAAAAGAAATCTCTAAGGAAATATTTTCTGTTTCCATCATGGTCTCAGTTCAGGATTTGGTTCAACGCCTGCAGGGACTTTCTCTGGAGGTGGCTGAGATAAAGCAATACGTGAGTAGTTGTTCTGGAGCACATTTCGTGGAGCCAAAGGTACGTTTGCCTGATTTATTTTTTGGTGAACAACAAGATTTTTTTTCTTTTAAAAATGCTTGCTTGTTGTATTTCCGTTTGAGACCCAGATCCTCTGGTGATGAATCACAGCGCATAGGGTTCATAATGTCACTTTTGCGCAAAGAACCTCAGGACTGGGCCTTTTCTCTGCAGCCTAGTGATCCATGCTTTAGATCAGTGGATAGTTTTTTTTCTGCTTTGGGGTTATTATATGACGATCCTGATCGTGTTTCATCAGCTGAGACAGAATTGAGACGTTTGAGACAGGGATCAGGTAATGTGGAAAAATATTGTACTCACTTCCGAAGGTGGTCCACTCAGGTGGGCTGGAACGATTCAGCTTTGAAAAGTTTATTTCTTGCAGGGTTAAGTGAAAGGGTTAAAGATTTGCTGATTGCTTATCCCATACCTGGTAACTTGCAAGAGGCTATGCAATTAGCCATACGGGTGGATAGGAGACTACGTGCAAGGGTTAATGAGAGTAAATCTGCCGTGTCAGCTCCAAGTTTGGAGAAGGAATGTACTGACATTGCAGAGCCGATGGAAATTGGAGCAATGACACTCTCGGGAAAAAGAACGCAGATTTGCTAAGGGCTTGTGTTTCTATTGTGGCAAATCTGAGCATTTTATTAAGAACTGTGCGCTTCGAATGAATAAAGAGAGAAAAAAAAATGAGGTCAGTTTTGCCCGCATAGCTTGTTTAAACAATAAAGGTGTCTTTCTTTCTGCTACCACTGCTGTTGAGGAGGAATTAATGGAGTTTCGGGTATTTGTGGATTGTGGTTCAACTCTCAATGTGATTGATGGGAAATTTTGGAAAAACTAAAATGAAAACCCAAACTTCTGTCTTCCCCTATTAATGTGGTGTCTGTGGATGGTTCTCACTTGAAAAATGTTACTCTCCATACCTGTGAATTTCCTCTTAAAATTAATGGTGTTCATCAAGAGAATTTGGATTTGGTAGTTTTGAATAATTTGCCCTCACCGGTGATTTTGGGGTTACCCTGGTTAAAATTGCACAATCCGGTACTGGATTGGTCTACCAATGAAATTAAGTCCTGGAGTCCCAATTGTTATGACAAGTGTTGTAACGGGCGTATTGCTGCTGTAGTTAAGGGGGAGTTACCTGTACCTATTCAGGATTTTTGGAAAGTTTTTTCTGATAAGGAATCGCAGGTATTGCCCCATCATAGAGATTATGATTGTGCAATTGAATTTGTCCCTGGAGCGACTCTTCCTAAAAGTCGTTTATTTAATTTGACTATTCCTGAGAGAAAGGCTTTGGAGGAATACATACAGACAAGCTTGGCCGCCGGTCACATTAAGCCTTCCAAATCTCCTGTGGCGGTTGGATTTTTTTTTGTTAACCTCTTCATGACCCAGCCTATTTTGACTTTAAAGACCTTGCCATTTTTTGCAATTCTGACCAGTGTCCCTTTATGAGGTAATAACTCAGGAATAGTGTTGAGCGATACGATACCGCAAGTATCGGGTATCGGCCAATATTAGCTCTATCGGCCTTTCGATACTTAGTTTCGATATTTTCCATATATCGTATCGGAAGTTCCCATAATTCTTTGAGAGGCAATGTGATTTTAGTCAGCCAATGAGGAATCCTAAGAAGTGTGGGCACATCCTGTACTGCTGCGGTCATGTTAACTAATGGCATTGCTGTGATTGGATGCTGAAATGATGTCAGAATGCACTATAAAAGGCGCCGCCGCCATTTTAGCGTCACTGTGCTGTGAATTCAGTAAGGGACAGAACGCTGCTGTGCTGACTCTGAGGGACAGTTAGAGATTGCGATTTAGTGTACTGTGCTGTAGGCAGGCTAGCACCAACCGCTGTGTAAAGCTTCCTTTTGCCTGCAGTGTTGTTTTAACAGCTCTGCAAGGTGTGTGTGAGTGCAGGTGACGCTGCAGTTTGCTCTGCATGCAACGCTGTCTGTAGGCATCTGCACGTGTCACTCACAGACTCTTTTTTTTTTCTTAAGTGTAATTCTTGCAGCTCCATGCAATTTAACTATTAGTGTGACGCGCTTCCATCCGTATCCAATACATTGGTTGCAAACACTATAGAAGTAGACAAAGGAGTAGCCTTTCACAGATTGTGAACAGTTGTGTTTCAGTGTTCACTTCAGTCTGTGTTTTTTATTTTTTGAGTTCACATCACGCTCCAGTTACTTGTTCAAGCACTGCTGCTTATACTCTGCTGAGCGTGTCTCAGTGCCTCATCCTTTTCATTTATCTCCAATTGGTTCTGCTCCATTCCATTTAAAATATAATCTATTAGTGTGACGCGCTTCCATCCGTATCCAATATATTGGTTGCAAACACTATAGAAGTAGACAAAGGAGTAGCCTTTCACAGATTGTGAACAGTTGTGTTTCAGTGTTCACTTCAGTCTCTGCGTAATAACCACACTTAGGCCTTATAACTTTTCTGACTTTCTTTATCAATCTACCAAGATGAAGAAGTCAGTTAGTAAGGCACGTGGTCGTGGCCGTGGAGTTTCAGCAGGGAGAGGACGTGGGGATTCTGTGGCTGCTGCCGCCCTCAGTGACACAGCATCCACCAGTTTTACCCATGAGCGTTCCTTTATGCGCACTTTGGTAGGAGCTCGGCGTGCCCCCCTGCTGCGGGAAGAACAAATTGAAGCCGTTGTTGGTTGGATGGCAGCCAATGCATCGACTTCAATTCCTTCCACCTCCTCTCAGGAACACAACACTGTTGAGCAACCATCTGTCTGTTCACCGCCTGTCAAATTGGCCAGGCAGTCAGAGAGTTCTGTACAGGAGCCAGCTGAGTCTCTGCTTCTGTTCTCAGAATCTGTTGGCTCGCAAACACGGGCACAGGCAAGCAGCATTCTGCAATTTGAAGAAGAGGGAGTATGCAGTGATGCGCAACAGCTGTGTCTCTCTCAATCTGAAGAGGCGGGTGAGCCAGTGCCGATGGACAGTACACCGCAGAACGCATCTTATGATGATGATGAGACTCAGGTGCCAGGTTTTGTGGAGCATGGTGCTGCCCAGACCATCCAACAGCAGCAGGTGTTGGAAGAGGGTAGTGGAGATGATGAAGTCCGAGACCCAACATGGCGTGAGCAACAGGAAGGTGGTGGGAGCAGCTCTGAGGAAGAGATTGTCCCAACGGTACAAAGAGGAGGGAGAGGTAGGCTGCAGACTCGCTTGCCTGTAGCCTCCAGTTTGGCACCTGTTGGGAGCAGTTCTCTTAGAAATGTCAAAATTGGCGCTCCCATGACTTGCACTGCGTGGTCCTTTTTTGACAGACTTGTAGATGATATTTGCTATGTTCAATGCAAGCTGTGTAAGCAAAAAGTTAAAAGAGGTAAAAATATCAGTAACCTGAATACCACAAATATGTGGAAACATGTACGGACAAAGCACGTAGCTGAGTTACAAAGACACACTGGAGATGTAGGCCAACCTACAGCAGCACCTACATCTTCAGGTCGTGTTCGAGCCTCTACCTCCAGCTCACACACACCTGGTTCGGCTTCCTCACAGGATCTCCATGGAAGAACCTCGGTCACTGTTGTCCATAGACAAACTGTTATTCCACCCACAGCAGCAAGTTCACAGTCATCGTCACACTCCCAGAACAAAAAACAGCCATCGGTACCACAGGCATGGGATAAAAGACAGCCATACTCGGCAAACCATCCACGAGCACAGGCTCTGAATGCTGGCATTGCAAAACTCCTGTCCCTTGAAATGCTGTCATTCAGGCTGGTGGAGACTGACAGTTTCAGGAACTTTATGGCATTGGCAGTCCCACAATATAATGTGCCAAGCCGATTTTATTTCAGCAGGCAAGCTGTCCCTGCTCTGCAAAAACATGTCGAGGGAAACATTAAACATGCGCTACTAAATGCCGTCAGTAGCAGGGTCCACCTGACCACCGATGCGTGGACCAGTACCCATGGCCAGGGACGATACCTTTCCCTCACTGCCCATTGGGTCAATGTTGTGGAGCCGGGTACAGATCTTGCCAGTGGCGCTGTACGTGTTCTGCCAACTCCAAGGATTGCAGGAATCCAGTCTGTACACATAGATTCCTCCTCCTACTCCAGTTCCTCAGAATCATCGCTGCACGAGCCGTCACGGTATACCTCCACATGGACCCGTGAACGCTTACCTGTTGCGACCGATATGAGCACAGCCGTGGCCAAACGTCAACAGGCCATCCTGAAATTAATTTCCATGGGGAATCGAAGCCACACAGCACAGGAGCTCTGGGATGCCATCAAGCAGGAGAGTGACGTGTGGTTTTTGTCAGCTAATCTCCAGCCAGGCTTGGTAGTGTGTGACAATGGCCGAAATCTGGTGGCAGCTCTGGGCCTTGGCAACCTCACTCACTATACCATGTCTGGCACATGTGCTCAACTTGGTCGTGCAGAGTTTTTTGAGGGACTATCCGGATCTTGATGCACTGCTGCACAAGGTCCGCCTAGAGTGCGCTCACTTGCGACGTTCCAGCATGGCCAGATCGCGCATTGCAGCTCTGCAAGTCAGATTTCGCCTTCCTGAACATCGCATCATATGTGACGTACCCACCAGGTGGAATTCCACGTTACATATGTTGGAGCGGTTGTGTGAGCAGCAGCCAGCAGTAATGGAGTATCAGCAGCAACAGCGCAATCAACTCGCAATTTGCGCCGTTCACACTTCACCACTACTGAGTGGGCCTCTATGAAGGACATCTGCGACGTTTTGCGTGTGTTTGATGTCTCAACGCGGATGGCGAGTGCAGATGATGCACTAGTCAGCATGACTGTCCCCCTTATCTGCCTGCTTCAGAAATCACTGAAAGCACTAAAGGAAGAGGTTTTGGAAGAGGTGGAGGATGAGGAGTCACAAATTCAATTACCTTCAGGACAGTCAGCGCAACGTGGTTCCTCACAAAGGGCTGGGCAGGGCTCACTTTGTGAGGAGGATGAGGAGGAGGAGGAGTCAATGGAGGAGGAAGAAATTCTTACAGAGGGAGGTACACAACGCTCTAGTCAGTATGTAGAGCGAGGGTGGGGTGATGCAGAGGAGGCAGACATGACGCCTCTTCCAGAGGACAGCCTTTGTTGGCCAGTTGGGAGTCTGCAGCACATGGTTGATTTCATGCTTCAGTGCCTGAGAAACGACCGCCGCATCGCCCACATTCTCACCACGTCAGATTATTGGGTGTACACCCTCCTAGACCCTCGCTACCGGGACAACTTACAAACCCTCATCACACCGGTGAACCGGGACCGTAAAATGCAGGAGTACCAAGACACACTGGTGCAATCCATACTGTTGTACATTCCAGCCGAGAGAGCTGCTGCTGCTGCTACTGCTTTACAAAGCAGCTCTGTGCGTCGAGGCAGTGTAGACACCTCTACAACAAGAGGGAACAGAAGCAGCGCCTCTGCACAGGGCAAGAGCTGTATGTTACAAATGTGGCAAAGTTTTGTGACAGCGCCAGCAAGGTCTACACCATCCGAGACGGCTCCAGTCACCAGGAAGAAACGTTTCCGTAAGATGGTGACAGACTACTTGGCTTTCCCTCTAAGTGTACTCCCAGATGCCTCTTCCCCTTTCAAATTTTGGGTCTCTAAGTTGGATACATGGCCAGAGCTTAGCCAGTATGCATTGGAGGTGCTGGCTTGCCCTGCTGCCAGTGTATTATCTGAGCGTGTCTTTAGTGCTGCAGGTGGTGTAGTAACAGACCGTCGCATGCGACTATCCTCAGAGAATGTAGACCGGCTTACTTTTCTGAAAATGAACAAGGCATGGATCTCACCTGAATTTGCCTGTCCGTTTTCAGATTAAATAACTGTTTGGCAACGTTTTCCATGTCTCCTGTTATGTTCATCTTTCTACCACCTGAACTCTACTCCCTGGGCTACAAAACCGCCATTTGTTGCTCGTAAGTAATTGGCAGGGGTACTGACTCATGGCCAGCCTGGTTACAGCACGACAGCTGTTTCCTGGCTGTGTGAACGTCAATTATCCTCCAATAAGTTGTGCTGTCGTGTTGCATTCGGGTTAGCCGACTCTATGGTGCCTGCAGTTTAGGTGATTCCTATGTGTGCTGTGGGATATGTAAATAAAGGCGGTTTCCATTGTGACAATAGGACAAGCACCCACTGTAGGACTGTGTGATTCGGTAACTGCGGACGACTTGCGTCCTGTCAACTTACATTTTCATGGGTGCGTTCTTCTACCCGTCCGGGGTCCAGTACCGTCAACTGGTTCTCCCCAGTGCCTTTCGCCTAGGTGCCTCCATCTCCGTATCCGAGTTCCACCAACGTCTGCTGGTCCTTGGTAGTGCTTTGAAGCACAGGTACCTCCTGCTTAGTAACCGTGTCACAGTAACGTCAGCTGGTACTCGGTTGTGACATTGCCTCTTTTCCTTCTGCTACCCGTTCGGGGTCCAGTACCGTCAACTGGTTCTCCCCAGTGCCTTTGGCCTAGGTGCCTCCATCTCCGTATCCGAGTTCCACCAACGTCTGCTGGTCCTTGGTAGTGCTTTGGAGCACAGGTACCTCCTGCTTAGTAACCGTGTCACAGTAACGTCAGCTGGTACTCGGTTGTGACATTGCCTCTTTTCCTTCTGCTGCCCCTCTGGGTTCCAGCACAGTCAGCTGGTTCTCGTTACTTCCATTGTCTCTTGCTCCATCTGATACCCGTCAGGGTTCCAGTAACGTCAGCTGGTTCTCGGAAATTAGACGACCTTAAAGACCACCCAGAAGAAGATGACGACAACAAGGACGACGAGCATGAAGCCAACCAGCCTGAACACCATCACAAAGAAAAAATAAAAGATTACCCAGAAGAAGATCACCAACAGGACAAAGAAGGTTAAGACAAACTACAAGATACAGAACAAGAGACAGAAGAACAATAAGCAGAAGATCAAAAAGCAGAAGAACATGAAGTATAAGACCAAAATGAAGAGCAAAATATATGCTCTAAATTCTAAGCAGAAGAAGACTAAGCAGTGTATGGGGTGAGTCCGTTCCTCCTCGTGGTGCCCCTGGAAAATGCCTGCTGCTGCAGGCTAAACTGAACACGGACAAATACTGTTGTAATTTAAATCTTTTGTGACAGCAAGAACGAAGGATGAACAATTCATACTTTTACAGATTACAAGTACAGGAATCTCTGTCACAAATAAGAATATGATGAAGAAGATGAAGAGGAAGAAGATGAAGAATTTGAATATGAAGAAGATTAATTAGTTTAATAATAACAATATGAGTAATGTAATCAAAAACATGAATAGCAAGAAGTTTAAGAAGAAGATTAAGAAGGTGAAGATGAAGAATAATTTGATGAGAAAGATGATGCTGCTGCTGAAGATTATGAAGGAGAAAGTGTGGCACTGGCAAAAGTTAAAAAGGTGAAGAGCATGGAAGTTGTGAAACATACATATTTGCCAAAATAGAAAAAAGGTTAACAACATTGTCAATTTGTTAGTCAATCCAAACGTATTTCCAAAAAAAAATATATTAATGCTATTCCAATGCATTGGGTTAAACATGTATGCCTTTATTGTCTCCTCAACCTCCCCCAATACATTCTACATTAGTCTTTGTTGTTTTCCTTCATGTACAATTAACCAACAAGGCAAGAATGTTTTTTTTTAATGTCGATATTTGGTTCCCATAGACTTACATTGGACTTCCGGTATCGGAATCGGATATCGACGATATTTAGTGATATCGGCGATACCATTCCGATCCGATATTTTTAGATATCGAGCAGTATCGCTCAACACTACTCAGGAACGCTTCAACAGATCCTAGCGATTCTGAGATTGTTTTTTCGTGACATATTGGGCTTCATGTTAGTGGTAAATTTAGGTAGATAATTTTTGCGTTTATTTGTGAAAAAAATGGAAATTTGGCGAAAATTCTGAAAATTTTGTAATTTTCAAATTTTTTATTTTTATTCTGTTAAACCAGAGAGTTATGTGGCACAAAATAGTTAATAAATAACATTTCCCACATGTCTACTTTACATCAGCACAATTTTGGGAACAACATTTTTTTTTGTTAGGAAGTTATAAGGGTTAAAAGTTGACCAGCGATTTCTCATTTTTACAGCAAAATTTACAAAACCATTTTTTTAGGGACCACCTCACATTTGAAGTCACTTTGAGGGGTCTATATGGCAGAAAATACCCAAAAGTGACACCTTTATAAAAACTGCACCCCTCAAGCTAGTCAAAACTACATTCAAGAAGATTATTAACCCTTCAGGTGCTTCACAGGAACTAAAGCAACGTGGAAGGAAAAAATGGACATTTTAATTTTTCCAACAAAATCAGGATAAAATGGATCCTAAAATTTGTTGGGCAATTTCTCCTGAGTACACAGATACCTCATATGTGGTCATAAACTACTGTATGGGCGCACGGCAGGGCTCAGAAGGGAAGGAGCGCCATTTGACTTTTTGAATGGAAAATATGCTGGAATATTTAGCGGTTGCCATGTCACATTTGGAGAGTCCCTGTGTGCCTAAACATTGGAGCTCCCCCACAAGTGACCCAATTTTGGAAACTAGACCCCCTAAGGAACTTATCTAGATGCATACTGATCACTTTGAACCCCCAGGTGCTTCACAAATTGATCTGTAAATAAAAGAAAGTACTTTTTTTTCACAAAAATTTTCTTTTAGCCTCAGTTTTTTCATTTTCACATGGGCAACAGTAGAAATTGGATCCTAAAATTTGTTGGGCAATTTCTCCTGAGTACACAGATACCTCACATGTGGTCATAAACCACTGTTTGGGCGCACAGCAGGGCTCAGAAGGGAAGGAGCGCCATTTGACTTTTTGAATGGAAAATATGCTGGAATATTTAGCGGTTGCCATGTCGCATTTGGAGAGTCCCTGTGTGCCTAAACATTAGAGCTCCCCCACAAGTGACCCCATTTTGGAAACTAGACCCCCTATGGAACTTATCTAGATGCATAGTGAGCACTTTGAACCCCCAGGTGCTTCACAAATTGATCCGTAAAAAAAGAAAGTACTTTTTTTTCACAAAAATTTTCTTTTAGCCTCAGTTTTTTTCATTTTCACATGGGCAACAGTATAAATTGGATCCTAAAATTTTTTGGGCAATTTCTCCTGAGTACACAGATACCTCATATGTGGTCATAAACCACTGCTTGGGCGCACGGCAGGGCTCAGAAGGGAAGGAGCGCCATTTGACTTTTTGAATAGAAAATATGCTGGAATATTTAACGGTTGCCGTGTCGCATTTGGAGAGTCCCTGTGTGCCTAAACATTGGAGCTCCCCCACAAGTGACCCCATTTTGGAAACTAGACCCCCTAAGGAACTTATCTAGATGCATAGTGAGCACTTTGAATTCCCAGGTGCTTCACAAATTGATCCGTAAATAAAAGAAAGTACTTTTTTTTCACAAAAATTTTCTTTTGGCCTCAGTTATTTTCATTTTTACATAGGCAACAGCATAAATTGGATCCTAAAATTTGTTGGGCAATTTCTCCGGAGTACACAGATACCTCACATGTGGTCATAAACCACTGTTTGGGCGCACGGCAGGGCTCAGAAGGGAAGGAGCGCCATTTGACTTTTTGAATGGAAAATATGCTGGAATATTTAGCGGTTGCTATGTCGCATTTGGAGAGTCCCTGTGTGCCTAAACATTGGAGCTCCCCCACAAGTGACCACATTTTGGAAACTAGACCCCCTAAGGAACTTATCTAGATGCATAGTGAGCACTTTGAACCCCCAGGTGCTTCACAAATTTATCCGTAAATAAAAGAAAGTACTTTTTTTTCACAAAAATTTTCTTTTAGCCTCAGTTTTTTTCATTTTCACATGGGCAACAGTATAAATTGGATCCTAAAATTTGTTGGGCAATTTCTCCTGAGTACACAGATACCTCATATGTGGTCATAAACCACCGTTTGGGCGCACTGCAGGGCTCAGAAGGGAAGGAGCGCCATTTGACTTTTTGACTGGAAAATATGCTGGAATATTTAGCGGTTGCCATGTCGTATTTGGAGAGTTCCTGTGTGCCTAAACATTGGAACTCCCCCACAAGTGACCCCATTTTGGAAACTAGACGCCCTAAGGAACTTATCTAGATGCATAGTGAGCACTTTGAACCCCCAGGTGCTTCACAGAAGTTTATAACGCAGAGCCGTGAAAATAAAAAATCATTTTTTTTCTCAAAAAATGATTTTTTAGCCCACTATTTTTTATTTTCACAATGGTTACAGGAGAAATTGGACCCCAAGAGTTGTTGTCCAGTTTCTCCTGAGTACGCTAGTACCCCATATGTGGGGGGGAACCACTGTTTGGGCACACGTCAGGGCTCGGAAGGGATGTAGTGACGCTTTGAAATGCCGACTTGATGGAATGGTCTGCGGGCATCTTGTTACGTTTGCAGAGCCCCTGATGTGCCTAAACAGTAGAAACTCCCCACAAGTGACCCCATTTTGGAAACTAGACCCTGCAAAGAACTTATCTAGATGTGTGGTGAGCACTTTGAACCCCCAAGGGCTACACAGAAGTTTATAACGCCCGGGCATGAAAATAAAAAAATCATATTTTTTCCACAATCAGGATCTTTTAGTCCCCAATTTTTTTATTTTCCCAAGGGTAACATGAGAAATTAGACCCCAAAAGTTGTTGTCCAATTTGTCCTGAGTATGCTGATATCCCATATGTGGGAGAAAACTACTGTATGGGCACACGTCGGGGCTCGGATGGGAAGTAGTGACGTTTTGAAATGCCCACTTGATGGAATGGTCTTCGGGCGTCATGTTACGTTTGCAGAGTCCCTGATGTGCCTAAACAGTAGAAACTCCCCACAAGTGACCCCATTTTGGAAACTAGATCCCCCAAGGAACTCCTATAGATGTGTGATAAGCACTTTGAATCTCCAAGTCCTTCACAGAAGTTTATAACGCAGAGCCGTGAAAATATAAAATATTTTTTTTTCCACAAAAATAATTTTTAGTCCCCAATTTTTTTTCCCAATGTTAACAGGAGAAATTAGAACCCCCAAAGTTGTTGTGCAATTTTTCCCGAGTACGCTGATACCTCATATGTGGGGATAAACCACTGTTTGGGCATACGTCGGGGCTTGGAATAAAGGGAGCACTGTTTGACTTTTTGAACGCAAAATTTGCAGGAATCAATGGTGGCGCCATGTCGCGTATGGAGACCCCCTGATGTGCCTAAATAGTGGAAACCCCTCAATTCTAACTCCAACCCTAACCCCAACACACCTCTAAGCCCAACCCTAACCCCTACACACACCTAAACCTAATACAAACCCTAATCATAACCCTAACCCCAACACACCCCTAACCCTAATCCCAACTCTAACCATAAACCTAACTACAAGCCTAACCCTAATTCCAACCCTAACCCTAATTCCAACCCTAACCCTAATTCCAACCCTAACCCTAATTCCAACCCTAACCCAAATTCCAACCCTAACCGTAATTCTAACCTTAACGCTAATGCTAACCCTAACCCTAGTTCTAACCCTAAGATTGGGTTCATATTGCGTTTTACCAGCCCGTTCAACACGTAGCGTTGACCGGCTGGTAACGGTATAGCATAACGCGATCGCGTTATGCTATACCCGCTAGCGCAGATGAATCAGCAGATAATCAGCCGCAGATCCGCAGCAAAATCAGTCGCGGATCAGCAGCAAAATCCGCCGCGGATCAGCAGCAAAATCAGCCGCGGATCAGCAGCAAAATCAGCCGCGGATCAGCAGCAAAATCAGCCGCGGATCCGCAGCAAAATCCGCCGCGGATCAGCAGCTAAATCCGCCGCGTATCCGCAGCGAAATCAGTCGCGGATCCGCAGCGAAATCAGTCGCGGATCCGCAGCGAAATCAGCCGCGGATTTGCAGCGAATCAGCAGCGAAATCCACCGCGGATCAGCAGCGAAATCCGCCGCGGATCAGCAGCGAAATCAGCCGCGGATCAGCAGCGAAATCAGCCGCGGATCAGCAGCGAAATCCGCTGCGGATCCGCAGCGAATCAGCAGCAAAATCAGTCGCGGATCAGCAGCGAAATCCGCCGCGGATCAGCAGCGAAATCAGCCGCGGATCCGCAGCGAATCAGCAGCGAAATCCGCTGCGGATCAGCAGCGAAATTCGCTGCGGATCAGCAGCGAAATCAGCCGCGGATCAGCAGCGAAATCAGCCGCGGATCAGCAGCGAAATCCGCCGCGGATCAGCAGCGAAATCAGCCGGGGATCCGCAGCGAATCAGCAGCGAAATCCGCAGCGGATCAGCAGCGAAATCCGCAGCGGATCAGCAGCGAAATCAGCCGCGGATCAGCAGCAAAATCAGTCGCGGATCAGCAGAGAAATTCGCCCCGGATCCGCAGCGAAATCCGCCGCGGATCAGCAGCAAAATCTGCCGCGGATCCGCAGCGAAATCAGCCGCGGATCAGCAGCGAAATCCGCCGCGGATCTGCAGCGAAATCCGCCGCGGATCCGCAGCGAAATCCGCCGTGGATCCGCAGCGAAATCCGCTGCGGATCAGCAGCGAGATCAGCCGCGGATGCGCAGCGATATACGCCGCGGATCCGCAGCAAAATCCGCTAGGAAAAAAAAAAATTCTTTATTTTATTATTTGTCCCTACCTATGACAGGGGGGGTCCATTTACTTTTTTTTTATTTTGATCACTGTGACAGTTTATCACAGTGATCAAAATAAATTTTTGTACAATGGAGGGCGCACTGCGCATGCGCCAGCCGGCGGGCGCACTGCGCATGCGCCCGCCATTTTCCAAGATGGCGGCGCCCATGAAGAATCCCGGGCAGCCGCCGAGACGGATCCAGGGACATCGGTGGACCGGGAGAGGTGAGTAGGGGACGTCGGAAGGTGAGGGGGGGGATCGGAAGGTGAGGGGGGTGATCGCAGGAGCAGGGGAGCAGACAGTGACGGCGGTGACCGATCGCTCCCATCTTTCGATGGCGGCGGCCGATCACCGCCGTGACATGCTGTGGGGGGGTCTGATCGCGTTCTCCAGCCATGGCAGATGCTATTGCAGCATCGGCCATGGCTGGATTGTAATATTTCACCAGTTTCATTGGTGAAATATTACAAATCGCTCTGATTGGCTGTTTCACTTTTAACAGCCAATCAGAGCGATCGTGGCCACGTGGGGGTTAAGCCAATCCCCCTGTGGTGATGCAGTAAGGGTCCTGTTACTGCGGGTCGGGTGACCTTTCAGTGACCCCGGTCCCCCGACCCGCAGGAACATGATTTATAGCATGACGCCTACGTTGGCGTCATGGGTCGGGATGGCACAGGTTTTCATGACGCCAACGTAGGCATCATGGGTCGGGAAGGGGTTAAAAAAAAGGACGGCGGTTTACGGCCTTGTCTAGACTTTCGTGAGATTAATAAGATTACTGTACGCAATCCTTAACCACTACCATTGATTCCTGATTTGTTTAATCAGTTAGTGGGGGCCAAGTGGTTCTCGAAAATTGATCTTCGAGGGGCATACAATTTGTTGAGCATGAAGGAGGGGGATGAATGGAAGACTGCGTTTAACACTCCACTGGGTCATTTTGAGAATCTGGTCATGTCATACCTTTTGGGCTTTCCAGTGCTCCGGCATTTTTTCAGAATCTTATTAATGACATCCTTAGACCTTTGATCGGCAGAAATGTGGTTGTGTATTTGGATGACATTTTGATTTATTCATCAGATTTGGAGTCTCATTGGAGGAGTGTGCGTGAAGTATTACAGTTACTGAGTGATAATTCACTTTTTGCCAAACTAGAAAAATGTGAGTTCGCTGTACAGAGACTTAGTTTTTTGGGCTACATTGTCTCCAGTGAAGGTTTTGAGATGGACCCGGTGAAAGTGCAAGCTGTGCAGGATTGACCTAGACCTATTGGTGTGAAATCAATACAGAGGTTTTTGGGGTTCGCCAATTAATATAGAAAATTCATAAAAAAAATTTCTGTGATTGTCAAACCTCTGACCGATCTCACCAGGAAAGGTGCTGATGCGGTTCAGTGGACTACTGAGGCCATTGAGGCTTTTGTGTTGCTAAAGGAGAGGTTCAGCTCTGCTCCCATCCTTACGCAGCCTGATGTGACTAAACCATTTTTGGTTGAGGTTGATGCTTCTTCTGTGGGGGTCGGCGCGGTGTTGTCTCAGGCAAAGACGGATGGAGTACATCCCTGTGCTTTTTTTTCAAACAAATTTTCTGAGTCTGAACTAAATTATGATATCGGTAATCGGGAATTGTTGGCAATTAAACTCGCATTTGAACACTGGCGTCATTTTTTGGAGGGAGCGGAATTTCCCATTCAAGTCTTCACCGATCATAAAAATCTGATCTACCTTGATGCTGCCAAACGCTTGAATGCCCGTCAGGCTAGGTGGGCACTGTTTTTCTCACGGTTTAATTTTACCGTTACTTACATCCCAGGTACTAAAAATGTTAAAGCTGATGCTTTGTCTCGCAGCTTTTCTCCTATGGTGGGTACTGAGGAGGAGGAAAACATCTTGCAAGAGGGGGTTGTTATAGCTGTTTTGGACTCCGTGTTGGAAGATGAGATTCTTAAAGCACAGGAGAATGCCCCATCTAACACGCCGCATGGGAGGTTGTTTGTGCCTGGTATCCTGAGGAGAGATTTGTTCGTTGAATGTCATGACTCTCGGTTGGCAGGTCATCCTGGAATCTCTGAGACCAAGAGACTTGTGGGTCGCAGTTTTTGGTGGCCAGGATGGCAGAAGGAAGTCATTAAGTGGGTGCGTCAATGCACTGTGTGTGCTAGATCTAAGTCTTCTCATACTCCTGCTGCGGGTTGATTTGCCCTCTGGAGGTCCCTAGTGCACCTTGGACACATTTGGCTATGAACTTTATTACTGACCTTCCCCCCTCTGAGGGTTTCACTGTCATCTGGGTGGTCATGGACCATTTTAGCAAGATGTGTCACTTGGTTCCTTTCATCAAACTGCCCTGTGCTAAGACTCTCGCTAAGGCCTTTGTCAAGGAAATAGTCAGACTACATGGCGTTCCTACTGACATTGTTTCCGATAGGGGACCTCAGTTTGTGGCTCGTTTTTGGCGCGCTTTTTGTGACAGGTTGGGAGTTCATTTGTCGTTTTCTTCCGGATATCATCCTGAGTCTAATGGCCAGACAGAAAGGAAAAACCAGGATGTTGAGCAGTTCTTGTGTTGTTTTGTGACTGATAATCAAGAGGGGTGGTCTGAGTTTCTGCCACTTGCTGAGTTTGCTCTTAACAATCATACATCCGCTTCTGCTGGTTGTTCGCCTTTTTTTTGTTGTACTGGGAGACATCCGTCTTTTGGGTCATTTTCCAAGTTGGGATGGGCTGTACCTGAAGAGGAGAATTTTTCTGGTGTTTTGGAGAGAGTTTGGACTGATGTGCGTGGTAATCTTCAGGAGGCTAACAAAAGATCCAAAGTGTATTTTGATAGAAAAAGGACAAGAGGTTTTGTTTGCTATTGGTGACATGGTTTGGTTGTCCTCTAAGAATCTGCGCTTGAGGATTCCGTCTAAGAAATTGGGTCCCAAGTTTGTAGGGCCCTTTAAGGTGCTTCAGGTTATTAACCAATCTGCTGTTAAGTTGGAGCTTCCTACCTCCTGGAAGATTAATCTGGTGTTTCATGTTTCTCTCTTGAAAAAAGCTGAGGTCTCAGATGGAGACGTCTCGGCCACTGTTCCCCTGGTGGTGGAGAACGGGCAATATGAGATTTCCCGCATCCTAAATTCTAGACGGTATAGAGGGAGTTTGCAGTACCTCGTCGCTTGGAAGGGTTATGGACCCGAGGATAACTCATGGGTGAGGGCGGATGATGTTTCTGCATCTAGACTTGTCAGAGCGTTTCACAAGAGGTTTCCGGATAAGCCTAAGTCCTAGGGGATCCGGAGGATCCTCTTAGAAGGGAGGGTACTGTTAGAACCCTCTTGTTATATTTTGTTTCAGTTTGCTGGTCACATGACCTTTTTACCCTATTTAGTCTGGCTCCGCCCTTCTGGCTTTGCTGGACTTCATTGTATTATCTACTCTTAAGCTAGCCGGGTGCTTAGGTGCCTTACTCTGTCAGTTTTGCTTGATCTTAGGATCTCTTAGTATTTGTTTTCTGTTTTATTTTCCCTGCTACACTTTCTGTTAGGAGGTGTCCACCTTTTCACCCAGTCCCTAGATCTTGTAGGGATTCCTCCCTCGCAACTATAGGTCTTCGTTCAGACTAGCTGAGGACTTTAGCGGGTCTGGTCGCAGGATCAGGTTCCCCGTTACATCGTAGGGATCCAGCTCAGTCCTATTGTAGGGACAGAATTCCCACCTTTCCTTAGTGCTTGTAGCAGATCATAACAGTTGGTGTGCTGAAGTTGGAATTTGTAGATGTTGCTGGAGATTGTCTGTTTTTTTGGGTGTATGCTTTCTCTATTACCCTATTCCCATTTGGTTTGTACCTTTTCTATTCTTCCCTTTATTCCTATCTACCCTTGGTGAGTGTTTTTCTATGTAAGTTGCTTTTTGTTATCTGTGTTTTGTCTTGCGTGTATATGCACTATATAAAAAACAGCTTAGGACATTAACAGGTGCATAGTAAGGTTAGAGACTTGGGTCCCTCTATCTTTAAGAGTACCCCTGAGACAGGGATATTCAGGGCCCCAGTTCCAGGGACAGTTTGAGGCCCCCCTTCCCTTTCGAAGACGGTCACAGCGTGAAATTTTCACAGGCCCACATTTTTTGATCCTGACATGGATCCTGTTGCTAATCTTGCAAGACAGCTGCAGGGTATGTTTTGTGAGCTATCAGACCTATGGTCTAAGGTTCTTTCATACCAGACAGCTGGACTGGAACCTAAAGTGGCACTCCTGGAAAAGTTTTCAGAGGGTCCCAACTAATTTGTCATGTTCCGGGAAGCCTGTAAGTTCTATTTCAGGCTTCGTCGACAGTCATCTGGGAGTGAGGTACAGAGGGTGTGGATTGTTGTCACCCTCCTATAAGAATACCCCCAATCCTGGGCCTTCTCACTCCCATCCGACTCATTGTTAGTCCAGTCTGTGGATGGATTTTTTGTTTTTCTTTTTAGATCCAGCAGGAAGACCGACTGGGAGAGGAATTTTTCTCAGAATTCCGTAGATGGGCCACTGACACCCAGTGGAATGACCCCGCCTTTTGGAATCAGTTTTGTCATGGCTTATCTGAATGGTTAAAAGATGCATTGGTGCAGTACAAAACTCCAGCATTGTTAGAGGCTGCCATGGCTCTTGCCATATGTATAAACAGAAACCTCCGGGATAGACGAGTAGTGATCTCACCTCCTGTTGTACTTCCTAGGACTGAAGTTCTCCTCGTGTGCTTTGAAGAAGCTAAGCAGTTAGGGGTGCTTCTCCACTTTATGCATCTCTTGGGGTTTGCCAAAAGTTGGGGAGGGGGTTTTTACTGGGGTAAACACAGTCATGTTATTGGGGTTTGTCCATCTATACCTAAACACCAGAAAACTAATGAGACCAGGTTGTGTGGAGGATTGAAATCTGGGCTTATATATCTCCTTCGCAGGTGAGACAAAATCTGTCCTACTGGATAGTGGGGAAGGAGCCAATTTGGTGGATGGTCAGTTCACTCAGATCCATGGTCTCGCCTTTAGTAAGCTTTCAAAGTCCATTTCCATATTTGCGATAGACTCTGCACCTCTTGGTCAGGGAAGCTTTAAGCAATTAGCGCATAAAGTGAACCTTCGGGTAGGTGCTCTTCACTGGGAGCTCCTTTCTTGTTAACCACTGGAAAGCCTCCCTGCTCCTATTGTGTTGGGTCTTGACTAAGCATAATCTGATCATAGACTGGCAGGCCAGCAAGATAATTAAGTGGAGTGATTTTTGCAAGAATTATTGCCTAGGTACTGTAATCTCTAATATCTCTATTAAAAACATTCCATCTTTTCTCTATGATTTTGAGGTATTCTCTGAAAAGGGATGCCAAGAACTTTTCATGTGTATGACTGTCCTGTGAACTTGCTTTCAGGTGCAAAATTGCCCATGACCAGATTATATAATCTGTCAGATCATGAGAGACAGGCCATGAAAGACTATATCTCTTAGAGCCTTGCCAGGGAACAAATTAGATCCTCATATTCACCTGTAGCAATGGGGTTTTTGCTCATTAAAAAGAAAGATGGGGACCTGCATCCCTGTTTAGACTTTTGGGAGTTAAACCGGATTACTAACCAGGACCCATGTTCCCTCCCACTCAGTCCTGATTTGTTATGCCTTTTGGATTGACTAATGCTCCCGCTGTGTTCCAACATTTTGTTAATCTAAATAAAAGACTGGAAAGGCAAAAAGTGAAAATAGGGTCTTATATGGGTAAACTGCCAAGAGAATTGTCTAATATTACTCACCTGGTCGAGCTGTGTGCATACAACCATTGATAACATTACATTTTGCTGAAGACCAATGAAAAGCTGAAAGTATAGGTAATGGAGAAACAAATAGGTTAAATCTGCTCTGCCATGTGGAAAAAATGAAGGATGCCAATCTGAGTGCAAGTGGTTTATTTGCCAACGCGTTTCGAAGTATACATACTTCTCCTGCACTAGTCCAGGTGCAGCAGGGAGTGTCTGCTCTGACATTATCCTTAACAGGTTTCATAAATCTGTCCTATGCATTAGAATAGTACACATGCACAATATGTAAACATTGCCAAGTGTTTAATTTTTCTAAAGTACCACCACAAGAAAAAAAATTATATTTTTTGCATTATTACAAAGGGTCTATTCAAATCTTAACGCTTAATGCAGATCATGAAAGGCCTTCCAGACAAAGACACATGTTTTGTGCCTTGTCTATACTCTAAGAAGGGGATGTTGAACAGATGGTCCTGTATGTTAAATCAAGATACCTAAAAGTTCTCTAGAGAAATAATGTGGTGTAATGTATAATGTCTATTAAATATTAAGATTCTGAGCTATTGGTTTATCATGTCAATGTGGGACCATTTATACCCATTCTTGACATAGCACATTTTCAGAAAGGTGTGAGGGGGCATATATACAGTTTAAATATACACAAAAAAAATTCTCATTTGGATATTTAATTAATGTTAACATATTTATTTTAGTATAAAAGCTGAGAAGGAACAAAAAGCGCACAATATCATCCTTTTAGCTACAAAGGAAAATAAGAGGAATGTGCTCACCTGAACTGGTTGTGTGCAGACACAATTCCTATGAACACCTGATGATATTAGTTTGTGTTCCTTTTTAATAATATTATGTTTGTTCGGCTGCTCAGACAGAAAAGGTGAGTCAAAATTATGCTAGATTCATATTATCAGAGAGCAGTGAAATCTTTGATAGCAGTAACCCAGTAGTGAAAATAAATTCTAAAATCACAGCCTACCTTAGGTGCCTATTAGGGATGAGACACAAACCACGTCATACTCTATGGATGACCAATTGAATCCAGAAAAAATTTTGTACTTTTTTTTGGAGTGCTATATACCACTAAAATGTAACACTAGCCATAACCACATAACACTCTATGGATGACTAATAGAATTCAGAAATATTTTTAACTCTTTTTTGGTGTGTTATATACCACTGTAATGTAACACAAAGCATTTACTCTATGAATAGCAATATTGTCAATTTTTTCACCTAACAAAAAGGAAATGTGGTCACATGCAGCAGATATATATTTAGCAACAGACTGCAATGCCATAAGCCCTGGCTAGAGGCTGTATTCTACCCTCTCCCTGCTCCTTCTACTGTCCCTAGTCGAAATGCAGAATGTACCTGGTACAAACAGCAAAGCACAAGATAAGCTCTTAAAGGACTGTTAGTATGGCGGTTCAGCATCATCACAGGTATCAACACTAGAGGACTCTGATTTGTTAAACTGTGCACACACAAGTCAGGATAACTGCTTTCTCCCTCCAATCACAACTATCCCTAGGCTGTGCAATCACGTCAGTATGCCGAAGTAGCGGCATCTGTTCTTTTAAACCATTGATGAGGTAATGTGGCCAGCCAATCACAGTAATGTCACTTCCAAGATGGCTAAGGCATTATAGTGACTGGCAATCAATCCCTGAATGTTTATTGGCTGTGTAACAGGCTCCAAACATGTGGGGTAGGGATTTGAATTTGAAATCCGAGCCCTAGCCAATGCTCGTTAAGTGAGAGCATTTCATAGGATCATCATCATCTGGGTAAAATATATACCAAACAAATGAAATTAAGGAAGCATGTACCATAAAATAGATAATTTTTACTTCAAAAAGTCATTAAAATACAATATTAAAAGAGTGGGAACATATAGCAAAAATACCACAGCAACAATACTCCCAAGAGTTAATAATAGTAGCTAGTGCTATGGTGGGTTCATCAGAAAAAAGAGCCACAAGGTCTCATAGAAATAGTGAAAAAATATGAAATAAAAAAGTATATACAGTATTCTAATTGATTAAAAGAAGAAAAACGCTTGCACTTCAATAAATATCAATATATGAGTTAATAAATGTAGGTATAACGCCTTACAAAAATAGAGCAACAAGTGAATAGATAAATCAATCAGATGTACAGGTTAACTAGCAGCAACAGATACCATAAAATACCAAAATTGAGTCAGACTAACCAGAAAAATTGGACAAGTGCCAATATATTAAATAATAATAAATTAGTGCATAGGTATGAGGTAGATAAAGATATCTAACCAAATATCCAATCAACAAGTGTTGGCAGCTAAATTATCTATTAGTGCGGTGCACAAATGACTGTCAGTAAGGTGGCAATGAAAGTTAACTGCTTAGAATACACAAAGAAGGTATCAATAAGGTGCTAGAGAGGTGAACTGACCTTAGGAGAAGAGTTGCAGCGGCAAAGACAGGCCCCGACGCGCGTTTCGTGTTAGATTTTTCTCTCAGGGGAAGTGTGTCATAGTGCTAATGTGTGATTCTTATATACTAGCGCATTAATCAGTGGTGGCAGCGGTTGTATGGCGGCGCTTCCGCCCACAGGACCTGTGTGACGTCACCGCCGGGCAGCGTCACATGACTCTGGTCCACACCCCCATCCAACGCATCAGAATGGGGGAGTGGAGACACAGCCAACACAGACTCATCGCTAAAGCAACACCAAACAGGAAGCGGGAAGGTAGTGCTCACCATTCCAAGTGTGCTGCTGTACGGGAGATCCTGGCCTCTGCCATCTACTAACAAGCATCAGCATGCATGCAAACATAGATACAAAGCTACATACGAATACTGCTGGCATGTGTCAATATATATATGAATGATATGACCTAATATAAACATAACATAATGTTATATAATAGAATGTGACATATTATATACCAGTGTACAGTAATTATACATATCTATTACATTAGATAGTACAAAATATAAAATATTATATAATTATAGGATGGACAAAAATGTCAAAGTGCTAAATATGTTGATAATAATTATATTAGAATTACAATAATCTAATGTGAAGTAGTGAAAATATTTAAAAATATATATGAGCAGAAAACAGTGCATATTAAAACATGACATATGTCAGTATAATATATACTAATTTCAATACTTCATCATTCAGACTACAGTTTCTTATATGGGTTTGAAGCAAAGTTCATCTTCTTCACTAAGAACACATTCATCCACTTTTCATCACAAGGAGGGTCCTCAGGATTTCCAATAGATGAAGAACACACACCACCATAACCTTTGTAAGTATATAAGAAGCAAACTAAGAAGAATAAAAAAGGAATATTAAGATACAATAAAACAAAAAAGAAGCATACCTAACTAAAGAAAAGGGGCAAAACTTAAAACCTCATTTAGGCCTTTTGGTTGGACTGAACCTATTCTAGAGATACCACTGGGCCTCTAGTTGTGTGAGACTTTTCCTCCAATTACCTCTTCGCTGATCAATATGTACCTGATCGATTTCAATAACCTTAAGTAAGGTGGCATCAAAATTTTGAGCGGCTTTGAAATGTTTGGGTGTTGGTTTCAAAAGAGAAACATCCTCTATATCCAGTGCTTTCAAGATGTCTCTGTGATGCTCTCTCACTCTGATTTTTAAGGGTCTGGACATGAGGCCAACGTATATTTTAGTCTTTAATTTTCTTCTCTCTAGAAAAAGCACAGTTTTACATGAAATATGACTCTCTGGTGGTATACACATGAAAATCCAGAAGCTGACTTGCCACAAAGGTAGCTACTGCGTATGTTTGGGACAGACATCAGTTGATACTTTCCAAACATGCATATAAGTAGAGTGGTCTTTAGAATTATATGAGCATGATTATCACAGCACTACATTACAAGAAAAACATATCCCCGAACTGTTTAAAGTCAGTGAAGTAAATGATCATTTGGTCATAAGTAGAAATGAGCAGATAAGTCTAAATGTTCCTGTTTATGTGGATTTTTCCAGGAAATTTGATTATCCTCTGCTAATTTAATGTCCCTTAGTATGCTCTGGGATCTCTCCAGACCGAAGAGCATAAAAAATAAAAGTTTGAAAGAATACTTATACTCTCCTTACAGCTCATCTCTTCAGCCCCTCCTGAATCTGATATCTGTAAAATTCAAGTACAATTTAATTCTATTTGAGCATGCATATTCGCAATGTTATGTTATATTTATGTTTTTCAAGTTGAAGATTAATGTCGCTATTGGTTTTTCTAGAAACATAACATAGGCACGTGACATTTAAGAAACTAGGCACCTTGCCTGAAATGCTTTAACGCAGCACTAATAAAAAAAAAAGTGAACAAAGCAAACACTCCCCCTGTATGATTTAACTGATATAGATATGTTTTTAAACAGGGAATTTATATAATATGTAAATGTATGATATGCAAGAACTATGTTACAATAAACACTGTTAGCAGTGGGTATACAGTATGGTTGAAGTCAAGGGTCACTTGTTCTAGTTGAGCCAGATTACTAGAGTTTAAATCAAGTTATGGTGATTAATTCATAGTTGATACAGTAATATGGTTAAATCTCAAGTCAGTTAAGGCTACTTCTGGAATAATTGGAGTGTGAGAGAAATTGTGCATAGAAGGAGGCCAAGTGGTCATCTACTAAGTATATGAAGCTAAGCTAATGCCCGGAAAGGGTCCTATCACAATGCCTAAAGTGTTCTAAAAAATGTCAAACATAAAAGAAAAAATTGAAATGATCAGAATTCGATGCTTTACTAGATATGGTATTGCCTCTTTTTTTTGCTTATATAGCAACTGTAAGGGGATGAGATAGAATTACCTCCTTGCTTCCCTTTCTTTAATTGTTTTTCATGTGTTAATGTCTATGATTAATATTTGCAGTAATGCTACATAGTTATATATATTATCGCTCACATTTATGGTACTGCCACATTCATATATGTGTTACCATGCTTTAGAGAACTGTACTATATTGTGTTGTGTTCCTTTAGTGTAATATATGTGATGTGTATTAATGTTCATGTACAGTTTAGGGAAAGTTAGTACATCCTTTTTGGGACATTAGAGGAGGGCACTCTTAGTATATAGTTCTCATAGATAAGGATAGATGTAGTTCCTGTATGGGCCACTAGATGGGAGTATACTAGTGTGCACTGTTAGGTATAGTTCATAGCCAGTTTATATAGGGTTAAGTGTAGGAGGGGCTGCCGGGTAGTAGTGAGAAGTTTCTAGGAAGTTAGGACAAACGGTGCCAGAGTGCCCAAGTGTCCCCATGGGCTATAGGCCTGGACAGCTCAGCAGCCACGCAATGTTAAGTGCTGCAGCCAACGTTATCCACGGCCACTGTGCATCATATCAGTTGGCCAGTACAGAGAAGGAAGATGTGGCGACTCATAGCTTGGGCGGATGCCTTTATTGCAGGAGTCGGTTGGACTGAGGAGAAGAAGGAAGCTGGAGCTTCGACGAGATCAGTACAGACGGGCCGGATGCTTTACCAGAGGCAGCCAAACCGGGTGACTAATGATTTCGAGTCTGGAGCAAAACAAGCAGAAGAAAATGTCATCATGGCAAGGTCAGGCCAGGAAGGTACTGGGGAGCAGTCTAAAACGGTCTAGTCCGGGCGTGTACTGCACAGAAATGACAGCAAAGCAGCTAAAGATAAGGAAATCCATGATGTGCCAACTGTGGATGTAACGTGTAAAGAGTTAAGTAAAGAGAATGTTCAAGTTATCCTGGACTGTGTCTCCATTATTAAGGGTTGCCTGAAAGAGGGACCGTCGTCGCCCGGAAAGTGCCCAGGGGAGTCTGGATGTGGAGATGCTGAGGAGAAGAATACAGTTTACAGTAGAGGAAGGACTGGACACAGATGTTGAATAATTCAGGTCACGACGACAGTCCTGTCCCTCCGTTACACAACCTTAAATCCTACAGAGCTTTGCAGACATTTTCATCACTTCCTCATCAGGGTTCACAATCTAAGATCCCTATCAATATGTCTTTGGAGTGTCGGAGGAAACGCACACAAGCACAGGAAGAACATTCAAACCCTTTGTAGATGTTGTTCTTTGTGGAATTTGAACTTAGGACCTCAGAAGTGGAAAGGAACAGTGCTAACCACTGAGCCACCATGCAAATTTCCTCCAATAATGTGTGCATTCCCTTACTATACAGTATGACTACTAAATATTTTTGTTTAGCATTCATTACTGCTTCCATTAATCTATTTGCTTTTTAATTTAATGTACTACATTTACTGAATTTCTATAGACACCTAATTGAAATAACCATATTTTGGAGATCATATTTTCTCATTTCTTGTTAATTGATTCTATGAATTATAATTTTGTAATCTGTTTAGGCACATATTGCAAATTAGTCCTTATTAGTGCTAACAGAATAAAAAGGCCTGCTTATTTGTATTAATAAAGGGTTTTTTCTAAACCTTAAAAATTGTATGCAAATGGTTTTTATGCAATAAAATTAGCCTCTGTTTTTTTCTGTCAGTAACTATGATGACTTTACTCTTTACACTTGCTTTCACCAGCAGGAGTCAGCTAATTCTGACAACTTACACCCAGCAATCAGAGCTAAGAGCGGTGCAGGTACCACTACCGGCAATTTAACCCACTAAATTCTGCAATTGATATGGATCTCAGCATTTAGAAGGTAAGCAGAGCTAGGGAGCCCGATCTGCACTCCAATCGGAGCCCCATCATCGCGGGGGCCCAATCGTTGCCATGGTGACCCAATGTCATCATGATGACATCTTGGTCACCAGGCACTAGCAAGATAGTTAGCTCATTCACAGTGCATGATCTAACTAACTTTTTTCTGCAAGTCTGACAGGCTATAAAGCATTGCAGTGCTCGACTAAGTAAAAAAGTTAAAAAAAAAGTTGCAAAATTATTTTGAAAAAATAACAAAATACTAAAAAATAAAAATTAGTAACCACATATCCAGATTTAAAAGTAATGTAGTTGTGAACCCACTTTCACAAAATACCTACATAAATCTCCATTTATGCGAGACTACAAAACAGGAGGACAATAATGGAGTTTGGTTTCATTGCAAAATATAAAAGTTTATTAAGCCACAATAAGGCAACTAGACATAAGACATAAAGGAAATAGATGATGTGTATAAAAAGACACAAAAACATGTGGCAAGCAGAAAGACACTGTAACACATAGTATGGAGGTCAATTCAATGACTAGAGGAAAAGTCCCTATATATACTGAACACTAAAACATCCTAGGGCACACCATATTCCCATAATCAATCACCATAGATCTGTATCAGGAGTGTGTTCAATAGAATATATGGCAAGACACCCATAATCAAATAGACTATCAAAAGTACATCGTCACATTGCATCTAAGACCACGGTGTAAAGGGAGAAAAAGGGAGATATATTATCCTCACCACCAACTGCCGGCCATATGTATAGTCCCCGACGCGCGTTTCGCTGTCGTTCACCTCGCTTTCTCAAGGGAGAAAATAAAAAATTTAAAATTTATTTAAAAAATAAAAATGTAGTGTACAGATAAATAAATATTTTTTATGAAAAAAAATTAAAATACGTATGTGTTAGGTGCTGGGATTTGTCCGCTGTTAGGGATGGATCCCTAAGCTTGTCTAGTGCTGTGGTCTCCCATTCAGGCTCAGCTGCTGGGATGACTGCTCAGCACAGACTCCGGCCCCTGCACCTCGCCCAGGGTCCTGCTGCATCTGTAGTTGCTGTTGGTTCTCCAGCTAAGCCTATAGTAACTACTGGTTTACATGTGCGGTGTAGTACTCTGGAGCCTAAGTCCACATTTCATCCTACTGAGCATGTCCGTGATGTGGCACCTTCTCATTGGTGCTCGGACTTCAGGTGCTCTGGTGATGTGGCAGCTTTTGATTGGTCCACAGGCAAGGTCCTATGTAGCTGGACATGAGCCTTATGTATAAAAGGTACTCAGGAGCGCACTCCGGTGCGCTATTATCTTTTGTGTTTGTGTGTGAGTGGATACGCTACCATTGTGTGTGCATGTGTTTGACTTAATTTTTTGTCAGGCAGTGTAGGATTGGAACTCCCGCTTGGCTCTGTATCTGTTTCCCATCCTGTGTGCGGTTAGCACAGCAGAGTCCTGGAATGAGCACAAACAC
Source organism: Oophaga sylvatica (assembly GCA_033576555.1). Lineage (NCBI taxonomy): Eukaryota > Metazoa > Chordata > Amphibia > Anura > Dendrobatidae > Oophaga > Oophaga sylvatica. The sequence goes on from JARQOD010000008.1 coordinate 51,461,542, forward strand.
CAGCCTAGACTTCCTGGGGGTTAAGCGATAAGGACCCCACTAGCGTCTCGCTTGCTGTACACCTGTGACGTCAAAAAGGGTATTGCTTCTAGAACTCTGCTGTAGAGTCACTCTGTAGAGTAACAGAGCTTTTTACTTAGTTTCTGTTCACAATGAGTGATGCTCAACTCAGTGTGTTTATAGTTTTGGCTCACAGCTAGGGATGAGCTTTCCGATATTGCTATATCGGAAATCGGCCCGATATTTGCTATATCGGAATTCCGATTTCCGATTCCGATATTTTTTTCACATCGGAAATCGGAAATCCCATAATCCTTCAGCCTCTGAGCGCTCCGTGGAGCCAATCAGGAGCTGAAGAATTGCTGACTAGAGATGAGCGGTGTTCGAAGCGAACTGTTTGCCAATTTCAAATTCGAGCTGTTTTGGGCGGTGTTCGAGCCATTCGACGAACCCAAACGATTTTGAAAAAATCCGGCTGTTTGAGGTTATGTTCGATAACTGTTCGTGCACCTAAATCGTCACTGGATTTTTTCACAGGAAGGGCTCAAACTCACTGGAGCCAAAAACGGACGATTGCAAGCGAGTGCTGTCCGATTTATACGCACCGGTGTCCTTTGAAACGCCAGCAATTCATCCCCGGCTACTGTAAAATCACACTGACAGTTCACAAAACACTACATATACACATAGAATACATATATATATACATGTCATTGTGACATATATATATATATATATATATTTATTTATAGTTCATACACTTCTACATAGTGTAATAGCCGCTAATTCAATTGCCGGCTTCTGTGAAATTACAGACCCGACATGAAATGACACATGGTTTACATACAGTTAACCATGTCATTTCATGTAGTGTGCTTTCAGTGGGAGAAGCAAAATAGGAATCTTGTGGGTATGATACCTTTTAATGGCTAACAAAATATAGTTTAAGATATTAGAGGGCGAGCTTTCGAGACTGCTTACGTCTCTTCATCAGGCTGGTGTAACAAAATATTTGAAGAAACCAAATTATATACAGTGAAAAGCACAGGCATGGTGTGATACATGGACATTTAAATAAACAAACACTGAAATAAACAAACACTGAGCTTAAAGAGAGAATCCTTAATTAGGTAAGATTAGATAAGTGGTGTGAAAGTTCTATGGATCCCACATATGCATGTGAGATCAAAGGGCTGGTGGTGTCTCCATTGTTTTGGGAGGAAGTTGCTCAGATTTGGTAATGGGACAAGAATCCTCCTGACAAATTGAGTCCTGTGTGAATAGAATCACAAGATTCCTATTTTGCTTCTCCCACTGAAAGCACTCTATATGTTTTTTCTACTGGCTAACATGGTACCAAACCAATCTTATTTCATGTAGTTTGATATATGGTTTTCACTAACAATTACATAAGTGTATGTGTGCAAAATGTCAGACATCTAGGGGTTAATTAAAGATGTAAATTCGTTGAAAAAAAATGCGTGGGCTCCCGTTGTATTTTCTCAAACAGACAGGTAAAGTCAGCGAGTGGGGGCAGATAATAATAGCCTAGGGAGGGTGCATTTATTTTGTGCCCCCCTGGCTACTAACATCTGCACCCAGCCACCCCAGAAAAGACACATCTATAATGAGATGCGCCCTTTCTGGCACTTATCCCGTCTATTCCCATTACCGTGTAGCGGTGGCTAATGGGTTAATAATGGGTTAAAGCCACCTTGCTATTGGAAGGTGACTTTAAGCCAGGTTAACAATTGAGAGGCGTCAATAAGACAACGATCCATTATTAATCATAAAGGTTGTAAATGTTTAAAAAAATACACAGCCAGAATAAAGTCTTTTAATGAAATAATACACAACACAGTTTTCATTAGTTTTTATTACGCTCATCCTGCGAACCCATCGATCTCCTGTAAAAAAACAAAAATAACAAACCAACACAAATACTACCTGTCCGACGTAGTCCAAGATAATGAGTGTCCCACGACGAGTCCAGCTCTGCTACATCTGGATGCCAGGCTCAGCCTGACATCCAGACACAGCTGAGCTGCTTACCTGAGGAGATTCCCGGCAGTGACGTCGAACGGATTTTTCGCGGCAGCTTCTCGTGAGAGTACAGCTGGCCGAGATTACCCATTCCCCAGCAGTCACGTGCAGTTATCGGGAGAAGCTGGCCGCGAGAAATCCATTCGACGTGACTGCCGGGAATCTCCTCAGGTAAGCTGCTCTGCTGTTTCTGGATGTCAGGCTGAGCCTGGCATCCAGATGTAGCAGAGCTGGACTCATCGTGGGACACTCGTTATCTTGGACTACGTCGGACAGGTAGTATTTGTGTAGGTTTGTTAATTTTGTTTTTTTACAGGAGATCGATGGCTTCGCAGGAATGAGAGTGCAATAAAAAATATGTTAAACTGTGTTGTGTATTATTTCATTAAAAGACTTTAGTCTGACTGTGTATTTTTTTAAACATTTTCAACCTTTATGATTAATAATGGATCGGTGTCTTATTGACGCCTCTCAATTATTAACCGGGCTTATTGTCACCGTTCAATCAAAGGTGACATTAACCCCTTATTACCCCACTTGCCACCGCTACAGGGCAGAGGGAAGAGCCGGGTAAAGTGCCACAATTGGCGCATCTCTGGATGCGCCAATTGTGGGGCTGCTGCAGGCTGGTATTTTTAGGCTGTTGAGGGCCAAAATCCATGGGCCTTGACAGTCTTTTAATACCAAGCTGCAGTAGTCTGCTTTTTACTTGGCTGGTTAACAAATATAGGGGGACCCCACGCCATTTTTTTTTTCAAGGGGATCCCCTATTTTTGTTAACCAACCAAGATAAGCAGACTGCTGTAGCCTGGTATTATCAAGCTTGCAAGTTTCATGGATATTGGATCCTTTACAGCCTTAAATACCATGCCTCAGTAGTCTGCTTCATCTGGCTGGTTAACAAAAATAGGGGGACCCCACGCCATTTTTTTTTCAAGGGATCCCCTATTTTTGCTAATCAGTTCACTTCAGGTCAGCCAGGATTCCCTCTGACGTCACTGATGCTGTGCGGTGTCCCCGGCTGACCTGAAGTGAAAGTGGGAAGCAATCAATTAAGCTTCCCACACTAATCACTTCCTCTCCAGTCAGCCGGGAGAAGAGATGATTCATTTGGGGGTTTACTGCGAGGCTGGCAGCATTAGCTGCGGTCCCTGCAGTAAACGTTAACCCTTCCAGAAGGATTACATCTGGGGACCTGACAGAGCACCGGATAGGTAAGAATAATGTTGCTTTATTATTTTATTTTTATTACAGGAGAACAAGGGCTTCGCAAGGAATAGCAGTAAAATAAAAGATGGTCAAAAACTGTGTGTTTATTTCATTAAAATTATTTGTAATTAATGTGTGTGTGTTTTATTTTTATTTCATACAATAGGATTAATAATCGATAGTTGTCTAATTGACACCTCTCAATTATTAACCTGGCTTAAAGTCACCTTCCAATAGCAAGGTGGCTTTAACCCATTATTAACCCATTAGCCACCGCTACAGGGCAATGGGAATAGACGGGATAAGTGCCAGAAAGGGTGCATCTCATTATAGATGTGCCTTTTCTGGGATGGCTGGTGGCAGATGTTAGTAGCCAGGGGGGCACAAAATAAATGCACCCTCCCTAGGCTATTATTATCTGCCCCCACTCGCTGGCTTTACCTGTCTGTTTGAGAAAATACAGCGGGAGCCCACGCATTTTTTCTCAACTGATTTACACCTTTAATTAACCCCTAGATGTCTGAAATTTTGCACACATACACTCATGTAATTGTTAGTGAAAAAAATATATCAAACTACATTAAATTACATGGTTAACTGTATGTAAACCATGTGTCATTTCATGTTGGGTCTGTAATTTCACAGAAGTCGGCAATTGAATTAGCGGCTATTACACTATGTAGAAGTGTATGAACTATAAATAATATATATATATATATATATATATATATATATATGTCACAATGACATGTTTGTATATATATATGTATTCTATGTGTATATATGTAGTGTTTTGTGAGCTGTCAGTGTGATTTTACAGTAGCCGGGGATGAATTGCCGGCTTTTCAAAGGACACCGGTGCGTATAAATCGGACAGCACTCGCTTGCAATAGTCCGTTTTTGGCTCCAGTGAGTATGAGCCCTTCCTGTGAAAAAATCCAGTGACGATTTAGGTGCATGAACAGTTATCGAACATAACCTCGAACAGCCGGATTTTTTCAAAATCGTTCGGGTTCGTCGAACGGCTCGAACACCGCCCAAAACAGCTCAAATTTGAAATTGGCGAACAGTTTGCTTCGAACACCGCTCATCTCTAGTTTCGACAACCCTCGCTCTAACCCTAACTCTTACTTTACTAACCATAAACCCTAACCCTACCCCAACTAATCCTAGCCCAAAGAAAAAACACTGCTGTTAAGAAGATGGCGACCAGTTTTCCTGCTACAGTTTTCGCTTTGTGCATTTTTCTAGTGATTTTTTTGCTCCTCTGCCTATGCAAACTCTTTCCCCATTATCCTGAGGTGTTTCCCCTCCATTTTATCCATTATATAGCACTGTAGTGGTCATTTTGTAATTCCGATTTTTTTCTCCCATTGACTTGCATTGATATCGGAAATCGGAAATTCCGATATCCGATATTTTTCCAATATCGGAAATCGGATTTCCGATACGATATTGGGCAATATCACTCATCCCTTCTCACAGCTATTGTTCTCATTAGCTGCATTTCAACATCTCTGCACGATGGACCCCGGTTGCGAACGCACCTTATTATTATTTTTTATTTGGTGCGTTCAGCCAACCCTAACAATATGTTAGGTATGGCTGCATCTGTAACGACCCAACCTATAAAACTTTTACACTAGTTAACCTCTTCAGTGAACATGGTAAAAATTAAAAATAAAAAACAAGGCAAAACACAAAGCTTTATTATCATACTGCTTAACAAAAAGTGTAATAAAACATAACGAAAAAGACAAATGTAAATAAAAATGGTGTAGCTGAAATTGCATAACAAATTTAATTGTCAATTTTCTCCTTTCACCCTTGAGAAAATGCAACATTTGGTGCTAATAAACATTTTTGTGGGAAAATGTGATTTTTTTTTTCATGGCTCAACGTTATAAACTTCTGCGATGCACCTGGGCGTTCAAGATGCTCAGCACACACCTAGATAAGTTCCCCGATGGGTAGAGATTTCACAATGGTATCACTTGTGATTAGATTCTACTGTTTAGGCACATCGGAGGCTCTCCAAATGCGACAAGGCATCCGATAATTACTCCAGCAAATTTTACATTCAAAAAGTCAAATGGTACTCCTTCCCTTCTGAACTCTGCCGTGTACTCAGGCAGTGGTTTTTCTCCCACGTATGGAGTATAAGCATGCTCAGGAGAAATTTCACAACAAGTTTTGTCGTTTATTTTTCATGTACCCTTGCGAAAATAAAAAATTGGATCTTAAGTAAAAAAGTTAAATGTTCATTTTTTCCTTCCACATTCCTTTAATTCCTGTGAAGCACCTGAAGTGTTAATAAACTTCTTGAATGTGGTTTTGAACACGTGGAGGGGTGCAGTTTTTAGAATGGTGTCACTTTTGGGTATTTTCTGTCATATAGGCCCCCCAAAGTCACTTCAAATTTGATGGGATCCCTAAAAAAATGTTTTTTTTTTACAATTTGTTAGAAAAATTTGAAACTGCTGGTCAACTTTTAACGCTTATAATTTCTTGACAAAAAAATATGTTTCAAAAATTGTGCTGATGTAAAGTAGACATGTGGGAAATGTTATTTATTAACCATTTTGTGTGACATAACTCTGATTTAATGGAATAAAATATAAAAGTTTGAAAATTGCAAAATCTTCAAAATTTTTAACAATTTTTTTTTTCACAAATAAACGCAAGTCATACTGAAGAATTTTACAACTATCATGAAGTAAAATATGTTACAAAAAACACTCTCAGAATCGGTGGGATCCATTAAAGTGTTCCAGAGTTATTACCACATAAATTTACACTGGTCAGAATTTTAAAATTTGGCCTGGTCTTGAAGGTCAAAATAGGCTTGGGGTTTAAATGGGCTAAGTGATAAAGTGATAAATACATTTATAGACCCACAATTAGGCCTTGCTCATTCAAAATGAGGTATTAATCAAAGCAGAGCAAAGTAAAGAAAATTAAAATTTAATAATTAAGAGCTATGATGACATCAACTGTTGAGTATTTAGCTTCATGTCAGTAGTATTTAGCTTATGTTCTTCAAAAAGTGTTTTTACTATACATGTACTAAATGTGCTTGAAATTCAATTACTATATACAGTGTATCTGTTGCCATATGGTGTGGAAAATAAGTATTTGCTGCACTGCCGATTTTGCAAGTTTTCCCATCTACAAAGAATGGGGAGATCTGTAATTTTTATCATAGGTACACTTAATCTGTGATAGACAGAATCAGAAAATAAAATAACAGAAAATCACATTGTAAGAATTTTAAATAATTATTACATTGCATTTTATTGCATGAAATAAGTATTTGATCACCAACAACCAGAAAGAATTTGGGCTCTCACAAACCTTAGTTTGTCTTTAAGAAGCCCTTCTACTCAGCACTCATTACCTATATTAATTGCACCTGTTTTAACTCATCACATGTATAAAAAACACCTGTCTAGACCCTCAATCAATCCTCTCTATCATGACGATGACCAAGATACTGTCTAAGGACACCACAAACAAAATTGTAGACCTGCACATGGCTGAGATGGGCTACAAGACAATAGGCAAGCAGCTTGATGAGAAGGCAACAACTGTTGGCACAATTATTAGAAAATGGTAGAGACACAAAATGACTGTCAATCTTCCTAGGTCTGGGACTCCATGCATATTCTTGCCTCTTGGGATAAGGATGATTCTCAGAAAGGTCAGGAATCCACCCAGCACTACAAAAAAAGACCTGGTCAATGACCTGAAGAGATCTGGGAGCACAGTCTCAAACATTACCATTACTAAAACACTATGCTGTCATGGATTAAAATCCTGCAGGGCACATAAGGTTGCCCTGATCATGCCAGCACATGTCGAGGCCTGTTTGAAGTTTGCCAATGACCATCTGGATGATCCAAAGGAGGCATGTGAGAGGGTGATATGGTCAGATGAGACCAAAATAGAACTTTTTGGTATCAACTCCACTAATCGTGTTTGGAGGAAGAAGAAGGATGAGTACAACCTCAAGAACACCATCCCATCTGTGAAGCATGGTGGGGGAAACATGATACTTTAGGGGTGCTTTTCTGCAAAGGGAACAAGATGACTGCGCCATATTGAAGGGAGGATGGGTTCATGTATTGTGAGATTTAGGCCAACAACCTCCATCCCTTAGTAAAAGCATTGAAGATGGGTCATGGCTGGGTCTTCCAGCATGACAATGACTCAAAACACACAACCAGGGCAACTAAGGAGTGGCTCAGCAAAAAGTATTTCACGGTAAATCTTTTGAGGGAGCTGAAACTCAATGTTGGTTAGTGACAAAACCTGAAAAATCTGGAGAAGATCTGTATGGATGAGTGGGCAAAGATCCCTGATGCAATGTGTGCAAACTTGGTCAAGAACTATAGGAAACGCCTGACCTCTGTAATTTCAAACAAAGGTTACAAAATATTAATTTCTGTTTTTCTTTATCAAATAAATATTTCAGCAATAAAATGCAAATTAACTGTGTAAAAATCATACAATGTCATTTTCTGTGTCTCACAGTTGAAGTGTACCTATGATAAATTACAGACCTCTCCATTCCTTGCAGGTGGGAAAATTTGCAAAATCATCAGTGTATCAAATACTTATTTTCCCCACTGTACATAGAAGGTAAATTACAAAAGAAATTCATGTAAATAATTACCTTAATGAAAAAAATTGACGTTTTATGTATTTTTATAAAATATTTATTTCCAGACTTTGCAATCAGTCTTGCAAATATATTGGCATATATATGTGGAAGGTTATAAAACTGTGGCACTTTAGACACTGCCCATTAGTTGTGTTACATATCACAATGCTAATCTCTGCCAGAATATATTCAGTCCTTTGCAGACAAGATTTGAAGCTGCTCAGCAAGTGCTTTATAGTATGTAGAAAGTTCAATTCAAAGGTTAGCTTAAAAAATTGAGAGTCTAGTATAACAAAAGGAAAATGTTTAATTCATTTTGTAATCAGCAGCAATGTTTCCCATAGGTGGTCTACTCGAACTTTTCAAAATTCTATTCAAACAACACATAATGTAGATGAAATATGTGCTTTCAGCAACCTTGAATGCCTGTTTACGCACTACAATTATTTTTACATTTTTTCAATGTATCAAGATCTACAGTCTTTATCTGTACAATACAACATATATGGCTAATGACATCCATTATAATCTGTATGTAATGGTACAATAATGTAGTCTGTGTATGTTGTTTGTTCTGTATGATCAACAATATATACAGGAAGTAAGATTCTGTGAAATTATTTAGAATTGTTTTTTTCTGAAAAATCGATATGGGGTAAAGCATTTGCACTTAGGTCCTTACAAATGTAGTTTTCCATTATAAAAAAAAAATAATCACAAGTTGTGTGATGTCCACTATACAGTGTACCATGTGCTTCAAATGCAGGGGTGTATGTCAATTTCCTCAATTTTATAGTTTTCACCACAATAGCTTTTCTTGCTAAAATAGTTTGTATTTTTTAGGTTAAATTATTAAGATAAAACATTTGAATATAAAGTATTATATATAATATAAAAGAAATCAAATAAGTGGATTAAAATATGCATGGAAAAGGAAAAACAAGGCTTAAAAGGGAGAATCTCAGAACGCTTAGAGGAAGAGGAAAATAGAAAGTATTACAAGTCTTCTCAAGCAATGTATATGCGTATTAACATCTGCAATAGGGCTATATTAATTAAAAAATGTACATAGCTTTTCTTTTCTTGCAGTAGTTCCTGTTTCAGATGTCATATTAGTTTTGAAAATAGAGATGGGCGGATCAGTCAAAATTAAAATTCTGCTGTTTGTATGGATTTTCCCAGGAAATTCAATTTGAAGACAAGTTATTCTCCATGATTTGAATGTTCCTCATTTTCTTTTGGGTCTCTCCAGACTTTTGAGCTCTTAATAAACGTAAGAAAAAAAAAATACTTGTTGTCAACATACCACCCACCTCTTGGACCCTTCAGCTCCTTTCTACATCTTCTAGTCACCGCCACAAATGTTGAAAGCACTGGGCCTCTCACACCAGGCTAGTACCTCTAGCTCTGATGAGGCCTGGAACAGCTTTCAACACAGGGTATTTCAGCATTGGCGGCGGTGATAAGAAGATCTGACTCAGACCGGACAGGTAAGAGTGAGAAGTGGAGAGGCAGAAGAGGTGAGTGGTAAGATAAGCATAAGGTGTTTTTTATTTTTTTAAAATATTTGATGGTCCCTAACAGTTAATAAAAATGTGGGCAGCAGCTGCCATTTTGCTAAATCAAACCAGAAGTGTATTACAAAGAATTTGCATTTTAGTGAATGAGAGTTTTGTAATTTTCGCATAAAATTAAATTCCTCTTGAATATTTTCAATCATCTCTATTAGTGACTACTAGGAAGTTTCTTACAATCTTGTATAATTATATTCACTTGCCTTTGTAAAAACCATAAAGGTTATCTCTAAATATCCATATATCTAAATATCTATATCTTGGAACCATGTGGCAGATTTATGTAAAAAAATAAGAATATAAGAATAATTTGATTAAAAAAAAATATTTTCTCCTGGGAGCTAGGGGAACAAATTGAGATCAAAGTTTGGTCAGTTTTGATCTAGTAACTGGTCTTTTTTAACCCCTTTCTGACATTAGACGTACTATCCCGTCCATGGTACCTGAGCCCGTATGACCATGGACGGGTAGTACGTCACATGAGATCGGACGCACTCATGGGGTGAGCACGGCCGATCGCGGCTGGGTGTCAGCTGATTATCACAACTGACACGCAGCACTATGTGCCAGGAGCAGTCGCAAACTGCTCCTGGCACATTAACACCTGAAGTGTTCCGACAGTATTGGGAAGCATCGTGCAGATAGGGGGCTCCCTGCGTGCTTCCCTGAGACACTCAGAACAGCGCGATGTGATTGCACTGTTCCGAGTGCCTCCTCCCTGCAGGCCCCCAAATCCAAGATGGCCGCGGGGTTCTTCCGGGTAATGCATGGAGGTGGCTTCTCAGTGCCTGCTGAGAACAGGCACTGAGAAAGCCTCCTGCAGTGCCTGTGCTGTGCAGAGTCAGATCTGTGATCTGACACTGTACAGTGATGTCTCACCCTGGTAAAAAGTAAAAAAGTAAAAAATAAAAAAAATTGTGTAAAAAAAAATCCTAATTAAAGAAAAAAATATTCCCCAATAAATTCATTTCTTTATGCAAATAAAAAACAGAAAAAACAATAAAAGTGCACATATTTAGTATCGCCGCATCCTTAACGAGCCGCCCTATAAAACTGTCCCACTAGTTAACCCCTTTAGTGAACCCCCTTTAAAAAAAAAAAAATCTGTCATCATACCGCTGAACCAAAAGTGGAATAAAACGCGATCAACAAGACGGATATAAATAATCATGGTACCCCTAAAAACATCATCTGGTCCCGCAAAAAAATAGCCACCATACAGTATCATCAGCAAAAAAATGAAAAAGTTATAGCTCGCAGAATAAAGCAATGCAAAAATAATTATTTTTTATATAAAATTGTTTTTATTGTATAAAAGCATCAAAACATAAAAAATGCTATAAATGAGGTATCGCCGTAATCGTACTAACCCAAAGAATAAAACTACTATATCAATTTTACCACACGCGGAATGGTATAAACGCCCCCAAAAGAAATTCATGAATTGCTGGTTTTTGTTTATTCTAACCTCCCAAAAATCGCAATAAAAAGCGATCAAAAAATGTCATGTGCCCAAAAATGGTACCAATAAAAATGTCAACTCGTACCGCAAAAAATAAGACCTCAAATGACTCTGCGGGCTAAAATATGCAAAAATTATAGCTCTCAAAATGTGGTGATGCAAAAACTATTTTTTGCAATAAAAAGCGTCTTTTAGCGTGTGACAGCTACAAAACATAAAAACCCGCTATAAATAGTAAATGAAACCCCCTTTATCACCCTCTTAGTTAGGGAAAAATAATAAAATTAAAAAAATGTATTTATTTCCATTTTCCCATTAGGGTTAGGGTTGGGGCTAAAGTTAGGGTTAGGGATTAGGGTTAGGAGTTGGTTAGGGTTAGGTTTGTGGTTACGGTTATGGTTAGGGTTAGGACTAGGGTTAGGTTTGGAGTTTGAATTGGGGTGTTTCCATTGTTTAGGAACATCAGGGGCTCTCCAAATGTGACGTGGCATCTGATCTCAATTCCAGCCAATTCTGCGTTGAAAAAGTCAAACGGTGCTTCTTCCCTTCTAAGCTGTGTCATGCGCCCAAAAAGTGGTTCCCCACAAATGGGGTATCAGCATACTCAGGACAAATTGGACAACTTTTGTGGTCAAATTTCTCCTGTTACCCTTGGAAAAATAAAAATTTGGTGACTAAGAGATCATTTTTGTGGGAAAAAATAGGATTTTTTATTTTCATGCGAGGGCATTATAAACTTGTGTGAAACACTTGGGGGTTCAAAGTGCTCACCACAGATCTAGATAAGTTCCTAAGGGGGTCTAATTTCCAAAATGGGGTCACTTGTGGGGGGTTTCCACTGTTTAGGCTAATCTGGAGCTATGCAAACGGAACAAGACACCCATCAAAATCTGCATTCCAAAATGTTATTACTTCCTTTCCAAGCCCTGCCGTTCGCCCAAACAGCAGTTTTTCTCCCCACATATGGGCTATCAGTGTACTCAGGACAATTTGGACAACTTTTGAGGTCCAATTTCCTTGGGAAATATCAAAAATTGGGGACTATAATATCATTTTTGTGGAAATTTTTTTTCCTAAACAGGCATAACTTTAGTGAAATACTTGTGGGTTCAAAGTGCTCACAACAGATCTAGATAAGATCCTTAGGGGGTCTAGTTTCCAAAATGGAGTCACTTGTGGTGGATTTCCACTGTTTAGGCACATCAGGGGCTCTCCAAATGCGACATGGCGTCCAATCTCAATTCCAGCCAATTTTGGATTGAAAAAGTTAACCGGCGCTCCTTCCCTTACGAGCCCTGTCGTGCGCCCAAACAGTGGTTTTCCCCCACATATGTGGTATCGGCGTACTCAGGAGAAATTGCACAACTTTATCTGTTCATTTTCTACTTTTACCGTTATGAAAATAACAAAAATGTTTGTAAAAGATCATTTTTGTGACTAAAAAAGTTAAATGTTCATTTTTTCCTTCCACGTTGCTTCAGCTCCTGTGAAGCACCTGAAGGGTTAATAAACTTCTTGAATGTGGTTTTGAGTACCTTGAGGGGTGCAGTTTTATGAATGGTGTCACTTTTGTTTATTTTCAGCCATATAGACACCTCAAAGTGACTTCAAATGTGAGGTGGTCCCTAAAAAAATGGCTTTGTAAATTTTGTTGTAAAAATGAGAAATCGCTGTTCAAATTTGACCTTTATAACTTCCTAACAAAAAAAAAATTTTTGTTCCAAAATTGTGCTGATGTAAAGTAGACATGTGGGAAATGTTATTTCTTAACTATTTTGTGTGACATATTTCTCTGTTTTAAGGGAATACATATTCAAAGTTTGAAAATTGCAAAATTTTAAAATTTTTCACCATATTTCTGTTTATTTCAAAAATAAATGCAAGGTATATCAAAGAAATTTTACCACTATCGTGAAGTACAATATGTCACGAGAAAACACTCTCAGAATCGCGAAGATCCGTTGAAGCGTTCCAGAGTTATAACCTCATAAAGAGACAGTGGTCAGAATTGTAAAAATTGGCCCGTTCATTAACGTGCAAACCACCCTTGGGGTAAAGGGGTTAAACTCCAACCTAAATTCACACAAACACCTCCTCAGACAAATATGTATTCCCATTTATAGCACTCTACACAGTCTTTAGAGTGATCATGGAGTGCTGTGGTTCATGCTGCATGATGCAGCACTTATTAGTATTTGGCTAATATTCTGTGTTTCACAAGTCTTTCTTCATATTTAGTAAGGATATTTTATTTTTATCTTCTTCTATAATATCTTCTAATGCTGGGTTTCCCTTGAAAAACTTGACTGTTGGAGCTGCTGCGAGTCAGACCCACACTGATATGAAATTGATTACCTACCCTATGTATCGACCAGCAACTTTGTAATCTTGGATAGTCCATTCGCTGCTGAAATGGTAATGAAATGTTAAAAACGGTCAAAACCATTTGGATTTGTTGCTTTATTATAATGTATAAATATCTAAATAAAACCTTTTAATAAAAATTGGATTGAAATGCAGCTTTATTATTTTTTTTTGTGTGCAAACATAAAGTAAACCTATTTCTGCACCTTGCAAAACTGTACAACATGAAACACACTATAAAGCAACGTGTTATACCATTATGATACAAGAGCTACTACACCCATGTCGTCGCCACCACTTTTTATTAATCATGATGATTGGTTTTGTTGGATTGCTTCATTTGTATGTGAAGAGGGGAGTTAATAGTAGATAAGTAGCTATTAGAAATCAAGGTAAATATGCTTGCACATATATCCAGCAGTGTGTAATCACATGTCCACTTCAGGCTCTTTAGAAATCCTGCTCATCTAATTTTTTCTGTAAAACAAGAGCAGAATGTCGAATTGTGAGAAAAAATATCAAGTGATTGCCACAATCTGTTGAGGAAAATGATCCTCTCTAAGTGGTGAGCAAGGATGTTTGCTGTAATGAAGACAGACATATATTATACCTTCTGCTGTATGTTATGAATAATTCCCATTAGATACAATTGCAAAGTATCATTTAAATTGTACATCACATGTAATCTATAATTTCATTTAAAGCTCTCTAATTCATTGCTCCTTGCAAACATTTGTTCTAAGACCGGAGTCATCACAAACTTTTGAATTATTCTTTTATTCTCGATCTATTTTTCACATTTACAAATGAATGCACACAGAAAGAATATGTTCTATACACAGTAATAAACCTTTAAAATAAATGAGTTATTATTCAATACTCGGTTTTCTCATCTTGTACCACTACAACCTATTGAATATTGTTTCTTGTGAGGCTTACAAGATATATAACGCTCTCAAAGTCTTTGCCAATATCATTCTACGCAACACTGATAAATGGAGCCAGTAAAGATTAGGGCATTTCAGGCAGATCATTTCCACTATTTTCTATTTTCACAACTGCATGTATAATATACATTATGTAATAATAATGGTCATTGAAACATTCACATTAATAATAACAAGAACATATAATAAGATGAATATAATTTGAATTCTTACATTTTTGATAGTTTTCATTCTTTGAAAGAAGTGCATAAAATGTTCTACTTATTTAACCAATATGACACCATTTTTTTCTTTATAAATTAAAAATAGATTGCTTCAATGGATTTAAATATAAACGACAAAGTGAATAAGTGGCCATCCTAAACAGTATTATTATTATTATTATTATTATTATTATTATTATTATAATAATAATAGTTCAATAGTGTGGCATGAGGGCTTTCTTTTTACCATATTGTGTTGCATATGAATGTATGATTTATTTGTATGCTATTTTTTGGGGAGGCAAAGTGGTTAAAAATCAATAATTCTATTGTAGTTCATTCAAGCCTTACATCACCTAGCACAATACCAAAAGTCAGATAGAGTAGTATAAAGCATGTCATCATTGGACTTTGTATCAATGTAAACATGTTCTGTGGAGTGACAGATCATGGTTTTCTATATGCTAATCTGATGGATAAGTCTTTGGTCACTATTAGAACATTACCTGTTTGACAGCATTATAGGAATTTTAAAGTTTGGAAGAGTGGACATAATGCCTTGGGGTTGTTTTCATGGGTTGACAGAGGCCCTATAGGTCCAGTGAAGGGAAATCTTGATGCTTCAGTGATAGATGCTACCAGAAATGAGTGTCCAATCGGCCTGTATAATTGATTGGTGGTGTTAGCTAGTTTTCCTCGGGAAATTGCAGAGCTTAAAGCTAACCTGTCAGCAGGATTTTGCTAAGTAAACTACAGACACTGTCATGTTGGTGCTGTTATACTGATTAAAATGATACCTAGGGTGAAGAAATCCATCTTATGGTTCTTGTGTAATCAGTGTTAGAAGTTTTCAGCTAATGATATACCCGTGCTCCAGGGCAGGACTGTAGGCAGAGTCTTATCATCCTGCTCTAAGCAAGAGAAACCAAGGAAAGACCTTCCCTGAAGCACAAACAGTCTGTCTCTATGAAGAGGAACATGTTTGTGCAAAGGAACATAAAGGATAAAACCTTGCTTTTATTGATTTAATATTAAAACACAGTGAATGTGCTGGTCACCATGAGATAACCATAGCAAGCAAGCCAACGTGTTTCAGCTAAGAGCCTTAATCATGGCATACTCATGGTCACAAGAACATTCATGTTTTAATATTGGATCAATAAAAGCAAGTTTTTATCATTTACCTGCTTTTGTCATCGCTGGAAAAAGCTCTCTGTTTCTTGGTGCATTTGATGATCACGTCCCAGAATAGGATGGCTCCATGCGATGAACTTCTACTACACAAGGTGCATCTGGACGTGATGAGCTGACTTTTCCTATACTTTCTTCCCTGCTTATTCTTTTACTTATGCATTTTTCCTGGCTTTTCACTCTGTGCAAAGCCTTTATGAGTGTAGAAGTGCCACAACTACAATTTCATAATTTTTTATGAGGCACTCCATTCAGTGCTTTGCAGGGTGCATTGACGAGCCTGCCTGCAATTTTTGTCAAGCTTTGCACTTAGTGCAGACTTTTTATGAGAGTGGTAGTAGCACAGCTACACTTTGTTAATAACATTTGAATGAGATACTGCAGTTGGCGCCTTGAATGGTGTATGGATGACTCTGCTTCTAATTTTTGACAGGCCTTGCACTTAGTGAAGAACTTTTATAAGTGTGGGAGTACCACAACTACACTTTGTTTACAGTATTTCAATGAGATACTACAGTTGGTGCCTTGAAGGGTGTATGGTCCTTTGCACTTAGTGCATAGCCTTTATGAGTCTAGGATTACCATTATATGACAATTCGAACGGAATATGTATGAGGCCCTGCTTTTTGTTTAATGCAGGGTGTATATGAGTTCCTCTTGCATCAAATTTTTGGCAGCCTTTGCTTTCTTCATAAATTACACTGAAATTTCCATTTTTTTTCATAAAGATTTCAATTTTGGTTTACTTAAATCATTATTATTTTGTTTTGTATTTAAAATTTTGCCTTGTATGCATGTCATTGTACAGGAAAAAAATGCTTCTTAACTTTTTTTTTCTTGTAATCTCCAATGTATCTTCGATTTTGAATGTTTTGATGTCAGTCCTTAAAGTGGAGTAAAAGAGGGGCACAATTGTTCTCAGTAGCGATCTGGAAGTCAGAGCTGCTTCAGGGGATCTTCCCCATGCTTTTCTCCTTCCATTCAACACTTTTTCCTTTCAACATTTTCACTGTCAGCAAGACCTCCTTGTAGGGTCTGCAGGAAAAATGCTCTGATTCCCTATTGACTCTCATATTATACTCATTACTCGAAACGAGCATCCAAGCATTAGGAATTGCGTGGTTCAAACAACGAGCATCCGAGCATTTTAGTGCTCGCTCATCCCTACTTTTGAACTATTTTCTGTTTACCCATATCATTTGTTGCATTCTAAAGCAATTTATTTCAAGACCAGTAGCAAATGAAAGAATTTTATTTACGTCCATTATTATTACTGCACTGCTCTAATAGGAGTTCTGTATTGGCAAGGTGAAAAGTCATTCAAAAGCAGATATGTTCACCTCTAAATGTTATGAAGGAGAAAAGCACTCATGGCTAATTTACTGAGTGATGACTACTGACACTATGATAAATGATGGTATAAGAGGCTGCTGGCATATGAAATGCAGAATCTGAGTTATGTCAATGAAGTCGACAAGCATTGCAGTTACTCCAGAACACTTTTCCCACTGTAAATTGTAAGTTTTAATGAAATAGCACATTACTCATATTGTGGTGTTTTAATCTATTTACATACTTATAACCTGTTACAATATGGAAGATTACAAATGGAGTTCAGTGTATAGCATAAAATTATATGGCATTACATCACAATTAATAAAAAGACCTATGAAAAAAACATAGTGATTGACAATAAATTACATTATAAGACTTTTTTAGAATATTTATCAATACCAACTCAGATGATTACCTGCAGTATTACAAGGACAATTATGTTTCCTTAGGCTACTTTCACACTTGCGATTTTTAGCGCTGCGCATCGTGCGCTATTGGTCGCATGCGCAATGTTCCCCTATCATTAACATGGCGGGCGCAGGGTCTTGCGCTTGCACGCGCTCATTAGCGTTTGGTGTGCGCTGCGCATTTTCCAGGTGCGCTAGACGCTACATGTTGCATTTTTTTTCAGCACATCAATTAAAAAAGGTGCGTGCGCATATAAATATCATTGCCGTCTATGTGGACGCTGGGGTGCGCGTGGCTGTGCGCTTACAGCGCTTGTGCGCGCACGCAATTTTTTAGTAAACAATGTCTAGACACTTGTCCAATTACCCCCTAGACAAGATACATTGTTTGTGAGGAGTCTAGATAAGGAGTGTACATAAAGGAAGGTGTCAGTGTCACACAGACCCTACTCAGACTGCCTGGAGACTGCATGCTGATAGAGACCTGAAGATACAGCCTGGATCGCTATAAAAAGGCCTGCAAACAGCGTGCACCATACTACACTGCCTGGAGACTAGAAGATCCATCTTGGACCACAAATACACAGCCTGGATACTGCCTGGAGACACTGCGCCTGGACTCAAGACCGATCCAAAGTGCAAGAATGTGAGTATTCTTTAACCAAATGACAGGCTGTCCTTATAATGTAATATGTGCTCATGTAATTTTTTTTTTTTTTTTGCAGCATGTCTTCTGGATCCGAATATTCCCCATCCCGGCAAGAACTGGCTGAAGCAGAGCATGATGTGAGTATCTTCCTGCCTTTGGGTAAATATAGCTGCTGAATCTACAACTGTCTAAAATTTGTGTTCCTTTTTCAGACATCATCGTAGGACACGGCTATTGAGGAGTCTCAGGAGCAGTCGCAGTCGAGTCAAGTCCCGGTGGAGAGACGGAATGTAAGTATATAGCCTTTGAATGTCTATTTCTTTTGTACTCCTATTGTTATTTTCTTTCTAAAAAATATACAAGATTGTAATTTTTATTTTGTTTCTTCTAGGTTCCACAACGGGACGATGACCTGTATGTGGACAACGAGGCCCTCATCTGCCAGGTCCATGAGCGTGTCCCGTTGTGGGACAGCCATGATCCGCAGTACAAGGACAATGTGGTGACCCGGCGGCTATGGAATGAGGTGGCTGCAGCGTTGATGGATGGCTGGGACAGCACCTCTCCAAACCTCAAAAAGGCGTTTAGTAAGTATTTTCATTCTCTGTAATGCTGCACTCACTGTTGTTCCTGATGGCACTGATGGGTTTGCTGGCAGATATATTGTACCAGCAAACCCAACAGTGCCATCTGGTTCAACAGTGACTGCCCTGTGTATGCTATTGCTATGTGTTGTGCATTCTATTGAGTTTTTTTATGCTGCACTCACTCTTGTTCCTGATGGCACTGATGGGTTTGCTGGCAGATATATTCTACCAGCAAACCCAACAGTGCCATCTGGTTCAACAGTGACTGCCCTGTGTATGCTATTGCTATGTGTTGTGCATTCTATTTATTTTTTTTATGCTGCACTCACTCTTGTTCCTGATGGCACTGATGGGTTTGCTGGCAGATATATTCTAACAGCAAACACAACAGTGTCATGTGGTTCAACAGTCACTGACGTGTGGATTCTTGAGCTATGTGTTGTGCATTCTATTGAGTTTTTTATTGCCCAGTCACTCTTGTTCCTCATGGTAATGTTGTTTTTGCTGCCAGATATATTCTAACAGCAAACACAACAGTGTCATGTGGTTCAACAGTCACTGACGTGTGGATTCTTGAGCTATGTGTTGTGCATTCTATTGAGTTTTTTATTGCCCAGTCACTCTTGTTCCTCATGGTAATGTTGTTTTTGCTGCCAGATATATTCTAACAGCAAACACAACAGTGTCATGTGGTTCAACAGTCACTGACGTGTGGATTCTTGAGCTATGTGTTGTGCATTCTATTGAGTTTTTTATTGCCCAGTCACTCTTGTTCCTCATGGTAATGTTGTTTTTGCTGCCAGATATATTCTAACAGCAAACACAACAGTGTCATGTGGTTCAACAGTCACTGACGTGTGGATTCTTGAGCTATGTGTTGTGCATTCTATTGAGTTTTTTATTGCCCAGTCACTCTCGTTCCTCATGGTAATGTTGTTTTTGCTGCCAGATATATTCTAACAGCAAACACAACAGTGTCATGTGGTTCAACAGTCACTGACGTGTGGATTCTTGAGCTATGTGTTGTGCATTCTATTGAGTTTTTTATTGCCCAGTCACTCTTGTTCCTCATGGTAATGTTGTTTTTGCTGCCAGATATATTCTAACAGCAAACACAACAGTGTCATGTGGTTCAACAGTCACTGACGTGTGGATTCTTGAGCTATGTGTTGTGCATTCTATTGAGTTTTTTATTGCCCAGTTACTCTTGTTCCTCATGGTAATCTTGTTTTTGCTGCCAGATATATTCTAACAGCAAACACAACAGTGTCATGTGGTTCAACAGTCACTGACGTGTGGATTCTTGAGCTACGTGTTGTGCATTCTATTGAGTTTTTTATTGCCCAGACACTCTTGTTCCTCATGGTAATGTTGTTTTTGCTGCCAGATATATTCTAACAGCAAACACAACAGTGTCATGTGGTTCAACAGTCACTGACGTGTGGATTCTTGAGCTATGTGTTGTCATTCTATTGAGTTTTTTATTGCCCAGTCACTCTTGTTCCTCATGGTAATGTTGTTTTTTCTGCTCAGATATATTCTAACAGCAAACACAACAGTGTCATGTGGTTCAACAGTCACTGACATGTGGATTCTTGAGCTATGTGTTGTGCATTCTATTGAGTTTTTTATTGCCCAGTTACTCTTGTTCCTCATGGTAATCTTGTTTTTGCTGCCAGATATATTCTAACAGCAAACACAACAGTGTCATGTGGTTCAACAGTCACTGACGTGTGGATTCTTGAGCTATGTGTTGTGCATTCTATTGAGTTTTTTATTGCCCAGTCACTCTTGTTCCTCATGGTAATGTTGTTTTTGCTGCCAGATATATTCTAACAGCAAACACAACAGTGTCATGTGGTTCAACAGTCACTGACGTGTGGATTCTTGAGCTATGTGTTGTTCATTCTATTGAGTTTTTTATTGCCCAGTCACTCTTGTTCCTCATGGTAATGTTGTTTTTGCTGCCAGATATATTCTAACAGCAAACACAACAGTATCATGTGGTTCAACAGTCACTGACCTGTGCATTGTAGAGCTTTTTATAATGCTGCATTGACAGTTGACATTTTCATTCAGGTATGTGTGATGAGACTATATTTGCCCTGACTGCATTGTATAATTTTATTTTTTTTTTCTCAACAGTGAACAAAGTCCGCACACGATGGCGCTCGATGAAGGACCGCCTCAACACTGATGTTCGAGCAGAGGGACAGGTTCGCAGTGGTTCAGCAGCAAGGCCCAGAAAGAAATATCGCTACTATCGCGAGTTGGCATTCCTGAGACCGGTCCTTGCCAGCAGAGCGTAATTTTATTTTATTTTTTTTTATTTATTTATTTATTTATTTATTTATTTTTTTTTCTACAGCTGATGCTTCTTGTTAATGCATTATAGTAATGTTTTGTTTTTCTTTCCACAGCACCTGGAGCAGCACCATGCAGCCTGTCCTGAAGCGGTCCTTCCTCGACGACCTTGGACCCGTCACAGCATCCGACAGCCTGGAAGCAACTTGCAGGTCAGCAACCGACAGCTGGTGACCAGAAGCTGGTCCATCAGGTCTTCCCCTCTCCCAGGTCTTGCCACTGGTTATGCGGGCACTTCCCGCCAGCGGCAGAGGGCCATGGAGAGGAATGTCTTGCCCGAGTTTGTTCACTTGAGCGAGGCCTTTCATGGCATATCAAGTCGCTTGGAGGCACAGTTGGAAGCGGTTTTTTCACTGATGGAACGGGGTTTTACCCACATGGATCACCGCTTCAACAATGTCGAACAGCGTCTTGATCGCCTGGAGGCCGACCTCAACAGACCACGCGCACCATTTTTTCAGTAAATGAACGGGCATGCGCGAACACCTTAGCCTGGCAACAGCTGAGTGTGGATGCAGGCCTGCAACACTGCTTACTTGCATGCTATGCAGCAGAATCGGTACGTGCAGCAGTCAGTGGTTGCATATCCAACAGTGCCCTGAGCCACCAACACCACTGATCTCGGCCACAGCATTCAGCTACCAACTACTGCAAGTCAGTGTTGACCACTCACGTGCCACCATGCATTCCGTCACACACACCACACACAAGTCCGCAGTCACTGGACTTGAGCACCACTACCCCCACCGTCACCCTCACCATGGCAAGCGCTGCTCCTGTGTGGAGCAACAACCCCACAGACACTGGTCCACAGTCAGTACACCAACTTTGGCACCGCACCACTCTCTTCTAGGAGTACCACTCAGCCCAGTACCTGCAACAATTTTTGGCCACCGCACCCACTTCCCTTCTAGGAGTACGCCAGCGTCCAATTTGGCCACGCACACTATCCTTATACGCCCCATCAGCAACAATCATTCAAGGCACTTCTCCTCTGGAGTAACCGCACCAGTCTCAACAATTTCCGGCCACAGCACCCCACTGAATCCTATGAGTACCGCCACCAGTCAGCAACAATTTTCAACGGCACCCACTTCTCCTTGGAACACCGCCAACCTTGTGCTACTCAGAGCACTGCAACACTCCACCGCCACTGCACATCGAGCATGAAGTGGTGACCCACATTCACTCTTTTTTGGTCAAGCCACGGTCAACCAGCTCAAGGCGGACACAGAGAAGTCGGTCCATGCATGTACTCCTGTCCCCAAGAAGAAAAAAAGCAAAAACTTTGTTGGTCCATCCACCCTCTCCTCCTAATATGTCTCAACTGCCTCTACTTCAATGTCTGATCTTCCTTCACCCACTACTTTTGTTGCCCCTTCCCCTCGAACCCCTTCATCACTTTCCAGCCGCTCTTCATCTCTGCACACCCCCAGAGTATCGAAATTTCCACCAAAACGTCAGTCGCAATAAAAATTTGTAATATTATCTGTACAAATCACATTTCTCTACAACTTCTGTGCCAGTGACAAAACCAATGGCATCTTGTACACATATTGTACTAATCTGATTTTTCTCTAACTTCTGGGGCAGTGACGATAACAATGGCATCTTGTACACATATTGTACTAATCTGATATTTCTATAACTTCTGGGGCAGTGACGATACCAATGGCATCTTGTACACATATTGTACTAATCTGATTTTTCTATAACTTCTGGGGCAGTGACAATAGCAATCGCATCTTGTACACATATTGTACTAATCTGATTTTTCTCTAACTTCTGGGGCAGTGACAATACCAATGGCATCTTGTACACATATTGTACTAATCTGACTATTCTCTAACTTCTGGGGCAGTGACGATACCAATGGCATCTTGTACACATATTGTACTAATCTGATTTTTCTCTAACTTCTGGGGCAGTGACAATACCAATGGCATCTTGTACACATATTGTACTAATCTGACTATTCTCTAACTTCTGGGGCAGTGACGATACCAATGGCATCTTGTACACATATTGTACTAATCTGATTTTTCTATAACTTCTGGGGCAGTGACAATACCATGGTCATGTTGGACACAAATTGTACTAATCTGATCTATCCAAAACCTTTATGTGAATATTAATATTTTCTTTTTGTACTGTAAAAAAGGACTAATGTGATCTATACAAATGTCATCAAAAAACTCATTGCCAATTCAAATGTTTTCCTGTTGGACAAAATAAATGTGCCAATCTTCTTTTAGTAATTGTTTGTGTACTTCATGGAGATATGTTTACTACAAAACACAAATATATTATTTTATTTTTTACCACCAGTCTGTCTGTCTGCTAATATTGCACAGACTGAATAGAGGATGGTGTTGAGTGCAAGGCATATCTATTTAACCTTGCCAGATATACTAAAAAGTGAAATGAGTGTGGTGTGTTTTTGACATTATTTCACTTTGTGATACAAGGCCAGGGATTCTAGATATAGCTTGTAATTGAGCACATCCTCTATTCAGTGTGTGTTCAAGAAACAGAGGAGATGATGGTGAAAATACACTTTATATGTACAATACCCTGGCCTTGTATCATTACTATCACACCTGGACAGGTGAATAGACATGAGTTTTAACCATCAGCGTTGCTTCAGTCTGCATTTATTTTAAGCATACTGTAGCGATGCTGCTGTTTAGAACTCATGTGTACTCACCTGCCCAGCCTTGTATCATTACTATCACACCTGGGCAGGTGAATACACACGAGTTTTAACCAGCTGCGTTGCTTCAGTCTGCTTTTATTTTAAGCATACTGTAGCGATGCTGCTGTTTATAACTCATGTGTACTCACCTGCCCAGACTGGTATCATTACTATCACACCTGGGCAGGTGAATAGACATGAGTTTTAACCGGCTGCGTTGCTTCAGTCTGCTTTTATTTTAAGCATACTGTAGCGATGCTGCTGTTTATAACTCATGTGTACTCACCTGCCCAGGCCTGATAAATTCTGAAGTGAGGATGCGTTATTTGGGGCATCACCACTTCAGCATGACACCAGGCATTGGTATTGAACAAGATGTATAATGTTTATTATCTCTGCATTCCAAATCAAGTCACAGTGATGAAAATACAAATTATATTTATAGTCACATGGTCAGGAATAAAAATTTACAGATGCTTGTGCATCCCAAATCAATTTTTTAAACAGCAGGCCAGGTGACACAAATAATTGTTGTGTTATCTCCACCGTCACTGAAAATGGAAGCAAAAGTGGAGAGATAATAAAGGTCATACAACTTGTGTGCATGTATAGTTAACTACCTAGTCAGGATTACAAATACATTGATGATGCACCCAAAAATATGCATCATGAATTCACTGGTAAACCTGGCCATTTCATAATTGTTTTTTAATTTAAAAACAGAGACTGCTCGTGGTACAGGTATAAACAGAGGTATTTTATTAACATACAAACAAAAAGGTATTTTATTGACATACAGACAAGAACATTATTTTACACCATTTGTTCTTGCCATTCCACCCGTCCTACATCTGAGATGAAGTAGGCCGCAAATTGGTCTCTCGTTTGGCTGACTTCAACAGAAGACCTGAGAGGGTGCTGAGTGAAATCAGGCAATGGGTTAGGAGCTGCATCATCAAGTTCAAAGTTTGGGTGCTCTTTCGCCATGACAAAGTTATGTAGCACCACACAGGCCTTCACAACTTCATCCACTGTTTGCACTTTCAGATGAATGGCTGTACCCAGAATGCGCCATCTGGAAACCAGTATACCGAAGGCACACTCTACAGTTCTTCTTGCCCTGGTCAGCCTGTAATTGAAAATTTTTTTGTTGTGATCCAAGTCCCGGATGGAGTAGGGATTTAGCAGGTGTTGGCTCATCTGAAATGCCTCATCCCCAACCATTACAAATGGCATTGGTGGACCTTCGGTGTGGGGAAGAGGCCGTGGCATGGGGAAATTAAACTGGTTTCCATACAACCTCCGTCCCATGTCCGAGTTCTTAAACGCCTGTGAGTCATTCCCACGGCCAAATGCACCAATGTCCACGGCAACAAACATACAGTCTGCATCCGCAATGGCCATGAGAACTGTAGAATAGTACTTCTTGTAATTGTAGTACTCCGAGCCTGTTCTTTTAGGTTTGATAATCCGTATGTGTTTCCCATCAACTGCTCCCAAACAGTTGGGGAAATTGCAGGTTGTCCAGAATTTTTCGGCTATTTCTAGCCACTTTTCGGTGGTGGGCAGGGGCATAAATTCCGGACAGAGAACAGTCCACAATGCCCAGCAGGTGTCAACAACAATTCCTGACAACGTGGAGATACCAATCCGGTACTGGAAGTGGAGTGAAGACAGGCTCTCTCCAGTAGCAAGGAATCTAGAGAAAGAACAAAAAAATATTATTGTATATGTTTTTGTAAAACATTAATAAACCAAAAAATGGCATAAAAAAAATTCTGCAGGTCTTTGTTTACTAGGTGGCAGAACAATAATTCTGTCATCTTTGGAATAGTACATGGCATAGTAATACAATGATGCAGGCATTGGTTTCTCAATATTACGTACCGTAATGTCACCAGGAGTCTTTCCTCTGGAGGAATCGCCCGACGGAGCTGTGTGTCCTGTCTCCTTATTAATTGTTGGACCCGAGCAAGTAAATCCATGAAGGTTTGTTGTGACATCCGGGTGTAGTCGGTAAATTTCTCCGGGTTTGACTGCAGCTCACTGTAGAGGGTGTGGTACGCTCCCCGGCTCTCCCGGAGTTCTACAATGGGATGTACCCACAAACGCCGCCGCTGCCGTCTCCGATGTCTCTGTCTCTCCCTTTCTTCATGGCAAGCAACGGCATAAGCCTGAGCCATAGCCATGTCCAGATCCAGGTTGAAGTGGAAAGTCTTCATAAGCAGATCCATGTTCACCAAGGCAAATGCAAACAAAAGTGTAAAAAAGGGCTGTGAACAGGCTCTATATAAATATTTTCAATAACACACGCCCACTGGTGTCCCATTGGTGGGTTCTGTTTCAAGAATTTTTCAAGGATTTTCATCATGTGTTTTGCACAGAAAAAACGCAAACGCATACAAAAACGCTTGAAATCGCATACAATCGCTTACAATCGCTGCGTTTTTTAAAAGCAATGCGCACTCTTCGACTGCAACATATCGCAGCGATTACACGCGTTTGCACGCGTTTTTTTCATGCGTTTTATGTGCGCTCTATATGCAGCGCTAAAAAACGCAAGTGTGAAAGTAGCCTTAGAGAGTGCAAAATTTGGCGAAATTTTCTTCTCTGGAAGAATATTTAATATAGCATCTGAATTGCATAGTGAATCCTTGCTCTCAGACCTTGCATTTTGCTTTGTTTTAGTCAGCTCCCTGGTCCATAGTATGCATTGAATACAATAAAATGATTTATCTATTCATATCATAACTTCACCAAAAGAAAATCTCAATCACGTTGATTTAATTCACCAATGAATCTCCAATGTGAAGTGAATAAGTGAAATGGAAATCAGGCAAAACATGAACCTCCTCTCCCACCATGAGCTTGAACTTTACTGCATATAAAATATTGATTTTTTTTTTACCCTTGTAAAAAGATGTATTTTAGCCCATTATTCTGCAGGTTGGATACAGGATCATGCACCTTATTGAACTGATTTAATTTTCAAATGAAGAAATCAGCTGCCTAAGAGGGATTAATCTGAGTCATGCTCTGCTGAAAGATGACAGGATTTACATCAAACCACCAATTGCTCTACACATTGCTACTGCATGAATTTGCACCCAAATCACTCACAGGCTCAATAGAAACACTATAGATTTGTACATTTCTCAGTGAGCACTGTATATGGGGACACATACATTTGATATTGAGCCTATGCAATTTCTCCTCTGTGCTCATGTTCATGCAGATATTGTGCACTTCAGAGCGTGCTTAGAACATTTGATGGAGGTCTCAGCACTCTGACCACCACTGGTCAGCAGCATTTTGTAGTCCCTATGATATATTGAAAAAACTTGTTAAGGCTAGTTTCACACTAGCGTATGGCTGCGTTGCGGAGGGCTGCAGATTTCCTCCGTGAAGCTCCGCCCACCGCCGCACCTCCTCCGGTCAGCTCTGCCTATGTCTGCAAGCGGCCTGCATGCGGCCTGCGTACCTATATTTAACATTAGGTACACAGGCCGTGCAGATGTATGCAGATGCCGCCACATGCATCGTTTTGACGGTGCGGCGACTGCAACAAAATGCAACATGTTGCGTTCAGCGCAGGTCACCACACCGTCAAAATGACGCATGCTGCGGCATCCACATACATCTGCATGGCCTGCGTACCTAATGTTAAATATAGGTATGCAGGCTGCATGCAGGCCGCTTGCAGACATAGGCGGAGCTGACCAGAGGAGGTGCAGCAGTGGGCGGAGCTTCATGGAGGAAGTCCACAGCCCTCCGCAATGCAGCCATACGCTAGTGTGAAACTAGCCTAAGTGATATTTACCATTTAAGTAAATCATAGAATCATAGAATGTTAGAATGGGAAGGGACCTCAAGGGTCATTGTGTCCAACCCCTGCTCAATGCAGCACATGATTCACTAAACCATCTCAGACAGATGCCTGTCCAGCCAATGACTTGAAGACTTCCATTGAAGGAGAACTCCCCACCTTCCATGGCAGCCTATTCCACTCATTGATCACACTCACTGTCAAAAATGTTTTTGCTAATATCTAATCTGTATCTTCTCCCTTTCAGTTTCATTCCAGTGCTTCTCATGTTTCCATGCAAAAATGAGAATAAGGATTAGAATAAGAATAAATAAGAATTCAGATCTTCCCAATTCTTTCATTCTGCACACTCCGAGTTTCACCTAACATATTAACATCTTGCAGCTTACAATCCTTAAGTCTAACACAGCTGTCAAATAGTCAACATCAGGCATCTTCAGTGCCTTTATCCTGAAGAGTACTTATCAATATAGATGAGCAGATCAGAAAAAATTCCAATTCATATTTATATTTATGCACATTCATATAGGTGCACATTACACATGAGCAGTGCGCATGCATTTTTAGTGGGCTGCTGAGAAACGGAGGATGCTCTATAGTGGTCTCGATGTTCTTGGGTCCCTCATTGATCATGTATCACCGGGTCATGTGATCGCTCACTGTCTCTCCCATTGGTCATTGGTATATGCAGTACCCTTATATTTATGCATGCGCCATTGTTTGCTCTTATTATAGCTAGTTATTATGTATCTGTTCAACACACTAAGAAACTTGATGAGCGTTAGATTACCAGTCGTTTTTTTTTTTTTATCACATGTCGGCATGTTAGGATAGAGGACCTTCTGATTTCATCATGTGGTCTGGTCATGTGATCGTGAACCATTTTCATTGGTCCATAGCTCAGCATGTGGCATAGGACCTTCTTGCTATCATGCGCAGTGCAAGTGAATTGTTCACTCTATATTCTTGATACATGCACACATGAATGTCATTAGGAATATCCAATTGCATTAGTCGACTCATTATATAAACCGGATCGCCCCCTGCCTAGCCACGCCTCCCGATGAAGCTGTGCGAAACGTGCGTTGGGGCAGAGGGACATCCAGGTCTCACCACCGCTATAACGCTGGTATGTACATTAATACATCTTGGGATTTATTCACAGTATTGCATTGGCACAGGCCAGCATTTCAGTTGTGTGAAATAGATGCAGAATCCTTTCCATACACATGCCTTTTGAGTTAGGCTTGTTATTCACTTAGGGTAAGATATTGTGATCCTCTGTGAATGCCAGCATATGGCTTCACATGTTGCTTTGCGGTTAGATTACATTGTTTTGTGGTGAGTCTATGGCGAGTATGTCCCCATTTTCAATTCAGCACCTTGTTCTTGTATGTACGTTTTAATTATTTTCTAATAAAGTACATTTTATCATATATACCATTCCGTGAAGCCTTGTTCTGACTACATGGTTATCATTAATGTGATACAATTCTAGTTTCACCTAACATATTAACATCTTGCAGCTTACAATCCTTAAGTCTAACACAGCTGTCAAATAGTCAACATCAGGCATTTTCAGTGCCTTTATCCTGAAGAGTACTTTTCAATATAGATGAGCAGATCAGAAAAAAATTCCAATTCACTTGTTCACTTTTTTTTTTCCTGGGAAATTTGATGTGACTAATTATGCTAGGGATCTTCCCAGATCCTAGCGCATAATAAATGTAATATGTAACAACAAATAAGAAATTGTTATACTTACTCTACACTCACATCTCTGGACCATAAAAAAGCAAAGCCACAAAAGAGGGCTAAAATCCTCCAAAAATTCAAAAACAGCAGAAAAAAGGCAGTGATGTTTACCTGCCCAGGTCTCCAAACAAATGAACTCTCAGGATGCAGCGTGCCCATGTAGTTAAGATGGTGCAACACAGATGCGAAAATACCGATGAGACAACCACTCACAGCCTACCAATCCATAGAGGGGGTGGTTGCTTGGTATATTATTGCACAGTAGAGGCTTGTATGGGGCATTGTTCCCATACAGGCAATGCACAGCATCCAGGTTAACAGCCTATTAGTGACTTCTAGAGTTGAGCGATACTTTCCGATATGCTAAAGTATCGGAATCGGAATGGTATCGCCGATATCACTAAAATATCGGCGATACCCGATACCGATACCGGAAGTCCCATGTAAGTCTATGGGAACAAAATATCGCAACTAAAAAAACCCCATTCTTTCCTTGTAAACACTAAATATACACACATAGAATACATATATATATATATACATGTCATTGTGACATATATATATACATATATGTATAGTTTATACACTTCTACATAGTAAAATATCCTTTGATTCAATTGCCGGGTAAAGCCGGCTTCAGTGAAAAGACAGAAGCACCCGACATGAAATGACACTTGGTGTACATAGGGTTAAACATTTCTTTTCATGTCCTTTGCTATCTAATTTGCACAAACAATTAAATCAGACTATGTGTGCAAAATTTCACACCTCTAGGGGTTAATTAAAGGTGTAAATTCGTTGTAAAAAAAACTGACTTTTTTGCTACGAATTTACACCTTTAATTAACCCCTAGAGGTGTGAAATTTTGCACACATAGTCTGATTTAATTGTTTGTGCAAATTAGATAGCAAAGGACATGAAAAGACATGGTTAACCCTATGTACACCAAGTGTCATTTCATGTCGGGTCACCCGACATGAAATGACACTTGGTGTACATAGGGTTAAACATTTCTTTTCATGTCCTTTGCTATCTAATTTGCACAAACAATTAAATCAGACTATGTGTGCAAAATTTCACACCTCTAGGGGTTAATTAAAGGTGTAAATTTGTTGTAAAAAAAACGGACTTTTTTGCTACGAATTTACACCTTTAATTAACCCCTAGAGGTGTGAAATTTTGCACACATAGTCTGATTTAATTGTTTGTGCAAATTAGATAGCAAAGGACATGAAAAGACATGGTTAACCCTATGTACACCAAGTGTCATTTCATGTCGGGTTCTGCATTTTCACAAAAGCCGGCAATTGAATTAGCGGCTATTATACTATGTAGAAGTGTATGAACTACAAATATAAATATATATATATATATGTGTCACAAATTCAATGACATGTATATATATATATGAGGTGTAAAATTGCTGAAAAAAAATGCGTGGGCTCCCGCCCTATTTTCGCAACCAGACAGACAAAGCCAGTGAGTGGGGGCAGATAATAATAGCCCAGAGAGGGACCATTATTTTTGCCCCCCCCCCGGCTACTAACATCTGCCCCCAGACACCCCAGGAAAGACAAATCTATAATTAGATTCGCCCTTTCTGGCACTTTGCCCGTCTATTCCCATTGCCCTGTAGCGGTGGCGAATGGGTTAATATGGGGTTAAAGCCACCTTGCTATTGAAAGGTGACCTTAAGCCAGGTTAATAATTGAGAGCTGTCAATTAGACAACTATCAATTATTAATCCTATTGCATGAAATAAAAATAAAACACACACACTTTAATTAAAAATCATTTTAATGAAATAAAGACACATGTTTTTGACCATCTTTTATTTTACTGCAAAAACCATTTCCTGTAATAAAAATAAAATAAAAAAGCAAAATTATTCTTACCTATCCCATGCACAGTCAGGTCCCACGGTGTAATCCTTCAGAAAGGGTTAATGTTTACTGCAGGGACCGCAGCTAATGCTGCAGCCTCACAGTAAACCCCAAATGAATGAGTTCCTCTCCTGCCTGACAGGAGAGTAAAGGCTGGGTGTCACATAACGATACACCAGCGATCCCGACAACGATATGCACTTGTCAGGATCGCTGGTGTATCGCTACATGATCGCTGCTGAGCTGCCAAACAGGCAGCTCAGGCAGCGATCTGGGACAGCGACACTGCGGGTAACATCGCTTAAGGGCCCGTCTCACATAGCGATATCGCTACCGAGATCGCTGCTGAGTCACTAGTTTTGTGACGCAGCAGCGAGCTCACCAGCGATATCGCTGTGTGTGACATTCAGCGACGATCAGCCCCCCTGCCGGGTATCGCTGATCGTCGCAGAAATGTCAGGACCTTTTTTGATCGCTGGTTTCCCTCTGACAGGCACGCATCGCTGCGTGTGACAGGCGGGAAACCAGCGATCAAAGGTCCTGACATTTCAGCGACGATCAGCGATACCCGGCAGGGGGGCTGATCGTCGCTGAATGTCACACACAGCGATATCGCTGGTGAGCTCGCTGCTGCGTCACAAAACTAGTGACTCAGCAGCGATCTCGGTAGCGATATCGCTATGTGAGACGGGCCCTTAAGTGGAAAGCTTAATTGATTGCTTTCCACTTTCACTTCAGGTCAGCCAGGGACACAATCAGTGACGTCAGAGGGAACTGATTAACAAAAATAGGGGTTCCCTTCGAAAAAAAAATGGCGTGGGGTCCCCCCTATTTTTGTTAACCAGCCAGATGAAGCAGACCGCTGAGGCCTGGATTTTCAGGCTGTTAAGGAGCCAAGATCCATGGACCTTGCCAGCCTGATAATACCAGGCCACAGCAGTCTGCATATCTTGGCTGATTAACAAAAATAGGGGATCCCCTCGAAAAAAATTGGCGTGGGGTCCCCCCTATTTTTGTTAACCAGCCAGATGAAGCAGACCGCTGAGGCCTGGATTTTCAGGCTGTTAAGGAGCCAAGATCCATGGACCTTGCCAGCCTGATAATACCAGGCCACAGCAGTCTGCATATCTTGGCTGATTAACAAAAATAGGGGATCCCCTCGAAAAAAATTAGCGTGGGGTCCCCCCTATTTTTGTTAACCAGCCAGATGAAGCAGACCGCTGAGGCCTGGTTTTTCAGGCTGGTAAGGATCCAATATCCATGGACCTTGCAAGCCTGATAATACCAGGCCACAGCAGTCTGCTTAGCTTGGCTGGTTAACAAAAATAGGGGATCCCCTCGAAAAAAAAACGGCGTGGGGATCCCCCCTATTTTTGTTAACCAGCCAAGTAAAATGCAGACTGCTGCGGCCTGGTATTAAAAGACTGTCAAGGCCCATGGATTTTGGCCCTCAACAGCCTGATAATACCAGGCTACAGCAGCCCCACATTTGGCGCATCAAAAGATGTGCCAATTGTGGCACTTTACCCGGCTCTTCCCACTTGCCCTGTAGCGGTGGCAAGCGGGGTAATAAGGGGTTAATGTCACCGTTGATTGCACGGTGACAATAAGCCCGGTTAATAATGGAGAGGTGTCAATAAGACACCGATCCATTATTAATCCCAAAGTTATTAAATGTGTAAAAAAAAGACAAAGCAAGAAAAAAGTATTTTAATGAAATAAAAGAGACAACACAGTTTTCATTTCTTTTATTATACACTCATTCCTGCGACGCCATCGATCTCCTGTAAAAAAAGAAAAAAAACAAACCAACAGTATACCACCTGTCCGACGCAGTCCATAGTAACGATTGTCCCACGACGATCCAACTCTGCTACATCGCAATGACAGGCAGAGCCTGTCATTGCAACGCAGCACAGCTGATTACCTGCTTCCCCGGCGGTGACGTCATCGGACTGACTGCTTTACGGCCGGGATTACCCAGCAGTCACTGCAGTTATCGCGAGAAACTGCATGTGACCGCTGGGGAGAAGAGGATGGCGGCCATGAAGCAGTCCAGCCAGTGACCGCCGGAGATCTTCTGCCAGGTAAGTGCCGCTGACTCCTGACAGACCCGACAGACGGACACTGACAGTGACAGTGACAATCCCGATTCCGGTATCCGATAAGACGAAAATATCGGAACTCGGAATCGGAATTCCGATACAGCTAATATCGGCCGATACCCGATATTTGCAGTATCGGAATGCTCAACACTAGTGACTTCCATACTATTCGATCAGGCGAGCTGCCCAGCGCTATCCAAATGCATCCCATGTGAACAGACAGCGCAGTTTAGAAGACCACATGGGCCTGGCTGAACCGTGAAAAATAAAGTGCAGAATATACATATAAAATTTTGTGAGGTATTAGTCAATATTTTGGCCAAGATATATAAACTCGCAAACTGCGCCAAAGGTCATCACGCTTGATAGTTCTAACACTAAAAAAGCAGAGCCACAAAAAGAAGACTAAAAATCGTCCAAAAATTCAAACACAGCAGAAAATAGGCAGTGATGTTTACCAGCCCAGGTCTCCAAACAAACACAATATCAGGTTGCCGCATACCTATGTAGTTATGATGGTGGCTGCCATCTTAACTACATGGGTACGCTGCATCCTGATAGTGCATTTCTTTGAAGACCTGGTCATCTCTGGACCATGTAGTACTCACAGCCACTCATCCAGTCTTTGCTGCAGCTCATGTTGGAATCTTTCGATCTCTTCCTCTATGTCAGACTTTTGAGAGTTATGGTGCCTCGCTGGGTTCTCCACAAGCACATTGGAGGTTAGTGGTATATGTTGGGATATCATGATGCTGTTGTTCTCCTGCATGTGTGTACAAGCTGTGGGGCATCAGAAGATGCAGCTAAGTTCAGATGGGTAGCAGTAAGGAGCAGGAGAGGTGAGTGATGAGTTGAGTTGAATATACAGTTATATGAAAAAGTTTGGGCACCCCTATTAATCTTAGGCTTAATATTTTTCAAAAATTGGTGTTTTTGCAACAGCTATTTCAGTTTGATATATCTAATAACTATTGGACACAGTAATGTTTCTGCCTTGAAATGAGGTTTATTGTACTAGCAGAACATGTGCAATCTGCATTCAAACAAAATTTGACAGGTGCATAAGTATGGCCACCCTTATCATTTTCTTGTTTAAAATACTCCTACCTACTTTTTACTGACTTACTAAAGCACTTTTTTGGTTTTGTAACCTCATTGAGCTTTGAACGTCATAGCCAGGTGTATGCAATCATGAGAAAAGCTACTTAAAGTGGCTACTTGCAAGTTGTTCTCCTGTTTGAATCTCCTCTGAAGAGTGGCATCATGGGCTCCTCAAAACAACTGTCAAATGATCTGAAAACAAAGATTATTCAACATAGTTGTTCAGGGGAAGGATACAAAAAGCTGTCTCAGAGATTTAACCTGTCAGTTTCCACTGTGAGGAACATAGTAAGGAAATGGAAGAACACAGGGACAGTTTTTGTTAAGGCCAGAAGTGGCAGGCCAAGAAAAACATCAGAAAGGCAGAGAAGAAGAATGGTGAGATCAGTCAAGGACAATCCTCAGACCACCTCCAGAGAGCTGCAGCATCAACTTGCTGCAGATGGTGTCATTGTGCATCGGTCAACTATACAACGCACTTTACAAACTATACAAACACCAACTTTTTGCACAAGGAGAAGCTGTATGGGAGAGTGATGCGAAAGAAGCCGTTTCTGCAAGCACGCCACAAACAGAGTCGGCTGAGGTATGCAAAAGCACATTTGGAGAAGCCAATTTCTTTTTGGAAGAAGGTACTGTGGACTGATGAAACCAAGATTGAGTTGTTTGGTCATACAAAAATTTGTTATGCATGGCGTCAAAAAAACACAGCATTCCAAGAAAAACACTTGCTACCCACAGTAAAATTTGGTGGAGGTTCCATCATGCTTTGGGGCTGTGTGGCCAATGCCGGCACCGGGAATCTTGTTAAAGTTGAGGGACGCATGGATTCCACTCAGTATCAGCAGATTCTTGACAATAATGTTCAAGAATCAGTGACAAAGTTGAAATTACGCAGGGGATGGATCTTTCAGCGAGACAATGATCCAAAACACCGCTCCAAATCTACTCAGGCATTCATGCAGAGGAACAATTACAATGTTCTGGAATGGCCATCCCAGTCCCCAGACCTGAATATCGTTGAACATCTGTGGGATCATTTGAAGAGGGCTGTCCATGCTCGGCGACCATCAACTTAACTGAACTGGAATTGTTTTGTAAAGAGGAATGATCAAAAATACCTTCATCCAGGATCCAGGAACTCATTAAAAGCTACAGGAAGCGACTAGAGGCTGTTATTTTTGCAAAAGGAGGATCTACTAAATATTAATGTCACTTTTCAGATGAGGTGCCCATACTTTTGCACCTGTCAAATTTTGTTTGGATGCAGATTGCACATTTTCTGTTAGTACAATAAACCTCATTTCAAGGCAGAAACATTACTGTGTCCAATAGTTGTTAGATATATCAAACTGAAATAGCTGTTGCAAAAACACCAATTTTTATAAAACATTAAGCTTAAGATTAATAGGGGTGCCCAAACTTTTTCATATAACTGTTGCAGTTTTTTTATTTTTGTAACCTTATGATGGCATATCATGGTTCAGAAAAGTGGCATCCATAGCTGCAATTTTTCTGAAGCCATGCAGAAGTGAATTACAAAGAAATCTGCATTTTGGCAAATGTGTACGGTAGTTTTGTAGAAATTCAAGTACAATTTAATTCCCTCACATTTATTGCTTAACTGTGCTTAACAAATTTCAACCCTCCTTATTTATTTTGTTAAAGCAATGTTAAAAAAAATAATAAGCTAAACAAGTAAGCTCATTGATTGTAAGGGGGCGAGCAGGGCCCTCATTCCTCTTGGTATCTGTTGAATTATGAGTTTACTCTGTTATGACTTTATTTTCTGTACAAGTCCCCTCTGTAATGTAAAGTGCTGCAGAATAAGTTGGCTCTGTTGAAATAATAATTATTACTATAAGTATAATCAGTTAAAATAGTTAAGAAAAGTTATTTGCATACAAATACCATATAACTTGTGCACGTGAGATGCAAATTGTTTACTTTTTGTTGAAATTCGCCACCAAACAGACAGACCAGAAGCTTCAGGCAAGTATAATGGTGCTACCTTACTCATCACTACAGAATATATACAGTAAGACCAGCATACCACCATTAATGAATAATTGAGTTTCACTATTGCTAAATACATAAAAAATGTAAGGTACTCAGTTAACTTTTTTTTTTTTACCAAGAAATGATAAAGGCATCCAACCCACTATAAGGTGTATCTTGATTTTGGATGGTCTCGAACCCTTGTGACTCATCTATGTGTACAGGGCAGGAGAGGCACACACCCATTTTTTTATATGCATTGGGAGGTGTAGCCCCCTCCACAACTGTGAACCCTTATCCACCATTTTTTTCAGTAAGGTTTTATGATGAGTGTAATGACACAGCATTTCATCTTAATTAACCAGATGTCTATTTTCAGTAAACCAGGAGGAATAGACTGTTAATCATATGTTGACTTTTGAATTCATGTGTTTTTTCCTGTTGATCAGGAGTCTGAAATGTTGACTCTTCTTGTAGGTTAAATTGATATTTGTAAATGGACAAATGGTAGTTATTTACCTCTCACATCAGCTCCTACAGTATATTCTACTGTTATCTTTACAGAACAGGGATGCAGGGTCACTGAACAATGATGTTTACTAATATGTTGATGACACATTGTCAAGGCCAGCTAGTTTGTTGACTTGCAAAACAGAGGAGGAACAACTATGCAAATAGATTAGATCAGGGTTCCCCAACTCCAGTCCTCAAGGCCCACCAACAGGTCATGTTTTCAGGATTTCCTTAGTATTGCCCAGGTGATAAATACATCACCTGGGCACTACAAAGGAAATCCTGAAAACATGACCTGTTGGTGGGCCTTGAGGACTGGAGTTATCGAACCCTGGATTAGATAATCGAACAATGTGAGTTAATCTAATCACCCCTTCCCCTATATCTGTGAATAATGGCTTGAATAACAGTTGTGAACTATAAAAAGGGATTTATGCCTCTGTAAGAGGACATCTAAACATCCAGACAACCAAGAGATCCAGAGATCCAAAAACCAGAAACTCTTTACAAAATTACAACCTTGAACACTCTACAGGATAGCTGCCTGAACATAATGGCTCCATCATGAGTGACAAAGATTTGACAATTTTACTGGATAACAATCTAGGGGACCATGACCCCAGCTGAAAGAATGCAGATCTGCTATATTTACCCTCACTGAACCATGGAAACTTTTGGGAAAGCAAGAATTGTGACCTACCGTTCACCTGGCTCCATGGAGATGCTTGGAGAAGCCAGGATGTGACACTCCGGTCACATGGCCTTGTACCTCAATGGACTGTCAGATTCCTAAGTTTGTCATTACCTCCTCTCTGTGCATGCCACAGGTGGATGTAGTTGTCCCTGGAAGCTCTGAAGTCACAGCTGCTCTTATACTGGTGAGTCAGCGGAAGGGTGAGCCTGTAATTTTGCACCATGTTGGGTATTATGTTGGGACTTTTCTACATGTTATTTCCCTGTTTTGTGGTTCAATAATGTCTTGCCACACTATTTTACCATCACCCTGCTTTGTCTCAGTAGTATTACGCCCACAGTAAAAGGAGAGTGGGGATGTGCCCTGGTCCATGCAGTTTTGGCTAGCGGACCGTGACTCTCCACAACAAGTTAAGCCAGATTTCTTTCTCTCCCACAGTTCAGTTGAAGTCTGGCTATACACATAGAGAGGGGAGTCAGAACAATCCAAAATTAAGAAAAACTTAGACTTAGTGGGATGGATTTATCATTCTCTTAATCAAAAATATTGAACACTTGTCATGTATTTTGATAGTGGAATTCATGTATCCATTCATTGCAGAGTGCTGATGCATATGTTTACAACATACCACGTTCCAAATTATGCACATTATATTTTTCCCTGATTATCCTAAATGGTCGATGCAAATGAGTCAGCAAAATGTTCAAATCATAAACTATTAGAGGATAAATCTAATTTTTTGAACAAAACTCCGACTGATAACAGTATTTTTTTTCAAAACCAAAAAACTATTATAAATATTATGCTATTATAATATCATAATAGTAATATATTATTACTATTATAATCTGTTATGCACAACAACGTTTCCAAAACATTTTAAAGGTTGCAAATTACTGCAAATGATCATTTTGTAGAATTAAGAGGTCATACTTACTGAAATCAAGTTTTTTCAATCAAAAACATCTTAACCGGCCAAGTTACATTGGACCTCATTTTTACCTTATTTTAATAAAATTCAACCATCTATCCCCAAAAAATGATGCGGTAATAAATACTATGTAAGTACATATCCAAAAAGCCAGCATCTACAACAGAGCATTGTATTGATGCAACATGTAGAGTTGTAAAATTTGACTAGTGAAAAGAAGTGCAAAAAAATTGTTTGCGGCACCCACACTTTGTGAGCTAAGCAGTCACAGTTAAATAACTTGAACTTGAGGAACATTTATCTGGACTGTAAAATTGCATAGCATGAGGGGCCTTGGGTTAATTTGTTAATCTCCAACAGCAATACAATTAAAATAGTAACTTCAGATGCATTCACTTTATCTTTTCACAGAACAAAGTTAACTTCCAAGATTAACTTCAACTAGCCTGGCTTATTTTACAAAAGAATGTTAGGCTAATACAGTCCCTCTTCACCATACCATTTAACATGCTTTACAAGATCTGCGTGAACAAGCCACCTTCTGATTATCTGCTAGTCACAAAGTTTTTTTCTCATGTCTAAAAGTTTCTGTTCTTCAGCTCACTGACTTCTTAACCAAAAAGTTTAAACCTTGACTATACATCTCTGTTTCTTAAGCACAATCTTTGAAATCGTTGACCTCTCATATTAAAAAAAGAAATTTTATAAATGTAGTATTTGATTACAATATTCCCAACCTCACAATCCAGTCAGTTGATCTGCTAAGAAATCACTGAGGTACATAATTGAATGTGGTATTTGCAGCAGCATGAACACAACCCTTGTTTTATTCTGTTTAGAAAGCTAAACTCCCTTTGTCATTTACACTTCTTAATGGTTCTTTCATATAGATTTAAGCCAAGTCAAACAGGCTGACAGATTGGTATTTCTGAGATGACCTACTTCAACCAGTAGAATTTCATTACCTTATACATCTATTAGATTTTTGGCTTGCTTTATGTGTGTGCTCTTTAGGTTTTTAATGTCATCTCACCAGAAGTATATTGTTAAAGTCAGCTTTTTGCTTAATATGATTCATGTATCAATCTTCTTACGCCATGATGATAAAAATTATTGTAGCGCAATACCCCATTAGCTCAGATTGTCATGTATAGTGTACAGTTCCTATAGCGTCTTGTGCTTGGGTGCGAGGAAAACACAGGAGACATAGGTTGATATGAAATGACTTGTATTACTTCATACAAGCATGCAGAAAAGGTCACACAGTTTGCAGGAACAGAGGCAGGAGAACACAGCAGGCCAGAGTAACTTCAAGCTCTACAATAACTCTCCAAGCAGGTTCAGGATCTCTTCTCTGTACCGTAATTCCTCTGCAAACATGGATTCACCAGACAGCAGGTTTCCAAAGTCCAAAAGTGTTCCAAAGTTCCTCAGTAGGAAATAGCTGGAGTCCAAAATCCTAGGTTTCCAGGAGTCAGGTCACAGGCTGACTGAGGCTTGATTCAGGAGCACTGATTGTTCAGCTGAGGCTGCTTAAGAAGCAAGAGGGAGAGAATCAGGGCGGGAACATGAAAACTGGAAACTCCATATTAACTGAGGGCAAGAGCTGCAGAAAGACAGAAAGCAAAATGGCCGACGGAAAACTGAGTTTCAAGGAACATGTCAAAAGAGACAAAGAACCTTACATTACTCCCCCCTTAAGGACAACCTCCGGTTGACCTCAGACCAGGCTTGTCAGGGTACCTCTGATGAAACTGGCGGAGCAGGCGAGGAGCATTTACATTATTGACTGGTTCCCATGAGTTGTCCTCCACTGGGTAGCCCTGCCATTTAATCAAATATTGCAACTGATTTCTGTACAACCTGGAATCTAGAATCCTTTCCACCATAAATTCTTCCTGACCATCGACCAGCACTGGGTCAGGGCAAGGAGAAGAGCGTCCAGGAAACGTATTGGGTGTTGCAGCCTTTAGTAGGGATACATGAAAGACAGGGTGGATTCTCATAGTTCTGGGCAGTTGAAGACGACAAGCAACAGCACTTATAATCTTACTGATCTTATAAGGTCCAATGTACTTATGTCCCAATTTAGACGATGGAATCTTTATTTTAAGATTTCTGGTTGACAGCCAGACCAAATCTCCTACCTTGAAAGCTGGTGCAGGTTTACGAAATTTATCTGCTGCTTTCTTGTACCTTTCCTGAGCCAATTCTAGATTTTCCTTTAGAAGATCCATATTCTTTTGTAAAGAAGTGATTCTTTCAGCCACTGCCGGCAAGGGCGTATCTATGGGAAATCGAGGAAGAATGTTAGGATGATAACCTAGATTGGAGTAAAAAGGAGACTGCTTAGTGGAGGCGCTCTGAGAGTTATTATAAGAGAACTCAGCCAGTGGAAGTAGATCCACCCAATCATCTTGTAGGTGGCAGATAAAGCAGCGGAGATACTGCTCCAGGGTCTGATTGGTTCGTTCTGTCTGTCCATTAGTCTGGGGATGAAAAGCAGAAGAAAGGTTTACTTTAATATCCAATGCGGCACAGAAATTTTGCCAAAACCTTGAAGTGAATTGCACCCCTCGATCTGAAATGACCTCATCCGGTACTCCATGTAAGCGAAACACATTCTTAATCATCAAGTCTGATGTCTGTTTTGCAGTGGGTAAGCCGACACAAGGGATAAAATGATCTGCCTTTGCTAGACGATCAACCACCACTAGAATGGTGTTCTTCCCTTGAGAGGTTGGTAACTCCACAATGAAGTCCATAGAAATGGATCCCCACGGGCGGGACGGGGTGGGAAGAGGTTGTAACAGACCAGTTGGTGAGGAGCGAGGTGTTTTGCATCTTGCACAGACTTCACATGAAGTGACATAGTTTAAAACATCTTTCCTGTAAGTGGGCCACCAAAAGAAACGAGAAAGAAATTCTTGTGTCTTTAGAATTCCCCTATGCCCGGCTATCTTGGAATCGTGGATGAGTTGCAATACTCTCAATCTGACTGTTTCAGGTATATACAGACGTTGTCCCTGAATCCACACACCATTCTTAAAGACAAGACTTACGTCCCTTGGGGGTTGAGCAAACAAAGAATCCACATGGTATGCTTCCTTGATGTCCTTAAGTAGGTCTTGATTATGAATCACTCCCAGGAATCTAGAGTCAGGAAGAATAGTCTTAGGAGGAGTAAGTGGACGTGTCTCTGCTGAATGAATCCTAGAGAGTGCATCAGCCTTTCCATTATGCGATCCTGGTCTATAAGAAATTACAAAATTAAATTGGTTTAGGAAAAGATTCCAGCGAGCCTGGCGAGGAGTCAGGCACTTAGCCGACCTGATAAATTCAAGGTTACGATGGTCTGTCAGGATGACTATTTGCTGTGCAGCTCCCTGAAGAAGGTGTCTCCATTCCTTGAAGGCGGCAATAATGGCCAACAATTCTCTATTGCCCACATCGTAGTTCCTCTCAGCCGAAGACAACTGCTGGGAAAAGAAGGCACAGGGATGCAAGACATTCTTCTCACCTGTTCTCTGAGAGAGTATAGCTCCAACGGCACAGTCTGAAGCATCCACCTCTATTTTGAAGGCAAGCTCGGGGTTGGGATGTACTAAGATAGGTGCGGTGGTAAATTTATCCTTTAAACAGGAAAATGCTTCCTGA
Source organism: Oophaga sylvatica (assembly GCA_033576555.1). Lineage (NCBI taxonomy): Eukaryota > Metazoa > Chordata > Amphibia > Anura > Dendrobatidae > Oophaga > Oophaga sylvatica. Next base: position 51,503,698 of record JARQOD010000008.1, read on the forward strand.
GCTTGCGGGGTCCAGGAGAACCTAGACTGTTTCCGGGTAAGTTGGGTGATAGGTGACACTACCTCAGAGAAATTCCTAATGAAATGTCTATAGAAGTTAGCAAACCCGATGAAGCGCTGCACCTCCTTCACATTTCTAAGAATTGGCCAATCCTTGATGGCTTGGGTCTTGCTTCCATCCATACTAATCCCTTGCGTAGATAGTACATACCCCAGAAATTGAATTTCGGTCCTATGGAATTCACACTTTTCAAGTTTGATGTAGAGATGGTTTTGTCTTAGGCGTTCTAAGACCATTCTCACATGTCCATGATGTTCCTCTGTGGAGTTAGAAAAAATTAGAATATCATCCAGATAAATCACCACAAATGTATCTAGGAGATCCCTGAAGATGTCATTCACCAAGTGTTGGAAAGTGGCTGGGGCGGTACTCAGACCAAAAGGCATAACTAGATATTCGAAGTGTCCATAGCGTGACCTGAATGCAGTCTTCCATTCATCCCCAGGTCTAATACGGACCAAGTTATAGGCCCCACGGAGATCCAGTTTAGAGAAAATTTTGGCGTGCCGCACTCTCTCCAACAACTCAGGGATTAAAGGCAATGGATAACGGTTTCTAATAGTAACCTTATTGAGTTCCCTATAGTCTATGCAGGGTCTCAGAGATCCATCTTTCTTCTTCACAAAGAAGATGGGTGCAACTGCGGGAGATGAAGAGGGGCGTATGAAGCCTTTGGCTAGATTTTCATCTATGTAGTCCTTCAAAGCTTTTAGCTCAGGCCCCGCTAGGGGGTAGATCTTACCAAAAGGTATCTCGGCTCCAGGCAATAATTCGATTGGACAATCATATGGACGGTGAGGAGGAAGCTGATCAGCGTTCTTCTTGTCACATAAATCCACATAGTCCTGGTATACAGCTGGTAGTTCAGGGACTGACATGGTTCCTTTAGGAACAGAGCAAGCTGAAACTCCTTGACTCATCTGTTTCTCCGGAAAGTGTAATTCCTTGGTTTCCCAGTTAATCGTAGGATTCTGCGCCTGCAGCCATGGTAGCCCTAGAATAATGGGAAAGTGGGGAGAAGAGATAAGCATAAAAGACATTTTCTCCTGATGATCTTTACCCATAAGGACCCTCAAAGGCTCTGTTTCCTGATCCACTGGTCCAGAGGTCAGCAGGGAGCCATCCACAGTCTCCATCTGTACTGAAGTAGCCTTCTTCACTGAACGTATCCCCTGTTTCAGAGCAAAGGAGATATCCATAAAATTTCCACTTGCTCTTGAGTCGATCATAGCAGAGCTAGACACCCAGACTGAGTCCACCCAGAGTTTGATGGAAAGGAAGCAATGAGAATTATTTCTTTTACAACTCAGCTGGGACACCGCTGAGGAAACTTGAAAAATTGCAGCGTTTATACCGTCATTGTCCCCAGAACTAACAGAGTTTAAGTCCGAAAAATCAAGATCTCTTGCAGCAGATCTCTCTGGAGTCTGAGGCTCGGACATGACAGAGCTCCTCTCGCAACACTCACAGTGAATGACTGCTGCAGTAGTCTTACGAGAACGGCTGGGGCAGTTTATAATGAAGTGCCCTGACTTACCACAGTAAAAACATAGATTTTCCTTTATACGATGTTCTTTGCGTGCATCACTAACCCGTCTTTGTAAAGAGTCCACCTGCATGGGTTCAGGTTCTGGTTCCCTTGTGATCCTACTCAAAGGTTCCTTAGCTGAGGAGGGAGGTAGGAAAAGGTTAATGCGATTATTTTCGAACCATCTCTCTTGTCTGCATTCAGTCAGACGAGCATCAATACGGATACAATAGTTAATAAAGTCACCTAACGCAGTGGGAGGGTCGGCACGAGCAAGTTCATCCTTAATCAGTGGAGACAACCCTTTCCGAAAAATAGATTTTTTGGCGGAAGTGTCCCAAGTGGTATCAAGAGCCCATCTCCTGAAATCCAAGGCATATTCGGCTACTGAACGCTTACCTTGGCGCAAAGTTAACATGGCTGCTTCAGCTGTTGCACCTCGATTGGGGTATTCAAACACCTGCCCCATGGCTGAAATAAAAGCATCAAGGTGATTCAAACAATCATCCTCAGTCTCAATCAGAGGGTTTGCCCACATCAAAGCCTTATTGGTAAGCAACATGATTATAGTAAGCACTTTGGATCGTTCAGTGGGAAATTGTGAAGCATGTGCAGAGAAAAATAGATTGCATTGGTTAATAAATCCCCTGAATTTCTCACGTTCACCGCCAAAACGAAAAGGAGGTAACTTGGGGATCCCATAACTCGGGGTTATGGCAGGAGCCTGGACTCGTTCCTCTAGAGCCTCAATCCTGGCTCGTAATTCCTGAGTAGTTTGTCCAAACACTTGCAAATTATGATTAGTGAGGTCCTGTAGGCTTGCAAAACGGGTCTTTATAGTCTGTATATCTGCAAGGATTGTATCAGTCACTCCGCAAAGCTCCTTTATGCGGGCCTCCATCTTCCAGATCTTTTAAGGCAGAAGTGCTGGAAGGAGAAGAGGAAAGAAAAAAAAATAAATAATAATAATAGTGTTTACCTGTGGTAACACTCCAGAGTAACATTTAAGGGAATGCGCTCACCTGGAATGGTTGTGAGAAGTCACAACCACTGTCATCACAGAAGGTATTAAACGGACATCTGATATCCACAGTCACAGCAGACACGGCTTTCCCAGACCCAGCAGACACTAAACATTGGCTCCTGAATCTTGTCATGTATAGTGTACAGTTCCTATAGTGTCTTGTGCTTGGGTGCGAGGAAAACACAGGAGACATAGATTGATATGAAATGACTTGTATTACTTCATACAAGCATGCAGAAAAGGTCACACAGTTTGCAGGAACAGAGGCAGGAGAACACAGCAGGCCAGAGTAACTTCAAGCTCTACAATAACTCTCCAAGCAGGTTCAGGATCTCTTCTCTGTACCGTAATTCCTCTGCAAACATGGATTCACCAGACAGCAGGTTTCCAAAGTCCAAAAGTGTTCCAAAGTTCCTCAGTAGGAAATAGCTGGAGTCCAAAATCCTAGGTTTCCAGGAGTCAGGTCACAGGCTGACTGAGGCTTGATTCAGGAGCACTGATTGTTCAGCTGAGGCTGCTTAAGAAGCAAGAGGGAGAGAATCAGGGCGGGAACATGAAAACTGGAAACTCCATATTAACTGAGGGCAAGAGCTGCAGAAAGACAGAAAGCAAAATGGCCGACGGAAAACTGAGTTTCAAGGAACATGTCAAAAGAGACAAAGAACCTTACACAGATTGTCTTTGCTCTGCTCTCCATTGATTGATAAACAATATATGGGAAACTCAATAAAATAATACATATTCTATTAACTCATTTTTGGTTGTATTTAGGTTGTTACGGAGGCTTCATAATTTCTACTTAAAAAACACAAAGCAAAGAAATGAATGTTTAAATCAATCAATAAAAATGTTTGTCCTCCATAAGTACAGAAGAACAGAACGATTTTTGTTCTACTGAAATAACAAAAGACTGACTGGCACATCCGTGGATGTGCCAGTCAGTCTTTTGTTATTTCTATGTTACCTTACTGACAGAGCTCTCCGCCCTTCACCATGAGGTGCTTTTAATTACAGCAGGTCCCTACTGACCCATAAATGCAGGTTTTACTGAGAGAGGTGTCCACACATTCACCCAGGAATTCAGACATCAGCTTAAGGCTACTTTCACACATCAGGTTTTTTGTTTCAGGCGCGATCCGGCGTCGCGCCGGAGCGCCGGATGCGGTAATGAAATGAAAAACCTGATGCGCCAGATCCGGTTTTCTGCCTGATTTGTTTATCGGATCAGGCAGAAAACCGGATCCGACTCATCAGTTTCATCCGTTTTTTATCCGTTTTTTGACGGATTACGACTGATCCGGTTTTCAAAAACGCCACTTTTATTTCAAAAACTGATTGGCTACTGTAAATCCTATATATACAGTGTTCCTACAGCCCATCTTTGACAGGTTGTAGAGGAGCATTTTTGAGAGAAGAGCAAGTGACTGATGAAGATGGAGGTGATTATTGGGAATATTTTCAGGAATCTGGTGGATTTCACTGCGGAGGCGAATCACTTGAGGTTTATCGTTATGGAGAAGGAGAGAAGGATCGAGCAGCGCCTTAAGCGTCAGCGCCAGCATGCCGCCGTATGTGGATCCACCCCATCACGGCACAGAGACTAACCCGTGGAGTCTATTCGACACTCAATATGGAGCTAAGAGAGAATCCAGAAAAATTTTTTTCTTATCTTCATATGAAGAAGGAAACATTTGATATGTTGGTGGAGCGGATTGAAGACCAGATCAGGAGATGTGACACCTACTGCCGCTTCTCGATTTCTCCGGCGGAGCGTCTCATGGTGACTATAAGGTAAGCTATTAGTTTTGAATCTGCTTGCTTGAACACACTTGTATTGTTGTTATTTTTTATTGTAGGACTAAAAGGCAATCGAAGGATTACTACCAGTGCAATAAAAAATGGTCAAAAACTTGTGTGTGTTTATTTCATTCAAATGCATATTTTGTGTATCTTTGTGGGTACTGTTTAATACAATGTGGTTATTGTTATATTCTGTTTTGGCGTACTTGTATACTATGTGGGTAGTGCTTAAATCAATGTGGGTATTGCTATATTCTGTGTTGGCGTACTTGTATACTATGTGGGTACTGCTATATTCTGTTTTTGCGTTCTTGTATACTATGTGGGTAGTGCTATATTCTGTTTTGGCGTACTTGTATACTATGTGGGTAGTGCTTAAATCAATGTGGGTATTGCTATATTCTGTGTTGGCGTACTTGTATACTATGTGGGTAGTGCTATATTCTGTGTTGGCGTACTTGTATACTATGTGGGTAGTGCTATATTCTGTGTTGGCGTACTTGTATACTATGCGAGTAGTGCAATATACTGTTTTGGCGTACTTGTATACTATGTGGGTAGTGCTATATTCTGTGTTGGCGTACTTGTATACTATGTGGGTAGTGCTATATTCTGTGTTGGGGTACTTGTATACTATGTGGGTAGTGCAATATACTGTTTTGGCATACTTGTATACTATGTGGGTAGTGCTATATTCTGTGTTGGCGTACTTGTATACTATGTGGGTATTGCTATATACTGTGTTGGCGTACTTGTATACTATGTGGGTATTGTTTAATACTATGTGGTAGTGCTATATACTGTGTTGGCATAGTATACAATGTGGGTAGTGCTATTACTGTTTTGGCATTGATGTATACTATGCGTGTATTGCTATATACTGTGTTGGCATAGTTGTATACTATGTGGGTAGTGCTATATTCTGTTTTGGCGTATTTCCAATTGTTAGACCTGAGTTCCGCAATGTAATGCTATGATTGTGAAAGAAATGTTTGTTTGTTTTTTTTTGTTAGATTCCTTGCAAGTGGAGAATCGCTCTCCTCACTCCATTTCCAATTTAGATTGGGAATCTCTACCATATCGGGCATAATAAAGCACACCTGCCGTGCACTGTGGGACTGTTTGGTCTCTGAATTTATACCTGAACCTACTACACAACGGTGGATGGAAATAGCAGATAAGTTCCAACAGATCTGCCAGTTTCCAAATTGTCTTGGAGCGATTGATGGGAAACATGTCAGAATTGTGAAGCCAGCTGGAACAGGATCAGAATATTTTAACTATAAAAAATATTTCTCGGTTGTCCTGATGGCCATCGCTGATGCCGAATATACAGTAGGTTCATTGCAGGGGGCATATGGACGATCTAACGATTCCCAGGTCTTTAAACTTTCAGCGATGGGACGTCGACTGTATGGGAACACATTCCATTTCCCAGCCCTAGGCCGCTGCCTCAAACCACTGGGCCACCTATGCCGTATGTGTGTGTTGGTGATGAGGCATTCCAGCTCTCAGAACATCTATTAAAACCATATGCCAGCAGAGGACTGACCCATACCAAACGCATTTTCAATTACAGGCTCACAAGAGCTAGAAGAATGGTTGAGTGCACATTTAGAATCTTGACTGCAAAGTGGCGTGTACTATTGACAGCCATAAATTTGAAGACTGACACTGTCGACGAAGTCATAAAAGCCTGCGTGGTACTGCATAATGTTGAGATCTGCAAAGAACAGTTGACCATTGAGGACCACTTTCAAGAAACAACATTACATGATTATTACAATAATACCAATCGAAGTTCTGTTGCTGTTTCCAGGATGAGGGACAGATTTGCTGAGTACTTTATTTCACCCGATGGACAGGTAGACTGGTAGGATGACCGTGTTTAATAAATTGTTATGTTTGTGTTTGTCCCTAAATATATGTAATGTTTCTGTCTTTAACATTGTTACTGTACTTAATCTTTATTACACATGTAACCTTACATAACATGTAACATTATAAAGAAATGACAGACAAAAATTGAATCAACCAATTCAACATTTATTTACCCATTTTTCTTAACCAGTTTGTTAAATTTTAATTGCAAAATATCTTTGATAAAAATTTTTATTTTGCATAAAATGACTCATTGTCTTTTTTGAAAAAAGGTAAAGTACGTTACAACGTAGTGTAGTGTGGGGTGGACATACTATTGGAGAGGCTGCGGGACACTTCGACCGTGGGAGTGTGTAGAGAGGACTGGGATGCTGGTGGGGAAGGAACAGTAAGAGGTGAAGGGGTGGAAAGGTTTAAAGAATGGGAGACAAGTTGGTGGCAGAATCGGTGATGGGTGGTGGAGTGGAGGGTGGGGCAGGGACTGAGGAGCAGGTGATAGGTAGGGAATTGGTAGGGGGAAGGAGATTGTAAGAGGGGGAGTGTGGTACGGGTAGTGGTTGGTACGGGGTAGGTGGCTGGTACTGAGGAGGTTGTTGGTACTGGATAGGTGACTGGAGTTGTTGAGGGGACTGGAGTTGTTTGAGGGGACTGGAGTTGGTGAGGTGGCTGAAGTTGGGGAGGTGGCTGAAGTTGGGGAGGTGGCTGAAGTTGAGGTGGCTGTAGTTGGGTAAGTGGCTGGAGTTGGGAAGGTTGCTGGAGTTGGGAAGGTTGCTGGAGTTGGGAAGGTGGCTGAAATTGAGGTGGCTGTAGTTTGGAAGGTGGCAGGAGTTGGGAAGGTGGCTAAAGTTGAGGTGGCTGTAGTTGGGAAGGTGGCAGAATTTGTGAAGGTGGCTGTATTTTGGGAAGGTGGCTGGTACTGGGGAGGTTAGTGATAGTGGGGAGGTTGCTGGAATTGGGGAGGTGGCTGATACTGAATCGGAGGGGAGGAGGGACGGCGGCTGGAGGGGGGAGGGGGAGGAAGACTGGGGTGGAAGGAGGAGGATAGGAGAAAACCTGCACTACAGCAGCGTGACACATATGCATTACATACATCTGCTGGTCAACAGATAGTGGATCTATGCGCTCCGCCACAGACTTAAAAAAACTGTGATTTGGTGATGCTCTTGCTTCTGAATGCATGCTTTGCAGAAGTGTCTTTACCTCCGAAACTGCGAGGTTATCTGATGAATGCCTGCAGTAACTTGTTCAGATAAACTTTAAGACAGTTCTGAAAAGATGCATTCAAATGCAAGAACTCGGGCGCATAGTTCCTTTCCTGACCCCTCTGCCGGTGCCGCCCAGTAGCCGCAGGTGTACTAGAGGTGGCAGGGGCAGAAGGGTGGGGTAAAGGAAAATCTATCTCTTGACCAGCAGCCTCATGCAATGCAACCGGCCACGATGCTGCAGCGCTGGTGGAGGGGAAAGAGGCTCACGTGTGGATGCAGATGGGTCGGGGCGGTCAAAGTGTCCCTCGGTGCTGGTCTCCTCAGGGATCGCCTCAGAAGGGCCCAACTCTGCGGGCACCCGAGTGCTGCTCACCGTGCTGTTGAATAAAGAGAAAAAATACAATTAATATACTGTATTTGAATGGCCCTGGCTGTGAAAAAAAATGTAGTTAGACATGTAAACATTTCCTTTGAATATTTAAATTCTGGTGACCATAGTTTCCCGCAGAACGCCAGAGCTCTTGCGTATTTGTATTTGCTCTGGCGTCCTGAAGAACCACTCGGGCCCGCATCTCTTTGTTGAACTCCTTCTTGAAGCGATCCCTGATAGACCGCCACCGCTTCACAATTCTCTCCCCTGAAGCGAGATAGCACAAATTGGTTAGTATACACATAAGTGTTTTCCAAACTACAGTCCTCATGTCCCCCACGGGTCATGTTTTCAGGATTTCCATAGTGTTGTACCAAAGGAAATCCTGAAAACATGAACCCTTGGGGTTCACGAGACTGGAGTTGTGGAAACACTGCTTTAAATCCAGCAGCCTTACTGAACTGTATATACTTATGCATTTTAGACTGTGACCGAGCTTCAAGGTCCTCCCAGTAGCCAACAAGTTGGAACAAACTTCATCCCAGAGCGACAGGTCACTATTTGATCTGAATGGCGGCGGTCCCCCATGTTCCACAGCGGCTCCCGCTCTCTGATCAGATCAATTAATAGGTCCACATCATCCCCTCCTCACCGTCTGAGTCGGGAGCACGCTGTGAAAGCCTAAAATAAAATGAGAAAAAAAAAATACATTAATTATAAAAAAAAAACAGTGCAAATTTAATTAAACGAAAAAAAAATAAATTATAAATAATTACAGGTTGAACACCGCCGCGTGTTCACGTAGACTCTGGAGGCACTGCGAGGACCTCTTGAAGCCACAGTGCGGAAGACTGAAAAAAAATATATATTTTTTTATGTTGTGTTCGGTTGTGTCCAGTGTTTTTTTTTTATGATGTGTTGTGTGTAGTGTGATGTTGTGTTGCACTGATGGATGCAGGAAACTTACGAATTGTGAGCCCACCTCCGGGTATCTGTCCACCCCGTCCTTCTTCTGGAGCTCCTCAGGTTCAGATTCCTGTAATTTTAAAAAAAATAAATAAATAAATAAATAAACCAATAATGCATTGTGAAATAAAAAAAAAAATTAGAAATATATCCAAGAGATGGATTTTTTTTTAAAAAAAATAAAAAATAAATAAACCAATAATGCATTGTGAAAGAAAAAAAAAAATTAAAAATATATCCAAGGAATGGATTTAAAAAAAAAAACAATACTGCATTGTGAAAGAAAAAAAAATTAAAAATATATCCAAGAGATGGATTTAAAAAAACAAAAAAAAAAAAACAATAATGCATTGTGAAAAAAAAAAAATTAAAAATATATCCAAGAGATGGATTTAAAAAAAAAAAAAAAAAAAAAAATATAAAAAAAAATGGATTGTGAAATATAATTTTCAAAAAATACCGCAAACGCTGCCGATGAGTGGGAGGGCTCCCAGAAGAACTACTGTCCTGCTGCCGGCCGTATTCCATCGGTACCTGAGATGGTCGTCTGCTGTGCAGTAAACTGAAAAAAAAGTCAATGAATACATGGCCACAATCGTGGCCCGTGCTGAAAGACAAAAGTTCTGTTTGCGGTAATGTGATGTGTGATATTTACCATCTGCTAGATGCTGCCAGGTCACGATGCTCTCCCAGCTCCAGTGTCATCTGTGGTTGTTGGTGGTGTTGTAGCAGCCTCCGGCCTCCGATGCTGTCCTCTGCAGTGTAACAAAAAGAAAAAAAAAATGCAAAAAAAAGGATAAAATCATGGCCCGTGCTGAAAGACAAAAGTTCTGTTTGCGGTTATTTGGGTGTGATATTTACCATCTGCTAGATGCTGCCAGTCACGATGCCTCCAGCTCCAGTGTCATCTGGTGGTGTTGGTGGTGTTGTAGCAGCCTCCGGCCTCCGATGCTGTCCTCTGCAGTGTAACAAAAAGAAAAAAAAAATGCAAAAAAAAGGAAAAATCATGCCCGTGCTGAAAGACAAAAGTTCGGTTTGCGGTTATTTGGGGTGTGATATTTACCATCTGCTAGATCTGCCAGGTCACTATGCTCTCCAGCTCCAGTGTCATCTGGTGGTGGTGGTGGTGTAGCAGCCTCCGCCTCCGATGCGTCCTCTGCAGTGTAACAAAAAGAAAAAAAAATACAAAAAAAAGGATAAAATCATGGGCCGTGCTGAAAGACAAAAGTTCTGTTTGCGGTTATTTGGTGTGTGATATTTACCGTCTGCTAGATGCTGCCAGGTCACGATGCTCTCCACTCCAGTGTCATCTGGTGGTGATGGTGTTGTAGCAGCCTCCGGCCTCCGATGCTGTCCTCTGCAGTGTAAAAAAAAGAAAAAAAAAATGCAAAAAAAAGGATAAAATCATGGGCCGTGCTGAAAGACAAAAGTTCTGTTTGCAGTTATTTTGTTGTGTGATATTTACCGTCTGCTAGATGCTGCCAGGTCATGAGCTCTCCAGCTCCAGTGTCATCTGGTGGTGGTGTGTTGTAGCAGCCTGCTGCCTCCGATATGTCCTCTGCTGTGGAAAAAAAACAAATTAAATTGCAATGAATACATGCATTTAATCATGCCTGTGCTGAAAGACAAGTTCCGATTGTGGTTTTGGGTTGTGAGATATTACCGCCTAATGTATGATGCTATGTCATGCAGCTGTTTCTCCTGCTTGACGAGCTGGTGGTGGTGAAGTCTCAGCCTCCTGCCTCCGATGATGACCTCTTCTGTGGAAAAAATACAATTCCAATTAATACATGGACACAATCATCATATACATGATACATCGATCAAATCAAATATTTTTCCTGAATTCAGGATTAATTATGATATTTTCACAGTTTAGCACTACCCTCCCAGCATACAGCAATACCAACATAATAGAGAAAAAGCAACACTGTATATATCAATAACCATAATATACAATATGCCAACACAGTAAATAGCAATACACAACTATATACATCGATGCCAACAGTATATAGCACTACCCACATTGTATACTACTACCCAAACGCAGTATATAGCAATACACAACTAGTATACATCGATGCCACAGTAATAGCACACCCACATTGTATACTACTATGCCAACACAGTATATAGCAATACACAACTAGTATACATCGATGCCAACAGAAATATAGCACTACCCACATTGTATACTACTATCCAACACAGAAATATAGCAATACACGACAGTGTTGTGAATGTGTTAGAAATGAATTCTGAGCAGAAGCTCCCTCTTGGTGGTTACAAACAGTACTGAACTAATCAATGAAGATTGTGAAGATTGGCAATCAGGTGTTACGACGGGTCTTATATAAGGGAGGTTCCCTCCCATCAGGGTTGCCGGTGATCAATTGTTCTTGTCTCAACTTTGGTTCCTTTCACTTGGAAGCTAGCTGTGTCTTGCCTGCATCTTCTGCTAACAATAAGATATTTTCAGCTTTATTTTTTGTGCTTGCTTTTTGCATTTTGTCCTGCACTTCTGTGGAGGTCAGCCAGGTCCCCTCCGGGGGCTTGTGCTCCTCTCCCGTTTATCTGACCACTGTTATTTGTTCATTTGCCTTTTCCATTTTTTCAGTGGCTGCTGCTTAGTTTTGTTACACCGAGAACTAATTTAGGTGGTAGAGGTCGTGTGATCTCAGGTGTTTTTGCAATTAGTGTGTTGGGATTTTTTTAGGGTTTTTTGGATTGCAGTAAGTGTCCTTCCTATCCTTTTCTTTCTAGAAGATTGGGCCCCAACGTTTGCTCATACTAATTTTCTGTCTGTGTCTGTATTTCCTCTTGTCTAACCGCCATTACAATTTTGGGGGCTTCCTATGTTCTTTGAGGATCTGCTCTGGGGCAGATAGTTTTCCTCTTTCTATCTTTAGGTGTAGTTTTGCCTTTCAGCTGTGACGAGGCGTCTAGGACCAACGTAGGTACGCTCCACGGCTGCCTTTAGTTGTGGTGGTTAGTCAGGGTACTGCAATCCAGTAGATTCCAACCTCTCTGGTGTATTGCCTTTTTTGCCTGCTCTCCTCAGCCTACCAAATCATAACATATCACCGGCCAAAATGAAAATTATATGGTACTCACAGAAGGGAAAGATAGTGTAAAAAAAAAAAAAAGTTGTCAGAGAATATATATATATTTTTTTCTTTCCCTCTTTTTCTCTGTGTGCTGAGGATTTTTTTTTCTCTCAATGGAGTTTGCACATTGTCTGGCCGTGTGGATCAGCTTGCCACTGAAGTTCGAAGTATTGCTACCTACTTGCAGGTTGCCGTTGTGAAACCTAGATCCCCATGCCAATTTGTTTTTGGGATCGAGCTAAATTTCTGAATTTCAAAAATAAATGTAAGTTGTTTTTTGCCTTAAAACCTAAGTCCTCAGGGAATGCAGCACAGCAGGTTCAAATTGTCCCTCTCTCTCCTTGCGCGGGGATCCTCAGGATTGGGCTTTTTCCCTGACACCTGGGGACCCTGTTTTGATAATGTTGATGCATTTTTTCTGGCTCTGGGGTTATTGTACGATGAACCTAATGTCACTGATCAAGCTGAAAAAGCCTTTTTGGCATTAAATCAGGGGCTTGAGTACGCTGAGTTATAAATGTCAGAGATTCTGAAGGTGAATAGTGATGTCTTGTGAACC